>OY728133.1:77723694-78973694 GCA_963277665.1 Viscum album | reverse complement strand
CTCCTGTTATTGGTATTGAACCTCAAGTAAGATTCCTACGTACCCTTCCTAGGACACAGGGATCAAAACCCACATAATTTTTTCTGAGGGGCATCGTTGTGCAGACACCGTGACCATCACAAATCTCTAAGCCCTTGTTAATCATGCTCAGTGTGAGAAATAAGAGAATGAAAGAAACTTGGCAATCCTCGAACATTCTCCCTAACGAGGGAAGGGGAGAAAGACGACGAGCGGAGGAGAAGGCCTGGACCAATGGACTCTCCTTCCCCCTGGTGTTTGAGGAAGGTAGAAGTCAGACAATAGAGAAATAAACCTTCCGTGATGAGAGGGGAAGGGCCATTGATTTCCGGCAAGGATGGTGTGGGGCTTACTCCAGGAGGGATGCCCAGCCACTCCCATGGGATGGGAGAGGTGCTCACCGTTGGCGGTCATCAAAAAGAAACATGAGAGGGGTCCCTCAATCCTAGCGAGTGGAGAGGAAGAAAAGGGATTCTTGGGCTCAGACCCTGCACTACCGTGGGGATGTGAACCCAGGAGTGTTTTGGGAACTCTCTCAAAGTCCGGAGCAACCCCTTCGCCCTCGCCTACCGTGGGTATGTGAACTCAAAGCGGTGCGCTGATGCGATTGGAGATTACATCATACAGATCTGGTAGCTTTGGTAGAAGCCTTGGCACAGGGCCGATGAATAGACCACTAAAGGGATTGCGAAGGATCGGGCCATATTGGAAGGATTTTTTCTGACTTGGGGTATGGGAACACCGAAGAAGTTAGTGGGCCACATGGGTGTATGAGGAGTGGCACCCTCTGCGTAGGGGTGTGCTACGTGGCTGGAGAAGCCGTCTGCGTACCAGGGTGGTTCACAGACTGATAGGCATACCGTGTACCAGGGTGGTACGCGGATTTGGGTTTGGGCCGCGTACCAGTTTGGTTCGCGGCAGAGTCCCCACGAGCAATGGTGGCCAGGGGCAACGCTGGTCGGGGGTTTTTTGGTCAGGGCCTCACCTGCGTAGGAGGGTGATACGCGGTGTGTCAGATCGAAAAGGGGGCATAGACTCCCTGGTTTGTGGGGAGTACATCCGCGGGGGGGGGGGGCATTGATCGCGGTCTTCACTTTTTTTTAATTTTGTGGTTCACCAATTTTTTTATGCGTTTTCAGTTCCTTATTAATTCGTTTCCAGTTTCATACCTGTTCTGGTTCGCGAATTGGAACCTCGCTGTTTGCAAAATTCTAAGCTCCTTCCTCCAAAATCCTTCCACCTGAATCAGATCGATCCGCTTCTTCTCCCCCTCGATGTCCTTTTATAGAGGGGGAAAGAGATGTATCTATGGTCATATGACACCTTTTGTGGAGGCCTATGACTCGAATCCTGGCTTACGGATGACTTGGTCAATCCGCAACTCGCGGGTGACATTGAATGCACCTTACCCGCAAACCAAATTAGTTTAGGGGGTGCTTCACGGCCACGTAGGGCTCCGCCTCCATTCTGTGAATGACAGTGCACGCGGTCTGAGCTGGTTGACGTGGTTCACAGCTGGGGCGGTTCGTGACGGTAGACCGGCCTAGTGCTCATTCTGCTTCATGCCCGCGGAGGGTTCCCGCCTCTATTCTGTGAACAACAGCAGTCTGCGGACGGGGCGGCTTACTGAACCAGCCGCGTACCATCACTATTGGACCGGTACGTGGACCGGTCAATCCTTTTCCAATTTCTTCAGTGTTCTCAATATTTTTGCCCAGTTCTTAGGAAATTGGGTAGAATCCCTCTTTCCCAAATTAAGGGAGCTCCTATTCTCCTTTGCAGATTTTTCATGACCCTACAGAGACAGTACCCCAAAATAGGGTTTCCACAACGCCACCCTTTAACAGTGCGAAAAAAAGAACTAATAAAGGGGTTCCTTTATTATCTCTTTTTAGCACTATTAAAGGGCCCCCCTTAATTAGTAGTTTTTTAGTAGAGTTGATGAAGGGGGAGATTTATCATCACTTTTTTCCCTAGCAATAATAAAGGATATATTTTAAAAAATAATAATTCATAAAAATTAATATATTAATATATTAATATATAAGTATATTTATATTGATATAAATATAATATTTAATTTTTAAATATGTTTTTATAAGTATAAATAAGTGTTTTCACTAAATATATAAGATGTAGTGAAAATGGCTTATAAAATATCTTGAAAATTATTAATTAATATTTTTATAATTATCATTGACTAGTAATCATTTAATAATAGTTTTAAGAAACAAAAAATCAAAATATGAATAAAATATCTAAAATAAGTTGTAAACATAACTCAAACTTCAAACGACCATAACTATTGATCTGGGTGTCCATTTGAGCTCTACAGTATATCAAATCAAAGCATGCGACACACTCTACATGATAGTGACCCAAGGGTACATTCTATAAATCATTTTGAGGCAAAAAATGGATTAGAAGGACTCCAAAACTGAGTTTTTTAGTCTGGATACCCAAAACTTTTTACATTCAATGGAATTTTAGGCTCTTTTCAGGGGGTCTTTTTGACGTTTTTCACTGGGGGGGTGAATTTATTCTGAGGGGTTACGTTTTTATTGATATTATGGATTTGAAATTTTATCATTTTTTATAATGTAATCTTTTTTATAATCAATTATATAATAATATATACATATTTTTTATATATTCAACCATAAAAAATTAATTTTATAAATAAATAATTAAACGTATTTACATATAAATTATATTTATCAATATATAAGTCCGGTCATAATAAAAAACTAATATCCATTTTATTTAAAATAAAAATATATTAATATTTATATACCTATATGATATTTGTTTGTGTGTGTGTATTTGTGTGTGTCTTTATTAACATGCTGCTATATATTATCTCTATATTCTAAACTTATGTATATACAAATTAATATATAATATTTTTAAATATATATTAATATGTATAATTATAATTACAAATACACATATAATATATCTTTGTGTGTGTTGTATATATGTATTTATTTATTTATAAACACTCACACAAAAATCATATTTAATAAATGTATTTAAAACTGATCTTATAAATAAATATATATTAATATATGAATAAATATACGGATAAAAAATATAATATATATAATTAAATATATATAAAAATATAATTATATACAAATAAATATATAAATATAACTATATATGTATATATATGAATATTTAAGTATATATATATATTAATATAAAGATATATATATATAACTATATATATATATTAATATATATATATATTCTAATATAAATATATATGAATATATGAGTAAATATAACAATATATATATATTAATAAATTAAGAGCAAAGAAATATAGTGGAGTGGTAAAGGCTTAGGTTCGCAAGAAACGGGTGCAGAGTTCAAATCCAGGGGAGGATGGTCACGTGCATGGGTGGAATAAAGGCTAGCGTTGTTAAAGGGGGTGGTGTTGTGGCTGGGGCATGTGGGCTAGGGGTGGCAGGGCGTGCAGGCTGGGGGTGGGGGCACTATTAAAGGGGTTTTCCAGCACTATTGAGGCTACTCCCCAGTATATAGACATATTTTTTAATATTATTATGTTATTTAACATCTATTAGTGCTTTTAAAAAAGTGCTAATAAAAGGGGTCCTTTAACAGCACTAACAAAAGCACTAATAAATGACCCATTTATCTGCGCTTTTTTAGCATTGATAAAGGACCCTTTTTATCTGTGTTGTTTTAACCACTGATAAAAGGGGGCTTTATCAATTCTTTTTTAGAATTGTTAATTCGGACCCCCTATCATTGCCTTGATTATTAGCACTTTTTGTGATATAAATGCACTTTTCTAGCACTGATAAATGCCATATTTACATTAGAGAGATGATGTTGTTCATGCGGCTGCAGTGGAGTGTATGAAGTTTTCTTTCATTAAATTTTATTTTATTCATTTTCATGTTCATATGGTTTGTGTATTTTAATTGAAAACTCCTTAGTTTTATTAAAAGTCTTGATTGTTGGAATATGTTTAATTTTTTTGAATTTATGTGTCAAATTCCTCCCATTTTAGAAAAAAATAACTTTAATGTAAGCCTCAAACTCAAGGTCTATTAGAGCGGGGCATCAGGAGTTACACTTATATCCACAGGGGATGGGTCTGAAAAATTGACACACAATTTAACTACATTAATTTTAATTAATTTAGATAACAATTTAAAGTAATATCATTAATTATTATTGGTCAAAAAAGGATAAAAATCAATGATGTAGGGTTGTTGAAAATCTTAGAATTTTCTAGTCATAAAAAAATTAGTACACATAACATATAATTATATTACTTATGGGAGATCTTGAGGTGATAATTATATATTGGGGTGTGTAGTTATTTTAAATTATTTATATCTAAATTATTCTATTACAAATTACTTTTTTTATAAAAAAATTAATGATAATCACAAAAATTATTAATTCACATAACTAAAATTAATTTTGAACCATTGTGTGGCTAGATATCATAAAACAATCTATCATAATGCATGATTTTGATTTCAAATCTATCGATATGATCCCCAAATGGTTCATCAATAAAATTAAAAAAATATGAATTTTATTTAAATTATCTCACTGATATCAAAAACATAATTTTCAAGTTTGAGTAATGTATAAAAATAATGCAAACTAAATGATTGAATGAGTTACACAGTAGTTCAGAGATATTTTTGTTGTCTGGGGTTTCAAATAATGATTTAGAGGTCACATTATACTTTCCTAGACACAATGAATTATGATTCCATAAAAAAGTAAAAAATATAACATGATTTCGTGAAGAATTATGAATTTTAAAGACTTTTTCATGTTGAGGTTGGAATCTCAAATCCATTGCCTACAACTTGGGAGTGTCCAATATGGTGTTCAATAGAAACTCACCTAGAAGTATCCTAGAAGTCATTTGAAAATCCATACTCTCCACTAAATATCCCTTTTTTCAGCTCTATTTTATTAATATATGAAAATTTCCATGCCTGTCTCATGTTAATAGGATGGTTCAAGGATTGAATTAAATCTAACATATATTTTTTTACTAGAATACCCAACCTATAAACTACATAACATAAAATATATCTCCGTCCTAATAATAAATTTATTGTCCTCATAGTTTTGGACTATGTAATCTTTTATGCCTCTATGGATGATAGATCATGTTCCAAGTATTCACTAAATGATATTTTGTAGGCAATATATCAAAGGGGAATGAAATCTTTTCAGAAACTCCTAATATTTTCATTATGTTTTGAAGACATAAACATGAAAATCATGATTAATTGTTTATATAATTTAATTCATTATATAAATATGTATTTAATGATATAAATATTTTGATATTTTTTATGATTTATTTTATAGAGAAATTTTGATTCCATTTTTTATTTTATTAGGAATAATAAAAAATGGAATGAATTTCTTTTAAAATGATATTTCATTATTTATCTTATATTGAAAAAATACAACATGATCAAAAATATGATGATATGATGTATATATTAAAATGAAATAGATATATGTTTGAATAATTTCAAATTTGTCTCTATTATTTTATGTACTTAATACTTTCTTTTCAAAATAAAATTTCAATCTTTGTGATTTTCATGGTAAGATGATTATACAATGAACATTTAGAGAGAATTTGATATATTCACTCTTAAAAATTCAACCATGGATCAGAATAATGGGTTGTATTGAAGTGATGATCATCATAGGTGAGGTGGAATAATATGGTACATCTAATCAATGATTATAATGAAAAAGAGTGACCACGTCACCATTTCCCTGAGTTCTCAGATTGTGTAGTGTGGATCTCCTATAGTTATCTGGCCAAGTAAATCTGACTATGGACCATACGGAAACCTCGCCATAGGGATGGGTATATGGTTAGAGCAAAGTCATTTAACAATGGTCTCCCAATCAATGACCATGATCGATCAATGTGGGATACAATGTAGAGCTACATGTGAAACACATTCAAGCACATTAGGGATGATATAGATCCCCTAATTGATTGGATATAGTGGTTGCTACAGGAAAAAATAATATTTTTTCCATTTTTATTGGTGGTTTTCAAAAAGAAATAATAAATGTTTCATTTTTATCTTTTTATTGGTGGTTAAAACCATCATCAAATATGAAATTTTATTTTTATAGACTTATACAAGGGTTTTTAAAAAACCACCATGAAATTAATAATAATTATAGTTTATTAATAATTCTTAATTAATATTTTAATTTAATTTCATAATTATTAATTAACAACTAATTACCAATTAATAATTAATAATTATTTTTTAAATTATAATTTATTTTATATTTTAAAATTCAATTAATTATTACTTATTAACTATCTTTATCTATTATTAATTATTAACTACCAATTAATAATAAATAATTATTATTTATTTAAAATTATTAATTACATGTTATTTATATTTATATTTCTTGTTAATAATTAAATAAAAATAAAAAATATTTATTATTTATTATGAATGAATTTTAAATTAATAATAACTATTTATTAAAGAATTTATTATTGATTTTTAATTGTTTTTTTAATTAGTAAATAATGATAATTAATATATTTTAATTCATTATGAGATTAGGATACCACATTATTTCAAAAGGTTATAGATTTCAAAATATAGGCTCATTTCTTTAATGTGATGAAGATATTAATTGAGATGTGTCTCATATAATTCAAACTAGATGGATAAAATAGTGAAGTAGTTATGAGGTACTTTGTTATCATAAAATTTCATTTAAATTGAAAGGAAAATTTTATAAGATTTCTATTATACCATTTATTCTATATAGTAGTGAGTGTTTGCCAATAATCAGATATCTTGAATATAAAATAAGGCTATCAAAACATAAAATGTTATGATGGACATGTGGACATACTAAAATGGATAAGAATAGAAAATAATATGTTCGAGAGAAAATTTGAGTAACTCTAATTAAGGAGAACATGATGGGGTGGAAATTGATTAAAATGGATTGCACATGTTAAAAGAATACCTTGGGATACACGTATTAATAGGGTAGATTTAAGAAAAAGTCACTCATTAAAAGAGGTTGAGGTATGCCTAAAATTACCCTTATAAATCATTCAAGAATGTCTCATTGTAAATGGATAAAAATAAAATTCAGTTTTTATATATCTAATTGTTGACATTTTATCCATGTAGTAGACCCCATTTAATTCTGTTTAAGAAATTTTTATTTTTTATTATTATTTTAATTCTTTTAAAAATTTAAAATTTATTCATTATTAATTTATATATTCTATTTTATTTGTTAACTAGTTTATATGACATTTATTGAAATTTCATTGCATATATATTCATTTGGTGAAGTAGTTTGTACATAGAGAGTTAAGTGGAAATGGGTGAGTAGTTTGAGGATATGTGACCTCAAAGGAAATTATTCTATAATGTAAATAATTTATGAAACAAATAGGTCAAATAAAAATAATTGACATATTAATACATATAAATTTATTTATTGTAGTGGTTGGTATATATCTCTATTAATTATAATGAATGGAAATACTATAAACATAGCTGAACATTTGAGATGGGGTTGTTCCATGAATAATTTTTTTAAATAAGTAGAAAATAAATAAAAAATAGTAAATTTATATAACTTGTATATTAAATAATTAAACATTGTAGACATTAAAAATTTTATATTTAATCGGAATAAAATCATTTAGTTTTTTTTAAATATAAAAACAAACATTACTAATATTTAATTGGTGGTTTACACATTGTAGAAAAATTATTTTCAAATAATTTGTGATGGTTTTTAAAACTATTTTGAAATGATTACTAGAATATAAATTTTCAAATTATTTTTAAAAATCTTCATGAATCATTTAATAGTGGTTTAAACTGTTACATAAGAATTTTTTTATAATGGGTGGTGAATGGGGGATTGTATGAGGCCTAGAATTAATACTAAAAAATTCAATGGACTCCTCTCAGTATCCCAAACCGTACAATATTATGTTTGGATCATTTTGGTGATATTTAATAGACCATTTTGGATTCTTTGTATTAAAATATAATTATCCAATCTTCATGATTTTCACTCATGTTGAAATTAGATGAAACCCATCTGCTGGTGATGTAGACTTGTTGTAGTGTAGATTTGAAATCCATATTACAACAATGAAAAAAAATGTTACCACATGGTTTATTATCAATGATATCTATGTGGATTATTATTGTAAAATTAATAATAATACTGATTGTTGATGTAATTTAGTTTTTGAAACAAAATAATTACACTGAGATATTATAAATTATTAATAAATGTTATAATACTTCTATGATAACGAGGATTAATCATAAAAAAAGAGAGTTAATTAATTAGCATGAAGACTATAAAAAATAAATACTCTATGATGAAAAAAATATTATAGAAAAAATGAATTATAAATTAACTTAGGATAATCATTGAATTACAATATTCATTTGAGTCAAATTATCTAATAGTAATTATTAAAGAATCCCAAGTAATTTAAATAATGTGATTAAATTTAGAATTAATCAATTGTTTAACTCCCAGGTCACTATAACATTGCTTCAAAATAATTATTTTAGTTAATTTCGAAAGAATTTCATTTTTTGGTATATTTTGATTTGAATTTTAATTTTCTAGATATATTGATTTTACATGCGGTTTAAATCATATAGTTTCAGTGGAACTGTGTAGTTACCCTATTGTGGGGAATTTTCAATTTGTTTTTTAGCATGCACAGTTTGACCTTAACAAGTAGCACATAGTTCGAGTAAATCATAGTATTAACTATGTTTATCTTCTTTTTTATGAATTTCTTTACTGTGTGACATTTTCAAGATTAGTAAAACCATGAAAAAATTATAAAATATTCATATTTTTTGAAAAGTGTATTTCAGGATAGTTTTTTCATGGGCAGATTAACTATGTGAATTTTCTGGGAGAAACCAAGAAGGAAACTTTTTTTATCGGTAGTTCTAACCGTAAGATTTTTCAAACTGTGAAACCTAACTATGCATGTTTTCCAAATTCACGTGGTAGTGAAATTAGAAAAGGGTCCCTTGTATTTTAAGTGACATTAGGGCTTCCT
Organism: Viscum album; assembly: GCA_963277665.1. Lineage (NCBI taxonomy): Eukaryota > Viridiplantae > Streptophyta > Magnoliopsida > Santalales > Viscaceae > Viscum > Viscum album. Next base: position 78,964,543 of record OY728133.1, on the reverse strand, counting down.
CTATTCTCTCTCCCATTTGGAAAATCATGGAATAAATCCAAGGTTGTTCCCCCAACATTTCCTTTTAGTTTTTAAGATCACCAACCTCATTTCATGAATATTCCATCATATTAACCCTTTTGTTCCTCTCCTTTATTCTTCCCGTTCATTTCTATTGGGGTTTTCCTCTCTCCCACAAAACCTAGGGGCTTCAAGGTTCAATTATAACATTTTAGGGTTTTGTATTCATATGTGTTATTCTTATTAAGGATTTCCTGAGTTCACATGAATCTTATTGAATAATTCTTCTTCATCAAAAATGAATCTTTCATGGTTTTCATTAAACCGTGGTGGGGTTTTTTTGTTCTTTTTCTTTAACTATCTGGACATTGAGTGATTGATAACTAATAATACGTTATTCATTAATTTAAATTCATGTGTGATGTATTGGTTGGTTTTTTGAAATGTGTTTAAGGGGTTTTCCAACTTATAATGTTTGGTTTACTTGGAATTCAAAGTGGTTCTTGAGATTTCATTTATTGTAAAATTGTTTTATGATTGGTTCAATAGAAATGAAAGGTATTTGTACTTTGAAAATAATTTCCATTTGTTCTTCACAATTGCAACAAAATTCAATTGACAGTATATGGATCATAGCCTTCAGAAATAATGATCTTAAAATAAGAGTCATTCTAAGTTGATCTGGTTGCAGTAGATATAAAACATATAATTCACAACTTCAGCAGTAGTAGATTCATAGTAGATCTTTGATGTAGAATGAGTGAATCATCTATCATGATTCTTCTTCTTCAACAAACAGATCTTTTTCACTCTTTTGAATCAGAAAATCTATGTTTTTAATAGTCTCTGTTTTCCTTCTTTTTATGAATGTTCTATGTTGTTGTTCGAAAAAACACGTATATATTCTTTGTTTAAATATCACATCTATATAATAATGATGAGAACTTCTCCTACAAATTTATATCCACAAAAGTCACCTTCTGACTCGCGATAATAAAAAATTCAAAATAACAGAGCAGTCGTAACTTCCCTAAAGATTTGGCATCAAAAGATCCTTTTAAATTGATCCTTTAAATCATTGATAAAACGGCTTTGAATCAGTCAAATACGTGCTTTAAAATCAGCTTTAAATCTGGCTTGAAATTAGCCTAATAGTCCTCTTGCAGACCGTTGCATAATAATATCATCTTTAACTCTCTGACGCCAAACTTAATGTTGAACTGTATAGCATGCTTCTCTCAAACGTAAGGTTGAACACAAATGTAGGGTTGATATCGAATCCTTCAAACGTAAGGTAGATTAAAAACGTAGGGTTGATGAACCATACTTCTCTTTTCAATAATCAAATGTATGATAAATGATCCATACTTTTATAACCTTCCAAACGTAAGGTACATGATCCATACTTTTGATGAAACATAAGATTGATTAAAAAAGAAAGGTTGATGAACCATACTTTTGAGAAACAAACGTAACATTTTAAACTTATGTACGGTTCTTCTTCCATACTTTTTCAATAATCCAAATGTAGGGTTCATTCCTAACGTAGGGTTACTCTTCCATACTATTCCAATAATGTATGGTTGATTAACCATACTTTTCCAATATCTCATAAATTATACATCATATTTCATCCTTACACTATGTTTCTCCATGTAGGGTATGAACAGTGTTTTTAGAACATGCTTAATCAATTACCAAATATGTAGAGAATGAACAGTGTTTCCAGAACATGCTAATGAAAATACTTTAGAAATTAAATCTCATTGTTCAAGAACCTAAATATTTCTTTTATAAATAAATAAATAAATAATAAATTCCTAAAATATACTTAAAAAATAAAATCATTAGAAAAAAATTATGGGTATTTATGAGCATCAAAATCATCATAGAGATAGAGTATTGTTCTCAACAATCTCCCCCTTTTTTAATAAAAATATTATGTATCATTAAAAAACAACACTTTCTCAACAAAACCATCTTTTTAGCTCCCTAAATACTTATCTCTCTGAATGAGGTAGAATAAGAAGAAAACACTCTTTCATCTCTCACTCTATCCTCTCCAAAAACTCCCCCGCTATCATCTAGGTCAGAAGAAGTGACTTCAACCTCCGAATGACATGATCTAGACTCTTCTCCAAACTCTGGAGAGCTCATATCAATAATTTTTTCTCCATCAAAAAAATAGGAATAATAAGAGGAGGAAGAGGATTTTAATAAAACCTTAGTAATTACCCTCCATTTTTTTTAGGAAGTTGTTTCTACCACCATTGACAATCTCAAGGAAATAAATATAGGCACGGAATAAGATCCACAACCCACCCTGATTAGTGTAGCCATTTCTTTTGAATATAAAGAGTTATAATCTCTTTCCCAATGCAATATTGAGATGTATTTTCCTATAACTACAAAAAAATACATGCCTTAATCTTGAAGTGGCCCCCACCACTTATGATTTCTATAAGATCATCGGGGCTATAAAAATGTAGCCAGAAGGATGCACCCAATGCATGCTTCCAAGATAGAGGCTAAGGTTGACAAGATCATCAGAGCCAACTTCATTAAAAATATCAAATACCCCATATGTTTGGACAATATTTTCCCCATAAAATAGATGAACATATAAATCATAGATTGAATCAATTTCATAGATCTAAACCAAAACTGCCTGAAATATGATTTCCTATTCCCAATTATAGAACAATTGACCGATAAGACAGCCGGATATCAGGCTCTCTCTTACATTTATGGTTATTCAGTATACAATCAAATATGAATGGCTTGAGAAAATGAAGAATCTACCACCTTTAGGTCCCCTAGGGAGTTTTTTTTATCAGTTGATGCCCTTTGGTTTGAAGATTGTTGGGGCCACCTATCAACGTTCAATGCCTCATATCTTATAACCCCTGCTGGGAAATCTTATTAAATGCTATGTTGATGAGATGGTGGTTAAATAATGAAAATAGTTGGACAACCTATCATATTATTAAAACATCTTCAACAAATTAGTTCAATGCTTTCTGAAAATGAACCCCTTAAAATGTGCTTTTATCGTTACCTTGGGGAAGTTTCTAGGATTCATCGTATGACATAATGGAACCAAAGTCAGACCCAAGAATACAAAATATATACTTGGAATCTCTCCTCCTCACAACCTCACTGAGTTGATAGAACATTAGGGGCACTTGTCCTACATTCTATTCTTTATAACCAACCTTTTATGAAAATGTTTTTCCTTTACCAGGTTGATGAAAAAGGGGTCCAATATTAATGAAATGATGATTTTCAATAAGCATTTGACAGTCTCAGGAAGTATCTCCTAATTATACTAGAGATAATTAAACCCATCAAAGGAAGACCACTTATTTAGTATGTGACTTACTTGGAGTGATCCTTGGGAACCTTCCTTGCATATAATAATGATACTGGTAGTGAAAACAGCCTCTAATATCTCAACAAAACATTGATTGGTGCAAAGACTCATTACACAAATATCGAGAAGAGTTTTCTAGCACTAATATTTGTTGTTTAGAAATTGAGGCACTACCTATAACATCACGAGGTCCATCTAATTTCTTATATCAACCCTATCAAGTACATTCTCAGTATTATGATGTTGACCAAATTCATGTCAATGTGGGAGGTCATTCTACAATAGTTCGAAATCTATTCCATGCCTCAAAAATCAATCAAAGGTCATGCATTAGCAGATTTCATGGAAAAGAACCGATCATAAGAAACAACTTCATTGGATAACGAATTACCTGATGAGGAGAATTTCCCTATAAAAGAAGATCCCAAAATATTTGGGATGCATTTTGATGGTGTATATAGAATCCCAACAGGGAAAAGGATGGAAGCCACTGGGCTTAATAAAGTGGTGATAGGAGTTATAATAATGTCTCTAAAAAGGTAGTCTTTCCATACTCCTTCCTACTATCGGAAGGGTGCATGAATAATAAATTACAATACCAAGATCTCATTAGAGGGTTAGATTTGGAACTACAACTACAAGTAAAACACTTGAAGTTCAAAGGTGATTCATAACTAGTCATCAAGCTATTCAATGATGATTATTCCATTAAAAAGGAAGAACTAATCCCTTTTCTAGACCATGTTTGTAGGAAAATGGTACAATTCCCCTTGGAACCAATATTGACTCATTTCCCCCAATTGTAAAATTTTTAGGCTGATGCATTTTCAAATACATCCATAGAACTGGCTGATCTAGACCGAGATGAAATGGCCATTTGCATTGTGCATTACCATATGATATCACCGCTCATTCAGTCCAACATAGAGGAAATTGATGAGATTAGCACCATCCCTAAGCTATATGGTCCTACCACTAGATGGATGTGACCCATATTAGATTACCATCAAAAAGGATATCTCCCTATGGGAAAATCCAGAAGATAAAAATCCATAGATAAGCAATTAACTTTTTTCTCTATGACAACACTAACCATTCAAAAGAACTCTACAAACAAGGCCTCAATGGGGTCCTTCTTATATATATTGATGGAGAAGAGACTTTCACCATCATGAATGAAGTGCATGTTAGAGCTTGTGGAGCTCACCAATCAAGATCCAAGTTGTCCCATAAAAATTAGAGTCTCAGATACTATTGTCCCACTATGGGGCAATATTGCACCAAATTCACCAAGAAGTGTTATTCCTTCCAATTTCATCCACCATAACCTAATGTTACTTCACAATATAAAGTAATTTTTTACCTTTTCTATTTGGGGAATGGACATCATGGGTCCATATTCACCCTCTACGGCCAAAAAATTAAAGTATATTCTCATAGAAACCGACTTCTTTTCTAAATGGATTGAAGTAATACCACTTAAAGAAGTCAGGGAAAGAAACATTTACAACTTCATGAAATCCAACATAATCACCATATTTTGTGTCCCTCACACCATACGGATAGAAAATGGCATCAATTTCTATTCTGCTAAGTTGGATAAATTATACCTGGATAATGGGATCAAGACCAATTGTTCATCCTGATATCATGCAGTAGCTAACAATAAGATAGTGGCCTTCAACAAGACCATGTCTAGTATAATCCAAAAAATGGTACATAAGGATAAGAAATCCTATTTGGAAAACTTCTATGTACTATGTCGGACAACTTAACCACGACCTACACCGCTACCTAGGAAACCCCAGACTCATTAGTATATGGAACAGAGGCAGTCGTACCCATCAAAGTTTAATTTCCCTTACTCCGCATTTCCATCTTTGATCAACTATCCACGAATGAGAAATCTGATAAATGATTGGATTAAATGGTGAGAATTAATGAAAATATATTTCATACATTAAATCATTTGATGATTTATCATAACCATAATGCATGAGCCCTTAAAAACGGTTCGCCTCTGGTCTTTCCTTGAAGTAGAAATTTTTTTGGTTCTCATAACACCAATGATACTCATAAAGAAACCACTATAAATGGAACTAAAATGGGAATGACCATATTTCATACACAAGGCCAACTCTAATTGAGAATATTCATTAATTTTAATGGATAGATATCTCATTAAATCTCCTACCTATGTTAGGTTATTGAAGAAATTTTTCAAGTAGCCAAAGACTGCCAACATCATGATCTCAAGACGTTAAACTATAAAATGTAATTTCTTTACCAAATGATGTTAAACTGCATGACCACCAACATCCTGATCACATGATGATAAACTTCATGGATTCCATCCCTGGAACATGACATTAAATAGTGTTGTTGATGTCCTAACCACAAGACCTTAAACTATATGGCTAACGGCCTAACCACGTGATGATAAACTGCATGGATAATAACCCTTAAACATGGCATTAAATTGTGAAACCAATGTACTGATCACATAAAATTGAACTACATGATAAATATCCTTAGTTGCATGACATTAAACTACCCAGTTGTCTTTCATCAACCATAATTTTCCTGCATATGGGCCAGATCTGTGGGGGGTGGAATTGAAAGGTCCCCTGTAACACCCCGATATTTTATGAAAAATATTCTTTTTAATTTCATTGATGTCTTATGTTGTACGATACACCAAAAGGAGATTTCACTACACGCATCCCTGACTTGACTTGCATTACACGCAATCACGACCTTCCACGATAGCGTGTGTTGTACACAATACCGAGTTTCACAAAACAACGTTATGTTAATAAAATATTATATAAAATAGCCGTTATGAATAGTAATACCCACTTTTTGAAATTTTATTTTTCAAAATGGACTTCATTTTTGGATTCAGAATATCAAAATTATCTTAGGGTGAATTTTTGGTATTTTTCTGAAAACTTTCAATTTTTGATGAATAGTGAAAACACTGGGTTACTATTTAAAAACCGACTTTTTATATAAAAAATTATTTATTTCATTTAAATTTATTTTAGGTCAAAATTGATACATAATACCTATATAAGTTCAATGTAATTCATTAAAGTCATTTTATAATAAATTTAGACATATAAAAATTTTATTGAACTTTTCACTGTCTTTTACCCACCTCCTTGGAGAGTATGAAAATTTTCAAAAAACTTAATTTTACTGCTTTTGTGAGTGGAATTTCGAAAATCCGAGAGATAAGGTTAATATCAAGGAGTAAAATGTGGTTCAATAAGATAAAAATAATTTTTGGTGAATAGTAACTTTTTACTTTTATTTACCAGGGTTAAAAGTAAATAGGGTAATTAAGGGTAAAAATGATATTATTATTACCCTAACACATGTACTAATTCTATTAGATAAGTGTAATTCGACCAAAAACAACCTTATGAATAAAATATTACCCTTTAGGTCCACTTGGATTAGATTAGGACATTTATTATTATTTTATTTAAAGAAGAATTAAAATAGTTAAAATCAATGTTTAATAACTAAAACATTTTTAATATAGGGTTATACATAAGATAAATTCAACTATTAATATTAATTAGAAAGATAAAAATATTTTCTACATAATGGTATTTTATTTATAATTTTTAGACATTAAATATTTTAATTTATTTATGACACAATGATGATACAGTAATTACCTTATTAATGAAATATTAACATAATTGATGTTATAAATACCCAAATATATGTAATTTTAGACTTTTTATGATTTACACTAATTTTATATGTTAATAGGACATGTTAGTATTTATTTAATTGACATTATTCGAACTAATCATGCTGTTATAATTTTCACAAAAATAAAGTACCAAATAGTGTCAAAATTGACATTATATTGTTTTTAAAACAAATATTATATTATTAATTGTTATTTTATTCATAAAAAAATATAAGGTTCGTAAAAATGACTTATATAAGGTTATATATATTAATAATGAACAAATTTTGGTTTATTTGGCTTGTTATAGTAAGTTTATTAATCATATAGTGTAAGAAAACAAGAAGACACGGTAAAAGTTAAATTATTTAACTTAGTGTTAAATCTAAATGATAAGGTTAAAATAGTAACCTAAACTTGTCTAAAACATGTAGGTTGAGATTATTTCGACCCATACCCACATTAGATTCTAAATAAATCAATTTGGAGCAATTATAAACCGAATATGACTTTATTATAAAATAATATTTTAAGTTTTTCCAAAGGTGCCCCTCTCCTCCCTTATAAAAAGGGCACCACTTCCCTCTTCTTTTCACACCCTTTTGAGACTTGAATCTCGGCCAAACCCTGCCAATTCCTCTTCTCAACCCCTCTATTTACATCATAGAGGTTCTGGTCTTCTCAAAACACCAACTCTAGTGCCCTACGAAGAAGTTTAAAGGAGGTGCATCGAGGAAGAGGTAATCTCTTCTACTGACTCTTTCAAGTTTCTTTCTTCTTCTACTTCCTCTTCTTTAGTTGTTTCATTATAAAGTAATAACATCAGTATTAATTATATACTGATATGTTATTATAAATATGAAACAACCATATTTCACCTTCTATCCATCCTGCGGAAAAAGAAATCACCGAGCGTGCGTACGTACGGAATACCGTCTCCACACCGTGGTGTAATCTGTTTTCGACCACCACCTTACTTGGATGGGTACAATGGTGTAAATAAATAACTATATATGATTATTGTAAAGTGATATTGATTCTAAAATATTATACATACACCTCAATTCAATTCCACTATCATGGGAATGATATCATCGCTCGTGCGTACGTACGGACTACCGTCTCCACGGCGCGATGAGATTCATTCTCCATTTTAACCATTCATGAATGATTATAAAGTATATATAATGAATAATAATTAAATGTATGAAATAATAATGATACTAGATTTATGTATATATATATTTATGTCATCTACTTAATTCCATTCAATTCAATAAGGAAACGAAAACAGTGTTAATGCATACGTACAGCCTACCGTCTCCATGAACGGTGTATTTCATTCCATTTATTGATCTATCATATATATATGTATATTATGAATATATATTATATATAAATCATGTTTTAAATTATATAATTAATTAAATCCAGATATAAGTAATAATATCAAGAACAACAAGTCGAAACACGTACGATAAATGAAACGATTTTACCCAAAATGCTGCTTTAACATGGAATTTACAAAAGAACAGGTAATATAAAGTCATAAGTGAACCATATATGATATCATAACAATGAATATGATTCTATAATAAGTCAATGACATTATTTAAATCATTATACAGAAGTTTCGGATACATATGAAGCATATCGGACATAAGGTATGGGATAACTATTCTAATCTCGTTCTTATCCGAGATTGTTTATTCGTAAGTATTTACTGGGGTTATTGTTATCATTCATGTCTATGTTTTCTAAAAATGTTTTCATGTATGTTTAATGTCATTTTTACCCATTTTTGAATTTTACCTCATGTTATTAAAGATATCTTACTTTTGTTTACCATACGAGGTACTTTTTGACTTTTCCGACAAAAGTACGAGAAGAATTTTATTTTTAACTTATACGGCATGAACGGATTTTTATGGTTCCATAATGCCTCATTTTAATGAAGATTCCTCGACAATATTTCATGATTATTTTCAACAAAACCCTTTTCTTTTAAAATTTCATGGAATTTTGTTAAAGGAAAATGATTTTTAAGAAGAAAGGATATTTTCCTCAAGAATTCATTTCAAGTGTTTTATCAAAACCATTTTCCATCTAAAATGAAATTATTTAATATGTTTATGTTTCAAATATATTGTCTCCATTATTTACATGGTTTTATTTTTCTTATGATGAAATGATATCCATTTTTTATGTGGATTATGTTATGATGTCATGATATTTAAGAATCCCATTCTATTACATGGGTTATGCTATGATGTATGATTTATGATTTTGTGGCACACAAAAGAATGATTTCAGTATGAGATGGGTGGGACCTATATCTCCCTCCAATTAATTAGGTAAAGATTTATATCTCATGATATAGACATGGATTGAACGGTATGTTATTCTGGTTCAGTGATACAGGACTGGAACAAGGAGTGAACTCGATTCAGAAAGGGACTTTGTCCACTAATATGGTCCTGGCGGCAATGCCTTGGCTACTATGGAAATCATATTACGTGCTTAATGGTTTTCCACAATTAAATGTTTTCTTCCCATGATATTTTATCATGATTGATGTTCCATTATGATATATGACTTATGTACTTCCAAGATTTATGTCTTTCCTCAAGATTTTGATGTTTAGATTTTATGTTCATGTTTTTGCATTCAAATGTTTATGGATTGTTTTATGTTCTATATGTTTCCCCTTACTGGGCATTTGAGCTCACCCTTTTTATGTTTTCTTTTCCCCAGGATTTAAAGAAAGGTTTTGGGTAAGAAAATAAAAGGGGAAGATCTTTAGAGGAGATGTTGAAGATCTTTCACCACGATTAGAAGATTATGTTCCGAGTTTCCAAAGACACTAAACTATTACAGTCCTTTGGTGTTTGTTTTTGTTATGTATTAAGTATTCCACAAAATTAATGTAATGTCCATGTACGTCAAGCTTTGGGTCTCTACATCTCTGCTCATGTGTGGGACCTAGATCCACATAAGAATCCTCCTTTTGAAGAACTATGTATGGTATGATTATTATCCATTTAGGATATATTGTGTCACCTTTATATTACATCCTGGTCTATCCATACCAATAGAATTGTTAAAATTTCCTCCTCCCCCTGTACATGGATCGTAATAATTTAAGGAACTTCAAGAAATATGTACGTCTTGATTCTTATTGATACAGTATACATAGTGATGCCAGTATATTACATCCTTTTCCATCTACCTAAAAATATAAAAATTCCCCCTCCCTACATATGATATAGACTTATGAAAGGATCATTCCTATAAAGAACTATGTGTGGCTTGATTCACATTCTGCAGGACATGTAGTGATATCCAAATTCTATGATCCAGGGCCAGCTACAAAATGCATAAAATACCGCCTCTCCTGCATACAATACTTGTTAATGTAGGGGATTCCTAAAATGCCCTATTTGTAGGAGAACCTCAATAATAATATATCCCCTCTCCTCACATATGGAATTGAACTATACAGGGATCCTTCCCATTCAGAAATATGTGTGGCGTGATTCTAGCCCTTGAATGATATGTACTGACTCCTAGATTCTATATCCTGGTCCAGTTGCAATAAAGGATCACATCCCCTATTTACAAACCAAATTTTCACAAGTAATTTATAAGAACTACTTATGGCTTGATCCTAATCCCAAAGAGGTATATAGAGATACCCATATCTTACATCCTAGGCCCATCTATCATAAAATGAAATACCCTGATCCTTTTTTATGTCATCCCCATGTGGGGAAATAAACCTTTTTCATCCCTTATTTTTCACATCGTGCACAGCTCACGTGGGCGTAGAAGTTTCGACAGGGGATTCCTCACATGATCAAGGAATATCAATCTCTATTGGGGTTTCCATGGTCCTAGTAGAAAGACCTAAGAAGGATCACCAAATTCATTGTCATGTGACATTAACCGTCATGATACATCAATAACAACGTGTGTCTTGATTCTCATTTTCACAAGATACATAGTGATGCCTAGGCCTTGAATCATAGTCATATTCATGGATAAAAACAAAAATAATTCCCCCATCTACTACGTATAAATACAGATCTATGAAGAAGGATTCAAATATGGATTCCACATCAGGGATCTATTAATGAATCAAAATTCCTCCTATATATGAGTCTAATATATGTAAGTTAATTCATACTTCATGTCCAATTATGTATTGGATGTTTCTTTTGTATCCGGACACAACCTTTATATCTAGTATATTCTATTACCTAGGTAATTTCAAATCATCAAATCCTTCTACACTCATCAGAAATGGAAGGTCAGTGTCCGGAGGACACCTTTATTTGAATATTCATAATATTCCCTCGTGGATCTCTATAATTTTCCCACAAAAAAGTCATATCAATCAAAGTAAAATTCATCATTGGGAGAGGATTTTTTTAACTCTATATACCCCCAATTAATTCCATTCCATGTATCACTCCTCCTAGTCTAAGAATTAATAGGATCATTATTTACACTATCTTCCCCCTTCACATCTGGATCGTGTCAAGAAATCCTTTCTTGATTATCCTCCCCTTAATTCATGATTCCTCTGATAATATTTCCTAACCACATGATGATAAACTACCAGGAAATATTTCTAATTGCATGAAATTAAACAGTATGAAAAAAATTCCTTACCACATGATGTTAAACTATATGATTCCTTAATAACTATGTATGGCTTTATTTCAATCAACACAAGTTATATAGTGATGCTTGGATTATGCATATTGGTCCATCCACCACCCATTTCAAATTTTGCTCTCTATATGTATAGAACAAAACAATATATAGTGTTTTTCTCAAGAAATAAGTACGTCTTGATTCCTACAAACACATGATACATAGTGGCACCTGAATTCTAAATCTAGGTCCAACCACCAACAAAAAATCATAATACATCTTCCCATTGTATGGGTCAGACCTGCATTGGAAATTTCTATACGTAGAAAATAATTTTTTTCGACATGTTCCTATGCATGAAATAAAATTTCTAAATGAAGGTGCAATATGATATTTTCCCTATTAACGAGATTGTATACAAGAAAAAAATTCCCCACCTATATACATGAATCAGATACTCATATGGTGTAAACCACTATAAAACTATGTCTACCTTGATTAATACTATCATAAGAATGTTCTCACTACAAGACGTTAAATAGAAAAAATAATGCCCCTAACCTATGCATGGTATGAACCTATATAGGAAATCCCCTCACACCTATGTAAGGAAAACATCTCTATCCCTTTCGCAAGAAATTGTGACTTGAAATGAACCTTTTATTCTCATGAACCCTCCTTTCACATACGAAACTCTATGTATGGAATGATATGAATCCCAATAATGTTCCCCGACCATCAAATATGGTGGTCCAGTGTTCTGGGGAAACCTCTGTTTGACTATGCACAATATGCCATGGTGGCACTGCATAAGTTTCCCAAAAAAAGGCATTTCAAAAAAAGGAAAATTCATCCTCAGGATAGGGTTTTCCTACTTCTTGTGCCCAATTATGTTTACGTCCCATATCACCCCTTAGATTCAGAAACCCATCAGATTATAGTTTACACCATTTATTCCCCTTCATTATTGAATATGATAGAATATCATTGGTGATATTATCATGAAAATGATGAATCCTTTACCCCTTTTATCGAAGAAATGTGGTAAATCCAAAAGGTCCTAATAATGAGACATTAAACTGCACCAATGTTTTTATTGCATGATGATAAAATAAACTATATTTTACTCACCTTAACATAAGTAAAATACATGGGGAAATGGTTTCCCATCCAAATCTGTTGTAAATTCATTCATATTTTTCAGACATCACTCTCGATCCACCTTTCATGGTCTTTTAAAAAAATCAAAAAACCTGAACATCCCATAAAATTACATGGCCATAAAAATGGAAGGTCGGTGTCCTAGGGATACATTTATTTTACTATGAACAATTTTCCTAGGTGGATCTGCATAACTTTCCCACAAAAACAAGGGGCCTATCAACCAGAAAGAAATTCATCCTTGGGAGAGGCTCTTCTTACCTTTGTATACCTCAATGGATTTCAAGCCTCATATCATGTTTTTGAATACCAAACTCATAATACTAGAGTTAATAAAAATACCATATTAATTTAATTTATAAAAAAAATCATGAAATTATTATTCAATAAAACATATAGGTACCTATCCCCACAATTCACGGTCAAAGATGTTTGACCTAAAAACCACTAATGTTACTCTAGTTTGCAAGATTTTAAACTACCTAGGAAAATATATGTCAAACTCACCAGGTTGAAAACCAGAAAAGGGAATCCTAGAAAAAATTTGAGTATCAACTCACTAGACCTACACTTTCTATAGTTTAGGAATAATATTGAGAAATCAAGAAAAAAGGATACACAAATCTTGTTAGATCGAAAACCCGCAAAGGGTGGACTAAGAAAAAGCCATGTTGTACCCGCTAATCCCACGTCATGGTGGACTTAAGAAAAAATTAGGGTTATAAAAAGAAAATTAAAAACGTTTTTGGGGTTTTTCATATAACCCTAAAAACAATTAAACTATTCTCATAAAGTCCCTTGGATAAAGAAATATTTAGAGCATTATCTGATATGACACTAAAATCAGGACCTCTTTTACCATGGAATATCCTCTTATTCATCCTAATCAGAACCTATTTTGATGGGGGGAATTTTTTGGGTCTAGAAAATTATTCAATCAAGATGAATAAAATTCCATCAAACTCAGTAAAGGGTAGAAATAAAACCAATAAGAACACTGAATAAAGTTTCAAAGGGATACAGTTGTAACGAAAAAATCCCTTCGTCACCTGATTCTCTGAACGGTGATCCATTGCTTCATGAGGTTCCCATAAAATAAACAGTTCACGATATCAACACAGTGATTCCAAATTCCTAAAATGAATATAAAATAATCATTGTAAATAATGAAGAGACTCCCAACCCAAAAATGATTCTCTTCTGTGAACTAAAATGTTTCAGTGGAAAGGGGGTACCAATGGCTCCCCACAAACAAATCAATGTCTCTCACAGGATAGAGGTTGTGATTTCCACCCCAAAAATTTTGTCCCTAAGTTCTCTCTAACTAATTCATTCATGGGCCGGGTATCTTCGGTGGGATTCTGTAAAAGTGGGATTGTGGACTCATTGTAGATGTTTAGCCACGATGATATCTAGTTCTTCCACTTATCTATAAATAGAACCTAAGGAGAACTAAAGAGAGGGAGATCAAGGAATTGACGGATTTACCTATAGAGAGATTTAATGCTTCACAAATGATGGAATACATAGATGATTTTCCATAGGTAAAACACGACGCATAGCAGTAGGGAGGATAAAATAAATCAATTGGTAGTATACAAAATCAACATCCATTATAGGCATACTTCTCATAAATTGGAGAACCAATAGCCCCTTTGCAACTGAGTGGCCTTTATAGAAAAAAGCTACATGGCTGGAACCCTACCCCGCATAGCAAATCACTATGCAGAAGGAACTTGATCCCACATATCATCATGCTATGTGGCTAGAACCCTACCACACATAGAAAATCACAATGCGGGGGGGATTCCATCCCGCATAGAACCATGATACATGGACAAAACCTAGCCCCACATAGCAAAAATCTATGCAGGATAGACTTAGGTCTACATACCATAATGGTATATGAAAGGCCCCATTATCTTTAAATCACCATTCTACATGGAGGGAATACCATCCCATGTAAGAACATGATTCGAAGAATGGGGTATCCTAGGGTGTTCTACTCTCATGCTCCAATCACCCAATTTCATTGTATCATCATCTCTTATGATGGCCCCTTTGTGAACCAATCAAATGGAATGAGGTTGAGTCCTCTTCTAAATACACTAGACATTTATGATAAAATCATCAGACACATCAACATGACCTTTTTGGTTTAAATTCCTCTGTTAAGAAGAGTCATGTGGGAAATCATTTCTAAGAATAAAACCCCCATAATTCCCCCAAATTTACATTCCCATGGAAATGTGATTTCTATCCATAGGATAACCATGTGAACCTCACCATTATAGGGATTTAGAGGAACTGTAAGCCTCCTCATTTGATGAGGGATAATGTTGAATATTCCCTCCTCTCTTAGAAACAATTTTTGGGCACTCATCCTAAGGCAAACCTCTATCCTTTCTTGTGGGAATTTTTTCCAATTATTTACATTAATTCATTTTGGAGGAGTTTTTATTTTTTGAATTTTTTTATTGCAATTTTAATTTTCTAAAAAACTTGCTTCTATGCATGGTTTGGATCACATGGTTTAAGGAAGACTATGTGGTTACCCATATGTGGGTAAGTTTCCATTTTTTTTGTGCATACATAGTTTGAACTACATGGGTAGTGCATGTTTGGGGTGACTCATAGTAGTAACTATGTGTCTCTTTATTTCCATGAGATTTCTGGGGGCCTTACTTGTGTACAATTAGGAAACTTTTGTAACATGTGTGTGATATGGATCTATGGTTAGATAGTGTAATTTGGTATAGTCGATTCATGGGTAGATAAACCATCCAAGTTTCCTATGAGAAACCAAGTGAATTAATTTTTATTAGGTATTTCCAAATGTATGGTTTTCCAAACCTTATGTCCTAACTATGTGAGATATCCAAATTCTATTAAAAGTGAAATTCCAAAAGGGTCCATTTCATTTTAAGATAACTAAGGGATTCATATCTTCTTCATTTAATTCATACAAGATAGGTGGGGACCCAAGGTGGTTCATCACCCATTTACATTAGATTTTTAATCATCTCCATCCTCATTTATTATATATTCCAGCAAGGTAATCCATTTATTCCACTTATTTCTCCTTCACCTTCCCTTATATTGGGGTTTTCCTCTATTACATGAGGTTTTGGGGATACCAGGTTTGATTCTTGGGTTTGGTGTTGTTTATTTATGGGGGTTAATCTTTTGGGGGGGCCATGAGTTCTCATGAATCTTGTTGAAGCATTATCCATCATTGGTAGTGACTTCTAGCATGGTTTTCATTGAATCGGGGTAGAGGCTTTTGTCATTTTTCTTAAATTTACATTTTGTTGAGTGATACATAGTTTAGAATACCATATTTGTTAAATTATATCCATGTGTGATGTATTAGTTGGTTTTTGTAAATTTTTCAAGGTTTTTTCCACTTGGAACAAGTGTTTTACTTATAATTTCAAGTGGTTGTTGAAATGTAAAGTGTTATTATATTGTTTGCATATTTTTTTAAATAAAATGTGTAATTTATGGTTCTTTTGAATTGTTTGCGTCCTAAAATGAAATGGTAAATGTGTATTTTTTAACATCTAGATTTTTTTTCTTAGTAATTCAAGGTGATGTTTAAAATTTCAAGCGTTTTGAAATTTTTTAAAGAGGTGTTTTAAATAGAGTGTGATGTTTTTAAATGGATAACCCTAATTAGGTTAGGAATAAAATTTGGGATGGATATTTTATTCCCCTTGTGGATTTTTAATAAATAATATATTTATTCTTTATATGGTTCTTTTAAACGTTTTTGAGTGATTTGTTTTGGAATATACATTTTAAATGGATTTAAAGGGCTTAATTTTAAATAATGGAATGGATTGGTAATTTAAACCCTTGAAAAGTGACTTGGAATTATAAGACTTTTAATAAAGGCTCATTTAAAACTCCATGTGGTTTCTAAATTGTGTATGTTTAAGTTTAAAACCCTCTTGATTCCCCTTATTATATTATGACCCCTAATGGGGACATTTCTTACTGCTTGATGTGAATTTTAGCTTAAGGTTCATTTTGTGTCTTTCATTTTTTATAAATTAAATGTAGGGTTTATTGTCTGTGAGGGTGTGTAAGGTGAGGTTTTATTTAATTCTTTAATATATTGATGAATTTTATTTCTCACTTCCATATGATATATTTCATAGGAGTCCTATTAGACTAAGTAAAGGCCAAAATACACAAAAGCCTTAGTTCAGAGTGTTCTCTAACTAGGGATGCTGGCCCACAAGACCGAGTGAGCTAGTGTAATTTATTGTGGCCAAAACAACCAATATAACTAATGGAAAGATAATATGGACCATGGTAGAATTTTCCACCTAGTATGTTTATATCTAGATAGTTCTATAAGAATTTTTAGGACATGAATGATATATTAGTACCATCATATCACTCATGTCGCCTGTTTAGACCATTCTACTTGAGTCTCAGGATGTTTCACAAGACACTAATAACATTTTTAGGATGACTTAGGGTATTTCAGTGTTTATTCCTTATTTATATTCCCTATCATTATCTGGACTATGGTAACTTTATTGTGCTTTCTTTTATGGTGTGTTCCTTTTTTCTCAGTACCATGCTTGCTTACTCTTATTTGAGCAATGTTTTTGTTCACTTTAAAATTAGGTTGTGAAAATTATTTTGAAAGTGGATTTGAAAAGGAAATTTTTGTTCCTCCAAAATTAGTATTTGAAAATTATTTTGAAAGAATAAAGATTAATTTTTAGTTTGTTAAATGTTTTTTAAAAAAGTTCATCTTTTAGTGTTTAAAAGGTGTTGGGTAAAAGGCACTGATTCCACCCTTCTTTATTTCTTTAGAAGAGTGTATGTTTTAAAAATAGGGTTTAAATCCCACGAAAGGTAGTTTTTTAGGGATTATTTTCATTAAAAACAAATAAAAACACTTTTAAATGTGTGAGTGTGATTTGGATTTTGTGTACTTATGCACTAAAACAAGCTTTCAATTATATTTAAAAACTACTGTAAAATAAAATTTATTTTGTAATAATTCCAACAAATCTATAGTGATTACCTACTAGGATTTATTTTATTCATTCCCCACATATACCACTCAGTATATATTGTTCTTATTATTTTTTTCTTAGGTGACTTTGATTTGGCCTCCCTTGTGTTGGGATACGAGTTTCTTAGGATGTTTGTCTTGGGATGTAGAGAGTAATCATGGGAAAAATGGAAATTGTTGGTGGCAGTTTTATTTTACTTTTCTATTTGTGTTGTGTATTAATTTTCTATTTTATCCTTCGTTATTAGAGGATATAATGTTTATTCATTTATTTTATGCCACCTTTTTATGTTTTATGTTATTATGTATGCGATCTTGACTTCTTTTTTTATTAGACTTTATGTTTTGTCTGTTGTATATTTCTTACTCTTATTTTTATGTTTTATTGTTGATCTAATTATTTTATCAAGGTTTAAATTATTCCCAATTACCATATTATTATATCATATCACTTGTTTACAACACGGGGTGATTAGGTTTGTATCTTGGGTATGTCCTAGACTAAATCAGGTATTTGAGGGATAGAGGACTCAGGTTGGTTTATGAAAAAATATGACATAAATATATATATATATATATAATTTATAAATAAATTTGATATTAAATTAGAATGATAAATTATTTAAATATGGTACTAAATGATAACTATCATGATCATAAATGAATAATTATAATGAACTTGATAATGATAATATTTTCGTGATGATGATGTATCTCTTGGATGATATTATGAATAACTAATATTTTACTTGTGATACTTGTGAAAACTATGAGCAATTAATATATAAAACTTATTAATTGATGATATAGATTTATTGAGATTCTTTTTCTAACAAAATATGATGACTATAGAATTTGGTAATGATGATTTGTATCACTTATAGATATATGAACAAGGTTATATAATATGGATATTAATATTTTTGTTATAGTGACTCGATGAATTGAATAATCCAATAAATAACACTAAATTATCATTAGACTATATATTCTTATGATATAGAAAATTTTATAGAATGTTATGTTGTCTTAGGAATTATTATATTGAAATACCATCTGATCAAAGGATTAATTATTGATCTGGTCATGTAATTGGATTAATTACTTATTCATTATACTTCATATGAGTGATGTAATCTAGTGATCGGTCATGTTGAGGGAGAAGGTGTAATATAGTGACTGCTCTTATAGTCACCCACCAAGGTGGGTTAGAATTAAATGTTGACACCAAAGTATTTATTCTCCTCTCATATGCTACTCTAGGTTAGAGACTAGTAATAACATTGAGATATATATATTCTTAATCCTACCCACTAACCTGGGTTTGAGATAGATGATGATTCACAGTAGATTTTAAACTCTTTCTCACCCATAGTTCTTAGATTGAGGTTGGTGATGATGTATCAAGTACTTACTTTCTTCTCTCCAGTGGTTCAAGGTGCATGGTGGGTAATTCTTAAAGATATTTCTCTGATATAAGACTAGTTATAGAGTTACTTTTCTAATATGAAATGTTTGTGCATACATGGTGATTCATTGGATGTGAAATTTATTGAAGAGATATTAATTGATATTATTATTATTTTCATATGTCATTTCTAATACATGATGACCATCCACGTGTTATGTGGATCTATTCTGACTGTTGTTAAATTGGGTTCCATATAACCTACTTTAAATTTACTTTATTATTACAAAATATTCTATACAGAGAGTTGTGTATGATGTATATTTACTATAATATCTTTTTTACTTCAGTGTCCACTATTTATATGGTAATATCCTTAGATTATTGGTTGTATCAATATATTATTAATGTTCCAAACTATAATGGGAACCTGAAAATATTATGACCATATTCTTAAACATGTATTATGGTATTGATACATCATATTGGAGAGACACAAATGATGACTAACTATCACGTTTTGTGGTCTCATAAGCATTGATAATTTTTCAAAGGAAGTCCATAGTTGGTGATCTAAAGTAGAGGTGATCATGAGGACTCACACACTGATAAAAACACCACATGTTTCAAGTGTCATTGGTTGTTCCTATTAAAGAGAAAATTTATTAGTCTTTAGAATTTAGATAATAAAAAATGTGTTCCATTTTATTGCTTACATTGTTTCATGATAAATAAAATTAAATTTATGTTGTGGTGATGTAACTTGTGTTGGGTGCATCATTTACGGTATATCATTTTTTTAATGCTCAAGAATGTTTATGTCACTTATGAAGGGATTATATATATCAACCCTAGTTGACCAAGATGGTAGTAACTTGATTAAAAACATGGACATGGTGATGAAAGGTAAGTCCATCCAATAAGATCAATAAAATTTAAATCAAGAAATGATGATTACATGAATTTTGAATCCTTCTTTTTGATGTATCATGAGGGAAAATTTTATATTACTATGTTTGCGTTCATAAGAGGTTTTCATTTCTAGGAAATGTTTATCTCCTTAGGGGCCTTGATGAGTTTATATACTACACCTATGATTTGTAAGTATAACTCACAACTATTGATATAAGGTCCTAAAGGGTAACACAAAAAATCATATTCAAATGCATGACCAAATAAAATGAATTGTAATTTCAGATATGGTGGCCCCCATGATGGGGTCCATCATATATTAGATTTTAATCGATCACAAGAAATATTGAAATTCAATATTAGTTGAGTTTATAATAATTTTCATTTAATTTATTTAATTAATGTGATCAAAAGTGTTAGGTTTTTTGAGAAAATTGAGCTATGAGGATCTTGAAATATAAAAAATGATGTTACACAAGTCTAAAAAAGGGGATTTTACATTTTTTTCCATTGAAAGATAGGGAGAATATCATAGGGAAGAGTAGAAGTGAAAATTAAAACCTCATTAGAATCTTATTTGGTTATGAGGCTATTGGGGATATGATTTTCTTCGCTCAAGATATGCATGATAATATTATTCATTGAATCTAGAGTGCTAATAAAATTGTCCCATTTTGTTGTTAACCTCCATAAAAGATGATTCTATCCCAGCATAATCACTTGAACGGTGGTAGTGAAATCACTCTCAAATCAAATATTATTCCAATTCTTCTATAGTGCAACAGAGATAGCATAGATAACCCCCATTATCTCAGCCTCAAGAGTAGTGACTTGACCACAAGGTATATGAATGCATTTCATAACCTCACTATTGTGATCTCTAAACACGATCCCAAAACTAGCCAATCTTGGATTTTCCCATGATTCACGGTTAGAGTTACACATAATCCATACCAAAAAGCTGGAATCTTGAAAACGTCAAGTGTTCTAATTGGTTTAGGATAATTTCTACTGATGTTGAGTTTTTTTCCTAACAACGAAATCACAAACTGAAATGTTGCATCACACCTCATGGAGTAGGTTGGAACTTCAAATTGCAGTCAGAATTTATGCAAGTGTAGGCTGTGGTTTAAAGGGATCCTAATCATAGATTCAATTGTCTCAGAATCTCTACATTACTTGTATAGTTTCAGCGCAAGCCACTTTAAATAGAATGTCAGGTCAGCTGAACAATTTCACTCCCAATATAGCAAGTAGGAAGTTCTAGAGATTGTGAGTCTACACTGGCTGAATTTCAAATATATCAAATACAGGTCACCAAAGAGATGTTGTAGTGTTTCATCACAAAAATAAGTTTTTAATTTCATCATGATTTTTATGTCATAACACACATCGTGAGAAAAGAGAGATTAAAACTCTCTGCAAATTGGTATCAACCGGTAGTTTATTGAGAGAGAGTCTCTAGAGTATTGTGAATCTTGATAGAGATAACCATTTTTGGATAAAAGTCCTTATCCACTTGCATTCCCCTTGAGTCGGATTCTTGTAGAATCTCTTATAATCAAGAATTCCATTTGGGTTGTCTCTTAGAAGATCATGTCATCTTGGTTTAGAAAACCCTAAGAAGAACATCAACAGTATTATGATTTGGCACCATGTTCATATTGGTCAATTAATCCTAGATTGGGATGTTGTAGTTTATGTCTGGATCAGGGGTATTAAAAATATTAAGGAGATCATATCCTAGCCAGATATCCTTCCATAATTTAAGGTATGAGTTAATACTAACAAGCCAATGATAGTTTGACTAAATTTTCTAAAATATTTTTCTTAGACTAGGCCAAAACAAAGATTGAATATAGCTCAGCTTTCCTTCAAAAAGTATTTATAAGAGTCTATGTTTGATAAAATTCAGAGAGTTGGGCCTTCCATTTATGAGCCTCTATAAAAATTGGTCTTGAAGTGATTGATTGAAAAGCTCAATATT
This sequence comes from Viscum album, assembly GCA_963277665.1. Taxonomy (NCBI): domain Eukaryota; kingdom Viridiplantae; phylum Streptophyta; class Magnoliopsida; order Santalales; family Viscaceae; genus Viscum; species Viscum album. Next base: position 78,942,296 of record OY728133.1, on the reverse strand, counting down.
TTTTATTCCAAGACCACCCAGATCCTGAGGCATCCAACACTGCTTCCAAGAAGATGTGATGATTTTACATTCTAGAATACTTCCACTCCAAACATAATTTTTCATCATAGTTTTGATGGTTTTTATAACATAATTAGGCCACAAATACACTATGAAGAGAGTTCTTCAAATGAATATTTTATTATTCAACATTCATTTAATATTTTATTAGAGATGTGCATTGAGTTAATATATCATATTTTATCACATAAAAAAGTTTAGATTTTACAAGTAATTGATAAAATATTTATAATTTTTATGACACGTTCACTATTCCATACACATAAAATATGGTTTAATTTGAAAGGTTTCATTTATAAAGAGTTCAAAGTGATTTGTTTTTAAATAAAATGTTATATTTAAGGAAATTAATTCCACTATTTCCACACACAATTACTACTATGATTTTATGAGGTTATTTATCATCTCTCTCAAGTTCCAAATCAATAAAGTGAGGCCCAGAGAACCATGATCCAAGTATCCTTTTTGGATCGAAATGAAGACGCTCTCGCAAACACCAGATCATCAAATGTGTCATCAATTATCTATTATAGAACATGAAAATTTATGATCGATGCATCATAAAGCTTTATGAATGATTTTGGATGATCTAGAGACTCCTAAGTTTCATTCCATTGAGAGAAGATTTCCATCAACAAGTGAAAAACAATTTCTACAAAAATCGGAAGAGGAATGGTTTTTATTTAATTTTTTTTATTAAATTAAATTATTCAATACCCTGAGGTTATAACTAAACTGGGATTATACTACATGTGACAGAAAAATTTCAATCATAGTGTAAAAATTTAAAATTTCAAATTTTTCAGGCTTCTATTGTGCACCTAATACTAAAAATTAGTATCGGAGCTACCATGCATTTAACTGAGCTCAATTAAAATAGTTTTTTCAAGAATTTGAGTATAGGTTATCCCAAATACCCCAACATCACTAATGGTGCATCATTTGAAAATTAGATGAGTGATTTATGGTCATCTGAATATCTAAATTATAATTATTTTGGGTTAATTTGAAGATCAAATGATTATTGGGTTGCTGATTTTATGATTTGTTCAAAAAAATTACAGATTGGGTCAATAGTACCTAGTATATTATTGATCTAAATAAAACCCATATATTATTCATTTTAATAGTGTTACAAGTTTTTTTCCAAGATATTATGGATTAAAAATAAAAAAAATATTATATATGTTTTATATATATATATATAATATATATAGGTTCATAAGGTTGGGGGAATACTCCTTCCATAGGTTTATTTTTTTAAGAAAATATTTTTTTCCCTAAGCCTAAAATATAGGTTCTGAATTTTTTTTAAAAAAATCTTTTTTCTATGGGGGTTCAAATCCTCCCAACATCAAAAATGAGGCCCCCACTTTTTGGGTCAGGGGCATGGAATAAAACATCAACCAAGGGGACTTTCCTCTATTTAAAAAAATCATTTGGGGTAGCTCAGCCACCCCCTGTAACATGGAAAAAAAGAGCCTCATTTTAGGGAGGGTACATAAGTGAAATCTTATATATTAAAAAATTTTGTTTTTATATGTGATGTAAGCTCAGCCACCACTCCTACCTTTTGTGGATGCATCCCCCTATTTATAGGAGAATATGTGTTATAACTTAAGGAAATGCAATTAATATATATATATATATCACCCTACCAATATGTAAGGTGTGTGGGTGTGTATCTGCCACCATCCTGAAACCCCTACCAGGTCATCTAGACTTTCCCACCCAATCTGAGTTTTTCCTACAACCCGAAACACATCAGGATGGTTTATAAAAACTTTGGGAGCCTCGATAATTCCAGAAAAATATTAAAATATTTTAGGAAATATTTGGAATTTAATTCAATTTTTTTAGGGACTGAGTAAAAAGTGTTTTTTGAATTAAAATTAATTTAATTTGTGTTGATTCATAAAAAATATCTTGAAGATTAATTTTTCTCAAATTAAATTTATTTACATGAAATTAATTAGAATCCACCAGTCATGATTCATATACTGACCAATGATTTTCTAGTTTTATCTATTTATTTATTTATTTATTTATTTATTTATTTATTTATTTATTTATTTCAATATATTTAATTGTAATAATTTTTAATAATTGATGATCTATGAATTACCTCATTCACTAAAATTTATATAATGGCATGCACATCAATAATATATTTTATATATTTATACCTTGCATGCCAGATATCACATACATGTGTGCAAGTATTATTGTGAAATAAAAAATATGGAAGTTGAATCATTTTGCACCAAGACTAGGAGAGATAGTGGACTACACTTTGATGCATTAGATGGGTTTGAACTGTAACTTGAGTCATATGAATCATAATTCATGATGTTACCCCATAGAGTTCAGGTTGATCCATTATTATCTCAATTAATCAACCAATAGTATCGTTTCAGGATCATGTTTTTTAATTTTATTTATTCATGGTATATTATTTTATATATATGTATTTTTTTCACAAGATCACATAAAATAATTATCGAGAATGTATATATAAAATTAACCATCATAGAGAATATTTTTTTATTTATAGAATTGTAAATATTTGAGAGTGGTCACATATAATAAGCAAGAGTAAATTGAAAATGATTGCATTCATCGAGATTAATAAACCCCTCAAAGAAATATTAAGTCTTAAAGCCTTACATCACTTAATTTTAAAAAAAACTAATTGTATGAGGTTTTCATCATCCCTAGTTGAGGGTGTCTCCTACAACTAGAGATTCCTTATGAGAGCAGTGGATTTACTAAATTAAATTTGACTTTAAAGAAGTATCCATATCTAGATTGAACTTTATAGTTAAAGTGTTGAGTAATTAATAATTATACATTATAAAAGATAAGACTCCACTCAAAAGATAAATGATCCATGTGTTAATTTAGTTGGAAAACTAAATTTCTACCTTGAGACTCTCTGAGTAGTGGTGTTTCAATAGATTTAATTTTCATGAGAGATTTTAAGGATAATTTCTACTAGATTAATCAAGAGATTGAGTATTTTTAATCTAATAGTTGAGGGATACTATGAATTGATAAAATAGTGGTATAAAGTTAAGACATTAAAATATTAAATTTCAAATAATTGATAATCGGGATAAAATTAATAATCTTCTTATGTTTTATTTTTCAAGAAAATGAAAAGTGATACCCCATATACACAATTATCTATGTTGGACTAAGAACATGTCCTAATCAGTATGAATTTCTAAGTGCGGTATAAATGCATGTAAATAGTATTATGATATGTAATAAAATCTATGTGTTTGAGTCCCCACATCATTTAAAGCCACCTTAGGAAGTCAGGGTGAAAAATAATCTTATAAGAGACACATTTTTTCTCATCTCTGAGAAGTTTGTGGGGATAAAGTGAATTGAGAACTGAATATGATGATTATTACACTAAACATGTGTAAAATGAATGACGTGTCATGATCATTAAATACATATAATTCTTTTATTATTATGACTCAATTACTCGGGCTTCAAATCATAAGATGAACAATATGTGGAAAACACTTCATTACCATTCGGTAAGATTCTCTACGAAGATATGAACTTTAATAAATATTAATATTTAGTTATTATGGATAAAAAGTTTAAATACAATGTTAAAAGGTAAATGGAAAGTTTGATTCTAAATTAAACTTTTCAATTTACTTCACACAAAAAAAGGAAATTCATAATATCAGAGGCTATTTTCTTCACATGTCCTAAGATAAGTCGATGGGATATAAAATTTGATGAATTGAAATAAAATCTAGTAAATTTTTAGAATTTGTGTATATCTATCATTTTATGTGATGTTTTTGTTTAACTTCTTGGGTATTATTTAATGAATGTCTATCACACATTTTTATCCAAATACAGTCATCTTAGAAGTATAAAAATGTTATAATAAGTATAGTGAATTGTCTAATAAGAAGAAAAAGGGTGATTCCTAAGTCAGTGGTGAGAAGTGCACAAATTCTAATTGGAAATTTTAATGGTTCTAGTTGAACTTTTATAGAGTATTACATAAACCTTTATCCCATGTGTCAATTGGATACAAGGGGGAATTGTTATTATTTTTGAATGATTGTTTTTTCTGGTACTTTATACGAAATTAATATCTTAGTAATGCATGAATTGTTGATAACAATTGATTGATATAAAATTTAAGATTCATTTATACCCATTTTTTGAAAGACAATTCTTTATCAAAAAAATTAATTATTTTTCATGGATATACCCAGTAATGTATTTATATGATGATGATCTAAAACCCTGGGTATATTCAACACAATTTCTTATCATGTTTTAATAGAAATAACTTTATAAATAAGGGTAATTCAAAAAAAAATTGAAATTTGTTTATCTAGAGAGAATGAACTATTTAGAGGATAAGATAGAGATAAATTTGTATACATTAAGACATTACTATAAGAGTTTTAAGGAATGTGAAAGTGAAGTAATGAATATGAATGACTATAAGATATGATTTTATTTGGTCCCATGATCTAAAAGAACATCTTGAACAAGAATTCATAGATCATGAAAATGTATAGTGGAGCAATTCCCAAACTAAAATTTCTTTATTGACATCAATCAAAGTTATTAGTCAAAGGAGGACAATGGTGAGTAAAAAAATCATAAATTAATAATTAAAATTAATCAGGGAGAAATTCTTAAACACAAATTTCCTTATACAAATCAAAGTCATGATTTTAGTAACAAGAGAATCAATGATGACACTTATAGGAAATGAAAATTATTCAATTATCTTTTGAGATGTGTTTCATAAATATAGAATTTAACCCATAACCATTTGACAACTAATATGATAAATGGATAGTAAATGATTAATAATGTGAAGGAAATACATTATTTTATAATACATGTGTTTAGATGCAAAGAGTTAGTTAAGGAGAAGTCAATAAACAAACTTATATCAATAAAAACATAAAGTACATATCTATTATTTTCTAAAAGTTCATATAATATAATATATAAATACCTATGATAAATAATTTATAGTCAAGTGATAGACTATTTTTCTACAAAAAGTTTCACATATATATTTGGGATTGTGGGAAAAATGTTTTCTTGTAAAATTCAAGGCTTGATATGTACAAGAAGCTGGTATAGGAACAAGTTGCACAAGTACTCATGGAAATGGAATGTTCTAGAGACACATACAACGTAGGAAGATTAAAACCATAATTATGGGTTTATATTCACCATTACATTTGATATATTATTTGATAAGAATAATGGAACCAATAAGGAAGCCTTAAATGAAAATTATCTATGATTGACATGTTCATATGAATTCATGAAAATGGATTCCATGTACCAAAATCAAGTCTGAATTTTGGTAGTTTCTATAATTGATTTAAAACCATTGGTGGGTATTCAAAATAAACTATACATGGGTAGTATAAGTGTGGTATCGATAAGGATTTATTGGTTATAAAAAACTATCATTCTTAAATCCATTTGAATTATACTTATCATATCAACTTTCTATGATCATTATATTGTGCATTAGATGTCACAAACACATTTATTATAAGGTAACTATATGATGAAACCAAAAACGGTAGATGAAACTATAGAATTCCAATAATAAATACAAGTTTTAGAGTTTCATATATGGATTAATGAAATCATTTTGATCATTGAATATTTTTCTAGAATGAAAGTATGCTAGTTTTATTCAAGTGGTTAGTAGAAGCATGATAGTTTCCAAGTAAAATATGTTGACAACATATGAAAAACTTTTATTAATAATAAAGTTAATTAAAACTGGGTTGAATGAAAATATCCAAATATTTAATTGAGTAGTAACCCAAGTTCTAGGGAATGATATCTACTGAGGTTGATTTTTTGGGATAATTGGATAAAGTAAATGTATATATACTGACAATGTGCTGGAATAATTTGAGAGAAAATTGTTTCTAATGTCAAAGGTCATAAATCTCTATGAGAAGACATGTATGATATATATGAGGATATTAAAATAGGGAGTATAATTACATACACATATATGATAGATCTATCATATATTCCATCCTATGTACTAGATATTTCCAACATATAATTTATGTTAGTAAAGTATCAGTTAAATCTAGGTTAGCTACATAGGAAGTAGTTAGAACTGTATAATTACACATGATAAATTACAAGGGATATATACCTGTTACTTTTAAAGGAAGGGACACTAGTTATAAAGGGACAAAATATGTTCTTCTTATGGATCAACATGATCCAATATCACAATTGGTGTAAGAAAATTAGTAATATAATATTATTAAAACCATTGGTATCTGTATCTTCAAAAATGAGTATGGTTTAGATTCTCATGATGATAAAGAAGCATAAAATATACAATAATTTGTTCCAATTCATGGAATCATACTTTAGGTACTAAAATTATTTCAATATTATAACAAAGGAAAAAAGTTATACATGGTGATATCATATATTGATAAGGTTTACTGAAGGAGTTGAAGTATTAGATAAAAGAGTATCCATATAAAAGTTGTATCTGGACCAAAGGCTAAAGCCATATATCAGAAAAATAAAAATCTTATCATGTGATAATTAGTATGTTGATCATTAGAAATTTTACTCCAGTAAACGTGGGATTGTTTTAAAAGTGGGTTCCCAAGACCCAACATAAAACTTAGTTGTTGATAACCAAATCCTATATATAAATAGTTTTTCATGATGTATACTTTCTATATTAGTGTCAATACATTTTCTTCCATTATTTACATGGTAATGTCCTCATATTATTTATTATATAAATAGGATATAGAAGTTCTTAGCTATAGTGATAACCTTGAGAAACTATGATGCTAATCTTAAACATGTGTCTTATGGTCTAAATACATCATAATGACTAGACACAAATAGTGTCTTTCTATTAGGTGTTGGGGGTTTATAAAAATTTATAATTCTTCTCATTAAATTCATACTTAGTGATCTCAATTAAAGTTGATCATGGTGATTGGATCGCCAATAAGAACATCATATGTTTCAAGTTTCATTGGTTGTTCCTGTTTATGTGCACATGTATTTTCATTTAGACCTGATATCATTATCAATGTGTGTCATTTTATCATAAAATTTTATTCAATATTAAATCCATGACATTTATATTATTTCAAGGTAGCTTGTTTTGGGTGCATCATTGGGGGTATATCATTTTTTCAATGTTAAAGAATGTTTTTTTCTTCTTAAAGGATGAGATGTCTTAGATTCAGTTGACTAGGATGGTAATACCTTTATTAAATCCATGTCTAGGGTTATTAAAGGTAATTCTATCCAATAAGGTCAATTAACAATAAATAAAGTATGATTGCATGATGTTTGAATCATACTTTATGAAATATCATGACACAAATAGATTACATTACATGATGTGTGTTTGTAGAAGGTTATTGTTTTTATGAAATTCATTATCTCCTTATCGGCCTTGATGGGTTTCTAGACTCTACTCTTAGTCTATGATTATAACTCACTAATATAGATATATGTTCTTAGAGAGTCACGCACAAAAGTGTATTTTCATTCTTGAATAATTATAATGAATTGGAGTTTAAGACACTACTAGAAATTTATTCTATATAAACAGTTTTGAACTGTGGATATTAGCCCAAAAAATGTGGCTATAGGTTATATCCATAGTTTAATAAACCATGGATGGTATTGGAGTGGCTATATGGAAAATCATATAGCCACGGTTTCAAACCGTGGATAAATATTTAGCCACATATGGGCTATAGCCAGATTTTAAAACTGTGGCTATAGGTCTTTATCCACTATTTGAAATCGTGGATATAGGGATATAGCCACTATTCAAAACTGTAGCTATGTCCCTTACCATTTCATAAAAAACACTCTCGTACAGACCCCCCCTGCAGACCCCCCTTCACCCCGTGGGCAGCCCCCCATCCCTCTTAGACACCCCCTTGAACAGCACTTCCCATCCCTCCTGGACACCCCCCCCCTCTTAGACACCACCATGGATAGCCCCCCCCCCCCCCCTTTCTCCTGCACAGCCCCCCTCCTCCCCTATAGACCCCCTTGTGCCCCTCCCCCCGAGACAACACCCCCCTCCTCCTAAGAACCCCCCTCCCTCCTGGACATCCCCCCCTGCAGACACCCCTTGCACCCCCTGGACAGTCCCCCTCCCCCTGGACAACCCCTGGATAGCCCCCCTCCCCCTAGACAGCCCCCTCCTGCAGACCCCCCTGGACAGCCCCCATCCCTTCTGAACACCCCCTGGATATCCCCCCTCCTCCTACATACCCCCTTTCACCCCTGGACATCCCCCCTCCCTCCTGGACAGCTCACCTCTCCCCCCCCCACCTATAGACCCTCTTGCACCAACCCTGGACATCCCTATATCCCTCCTGGATAGCCCCCCCCCCCCCCCACCTAATGAAAATACCACTAGACCCCCCCCCCTCTTGGACAGCCCCCTCCCCCCCTTCAGAACCCCTTGCACCCCCCCCCAGATAGCCCCCATCCCTCCTCGACACCCCTTGGATAGAACCCCCCCCCCCCCCCCGACAACCCCCCTCCCTCCTAGACAGGCCCCCTTAGACACCCCCCTCCCCCTACATACCCCATGGATAGCACGCCCCCCACCCTCTTGGACACCCCCCCCCCACAACACTCAACATGTTTTACCATAAGCAATAATATTTTCAATAACATTAGCATGAAAAGTATTCAACAGTTTAAGAAAAAACACTCAACAATCACAACATCCTAAAATCAAGAATTTCGAGAGTTCCAATAAGCTTCATCATTAATTAATAGTTCTAAACAGGTAAAAACCCAAATTAAGTACTCCCCTATAATGATATGATTCAGTTTTCTTCTTTTTAATGAGCCAACCAACCACTTATACTTTTAACTCAACCTGGATATTCTCATTGAAGTACCTAAAAAGAATCAAAATCATCATCAGATTCCCATTACTCTATGCCTCATTAGATAACATTAAATAATCATAAACGAAATTATAAATTGATGAGTTTCAAAGGACATATTCAAGAAGACACCCCCTGCTTCTTGGATAGACCCCCACCCACCAACCCCTCCCTGGACAGACTCCCCCTACACACACCCCCAGTAGACCCAACCCCCCTGGACAGACCCCCCCCCCACCACCACTCCCTGACAGACCCCCCTTCCCCTCCCCCTCTTAACACCCCCTATCCCTCCTGGACAACTCCCCATACCCCCCTCTTGGACACCCCCCATCCTCCCTGGACAGACCCCCCCCCCCCCCCCCCCTCCATGAAATACCCCTGGACACCCCCCATTCCTCCTGGATAGCCCCCCCATACCCCCTAAACGGTCCCCCCTCCATCCTGGATACCCCTCTGGACAACCCTCCCCACCAACCTTCCTGGACAGTCCCCCCATGCACCCCCCTCCCCCTCCTCCCTGGATAGACACCCCCCCCCCATTACTAAACTAATCTATTTCTGCATTTAAATTCAAGGATTGTAGCCATATTACTATGACCTTATTCATTATAGAAACTTCTTGAAGAGAGGGGCTAGGGTACATTGGGTATTTCTTTTCCTATCATAATTTTTAGTAGGATATATAGTGTGTTGGAACCTATGAGGCAAAATGGTGATTAAAATTCCATACCTATAGTAATCAGGACATCATTCCAGAGCTGTTGAGAAATTAGACACCAGGGACCAACAAATTTCTCCAACATCATTGGGAGGTCAGCAATGGTATATGGGACCTCTACCACTTCATGATAATATATATCTAGAAAGATATTTATGACTAGCTCCAACTGGATAAGGACGTCTACAATGACAAGGAGGAGATTCCAACGATCACATGGGTATCACAACGCTTGTCCAAGGGGAGAGTGACCAAAAAATATAGATGATGTACATCCATTTCATGCAATGTTTTGGTTATTTTCAGAATCAATCAATGGACATACATATAATGAATCTATGTCATTATCCAAAGGATATTTTACAAGGCAAGGAGAACTAATTTTATAAAATACTAGAGGATAACGGATGGTAGTTGTGGGGATAAAACATAAAGCTCAAGGATCCCATGGTCAGGTTAGCTGTATGCATTACTATTATGATTTGTAGGTGGACGATATCGATTTGGGATTCACATATGTGGGTGTCGTCAGGTGACCTTATCATGGAAGAGATTCAAGATATTAGGTAGGTAAAAACCTAGTAGTCCCAATTCATGTGAAGCTATAAAATTCATTACCTCTATCGGCCAGCAGAAGACTCTCTTCTATGTGTTTTACCCATTCCACTTCCGTTATGGTTGGATTTCCAAACACATGGGGTTATATGAATATTAAAACCAAATATCCCATCCCAGAAATGACTTCTGGTCATCAATCATAAACATCACTAAGAGTCACGCTCTCAACTTGGTCAAAGTTCTAATCGGGTGTAGGAGATAACCTTATTAACTTAGTGGAGAAAATTTTTATGAGTTATGATACCAGTACGAGAAATAATTCCCATGTAATTATGAATTCTTATTAACCTATTCAAACTCCCTCTATTAGGGCTGACAAGAGGGATAAATATGTGAATTCTACCATTATTTCAATATCGAAGGAAGTTAAAAATAACCACTCTATTAAGGGAAAATCCAAGGTTATCTCTACAGATAATACCTTTTTTAAAAGTGATGTTTATAGATTTAATAAGGATGATACAAGGAATGAGGATGATCAAAGTATGAAATTGGATGGTGGTACTTCTAGCAGTGATACTAACAGCTTATTTGAATCTAGGAAGGCTGTGAAGGATGCTTTAACAGTGGTTAATGTAGGTGAATATGGGCAGAAGGATGGGAACTCTTCTTTATATGTTCAATCTTGTAAGGATAGCAAGAGGTTAATTGAGGTAATATTGATCCAAAATCTTTAGATGAGATTTTAGATTCTACTATCAATACTCTTTTCTATATCACTAATACACAGATGTCGAAGTGAAAATCCACTAGAAAGCCTGATACTGCTAGGTGAAAAAATTCTAGCCTCATTCAATCAGCCTATAAAAGTGCCTCTAAGTACTGTGGTTCTCTTGTTAAGGATGGGGAAGGAATATTCAATCCTAATGTTGAGTACACCAACACCAGTGGATAGCCTCCCCCTGGACAGGACCCCCCCGGCAGCACCCCTTCCCCCATACAAATCCCCCCTGACAGCCTCCCCCCTAGACATACCCTAGACAGACCACCCCCCATGCAGACCTCCCCCCCCCCTCCACTCCCCCCTAGATAGACCCCCTACACAGACACCCCTTGCAGACAGCACCCCCCCCCCGGACAGACACCCCCTGCAGACATCCCCCCCCCCGAAACAGACCCCCCCCCCCACAGTGGTTCTCTCACGTGCATTCACACGGATATAATTCAATGCTCTAATAAATGACTAATTGCTCAATAAAAAATAGGACTACTCAAAAAAATGTTCAAATCGTCTAAAAAACTATCCACTATTCAAATTAAATAAACCATCCACTGGTCAGTAAGATTCATTCAGTCTAAAAAATGAAGCACAGCTCATATTTAATACAAGTAAAAGAAAATATTAACTGAAACAAAATAAAATGACCCACTTCTTGAAAATATTCCATTGCTCCAATCTTTCATGACAGTTTATTGCTCCAAAATCGAGTGTTAGTCAACCCTGTCACCTTGTATGCAGGATCGAACCCTTATTATACTTAATATATTGAAAACATACATTTTTTGTATATCCTATTGCAATAAAAGTGGATTAAACATGATTAAGTGGCATAAGTTACAAAAAAAATTAAATTTGAATTCGTGGAAAAAAAATATCACCAAATGTAAGAATCAATTTAAGACAGGGTGCATGTTTACTAATTACACCATGTGGGTAGACATTAATTATACCATAGGGTATATGTCATGTATTTTTACATGGCTAGACAATCTTTGCACATAGAGTGCACAAGCATATGCGAGAATAAACAACCATTGAGTGGAGTACAAAATCATACCCATGGGAAGATAAGATACTTTGTGTTCCACATGTAAATGCCATGTAATTTCACAAGGATTACCTTGCCATTTCTATATGAGGACATTCCTAGGTGTCCATACATGGTCACACATCATGTGAAACTATGTAAACATCATTTAAATTTCTATGATACATACAACCTATGAATCTATTTATTTGAGACTCGTATTTTGGCCTTTGAGTAGCTTATCTTGAGTAGTTTACCTTGAATAACATAATGGACGCACTCAGTTCAATCCATGAAATTCCCAGGGGTAGGGATTCATGGTGTGAAACCCCTGGTCACACTGTGAATCATGCCTAGGTGGATTTATTTTAATAGGTTAAATTCTGTGTTTTTATGGGTCAAGTGTTTCACAACGATGTTACTGATGAAAGTGTCATGTTTTCAAGTCTAGTTGTTTGTGTTTGATGAAATGAAAACAAATATTTTCTTTAAGTTTTATATTTTTATGGGAATGGTCAGTTCATGTTTCCTCAAAATGAGGGCACTGTCATCTCTAAAGTGAAGGAAATTTCATTTTCTACTATTGAGTTGGCTGAAACATTCGACTAGTCCACGTTGAAGGCTTAGGTAAATCATGTAAAACATGTGAAAATTTCATTTAAAAGATCCAAAACCAATTTTCATAGCATATACACATTATCTAATAATGAAACATGTTTTTAAAATACTCAAGAAATTATTTCATACCATCCAATTAAGCTTTAGAAAGTAGGCATAACCATTACATAATTCACTACCTAAGGCATTACCTCTCATGTGAAAATTTAACCATGTTTGGTTCCATTTAACTCATTCAATTCCTTAAAAAATGGGGACGCCCTAACCCCTATGTACATGTCTGCATGGCCTTGAACACACACAAGAGGATCCTTATATATATTATCACATGATTAAGCTCGTTATCATCCACCCACATATGCATTTTTCATATATATACATAATCACACCAGTCCCCTTATATGTAATCTCACTGTCATGGGTGGATATACATATAATGGGATAAATTATTATATACATGCTCACCTATGAAAACACAGTGAGTCACCTTTGACTCTGTTGACTCAAAACCACCTCAAGGATGATCAACACGCTATAATAAAATTACCAAGGGCTCTAAAATTACAAAAATCCCAATTATAAACTAAGCGACATCAAAGAAAAAAGGAAAAAACTCACCTTAAACCATTGTCGGTGAACCAAATTGTCCTGAACAGCTTCGGCTTCAACGACGATTGCCGCAACACACAGGAACAGGTCCCGGGAAACTTCAAAAAAATGATAGTGATATGATGAATCATCATTAATTGAACCTAAAAAATTGAAGTGGGAGAAACATGATTAGTGATAAAGGAAATAATATAACATGTGATGATGAAGAATTTTTATGTAAATGAATGAACTATAAAGTTCAAGTGCATAATATAAGGGTTCCATTCAATCTAGATAACTGAATTCATGAATTTTACAACTCCACTATTGTAACATGAGGTTCCAATACTGACATGCACCTGGTAAGAATTAAAATATACCGTAAAACTAACTATTATGGTTAATCTATGAAAAATATATAATCAAAATTTCATGAACAAATTGGGTGAATCATACATGAATCAAGATGAAATACTATAAGTATTATGTGTTTGGGTGGTCTTCTACGGTAATCAATGGTTCTCCAAAGTGACTGAAGCTGGAATTTGGATTTTGAGATAAAAACAACAGATTCTTCAATTCTGGGGGGGTACATGACTAAATGGTATGTAGTTTAGAAGAACACACACTATGTACATCTCGGGAAATAGTTTTAGGGTTCTAGATATTTATAAATATAACATGAATTGTGATATGGATTTACATTTTCTATATATTTAAATGGGTTTCTAAGTACATTCCCAAAAAAATATGTGGTTTTGATACACATCATGTATGACCTAAACAAAATGATCAGGGCAGTAGTACAAAACCATATTGCCATCATAAATGAAACATTTTGTCACTATGGAGGCTCATACAATAGTTAGGAATTATATGACTCAAATGATTAGAGGTGAACACTAAGTTATCTCATATGAACCACAGATTGTGCCCCACCTTAAATATTCCATGCACCAAAAGATGATAGGTACCCATGTATCGGGGATACATGCCATTTACCTCATCGGTCTGACGCACCATTTATATGGTTGTACACCCCATGTAGGTTAACTATGGATACCATGTGAAGATAAGTTTACAAAAAGTCTACTCTAGTGAAACCACACATCTTGTACCCCTATAATACATAACCTGGACTATTCTATCCTTATTGTATTTTTATATCTCCTTGATTAGAACTTGGATTTGGATGTCTAAGTAATCCATTATAAGTATTTTTTTCACATCAAGATTCATTGTTCACTTCCCTTATTTATTAGATGTTCAATGTGTGGTGGTGAAAGTTGTTTATATTTCTTATATACATGAGCCATTGAATGGGTTTGGGAAAGAAGATTAGAGGTTTAATCTGATACATACTTCTCTAGAAACATTTAAGTGATAGGGTCAGGGTCCCTTATATTATTTTTGGATTTGGGTACACCCCCACATATATGGGGAGTGGGTTCCATATATTTGTTTGAGTTTGGTACTCCCTCCACACTAATGAGGTGTGGGTCTCCCACAAACAACTGATAGAGTTTTTTACTTCTGTGTATGTTTTGGAAGCAGTGCATCAATCCAATTAGGTAGGTTTTCCCTCATTTGATGTGTATCACTGGAAGAGGTGTGGTTCCTCCTTTAAAAAATATATAATATGTGTGGCATTGTTCATGGAAAGGTAGTTATAATGTTAAAAATTAGTATTCACTTAAATGAAAACTATTTTTAGACAATGTGTGGATCCAATATAGGCTTGTTGAACAAAAAAATAATATCAAGGGATAGTGAGGTGTGGTAATCCATTTAATGACATTCATACTTTGGTGAGATGTGGTTCCCCTTAATATATTATAGTGGTGATGGGTGAGAAAATATGAGAGATTCAGATATTTTAATAGATGTGAATATACATGACCCCCTTGGTTACCTTCAATATCTGATTTTAGTTAAAATATCAACTTTATAATTTTTTGTTCTTTCATTACTTCGAGCATCCCGAGTTACTTGTGAGTTATGACCTCCAAGGATTATAGTGGATATTACTAGTACATATTTACATCCCGATGACTTCATGTGATCCACAATCCACATTTTTTGTATTTTATAATGAGACTTTTAAGGGATGTGTATGAACCCTAACTTAAAACCACCATATTTAACCCATCAAGAAAATAAAAAAAAATCCCACCCACATCAGAGTTCAAAAACCATGCCTGGAATATTTTCTAAATTTCAAATTCAAAAAACCGATTTTAAGACACATTTTGCATGGGTGTGCCACCCGAGAAACCAAAAATCGAGGACTGCATCACATTTCAATAAAAACACCATCACATCCATCACATCATTATGTCACCATGGTCATCACCCTCATCAGATCATCACTATCAGCCTCTCTCTGATGTCCACCACCTACACCGAACTCCATCGCTGCATAAACTAGACACTGTCATCACCATAGTCACCACCAACAACGAGACTTTTGTCAACTCCAAACCTCCATCACTAATTTTTTCACTGTTCAAACATCGTGATCATAATTCAAACACTATTTAGTGAGTATCATGACTTCTAGAATGATGATATCTACTCAAACATCACCTTCCAAAGATCCTATGAATTCCACCTTGCCAGACCGATTCAAGAAGGATAGATTCTACACTAATCCAGAATAGTGTAAGAGTAGAAAGGTGCCTTTAAAAAGACATGGTACTTGTGGAAGCCTATTTCTATGGGTGTTAGGACCATATACATGGGAAAATCCATGTGGAATATTCCTATTTTCACATAATAGAAATTTGTGTCTATAGGATTCTCCTTATATCACTTTATTTATATGGGTTCCCAATCCATAGAAATATCTAAATAAAAATAATACATAGAATGTTTAGAACCAAAAAATAGATACATAGTCATCTAACACTTTATAACTATATCACCTGAATCTTTTTTTAGATAATTATATCAACATATATTATTATATATATTTTGAAATATTTAAGATATAAATTTTTAAATATTTATAATTGATATACATTTAAAATATATATTCTGGTCTAACATGGAAAAAACTATATCCATAGGCATAGTTTCCCGTGGTTTTATGGGCCTAGTATAGAGTCTTATATCCACATACATATATTCCCATGGTTATGGGGTCATTTTATGATGTCCTATAGCCACAGGCATATTTGATGTTTCTCAAAGGTTATAATACGAAGGGTTATAGCCATAGGCATATATTCCCATGGAAATATAGTCTATATACAAAGGCTTATATCCATGGGAATATATGATTTTTTTGTAGGGTCCCTATACAAAGGCCTATAACCATGGATATAGGGTCCCCTACCATGAAAAGTATCCTTTCTCACACCCACATGTGGCTACAGATACATTTTTCCTATTTCTATAGTCCCTTATCATCTTTTTCCTTGTGTAAAATTATTTCACACATGAACCAAGATAAAAAAAACATTATGTTCTAGTGTAAATATATCCCCTACAGCAATGTACACTCATATCCCATGGATATAAGATATCCTATGACCATGGGCATCCCACCTAGGGCTATATCCCCATGTCTATAGTTCGTATTTCTCTTAATTCTACTTAGTGCTACTCACAACCCCCTGGGTATTGCAATAAAGATTGGTGTAGGACACTATTCATACTATATGTCAAGGTAGAGGCTAGTGGGTTGGTTCATTTTATCAATCCGCATGGATGGGGGAATTATTACCTCCACTGCCACCCTGAAAATCCTAAAATCTGCAAAAGGGTGTCTATATGATGGTAGTAGAGAAAAATATTCCTTAGATGATAAGGCTGGGGGTATTTTTACCTCCCAATCCTCTAAGGAAGTTGGTCTTTTTCAGTTTGGAAGTAGCTTAATAAGAAGTACCCCTAAGGTTTCCTCCATTAATTTTTCACAATTCATCACCTTCATCAAAATAATCCTTTGTCAATGTTTTTGGGGTCTCCGTCGAGATTACCATCAACAAACCACTATTGGGGGATAATCAAGGGGGGAGAATAAAAGCTTATAGGGTATGAAAATAAAAATATTCTATAAAGAGAATAGAAATCAAGGTTGTGTGCTTTTTCCATCAAAATAAATTCAAAGTAAGAAAACTACAACCCCCTCCCTATTCCTCTACAATGGGTGAGTATTTGAATCCTATTATATGATATTAGTTAGTGAATGTTATTGATTCCATCCTCATATATGACATAGAGTATGGCATAAATGAATAAGTACATAATATGGAGACATCCATTTGAAATTTGGTACACACTAAAATTAATGAAGAGGTCTGGTTCACCTGATATTAGGGGAAGACTCTTGATTTGGGTGCCCCTCCAAAAAAACCCTTTGTCTCAAACTCAATAAAATTCAACTTAGTATAATGGGAAATTTGTATCAGCGTCCATATCCTACTTATCACCTGAAAAAATTAAGCCTCTTTCTAGTAATTTTATGATTACCTAGTCTGAAGAATATTTGTAAAAGCTAAGGATACTCAATTAAATTTTAATCAGAGTTAATATACCAATATAGTGTAACTCTTAGTAACGGGAGAATTTATCTCTTCTAATGAATCCACATCAGTAATAATGAACTACTCAGCCAATAACAAAGGTAATAGATGAATATTACAACCTAAAATCACCACATAGGAGGTGTTCCAGAGGAGGATATGGGGAGGAAGCCTCGGAGAAATGTCGATATGGAGGTGAGGTTACCGCAGGGAGGTGGGTGGGTCACGTCAGTGGGGAGGTGGGATAGCAGTGCTGGAGCTGTGTTGGTAGGGAGGCGTCATGTCGACGGGGAGGTTTGTTGGCTGCATCAAATCTAAAGGGGGGGTGAGGAATCATGGGAGGAAGAATAATGAGGGGAGGGGAGGAGGAGGAATGGAGAGGGAGGAGGAGGGGAGCAGGAATCCCGATGGGAGGAGGGGAGGATGAACAATGAGGACAGCGAGGGAGGAGGAATCGCGATGCGGGAGGAACGGCGAGGACAACAAGGGAGGAGAATCGCGATGTGGGAGGGATGAACCCCAATAAAAATAGCATTCACATAAGCTATTTCCACACCCATCTATTTGGGTGTGTCTATATCTTAGTTATAGCCATGGATTATTTAAATAGTGGCTATAGATCTGTGGCTATAGATCATTTTTCTAGTAGTGGGACATGCTGGAACCCATGTTGGAAGATGAGATATGTTTGGGAAATTCAATATTATTCAAGTTTATAATAATATGCATTGAATTTATTTACACAAGGTATTTGAAAGTGTTAAGTGGATATAAGGAAAATATATTTTTGAGATAAATATTTTATTTTTAATTGTTTGTTTAATATTTAATGAGTAAAGTGATTTGATTTAATGAATCCTACTTTATCATGTAACATATTTTAGATGTTACGTATATGTGATAAAATATGTATGAAATTCATGAAATATTCACTAGTTTATATATCAGAGAGATGGTTTTATTTGACGGCTTTAATTTATAAAAGGTCCAAAGTGAAATTTTTGTTAATGAAACCACTTTATTTAAGAAAATTAAAGCTATTATCCCCACATACTATTCCTATTAAAATTTTTATAGGATATCTCGCATCTCTCTCAGGTTCTATAGAGATAAAGTGAGGATTAAACCACCTTAATCGGTATATCCTTCCCTAATAAAATCTATGATGATCATGTGATCACTAAATCATTGATGGTGTAATATATTATCTATGTTAGCACTCAGAAATTGATTAATTGGTCATTATCAAGATTCATGAATTTGTGTTGATGATCAATAGGATTTTGAATTCGGTTCCTTCAAACGATGATCATCGACAATGAGAAAAATATGATTCCAACTGAAATTAGAAGGGGTATGGTTTCGATTTAAGTTTTCATGATTTAATTAAATTATGTGGAATATTTGGGTTGTGATCGAGATGGTATTAAACTAGATAATACATAATTATGATGATCATAGCATAGAATTTTCAATTCCTTATTTCTAATTCTTATGATTTATGATCAGTACCAACACTAACATCCTTTTAGGTTGAGATATTATTTATTATTAAACCTATACTAGAGTCTAAGGGTAGGATTCTAATATAGTGGGGTGGGGACGTTTGGTTTCTGGAATCCTCTAACAAGACATAGTACATGTGGGCCACTCATGTTTTAATATTATAAATAATGGGTATATGCTTATATATAAATACCTTTTAATTTTTTAGGTGTGTTTATGGTGATATTTAGGAATAATTAATTTGATTTCAAATCAATTTAAACTTTGGTGATGTATGTTATGATGTTTGGTTTTTTGACATGTTATATATTGAGGATGAATATGGGCACTCATGGTTTATGGGTTTAACTCACTGTTCGGGATGATTGTACTAAGTATTATTGTTCACCCATGCATACACAATCTCGAATTATCTACTATTATGTTAATGAATATTAGAAATTAAACATGGTGGATGATATCAGATTTTTGATATTTAAGGGAGATTTGGATGCTTGGTTTATACATTAAGGGTGACCACATTTTTTGTGTTTGTTCGAAGACTTATATTTTCCTTATATCTGATTAGGATGTGATATTTTAATTATGGAGATGTTTTTATATATAAATACAAGTATTATATTATTTTATATTCATTTTATAATGTTAATTAATGTTTTAGGTTATTAAGTGACAAGATACACTTCAAGGTAAGGAACCAAGAATTTATAATGATACCTAAACCTTAGCTTCTATCCCCTGACCTATTTAAGGAAGGTCTGAGGATTTCACAAAACAGTATATTAGGATATGAAACATTGGTATCAGAAGAATAGGTTATATTCTGATGTTATATATGTGTGTGGTTTTTTTGGGATGATTACACCAAGATAAATATAAAAATAATACAAAATTTCTTAATAAAAAGAAGGGGATATAAATAATGTGAATAAAATGGTACAATGATTGAATAAGATTATTCCTATCTAGTAAAAATTATTATATAACTATGGAAATGATATATCAATTCCCCAATATATATTACTTATTACCAACATAAATATAATTATTTATCAAACAATAATTTCGTAAATTCATACATGAAATAATAAAATTATTTCTAATCAAGTTATATTTTATAAAATTTAAAAATATCTGGAAACTATAAATTTTTATGATTTAAATCAATCATACTGTAATTATATATATAATTGAGTCGAAATTTTCATTCAAATTAAGGAAATGAAATAGAAAAATGTATAGAAAACATTATAGCTTACCATCAATAACCATCCAACATTAAAAATAGTGAAATATACATCAAAACTAGCACCTAAGGGGTTAGAAATGGGGTTTTTGATAGGGTAAGGTATCATTGATAGAGGGAAGGTCATAAATTGGGGGGTTTTGATCATGGGAACTAGTGGGGGAGGGATGCGAGTATGGGGTAAGTGATAAAGCTCACATAATGAGGCCAGTCAAGAAGGGAGAAACTAACTACAGGAATACAACACGGTGTTAGGGATATGGTAGACCATGAGAAGATGGTAGGGGGTTAGGGAGGGGAATTTCATCTAAGAGTGATGGAGGTGGTTTCATCTAAGGGCTGGAGAGTGGTAACCACCTAAAGTTGTAATATCAGGGATGGTTCATACCTACAGACCGCCAACAATGATGGTTTCACCAAGTGTGTTTCCGTCATAGATATGACATTGGTAGAGGCTTAACAAGTCATGATGGTGAGTGGATGGAGTGGTGTGGTTATATTTTTTGATGGGGAAGGGGAATAACTAGGGTTTTTGGTTTGTTTTTGCAACCTCCTATTATAATCACAAAGTAAAAAATAATGTTTTTAAGATAAACTAGGGACAACCCTAAGTGATCACTAATACCTTTAATTATGATCACCATAAGTGATCACCCATTTTTTCGCCAACATAAACAATTCTCAAGAGTAGACATTTTATATATGAATAAATTAATATATTCATTATGAAATGATCCAACCCACTAACCCCCTCCTAAGCGGTGGTAAGACGAGTGTTCTACCCCAAGCCCACCTCCAATAGGCTAAGGGCTAGTGACAAGAACCAAGTAAGAAAATATCACATTATGGGAGGAAAAGGCCTAATGAACCTATACACAACACACATCTGAATATATTATGTTATATTACATACCAAATAATCAATAGAAATTAATGAAATTAAATAATTCATGAAACAGCCTCTAGAACTCATAAAGAAATATCTAGTGTAAACCAAAAAAGTAAAAAGGGGAAAAATAAATGTCCAAAAATAACCAAAGGAGAAAAATACCAACCTAATTAGTGGTTGAGTAGAAATAACTATGATAGAAAACTTCCCAACCCAAATATAATCTAATCAAAATACCTATAAACACTAATAGGCTCCACCACCATCATATCGACCATGATCTTTTTAGAATTGTTTTTTTTTCTTCATAAGACACAACATGTATGGGAAAATATTCCCATGTGGGTATGAGTATAACCATACCCAATATGACACTTCAAAGACCAAAAATAAAAAAAAATCAATCATATCAACTCAATCACGAAATGGGAAGGAAAACTATATCCCATCAAAATTAACTTGTACATTCTCAAACGGTGAACCCAGGACTTGGAAGGAAGTCTGGATTCCCAATGCATACTAATAGTGATATCATTACAATACTGAAGATTCCAAAAAACCTAATTCAACAACCAATGAAAACTTATTTAAATGGTAGTGTGTTACTCGTGCCTTGCTAAATTGGAAGCTTCAGTCAAGGGATTATCGACCCTAGTGGATGACTCGCACTCTACATGAGATCTTAGATGAGGAGGTAAAAACTCCAAAGATACATGACCCACACCACATACATTTAAGGGAGTAATTAAGACTATCTAAGTTATGAGGGACCCTCTCCCTAACCAAATCATTCTAGAAAGGGTGTACCAACCATAAGAACCAACTAAATTCCATGCTCAAACTCCATCCTCAACCTTGCAGAACAAAATACTAAATTTATATATCTCACCCATAAAAATCTCATATAGATGAAATGAATAATCCATTTTGATCTACTGAAAAAATATTCAAGATAGTAAATTTATTTATTTAAAACATCCAAAAGATAAATCATATTCTTTTCGTTGCATCATGTATGGGATGATATATGTGATAGGACCTGGGACTCATGCCATAAGTTGGAACTATATATCACATATTGGTCTCAATTCATTTATCTTGATGCCATGACCATGATACCACATATAGATCTTCAATGTGACGTCATAGGGAGAAGTTACAAGAAAAAAATAATCCATAATAATAATAATAGGAAAATCAAATTAAAAACTGAAAAAAAACACACATAATCAGAGAACCCAATGGGTTATGTATAATTCCCCCTTAAGGAAAGGCATGCACAAACTAAACCTATTTTGTTACACATAAATGGACTAAAAGACCAAGATATTGATGGCCTGAAGGCCCGATTGAATTTTTCTAGAAGACCCTTTAGAGGAGATGACTTTATGTCATGACATAATAGTTTTCATCATTTCATGACTGTAATATTCAAATGTGTCCCCCCCCCTATTAGCTATAATCACATCATATCTCTAGTATGTAATTTGTACTTCCCCTCTACTAATGTTCATCTCCATATGTGTAACATCCTATTACTTGATTTAAATTACTTCATGACCATTTTTTCTATTCTAATTTGATTGGAATTTGATCTGGGGATTTTTTAGTGACTTTTTAGAAATGTTGGATGTTTTTGGGATAGTTCACGGTTGGCTCAAAGTAAGGTAGAATCTTACAATTTGGCTCATCAAACTATGAACAATCTATCGGTGCCCTAGAAGAGGGTGCACAGTTTTTCCAAACCATGAAAACTCACCCTTCAATCCATTCACCCTTGTAAATGTGGATTAACATAGTTGGTGCAAGGTTAGTTTAACCATTCATTCAAACTTTTCACCCTTTCTAGAAGCCTAGTAATGATGCACAGTTAGGGAGCATGGTTACTATTAACCATGTGTCCCATCTACGAAACCATACATGTGGTTTTCTAATCCAATAAAAATTTTATTTAAAATTTCAAGACCCTTTGTTTAACCTCTAATAATCCCCCATTCGACCCTAACCTTATTTCATAGATTTTGGAGGATCTCTATAGAATTTATTGGATCCTCAAACATCCTCTCTTTCAAATTGAAGTACCAATGGAAGATCTCAATCCCTATCTAGTAAGTGTTTTCCCCATTGATTTAGGTTTTATCTCTCTTTTATTTCTATCCCTTTTGGGAGAGGTGAATCCTAGTGTTGTGGAAGAATTGGGTCTTCTTTTCATGTATATTAATTCTAGGTGTTGTTCCTTGATCTTTTTCACCTCTGTTATCCATTGGTATTTCTCGTTGTGGGTGATGAGTTGATTGATCATGGGATTAAAGTTAGGTGGTTCCATAAAACTTTACCCAAAAATTGAAATCCTAAATTTCTTGATTTAATTGAAATGAATTTTAATTTTATTTATATAATATTGATTTGATATGATTTGATGTTTGATTTAAAAATGGAATGGAAATTTAAAAATGAAATTTAAATGTCATTGAAATTTTTGGGTAGATTTTGAGAAAAAATGATACATTGAAATGAGAAATGATTTGAAGGAAATTCTTAATATTGATCCCTAAGAAATTTTGGATTTAAATGAAAGATGATTTGAAAGGAATGAAGTTGATGAAAATCTATGATTTGGTTTTCAAAATGAAATTCCATGTTAAAACATAAAATTGTGCATTTCAACTATGTATTATGAATGCAATTTAAATTTATTGATTTTACCATGATTGATTTATTGATTGACTGAAGCACATGTGAGACTAGTTATTTAGTGGTTAATTAGGTAAATCACATTGGGACTCTGACTCCCTAGCGATGGATTGACGTTGTGAACTCTAACTAAACCATTTTCGATATGATTTTCCCCAATGGTATGTTCATTGATTGGTCTTATTAGACAGAGACTTAGGGATGTGTGCACACATACTTTACTTGTGATGGATGATTGAGTTATGTGAGGATCCAAGAGCCTATAACTAATTTAACTCAGATAATTTGACCACGGATCTTTTTTTCATTTGAATTGATTATTGATGCCATTTTTTATAAAACTATTTCATTCATACCAATATATTTTGTGAAAATTATTATTTTAATCTTAATTTTGATATATCTTCTATATAATTATTTTTAATAATGTTTTTTATTAAAATATGTGAATTAATTTCCATGACTGTTTTAATTTAATTGATATCATAAATGGTATCTTATTATATAATTTTTTATGGAATAATAGGTGAGATCCAACTAGGTTGTTTAGATCACACCCTACCTTTTACTTTAGGAATTTTTAGATATTTTTATTCCATGTATAGGTAAATGGAAATATCCACTTGGAGGTGGTGGTTGTTTTTTATCTATGGGAATCCAAGATCTTCTATATTTCTCTTATTTGATAGAAAATCCTTGCGAAATTTTTCATAAATAGGAATTTTCATGATTGCCTCAGCAAAAGTAATATTGATATGAAATTGCATTAATATTTTGAGGAATTTTTTGTACTGAGCCTCCTTCCTACCATGCTTTGATCTTTCTGGAAAGGGTATAGGTTTTTTGTATAGAGTTGGGTCTATATAAATGGGTTCCTTATGTTTTTCTGGGGCTTTCTCTTTCTCAGCAAGACTTTCTTCTTCTGATGATATAGGGATGAATTCTTCTACCTTCTTATGGTTTCTTGGGTTCTTCCAGTGAACCTTATTCCATTGGTTTTTAGAAGTTCAACACTTTTTCTCTCCTCAGCACTACATCCTTATCCTCCTCATGTGGGTATGTTTCAGTGTTACCAAGTAGGTTACCTGGTAATCTCTAAGATATTTTTTTTGAGATTTGGCCCATTTAAATCTTCAAATTCATCAAATTTTCTCACTAATCTTTCATATCAGTTTCGTGTGTAGACATATGTTGATCGGATTTCTGAACGAAAGATGTTAGGAGATTTTCAATGTTACTTTGGAGTAGTAGAGGTGCCTGTTGTGGTCTTGGTAGGGTGGGTGGGATCTATTGTTGTTGTTGGGGATTCTAAAAGGGTATTGTGGATATGTTTGTTGTCGTGGTCTTGGGACAGGGTTTATTAGTGGATACCATAGTGGTCCCTGATTTTGAAACTGAGCTTAACCATTACACTGTTGAAAATACCCTTGATTGTTCTAAGGATGTTGCTGAGTAGGCCTCTACTAATAAAATGGTTGTTCTTATTTCTGCTGAAATGTTGGACTCTGTGGATCGTAATTAATGTATTTACAATCTTGTGGTTCCTCATATCCATCTTTATGGTCTTGATACAAGTGTGGTCCACCTCACATCTCACATGACTTAATCCCCATGACTGGGTAAAGGGGTTTGTGTGGTAGGTATTTTAAATGATTCAAGCTTTTTTGTTAGTGCCTCAACTTGCACTGTTAATATGGTGGTCTCAAAAACTTGGTTGATTCCACGTCATGGTGGTCTTCAGTCAGTTTTCCATAGACTATCATTATGGGATACTTCATCTAAAATATCTTTTCCTTCTTCAGGGGTTTTAAACATCATACCCCATCAGCGACAACATCAACTATTGTTCGTGCTACTAGCTAGAGTCCTTGATAAAATGTTTTCATTTGAATCCAGTTGTCAATACCCTAATGTGGAAATTTCCTCATTAGTTTTTTAATTCAATCCCATGCCTCCCATGTGGACACTCTATCTGTTTTTGAAAATTTATGATTGTCATTCTCAAGTTTCCAGGTACGAATTGGTGGAAATTATTTATCGAGAAACTTTTATCTGAGCTCATCCCAAATTGTAATGGATTTGGGGGATTGGATTTTGATCCATTATTTTCCTTATTATCTGAGTGAAAAGGGTAATATAATAATTATTATAGCATTAGATGATACTCCTTGGTTGTGAAACGTATTGCAGACTTCCAAGAAGTTTGAAATATGTTCATGGGGATCTTAGCTCTGAACACCACTAAATTTTCCCATGTTTTAGATCATATGGATGAGTCTAGGTTTAATTTCAAATGTGTTGGATTGGATTGGTTAGTAAATTTTTCTTGGTGTATCCCCATGGATTTAGGGTAAACCATAATCCATGATGGCCTCCTCTAGTTGCATTGGGTGTTCTATAACTTGATGATTCGGTGTGTTGGGTCTCAAATTTTCATGTTTCTCAGCCATTGTTGACCGGTGAAGTGAAATAAGATGCATTTTGATCTTTTGTTCTAAGGAAAATGGTTCTTGTTTTTCAATGTTCCTTGATCAAGACAAGGGACCTTGGTACATGCACAGAATAATACAAAAATAAGCCTTTGGAAAGAAGAAAGATAATGAGGGAAATGTAATCCTTGGTTAATAAAAACCATAGTTATTCAAAAAAGGAATAGACTCTATGGAAAATATGCTAGAAATTTGATTTCCTATTACATGGTGGTGTCATTACTTCCTCCCACATGAATCAAATTTAGAAGTTATATTTTTTCCCAAACTTTCACTAACTACAACAGTGTAGTTTAGTGGTAGTGTGGGGTATAATCCATAAGGATACTTCTATTTTTGTCTTGAAAATTCAGGTTTTAAATTTATGAAAGATAGTCCTTTCTAGAAGTCCTTTGTTTGGGAATTTTAGTATGATTTATAATTGGGATGACGTTAATTAACAGAATGGGGGATTGGGATCATATCGATTATCTGGGTGATGGATGTTCTTTAAGTCTAACCTTGAAAATATCTTATGACTTAGTCTACGAAGAATACGAGGGTCACTAGTTGACTTTGGTTTTAGTCTTCTAACTCTACCTAGGAAGTATCCATTCTGTGGCCAGTAAATAGCAACATCCTAAGTGCATTATGTTTTGATTCTAAGCGAGAAAGCTTCCTGAGCTATAGGTCATAACTCATTCTACTCTAATTAGGATAGGTTCATTTGTTTGATTGTCCTATGGTCAAGGATGTTCATGCAATTGGGATATACCAAGAATTTATATCCTAATTTCTACTTCAATTAAACTTGCCAAGTTTAGATTTAAAGGTGTGTTTAAATTATTAATATTTGTCGCTTGATCCCTACCCCTACAGATTTAGCTACTCATGGTGGGGAGGAATGAAATTAAATAAATGATGGATAGCATATTTTATGGATTGATAAACATTAATGGAATCAGGATCATGAAAAATGTTTGGGAAGAATTGAAAAAACATTCACATAGTGATTCACAATTTTAAAGAAAACATACTTGAGATAGAGGAATGGAACATGAATCTAAATGAAATGGAATAAATTGAATGTGTTGAATAATGGAAAATCCACAGCTCTTGAATTAATAAAAATAAACAATATATGAAGGAATTTATAGTTTTAGAGGAAAAATGATGAAAGTGTTCACAAGGGATCAAGAAGAAGAAGAGAGGCTCGTCTGGAAGTGTATCCAATGCTCTATCATGAGTCTACTTATATAAGAGATTTTGTTCATGATGTGTACCTATGGTACACGACGTGTACCCTTAATCCACATCTTTTTCCTCTGAATCTCTAGCATGGCACAGAGGTCTTGCACATTAAGGATTTTGACCAGGTACACGACGTGTAACCATTGTTCACGATGTCTACATTGCGTTCATTAAATTTTTGTGCGGATTCCTCGCGGATTTATCACCCAAGGATTTGACTGGTCATCACATCATATATGAGTAAGTCCTGGTGGGTATTGGCTTGGTCATGACTGGAATCACGACTTAGAATCAGGTTGTGAGCTTCAGGTACACAACGTATATGGTGGCATCATGATGTGTACTTGGTTGGTTTTTCACTTTTTCTGCCTTTTCTTTCTTGAAAACCTATGAATCCTTTATTCCTAAAAAATTAGACATGTACCAAGTGCATTATCACATATTTTAATGAATGTAATGGAAAAACAACAATATAGTGAATATATGAATTATTTTTATCACCACACCCTCCTAAGACACCAAATTCAAAGGAAATATGACTCTTATATCTAAAACATTCACTTGGATAGATTTTCATATACATGATTATGTTAAAGAAACTAAAATATAGGTTATAGTTGATCGAAATGATCCTCCATAGACTTCGAGTGGATCAATATGTCATTGATGAAAAGAACTATGAACTGGTCTAATAACTCACTAAATATAGAGTTTGTGAGACCCATAAATATAGTTGGTTCACTTATGACAACAAATGTTGTGACTATGAGCCTTATGTAACCATATCGACACTTGAAGTAAATATTCAGTATATAATCATCTTTCACACTCATCTAGTGATATCCAAACTATAAGTAAAACTTTAAAAACCAACTGGATCCCTTCAACTAGTCAAACAAATCATCAATCCGTGGAAGGGGTAATAGTTCTTGACTATTACCTGATTCAACCTATGGTATTCTTAAAAAACCCTCATACTACCCTTCACCTTCTTGGTGAAAAACATTGTATCACTCTAAGGAGATATTCCCAATTGGATGAAACCCCTCTACATCAGATCATTGACTAGAAACCCAAAATCAAACAGCTACATAGGCACTATTCTATAAGGAGGAATTGAAATTGTACATGAACCTGGTTGTAACTATATCCCAAACTCAATATCGCATCAAGGAGGTAGTGTAACACCCTCATCTAGGTAAACATTAAGAAACACCTCCATAATACGGGGAATATTCTCTACTTAATCTTCCACTATGAGCTCTTTCAACTGATATAAAAGGTGATTCACTTTCTTTCCACTGATCAGATAGCTCTTCTTTCCACTAAACACCACTCGCTAACCCTCTGGATTAGAAAATGAAACACTCCTATAAAATAAATTTATGACTACACACACAAAATATAACCAATACATACCAAGGATTTATATCTATTGAAATGAGAAATCCATAGTAACTAGCGTTTTCTAATCACCAGTGAACATCGCGGACACACATCAAACAAAGCCACATAACCTCCAACTAGAATAGATAAAACAAGGGGAAAGAGAATTCTCTCCAGCTATAGCTTCAAATAATGGGACAAATTAGAATAAAAAAGGGGTGTGAATCTCATTAATCAAATAAGGCACAAAAAAAGTAATTGATAAACTGATCTTACATCAAACAACCCCTGGACCTTCTAGAACTACCACCTCCATCCCATACATCTACCCAAGACCTACTCTTCTACCTCTTTACTGATGGACTCCATGACTTTGATCTGGTTTAGATCTCTAAGGATGTGTACCATCGTGAGGATTCTCTCTGCCAACTCCATCTACCTTCAGCTTCTGAACAAGTTTCAGTGGTCACTTCGGATAAAACTTCCTTAGAGGCAACTAATGATTCTACCAAAAATTGGTCTGACTGTCCACTTGATATTGTCTTTATTGGGATATTAGGCACTGATCCTAGTGGTTTCCATGACCCCATAGTAATAGAATAAAAATAGGAATCCCCTAGTAGCCACCATCCCTAAAATATCGTGTAAAACTCTTCCAAGGTTGTCCCCTACTAGTTGGAACCCCGACTATCTAGACATGTACAATCTACTACCTAGATCCCTGCTCCTTGATACACCCCGGAGGCCAATATATTATGTATCACCTCCCAAATAAATAAAATGTTCAGTAACTTATTCCTTCTTATGCACCTCCAGATACATAGGAGTCATAAATGGGGTGACTGCATACCTAATAGATGAGTGTAGCACCTCCTCTAGACTCTAATCTCTAGAATCCTCATCTAGAAAGACATCAGGGAAAAATGACAAGAGGTAGTTGAATATGATCTTAGTCTTCCACACATGCATGATCCCCTACTAAAGAGAGATAAAATCCTCCCTCTTGGTTTCCTTAAGCTTCCCAAAAATAAACTCTAAATAGAACTCCTCTTAGAATTCTATTCAAGTCACATCCACCTCCTTCAATCACCAAGATATTTTGTCCACTACTAATGTGCATCTCCTCACATATGGATAATTTCAAATAGTACACAACACTCATACCGATCTTCAATCTAACTGAAATTGATCTCAAGCTCCTCTAACCAACACTCTATCTCTATATTAGATATTCTCCCCTCATACTTCCCCAATATCTTCTTTTAAAAGGTACACAAGGCCATTATCCATGCCTCATAATTCTTGGTAGGATTGATCCTCTGTTGATCGACCAAAGAAAACTGTTGAACCTCTACTGAGTGAGTTTCATGTGAATGATGACCTTGATCTATTCTTAAAAATAAAATATAATCCCTAAGACCAATAGAATGTAATTTTATCAAGGTTCATTTAATAAATTCTTTTAAATTTCACAAAATCACGCAATTAAGATATGAATATAAACAATAATGATTCATGTACCTATCTGAAGTCTCTACCCTTCAAATAGGTACACCTCACTTAGTCATTCAATAAGAAAAGAGTCCTTACATGAGATCATGGGGGGATGAAATCCCATTTCCTAGCCAGTCTCTCTAACCTATGTCACACACCCAGATTAACTAGCATTGTTGACCTACCACCCCATGAAATCCTCATAATTCCTAGCTCTAAAATCCATATTATATCTCAAACAAAAAAATGGATATCACTCTATTACAGCCTCATAACTCTAAAGGTACCTCTCGTGGATTGAAAATGAAGGTATAGAGATAATAACCCCTGATTCCCCCTATAGTACACCTCGATTCAGTGACTAGGACTGAGGGTGTAAAAATATCACACATGGGATGCATTACCCCCCATTAATAATATTGGATCAAGAGATAAAATGAAAACCCACCAAGAAACTATAACACATAATATAAAAATTAAATAAAACCCATCCCCACAATGCATTAATAATGTCAAAAGATATAGATAAGTCTCCAATTAAAAACCAAAAGACAATTCCGAATGCAACGAATCAATAAAATCTCCAAAATCCTAGCTATTAATGTTCATATTAGTCCCTAAAATCCTCAGGGAAACCAAAAAAATAGTCTATATATGTAGAGTGGTCATAAAATGAATACGCGCTAGGATCATACCAAAGGTCTCTCCTTCACATGTGAAAAGATTATAAAAATATAGTAGTTAACAAAAATTAGAACCAAAATTCACCTATACATGTCAACTAACTATACCCAACTTCACCATGGCACACTCACCAAATAATGCATCCAAATTTGTAATCAACGTATCAATAAAATATATAGAGAAAAAGTGTACCATAACTGCTTCCCCATTGGTTTTTCATTCTCACACCCCAAAATCAAACATTCTATGCACTCATCCCTTCCATGATTATCACATCAAATATATATCCATCTCCGACATGGTTTGGGACACATCCCTACCTATCCCAACCTCATGCATGGTTTAGAATCCGATGCTAGCATTGATCATCATCACATCACATCCTCATCACATCACAACCTCATCATATAACCAAGGAAGTATGATATCATGAATATGAAGGATATTAACCTCATTCCATCATCCTACCATGAATGAACCCCACCACATATCACATCCACATTACTATTATGTAATCTCCAACACCAACATGTATCATCATTGGGTAATCTTGAACACCAACATGTTTCAAAAATACTACTAAAGTATGGGTTGAGAAGAGGGAGTATATGTCCATCAATATCACCACCAACCTGGATGTTGGGGAAAACACTCAAACCCCAAAACATTTGGATGTTTGTATGTTTATCTAACTCAATTGAGGTGTATAAATAAATAACATATTACATATGAAATATAGAAAACACACAATACCCTCCCTATGTGTTCACATCAAATTCACAAGTTTACTTCACAACATCACCACTACACCTAAAAATGTCCATTACAATCGATTACACCACTAAATGCATCACACCTCACAACCACCACACATAGAAACATAATTCGACATTTAATTTTTGTTTCCACCATTTTCAAAGTTAATGAGTTTCGACTAACTCTCATTTACTAATCCATTTCATTTTACATTAACACAACCAATTCATTTATCATTCATTACATTTAATCCAATTACCACACATTAAATTCATCCCATTATTAAATTTAATTCCAACCATTATTAATAATTTACTATCCCATATTATTTTATTTTGATCATTTCATGTTCATTACATGTATAATTTGGAAAATAACATGACCACTCCACACAACAGCTCATCAACCCCACATCAACCGTCATTATAATGTAACATATTCCAATACATCTCACTACAACAACCACACATCACAACCACCGCACATCATCCCACATCGTATCCCATGCCAACCAGCCAAGACTACACAGCCCAACATATTCCACATTAAAGATTATCGCCACCATCACCAAAAAATAGTACACAACACACAAGGTCACATAGAAAACACATTCCCACATAGAAACATTACACATATTCCATATCTTATTCTATATTCCTTCACTATAAATGGGTTATGATATTTGGTATTTCAAAAAAAATTATGGATAAATCCATTCATATTCCATGGCTTCTTCTTGTTTGGGTTGAGAGAGTACTAGGTGAGTGTTTTCATAGTTGATGTTCACTATTTAAAAAAGGATTCCTTATATAGTAATTTTAGTAGGTTTTTCTTTATTTTGGACTTTAATTTAAGTTTATATGGGTCTGAATTAATGGGGTATTTCAATCGTTTAATGATTATAATGATTATTGTGATATTCTTTTTACATTTTGGTCGGGTATTTAGTGAGTTTTAACATGAGGTTTTTGGTTTCCTATGTAATTGACTATAAAATGTTTTAGATGTTATTTTAGGGTTTTATATATTTCCATTGGGCTAAAATTAAATACTTAAGGCTATCCTCTTAGTATGAGGTTTCCACCCAAATGGAATTCCTTAATATTTACTTTCGTTTTGTCTACTAGTATTTTCATTAAATTAACAAATGAAAGTATGCTTACTCCCTAAATATATGAATTAATAGTTTTCAATGAATTATTTTATTATATATTTATATAAAATTCCAATGAAAATATTTTTAATACTTGGAACAAATTCTCAATATACCTATTTTAGATTTAAATTTTCGTTTATATAGATTATGAACAAGTGATTAATTTTAACACATGGAATAAGTAAATTTTTGGAATATGTGGATATTATTGTCACATTTATTTTTTAAAATTATATATATTATGGTGTTTTAAATTCATTCCCTCCATATCCCTATGTTAAATCATTAAAATTATAGTAAAGAACATGTTTTATAGTTAAATTATTGAATTTTTCATGAATAGAAGATGGTATTCTTATTCTTAAATGAGACAATTTATATGATTAATTGGTTCCTTGATTATAAATGTATTTTTAGAGTGTTTATGTCATTACCCACTTCCCCCAAAGGTATCATTCTTGGGATGATAATGAATAAATGAAAATAATGACTCTTGAAGCCTATTTCGAATAAATTGTAGGTTGGAGACTAGTACCGAGGGTATATAAGTCACGCACATGGGTGGCATCGCCCCTCTATAGGTTTAAGGAAAAGAGATAATATGAGAAGACACCAACCAAAACCATGAATAAATAAATAATAAATCTAAATGAATAATGTAATGTCATACAAAAACTAAGAAAATTAAGGTACCAAAAAAGAAATCCATTACAATAAATATGAAGCTTCAATAGCACTTGAACAACTCCTCAAGCTAGTAAAGCCTTACTTGATCACCAACCATATTCTGTATAATTGAAATATATATATATAGGGTGATAAAAACATGTATAGTAAGTAGTATCCTCCCTAAAACCTCTTGTGAAAAATGTGAAAGAAGCATAATAAAGCCTAGTGAATAAACAAATTAAACTAACTCATCACCAAAATAGATAATGATAATTTCCCCATCCTCACTATGGATCACTCACAATGTAAAACATAAAAGTAATCAATTATATAGCAAAATAATATATAAAAACAAAGGTACCCCGCTTCCACTTCCCTGCGATTTTTTCACTCCCATGCCCCAATGGCTCACATGTTATATGCATCCCTTCCATAAGTCATCCTACACATTATGAAATCATATCACAACCATTATATATATCATGCATCCCAAAATCTCATTGTTATCATCCCCAATAGTAAACAAGTGTATTCCATAGAGACACTAAATCCCATGTAAATACATTATACCTCAAATCATCATAACCAATGCATGTACACTAGTGATGTGACATATTGGACCCATTTCACTCAATTGTACCAAATCTGATTGGCCACATAGCCTCAAGCATGCCTCCCTGTATGAAAAAGGTTTCCAACTAGCATTGAGGGTCCATGGTAGAATAGTGGGGAGAATATATCCTCATGACCAGAGTGTAGAACCATGATATTATATCGAACAATAGCAGAAATATATGAATAAATGAGTAACTAAAAATTAAACATCCATCATAAAAATAAGTAAACTCATCCAATAGTTTCATATACAAATGATGATCATGTAATGATATACAAAATATAGGTAATAAATTGAAATTGGAATCATGTAGAATTCATGTATCAAAATAAACAAAATACCAATAGAAACTATCTCTAGATAGCATCACGATCCATAGCATAGTCCTATTATCCCCTGATCCTATGAGATATCAATAAATCACTATCAAGTGGGCACTTTCCTCTATCTCTACCTGTATCCATGAAGCCTTTTCAGGTACCCAATGGCATTCTGATTAGGGTGTGACATTACACTCATTAGGCCACCACCAATGTTTTCTAAACAAGTCTAGTATATTCATATAATATGAGGGAGTGTGTCGATATAATAGGAGTACAATTGATAATAATAGAAGCAATATTTTATAGTATATCAAGACTCATTGTGATCAATAAATTATATGATAATGGATATCTATAAATCATGTCAAGAAACATCAATGTCCTACACTTTTTAATCATGTAACAGGCCTATATAGGACAAGGTGGAAGGAGTAAAAATTTCCAAGGAAACTAAGTAATTTAATTAAAACAAATAAATTAGATCCAAGGAGTGGAAATGTCCAAGTAATCCTGATATGATTATTGGATCCAATGAATAAAAATTTACAAGGTATCCTAATATGATCATCAGTTTTAAGGAGTATAAATTTCCAAGGTATCCTAGTCTGATAAGTAAAATAGGTAAATCATGTAAAAGGAGTAGAGATGTCCTAGGAATCCTAGTCTAATAAGTAAAATAGTTAAATCGGATCTAAGGAGTACAAATTTCCAACAATTCCTAGTATTCTACATCGGTGGAGTATAAATGTATAAGGCATCCAAGTAATCTAGATCCATGGAGTACAAATGTCCATGGAATCTAAGTAGGTTTTCATTGCCATACCACAAATCCTCCATCATAATCATAACCAATTAATTCGCCATCATAAAACATTACATTATTCATTTCATTAATCACTTCATACTCATATACAGTCTATGTTATTAACCATTTCATACCATTCATCTATAATGAAAAAATTAAATAAGGTGCTTACAACCATTAACAATTCTCTTAATTACCATATTCAGTTCTCAATTATACAAGGCATGATCAACACACCCCAAGGGTGGCATAATCATGAAAAAAGTTATAACCCACCCCACGGGCAGTTCAGTTTTAGATCAACTACCTATGACCTTATATAAGTGTGTCATAGAATGTCTTAACCATGAATATATCATTTAACTCAAGGTTCAATTAATTTAGGAAGTATCAACCAAAAATTATGGCATGCATAATAATGGAAACAAGACATAAACATCCATAATTTTAGGGAAAAGGTATAGACCACTATCTTAATCCCATAGAATAATACTCATCTAGTCTTAGCCTCTAGTTTAGTCTAAATAAAGATACATTGGAAGAATGTATGAACTCAATAAAAATAGGTCATAATAGGCTACACCAAAATAGCATCATTTATAGAAATGAAAACCAATAAAGGAGCCTTAATACTAAATATATTACTTATGGGTATCCAATGCGAAAAATGGTGCTCGAATTGGAGGTCAGATGGATGATCGGCTTCAAATACTGGCTTTAGTATTCAAGGGAGCTTCAAGGGGTGGAAGGATCTGCATAAGAGAGAAAAGAGGGACTTCTTTCAAAATAATAGGTCATGCCTACTATTAAAAAAATGATTCATTGAATTTACATGGCATGTAAACTTTACACGACGTGTAATGGTTGGGTTTTTTCTCCAGGGAAAATTTTATTACATGTCATGAATTGGATTTCCTAAGTCATTACATGTTGTGTGTTGAATACACACCTTGTGTTCCAAATACACACCATGTACATGGCCTGTAGCTAGCCTTCAGTTCCCTGATTCTTTCCCTCCAAGGAAAAAATTACCCACCCTAAGGTGTAAATAGGATTACAACAAATAGGTTAAACCAAAAATTAAAATGATTCATACCTAAAGGAAAAAAAATGGGATTTTACCCATGAAAAGTCAAATCCACCATGACCTGATACAAGTCTATGCTATACCACAAGACATTACATCCTACACATAAATTTATATTAAAACTAAGATCTATCATATCTCGGGTAGGAACACTCTCTATACTGTATGTCATTATATTCGAGGATACACCTATGCATAAACTATAATCAAATGGAGAGTTGTAGATAGGGATAATTCATCCATATATTCTCTATCTATTTTTATATAGAGGAAAACACCCCACAAAACATTTGGGTGTCGGTTTCCCTATCGACATGAGTGGTGAAACTTAAAAAATTAGAAATATATAAAATATATCACACACAGCCACACTGAGAGAAGATATCTAGATTTAGACTCATCTACGACAATCATCGCACAAGACACTTCACCACCACCATGAAGAACTATATATCTTCAATAATACGAGAAAAAATGTAACATATTGATTATTTAATCAACCATTAATTAATATTATTTTTGTTTTTAAATCCAATATTAATACTTCAAAATTCTAGACCAAGTGTCGTTGGCACCATAATTTTTCCTACTTAAATTCTTAGGTATGTAATCATCACATGAGATTAATATAAATGATATTTTTTTATTTATTAATTCATTTATCATTAAATATCTAATCAAGGTACTATAGGACTCATCCAATGCTTCCACCTCAAGGATACAGTTGTCACGCATAGAGTCAAACTAAATCAAGTAGTTGGAAACCATAAAAAAGATATTTTATCATTCGACCATTAAAAAAGCATAAAAAATAATATATTATAATGATAAATCCATTCTCTAAACTCATCATAATCACCCTAGTTCCATTCCCACACTATTGTGCATAGTATAATTCTCCCTGACATCACTCGCATAGACCATCACGTCACCTCCCAAACAATTTTTAATCAAATGTTCCCAACCATATCCATGTTTATGGTCAGTCACATCAAGTCAAAAAAAGGATCTAATTATCCTATATCAAACATACATATTAAATGTATTTTCCATACATGGTTCAAAGGAAACTAAGGCCAAAGCATTAAGGTAGTCATGCCTCCTGAAACCAATAATGGGATTGTTTAGACCCAAATAATTGTATCTATAAAAAATCCATTTTAATTACCATATTAAATTAACTAGTTTATTATCCATAGGTATTCCACATCAGGAAACAAATAGGCAGTAGCTAATAATATCAATAAGTAAACATTAACATGATTTAAGTATTATTTCTCTATTCAAACAATCTTAAGTAATATCAATAATTAAATTATAGGATCCTTATATTAATCACTTAAAAATTACCAGATTTATGTTCTTAACAATTTTATCAGCATAAAAATCATGTTACACAACAACAACAACACATCTAGTAAGGAAAAAAATGTTTCTAGTAAACAATAAGAAACATCAAAAAATAATAAAAACACTTATGATCAGAACTCAAAAACCTTTATTTATTTCCTATAGCATGAGATATTAATTATCTATGACATTTGATAAGTATTTTATTTCAATACTCTAGCTTAAAAAATTATACAATAAATATTACTATAAAATAATAATAAACAAACAATATTGTATCATGTGATATTCATATTTATCATTTATAGATAATTCCCAAAATAATAATTATTTACAACATGCAAATAAAACTCTTGTTTCAATCTCTCAAATTAATGGATTGAAAGTAATATTAAATGACATTGATTTACAGTTTTTAAAGATATTTGAATTTATCTACAACATATGATATTACATCTATTATAATTATTAAATCAATAATAACATTAAATTATATTCTATTATATGTGTTTTAATATTTTCCACCCTCCTTTAGGATTTTCACATATTATTAAATACTTAATATTCATGTTATTTCCAAATTATTATCTTTATTAAAGTTAAGAACAACCATTTACCTAGAGAGCCAAAAGCATGATTAAATCACACCTCACAAAAAAATGAGGAGACCCTTATCCATTACCTCTTGAGAAGATTTTGTTATTTTTTTATGCTAAGAATCGAGGAAGAAAAAATCATGTATGGATGTTGGGAAAGTCATAGGAAATACTTTGACAAGTAGAAAAGAGTTTTAAGATTCCAAATAGATCAATTCTTGGGTATTCCAAACTCAAGAGAAAGTTATTAGATCGAATGATGGAATAAAATATCATTTTAGAATAAAATATATGACTTTATCAGGTATTTCTAAATCCCAGTTACACTTTCTTACTTAATTCATAATAAATCTAGTTTCCATTTAATTACCCATTTAATGACTCATTTAAAGCTCCCATTATTAGGGAATTATATATATAACCCATCTTAACTGATTTGAGTTTTAAATTTATTTATTTAAGCTATTATTTTTCATATATTTCCTCATTTTCATTAAAAATGGTATTCTACATAATTTTGGAATTTTTTAGATAATATGGGATTTTTTCTGTTTAAAGACACAACTGACCAAGAGGATATACCATGATAAATAGCCATATGGATATTCTTCATGACCAAACAATTGACCATATCAAAAAATTGAGTGATCGCATGGATAAACTACACCACATGTATCAACCACTTGATTAATGGATTAACCACGTGAAGTAGAGGAAAGATAGGCCACATGAGGAAAAGGATCAAACACAAAACCATAGATCAAATTTATAAACAAATAAATGATTTAACAAAGGAAGGATCAATCGCATGACCAAAGGTACAATAATATGATCAGTCGAATGGTCGCATGATCAAAAAAATAGTTTCATAACCAAAATAATTGACCGTATAAACAAAACATATAATTTAAAAAGTAAAAAGACTCTGAGCACCCTATTGAAACCCGTAAGCATAAAAAAATAAAATGGAAAGGTTTTAGAAATATAATACCTTACATCAATACCACTCAAATAATTCTCATCCTTGAGAATTTAAAAAACCAGGAAGAAGAGGAAAAGGTCTAAACAACTATCCTGCATGATACCTCTCAAGGATATCACAAGAACAAGAACATAGGAACGCATTAGAGGAAAAAGGGATTATAGTCACACAACATCATCAATTGACCTAAAAACTCACTCCTAGGGGAGATACCTCTCAAACATGTGAAATTACATAAACAAGCATCAAATCAAGTAAGGGGAATGATCTCATAAAACAAAATAAGTTTAAACACATTGTAGTAATAGAATGTAAATAAAAAACATTTCAATAAGAAAGATAGACCCTCGAACAACTTGGTATATTGAGTGTGGAACTAAGACTCCCACTTCAAAGTGCTCTCCTCCAATCCACCATGTCGTGATCAAACATGAACCAAAGGAATAGTATGATTTGGCATCACCTTCTTCTAATATTAATGAATCTTAATAGGTTATTCCCCAAAGGTTTCATCATATTCAATATCAATCTCTCCCCAATTAATGATGTGGGAATCATCATGAAGATATCAGAAAAGATATGATACATGGAAAACATCATGAATTTTGTTCATATATGGGGGTAGTTCTAATGAATATGCAACATTACCAACATATACCAACACTTTTAAAGGTCTAATGAATTAGGGAGAAAGCTTACTCCCATAAGTGGATTTTTTTCTTCCCATGATGAGGATATTCTTTAAAAAACACATGATTTTTTATATCGAACTCCAAAGGCATACTCCTATGATCAGTATAGGATTTATGATAATCTTTTTCCACCTTCATTCCCTTGTGGACCACCTACACCTTCTCTATCATGCTCTATACCAATTCTGATCTAATATTGGCTGACTCTCAAAACTTTAGAACAACACAAAGGAAATCAAAAAGATCAATCATATAGCACTTTGAATGGTGATATTCCAGTGGTATAATGATAACTGTTGTTGTAAGAAAACTTCACTATGGGCAGGTTCCTCTCCCATGAACCTCTAAAATCTAGAATGTACACATGTAACATGTCCTTTAAACTTTGGATAGTCTGCTTTGTTTGGACAATTGTCTATTGATAAAATGAAGTGTTAAAGTATAGTTGGGGTCAAACACACACACTAGAGACCCCTCAAAATCCTAGAGTTAAAATGAGGATCATAATCATAGATAATCATATTTTTAATTCCATAAAGTTTCAATAATTTCTCCAGATACTTCTAAACAAAACCACCATGGAGATTAACTCTTTAATCTCTAAGAAGTGATATGACTTCATCAGGTGATCCACAATCACCCATATAACATCATGACTACCCTAAAATCTCGGTAAACTAGTGAAAAAGTCTGTCTAGATTTCCTCCCACTTTCATTTGGGAATATCATGAAACTAAATAAAACCAATGGGAACATTATTCATATATTTTACCCTTTGAAAAACTAAATAATGAGTAACATACATTGAAATTGGACACTTCATACCAGACCACCAAAATATTTCTCTTAGAGTACAGTATGTCTTCACCGCACTAGTATATAATGTAAAGGGAGAACTATAGAACTAATAAGGAACCACCTCATACATTTCTAAAGGAACTAAAATATTCTATTGAAACAACACTCGATAGTAAACATACTTAGACCATACCTTAATAGAATCACCATAGAAAACTCAATCATGCCAAACCTCTACCTCATAATTTCCCAACTGATACTACTCTACTTACTTCACCAAATATGACTATAATTTCATATGATAAAGACATTAACTACCTTTAAATTCTCATATTTCAAGGTGAAATGCTTCCAAATCTTAAATAATTCTCCAAGAGTCTCCATACTCATTCACATAAACCCCATGTGATTATCCTCCATTTCTACCAAAAAATCATGTCGTTCTAGGAGAATACATACATTGGATTATTGTGATATATGATAAATAAAAAATATTCACCGATAAGATAATACTTCCACAACATAAAGGAGAACACTACTATAGAAATATTGATATCATTGGTGGAATGGTTACATTCATCAGTTCATAACTGTTGAGGCCCATAAGATATAACTTCCCTCTAGTGAATCAATATAATATCCAAGGAAATTATGAATAATTACAATAAAACTCAAATGAAATTCCCTCCTCTAGTGGAGGAATAACTGGAGAAAAAAATATATTCTACTTTAAATAATTAAAAGTATCCTATCACTGGCCAGTCTACATGAATTTATGATCCTTCCTTGTTAATGTTCTAATAGGAGTCATAATTGGAGAGAAGTTTGGCATGGGTCCCCTGTAATATTGATATGGATTAAGAAAACTTTATAACTTAGAAACATTCTTAGGTTATACCAAAGATTCCACTTCCTCATTCATATAAGGATCTATAGCTACCCCCATGATAATATACGACGTTCCCCTAAAAACAGACCTCATTTCCCAAAACTCACACTTCAATTGGTTTATGAACAATTAATGAAACTAAAGGACTCCCAACATAGCTTGAAGATTATCTACATAATCATCCTTTGATCTAAAGAACAAAAGGACTTCATTGATAAATGCCACTAAGGATTATTCCAAAAACTAATACAATGCTATATTTATCAATCCCATTTACATGGATAGAGCATCTTTATTTCAAATGACTTCACAATAAACTCATAATTCCCATAAAACATTTAAAAGCAGTCTTCAAGATATTCTCATCCCTCACTCACATATGATGATACCCATATCATAATTTTTATTTTACAGCTATTGATATCCCTTATATAGATCAAATAAATCATCAATCCTCGAAATTGGATAATAGTTCATTTCTATCATGTGATTTAAATGAACATAATTGACACAGATTTGCAGACTTCTGTCTTCCATTTTCACAAACAAAACTGGAGCTCCCCTATAACATGTGAGTTTCAATTATAGTTTGTAAACATTTTATTTTCTTGAATATATAGTAAAATGAACATTTTAATATTTCATGTCACAAAAATTCTAATTTGATATGAGGAAATTCAATTTTAAACTTAATATATCAAAAATAACCCTCGAATGAATTTTTGAAATTTTCCCATAAAAAAATATTTTATGAATAATTGAAAATGGTGTATTTAACTTATCCATATTTTATTTATAATAATGTGTTATAATATAAATATTTAACACTAAAATGATTATTAATTTTATATAAATAAACACAAGATCTTTTGGTGGTAAAAATATATAATTTTCATTAAACTATTTTTTAGTACATAATGTTTTCCCATTTTAATTAATTGAATAATATCAAATAATTAATTATTTAAATTAAATTTATATATTATATATCTAAATATATGAATTTAAATTCATATAATTATAATTACTAGTCAAATAGTTAATTTAATATCATCTTATGCCTGAAAAATAAATTTTCATGGAAAACCATTTTCATCAAATTTTACAGGTTTATTTTAAAATTAATTTCTACTAATTATTGGAATAAAATTTAATAAAATGATTAAATTATTTGGAATCATAGTGTAAAAATTTTATTTTGAGGTCACTTTCATTTTTTTTTCATTATGAATTGTGAAAATGGTGAAAATGGTTACCACAGTTAAGGGTAAAATGGGTTAACAAGGTTAAAAATAAAGGGATAAGGCTTCAAGATAACACAAAAAACTTTCGTAAAAAAAT
This sequence comes from Viscum album, assembly GCA_963277665.1. Classification (NCBI taxonomy): domain Eukaryota; kingdom Viridiplantae; phylum Streptophyta; class Magnoliopsida; order Santalales; family Viscaceae; genus Viscum; species Viscum album. The sequence continues at coordinate 78,898,791 of OY728133.1, read as the reverse complement.
TGGTTGGTTTAATTTAAAATATACACTTATTTACTTCATATATGAATTATTTTGGAGTAATTTGGATTTATTATGACAACAAAATATTTTAATCTTTTGAAAAAATTCAAGTGTGTCCTCTCCTACACTTACAAAATAGCACATCCTCCCCTCACTTCTTCACATGTCTTGATCCATTTATCTCAACCAACACCAAAAAAAATATCTCAAAAAATTAACTATATATATTCTAGAGTTAATTTTATTCTCAAATGACTAACCCTAGGGTCATTAAGAGGAAATATAAAGGAGCTATTTCAAAGAATATGTAATCATCTTAATCAGGCACTTTCATTTTTCTTATTATTTTTTCACCTCTAATTATATCCTTACCATTCCAATATAATAATACTAATATTAAAAATATACTAAAATATTTTTATTTTTATGACATAATATTTATCTATCTCTTTATCTGTCAAATGTAAAATAAAACCATCACTCATGTGTATGGCGGACTACCATCTCGGGTACCAATGTAATTTGTTTTCCATCACCTCCTCACATGGCGGATCATAATGATGTAATTAATATATATATTCATATATGATATTTATTACATATTTATTATTATTTAAATTTAATATAACATCTACTTCCTTACTCGTTCACCTATTAAAATAATTATAATATCGCTCATACATACGAGTGGACTACCACCTCCACAGAACGATATGATTCATTTTTAATGTACATGTTTCAATAATGATTATAAATCAGTATATAATTTATATTTATGATATTTATATAATTATTAAAATTATTTATATGATCTAAACATTATCAATACACAAGTATCATAACTTTCAAATCAAAACATAAATGAAAAACGAAGCAGGTAACACCCAAAAAAATGATAATAACAAAATATTATTAACAAAATTGTAATAAGATGTTATAACTAGATCATAAATGATATTATAAATATGTATATGGTTCTATTATGTCATTATAATAAATATAAATTTATTATAAATTATTTTAAAGGATGTTCAACTAAGTGGAAGTGTGAGGTAAGGGATTTCATCATAATTTCCACTCTATTAAGACATGTTTGGTATTATGCACCAATTTTATTATTTGTGGTGTATATAATGACCATTTTATTATACAACATTAATTCCTATTTATTCATGGTAATTAAAGTTTCAATTCAAATTTTCACTTTCAAGGTGTTATAATTTAAAAGTAACCAGTGATGTAATAATTTATTTTAAAATCTCATTTTTTTAGATAACTTATATTTTTATTGAATAAATATTATAATTTATCCATAATAAATTCTATATGTTTTATAATAAATTAGATATTTAATTATTTCCCATGTTTCATTTAAACTTTTCCTATTTTTAACATGAATCAAAAAAAATAAATGCTTAAAATAAAAGCTGATCGTATTCCTCTTTTTGATCGGGTATATTTTTCTTCCATGTCAACATTTTTTTCAAAATTGTTTTTAAAAATTCCTTTTGATTTGCTCAATTTATTTATTAAGGAAGTTTTATGTTATCTGTGAAATATATCAAGTTTTTAAATGAATATTTCTAATATTTTCCTAAATGGTAATTTTTTACTATCTTTACAAAATTTAAAAATGAATGTTTCTTTTCAAAGTATGTGTCATTAACAAATTTTTTTGTCGTCATAAAGTTTTTAGTGCTATTTATCTTATTCTAAATGTTTCATATGGTTTTAGAAAGATAATTTTTTAATGAAACTTTATTTTAAATGTTTCACTTCCATTTTTTTCTATTCTACAAAATAATTGTTTTTATTATAAAATCTAATTTTCTAATAAATTGATGGTCATCTCCCATCTCTTGATTGATTTTTTGGTCATTGACTTTTTCATGAGACATTCACTTTTTTTATTTTATTTTATTGGAAAATACATTTCTTATCCATATCCATAATCTTTGTATCATGTATATTTTTATTTCAAAAATTTTATACCATTTCTACATATGATGTTTGATTATAAATATCATTTGATTAACTAAGGAGATATTAATATCTTGTATTCTTTAATAAATATAGATATTTATTGATAAGGCATATTGTTTATGAATTGAATTGATTATAAATTTTATGAGGAATTTATTGGATATAGATTTATAGGTGTGTCCTGATTATAGATAGCTCCTCGATACATCAGTGGGTTTCATGAGAAAAACTAGTTGGCTGGCCTTATTAAATGGTTTTTTGGTGTAAACCTACCCATATTTGGAAATATCGTGGAACAAGGCCCTGATCAAGGCATATATATTTATGAATTCCCTTAATTTATAATTTATTTATTATTATCTAGGATATCATTACATTTATATTATCCAAGTATTCATTTCTTTCTCAAATTATTGATTAAATGTAATGTTTTTTCAGTTATCTAACTTTCCATATTGACTATTCATTATTTACTCATGATAGATTCCACTCTAATAAACCCTTATTGAGTATTTTAGATCACCCATATTTTTTCCTTTCCCCAAAATATGAAGAAGGAATCTGTTAATGAGTTTAAATCATGTGTAATAATTACTTTTACTATGTTTAATATTTTATTTCCTATGTAAAATGGAAATCATGAAGGATCTAGTCTTTAAAAACTACTAAACTGATCAATCCTTAGTGATGTGATTCCTTATATCTCAATCCAATGTAATAAAGTAGACACAAGTTATAGGTTACTAGATTTGGGGTTGTTACATACCTATGGTGATACACTAGGAAAAATGAATCCTCTCTACAAGACATCATCGATCAGAATTTAAAACTATGGTTTCTTAGAAGGGTTTATCCAATATTGAGTAATTGATATAGGAAAAATTCCTAACTATAGCACTACCCCAAACTCAATCTATCATTGAGATAATAAAGATAAAACATCTTTGTGGAAGGCATCAAGTTACTCTTATACAACTCTAGGAAACGCCACTGGTTGATCCTCCATAGAACTCAATAGCAATCCATGTCGTTATGTTGGGTTCCCTAGAACAAACTAAATAGTATTTTTAAATTTCCTTACCATGTATACAGTGATTTATGCACTATGAATACATACTATTATTATGTTAATATTTATGAATCCACTACTTATATAGAAATTTCCATAGATTATTTATCATATCAAAATTTTGTAACAGTTCCAATGTTATAATTAGAACCTTGAGATACTATTACATTCATCTTAAACATATGTCCTATAGTCAAGATATATCATTCTGAATAGACACAGATGATGTTTGACTATCAAGTGTTGGGGGATCATAATAATTGAGACTTATTCTCATAAATTTTGTACTTGGTGACCTCATGTAGGTGAGATCATAAGTACTGGCCTGCCAATTGGAACGTCTCATAGTTTGGGTGTCATTGGTCCTTCCTATCTGCAAATACATGTTATGGTCTCCAAACATGAAATTATTATCAATGTGTATAATTTGATCCCATAAATTTATACAAGGAAAAAACCATTACATTTAATTTTTTATAGGTAGATTTCATTGGGTGTATCATTGCTTGTAACTCCCATGTTTTTTAAAAGATAAAATTACGTTTGATAGCATATGTCATAATCAACACCAAACCAAGATAAACAATGATTATTTAAATATGATAATTATAAAATAACCATTTAATTTTTGGGTATGAAAAAGATTAACTAATTTATGAAATATATAAATATATATGTTTTACTCAACATTAATTTGTTGATAAATTCTTAGTAAATAATACCCCAATTTTTAGTAATGTCATTTTATTCTTCAAAAATATGTTTTCTTCCGAAATGATTTTTATTTATTTTTATGAAAACAATATGTAATTTAATTTATATAAAATTTATAAAATTTATTTGATAAAATGAACTACATTTTTTATATCATCATATCAAAATTAAATTAGGGTCAAATTTTGGGATTTTTCAAAAAAAATTGATTTTACAGTGAATAGTTAAAAAATACCCATTTCTTTAAAACTATCATCTCTTTTGATAAATTAAGTAATTTAAAAGTATAATTATTCATTAAATTTTATTTGAAATTAAAATAATTATTATTTATTTTTATTTAATCCAATTAATTACATTTAAATCATCATTATACTAGATCTTAGAATAAGTTTAGTTTTAAGCTTAAAAACACATTTTTTACTAAAACCTGTTTTAAAACACATGATGTTTCTCCCATTAAATTAATTAAAAATAAAACCTAATGGGGAATAATTTTAATTATTTTTATATATTATATATATATTATTATTAATGTAAATTCATATAATTAATATTCATAGTTATAGAGTTAAAGTAAAATCATTGCTTCCTTGAAAAAAATACACTTTTCAGAAAACTGTTGTTCATAATGCTTTAAAGTTTTATTTAAATTAAATTACTCCCACTTTGTGAAATTATTTTGATAAAATGGATTCCATATTTTGAATAATAATAATTAATATTAGGTAAAATTCAAATAAATATTTGGATAATATGAATAGTGATCGTAGTAAATATTTATTATTGTAGTAAAAGTAAAATAGGTTAATTATGTGTAAAAAATAATAATAATAATTTAAAAATGAAAAAATGGGTAATCAAAACATTATGAATATATATATTTACTTTTTAGGTAAAAATTTATAATATTTATTCATTATGGTTTTTATTTTATAAATTATTAAGTAATGGGTTTGATAAAAATTAGTTTTTAATACGACAAAACTCAAATTGTATTTTTGTGTAATATAAAATTTCAATTAATAAATTATTTTTTATGAATTCATTAATTTTAAAAATAAATTATATTTTAATAAAATAATACTATAATTAATTTCCATTAATTATAAATGATAATATAATTTTTATGAAGTCAAATGTAATTATTATAAGGATTCAGAAGCTGTCATTGTCAAAAAAACCAGTATTTCCCAATAAATGTTAGTTTTTGTATTAAAATTTAAAATTAAAATATATAAGGAATTATTTTTATAAAATAAATATTACTTTTTAAATCAAAACATCAAAATTATCAAATTGATAATTTTTTATAATTTTCTAAGACAGTCGAATTTTCGGGTAAAAATTAAATAGGGTATAAATATATAGTGTGTATTATGAAATCATAATTACCCAAAAGTGATGCAATATATGATATGAATGGTATCAATGACCAGATATATTTTTCCACTTTAAAATAATTTGATGTTGATGTTATTTTACTAATTTTATAAAGCGTTTATGTATCCTCCAAAACCTATATTATATTTTATGGTTTTAAAATAGATTCCTTATAAATATGACTTGCTTTCACAACACCAAGGGTAATATTTTAATGAGTTCAGAACATGGACTTATAAAACAATTAAAATAAACCATATTAAAATTAAACCATGGGAAAAACCATTGTAATTTTAGTGGTAGTTGTTATTTTATTATACAGAATCAAAAACCTATGTTTGGTAAATAATAAATAACTCTCCTAAATTTTTCAACATAAACCCACCAATGTCCCATTACTATTCAGTAAAATACCTCGTATAATGTCCTTACTCAATACTACACTCTCTATATTCCTCGCAATGTGACCCCAATCTCTCAATAATATCATCCCAATCTTTTGGAATTGCCCTCTCAAAGAAAGGGGACTTCTTCTCTTCTTTTTATTCAAGCACCTCTTTTATGTTATGCCTCTTCATTTACATTTGTTCATGTTTGGTTATGTTTTTATACATAACTATTAATTCCATTTTGATTTAATTTTTTAGATAACCCTTTCAATCTCATTCATCCTTCTCATTAACTATTATGTACAGCTGTTATGCTACCAGAATTGTCCTGTGATTTTCCATATCAAAAGTGAGGGACCTCTCTCTATTCATTTAAATTAAAGAAAAATATTCTAAATTATCCTATTGAATCTAAATTTGTTATATTTTCATGATTTTATAAACATAAATTTACTATGAACTTTATTTTCTTTGAATGATTGATCATTTATACCCTCTCATTTTGACATTTACCTAGGTCGTTACCATGTCAAAATTTAGTAACGGGCCCTCACCTTCTCTTTATTCAATCATATTCTTCTTTTTATGCATGTTATTCCAATTAATAATGTTGGTATTTGTTTTTACACATCCATATTAATGTAAATTTCATTCCCAAATTATCATATACCCATTTTCTCTCAATAAACTATTTTTTGAAGCTTTATGTACTATGGTTGTGCGGCCAAAATTTCATTGTGATTTTTCCCTGCCAAACCTTTGTGTTATGAATACCATTGTTATTTCCAATTAAGGGTATTCACCTAGTCATACCTATATTTATTTTATTTTTAAATTTCATGCATTTATTTCACACTCCTTTATCATGGAATAAATTGTGGTCAAAATGATCATATGTTGAATGATCTGTGCGGCACCCTGATGTATATAAATGTTATGAAAGTGATAGGGGCAGCTAGGATTATATAGATCTCTAATGCATTGGGTAATGTTTTAGTATCATGATATATGATGTGTTGTGTATGGGATATTATCCCAATAACATTATGTTATTTTGTCTTAGTTATTAACCTTGACTTATGTTTATTATGTCAAGTTTAAAGTGATTTCCACATTACAATGTTTTCATTATTTTACCATAATATATCATGTCTTATTTTTCTGTATTATGATCCTCACTCAATTTATGTTACATTTAAATGAATATTTTCTAACATTTAATACATTATTTATATTATGATTCTTTTATATTCTCTTACTGGGCTTTATCGCTCACCCATTTCCTATATACATCCCCAGGTTATCCCAGGCAGCTTTAGAGGACTAATGATTTCTATGTGAATGTTAAGAAAGTTTTTAATAGTGTTGGTGTATCCCATATTAAATATGTTATAATAAGTTCTAAATTCCCAAATACACTATAATTATAGATATTATGTGTTCTATTATGTGTATTCTTGTGTAAAAAACATGAATTAATGTGAAATAAAGACACAGGTTATCATAGTTGGTATCAAAGGAATGTTTAGTTATTTGAGGGATTTGGATTAGAAAAATCTAGATAATTCATTATGTATAAGACTAAATATAATAATACAACCATAAATTTTTGTAAATAATAGTGGTTTTCAAGAAAATACATCACTTTATGGATACTAAAAGTGGATGTGGTTATGGGACAGATATACCTATGGGTAACACCCAAAAACACTATATTGAGCTCGACTTAATCAAGAAATGGTGCATGACAATGGGTCTTGTTGCACACTTGGTTTGAAAATATCTAGGGATATGATTTGGTAAATTTAGAAACATCTTATGAACCATTATTAAGGGAACAAGAATTCCCATAAGAGTCTATGTCAGAAAATAAATCATGGATAACTTAAATTAAAACCTCAAAATTCATATGTTAACAAAATACATGTCATTTATAGTTTATCCCTTTAATGATATTTTCTTTCTAGATATGTGCATAATAGTTTAAAATTACTCATCCATAATTTTCCCTTTATTTTATTCAATGACCATAAATAAGAAGAATCAATTCAATAACCAATGTGATGGGAAGTGCAATGACTTCCCAAATGATATGTCTAACAAGAAAGAAGCTCAAGTAATACATATTGTGATTATTCCAAACCATATATCAAAATAACAATTAAAAATTGGCACATAGTTTAATGTAAAAATATATAAAATAATAAAAGTAAGATGTCTCAAGTAAGTTCATCTCATGAAGGTAATAAGGAAAACAAGATTCAATTTCCTTTGTGTCATAAATTTTGAAAGAGAGACCAAGTGAAATACCAAAAAAATAACTAAAAGGAGTTTAAAGTGTGGAAAAAATGGGCATAAAGTACCTAGTTGTCATAAAAAATAAATATTGTGATGGAAGGTATTGAATTACATCCTATGGAACCCTTTTTTGTTCAATGTATTATGTGTGGAGAATATTTTAATTATCTAATGAAATGACCTAATCCAAGGGTTAAATCCAATACTAAGGACTTATGTTATTAAAATAGATGTATTGTAAAGAATAATTTGTTTATATATTGGTTATAGTGAACCTAGCCTTTTACATATAGAATTACATGATTTTAAGCATAATTATACATTCGAGTACAAGCCAAGGATCGTAAAGTATAGTGTCTTGGAAGAAAAGGTACATAATAAAACATTAAAAAAACTTTATATTTGAAACTCCATAATTATATCCTATATTCCATTGTGCTAATATATCTGCAAAGGATAACCTAGGGATAACATGAAAAAGGGATGATCTAAAATCCCAAAAAGGGAATAACCATAATAACAAAGCATTAGAACATGGGATATAAGGAATGACATGATATAATAAGGCATGTCACATATCATAACATATGAAAATGGTATCATATAGAAATGGAATCCTAGAAATGTGGTAGAAATATAAAACATGAATTTGGTATGAGTCAAGGCTAACCACTGAGACTGTTTCCCATAGTAATACAAGCCAAGTCTAGCCGCCAAGACCGTTGCACATAGTAGCACAAGCCAAGGCTAACCACCAATATCGTCGCACATAACATCTCATGAGACTCAACATTACACAATTAATTAGATTTATATATGTAGAGACCCGTATCCTGACGTACATTGACTTTACATTACTTTTGCGGAATACTTAGTACATAACAAAAACACACACACAAGGATCGTAATAGTTTAGTGTCTTTGGAAACTCGGAACGTAATCTTCTAATCGTGGTGAAAGATCTTCAATATCTCCCATAAATATCTTCCCCTTTTTTTTACCTAAAACCTTTCTTTATATCCTGGGGAAAAGAAAACATAAAAGGGTGAGCTCAAATGCTCAGTAAGGGTAAACAAAAGAAATATAAATCATATCATATCTTTTTGAAAATCATAACCTGCAAAAGAGATCATAATATCTTAACATGGAACAAATCATAGAAGTGAAAATGAGATCAACATAATCATAACATGAAACTTGAAACTTTGTGGCATGCACACATAATCATGGAAAATCATTTCTTGTTAGTCATGACTCATTGCCAAGACTATCTTAGTGGACAAAGTCCCTTTCTGAATCAAGTAACCCTCGTTTCAGTCCTGTTTCACTGAACCGGTATAACCTACCATTCCAGCCATGTCTATCTCATGAGATATAAAATCTTTACCCAATGCATTGGAGGGAGATATAGGTCCCACCCATCTTATAATGAATCCTTTCTTATGTGTGCCACATAATTATAAAACATACATCATCGCATAACACATGTAACAAAAATGGGATTCTTGAAACATCATGACATCATAAATCAATTCATATAAGATAAAGGAATTCATAAAAATAATTCCATCACAACATGAACAAATCAATTCAATAATAGGGATAAAAACAGAACCCTTTATTATCTTAGATGGAAAATAATTTTGATAAAACACTTGAACTTCATTCTTGAGGAAAATATCCTTTCTACTTCAAAAACATTTTTCCTTTCATAACATGTCATAAAACATTAAAATAAAAGAAGTTCATTAAAAATAAACTTGAAAACTTGTAAAGGAAGCTTCTTGGAAATAATGTTTTAAAAATCCATTCATGCCGTATAAGTTTAAAAAAAACATTCTTCGTACTTTTGTCGGAAAAGTCAAAAAGTACCTCGTACGAAAAACGACAAAAGATTCCTTTTATTTCTTTTACTAAAAACTCACCGAAGGGTAAAAATGGATTTAAACAATTGTGGGTGGATGAAATTAATATTACATATTGATGAAACATGGATGTGGATGATAAAATACACCCCAGTAAATACTTACGAATAAACAATCTCGAATAAAAATGAGATTGTGATATTTCCCTTACCTTAGGTCCAATTTGATTTGTTCGTGTCCGAAGCTCCTGTATAATGGTTTAAATAATGTTATTGACTTATTCCAGAATCATACATATTGATAAGATATCATATATGGTCATATTATTAGCTTCTTGTTAGTAATATTTCATTGTTACTTGTTACTCGGGTCTTTATAACTTTTTGTTCTTATGCGTGTTTTGTCGAATAAATTCTTATTCTTATCTTTAGGTTATAGATAATTCATTTACAGAATGGTATTAGTGTAGTATATACCATATTCATTCATTCAATTCATTTATATAATCATTATGAAATGAAGATCATGTAGAACGAGTCGCATCACATCGTGGAGACGGTATTCCGTACGTACGCACGAGTGATGATATCATTCCTATGATCGTGGAATTGTATTGGAGTATATATATATATTATTTCAGTATCAATATTACTTCATAATAATCATATATAGTTACTCATTACACCATTAAACCCATCCTTGTAAGGTGATGGTGGAAAAATAGATTACACCACGGCGTGGAGACGGTATTCCGTACGTACGCACGCGCGGTGATTTCATTTTTCCGTAGGATGGATAGAAGGTGAATTAGGGTTGTTTCATATTTTATAATAACATATCAGTATGTAAGTAATACTGATGTTATTACTTTATCATGAAACAACTAAATAAGAAGAAGTTGAAGAAGAAAGAAATTGAAAAGATCGGTAATGGATATTACCTCTTCTTTGGAACGCCTCTTTGAATCCTCCACTTAAGGAACTATGATTGGTCTTTGGAGAATACCAGGACCTCTAGTATTATTCTAGGGAAGTGTAGAGGAGAAAATGGCAGGGGTTGGCCGAGCTTGAGTGCTCAAATTGGTGTGAGGAGGAGGGGGAGGAGGTGCCCTTTTATAAGGGAGGAGAGGGGCACCTTAGGAATATCTCAAAATATTATTTTATATTAAAGTCAAAATCGGTTTATAATGGTTCCAAAGGGTCTTATTTCGAAGCTAAAGTGGGGATGGGTCGAAATCCTATCAACCAATAGGATTTAGACAAGTTTAGGGTATTATTTTAACCTTATCAATTAGATTTAACTCTATGTTAAATAATTTAACTTTTACCGTGTCTTTTTGTTTTCTTTCACTATATGGTTAATACACTTACTATAACATGCCAAACGAACCCCAAATTGTTTATTATTAATATATATATCCTTATCTAAGTCATTTGGCCGAACCTTAGATTTTTAGGAATAAAATAACAATTAATAATATAATATTTTATTTAAAAACTATTTTGTGTCAATTTTGACACTCTTTGATATATGATTTTTTTGAAAGTCATAACAGAATTATATGTTCGAAAAAAGTTGATTACATCAACACTAATATATCATAGTAACCTAGAAAATTATTTTAAGTCATAAAAAGTCTCAAATTACATTTATTTGGGCATTTATAACATCAATTATGTCAATATTTCATTAATAAGACAATTACTGCATCATCTTTGTGTCATAATAAATGATAATTATTTAATCCCTAAAAATTCTAAATAAATTCCTATGATGTAGATAATTGTATTAGCTTTCTGGAGACTATTCATGTTTTAAGTTTCATGAAGTTTATCACTAGATTAAAATTATTATACTTATAATATTTAAGAAAGTGACATGTTGTCACTTTCTTTGGTTTTAATAATAATTAAGTTATTTTCAAGGGCCAAAGTCCATTAAATGATTCTAATACGACCCTTAGGTGATATGGGTCGACTTTTAGTCATCCAATAGGATTTTGGCAGGTGTTAGGGTAATTTTATAATCTTATATTTACCCCTAATTACCCGATTTATCTTTAACTATGGTAAATAAAATTTACCATAGTTACTATTCATAATGCCCAAAAATAAAAAGTGGATTATTAACATAATTTGGACCCACTAATTCCAAATATGGAATCCATTTATCCAAATTCAATACACAAAAGTTGCAGAAATTAAATTAAAATTAATCCCGTTGTCGAAAGAAAACGGGTTTTTGTTTAAAACATTGCAAAAGATTGAATTTATTTAACCTATGAATTCAATGTCAAATCAAGGCTAATGACTTAAATTATATTAAATAGTAAAAATATATTCTATTTATACTTTAAAACCATTCAATATTATAATTTAACCACATAAGATATTACGATGAAAAAAGTTGTTTTTAATTAAAATATAGCGTGTTTTTACTATTCATTAAAATATGAAAGTTATCGGAAAAATATCAAAAATTTATCTAATGTAAATTTTTATATCCTGATTCAAAAGAAGAATATTATTTTGTCAAATTGAACATATAAATATGTCAAAAACTATATTTAAAGTGGGTGCGCCATCAAAAGGCGGTAAAACTGCATTTTTTGAAAAATACTTATTTTACCCGAAAAATTTATTTTGTTCTTATACCATGTTCTAGAAATGTGTAAGATGAATAATAATGTTATAAAATTAAAAATTTAGTTAATACTATTCATAACGGCTAGTTCATGACAATATTATAATAATATAACATTGTTTATTAAAACCCGGTATTGCGTACAACACACGCTATCGAGGAAGGTCGCGATTGCGTGTAATGCAAGCCAAGTCAGGGTTGCGTGTTGTGAAAGAATCCTTCGTTGTTTCGTATAACATAATCCAACCATATTTCATTTATACATTTAATATATATATATATACGCATTATTGCGTAGAATAACTATTATCAAAATTATGTATAACACGGTCCAAGAATAGTGTTGCGTATACTGCAAGCTAATACGGTGTTGCGTATAGCGCAAGGTAATCTTGGTGTAGAATAAAACATAAGACATTAATGAAATTAAAATAATATTTTTCATAAAATCTCGGGGTGTTACATTCTACCCCCCTTAAAATGAATTTCGCCCTCGAAATTCGTCGGGGTTTTAAATTGTTTACTATTCGAAAGTTTCTTTAATAGAAACCCATATCATAAAAAGGAATATCAAAACCAATATTTAAAAACAAAAGTATGAAACGTAACGATTACCCAAATAAACTAATCATTGGGTTTCCACATAGGTGAAAATATGGATATGGAAGAGAAATCTAACCATCATGTTCTGATGGAGAGTGGTAGAGAACATGGCTATGGAAAAGCCAATAATCACAAATCCATAAATTTGTGACGATCTAAGGTACCATCCGATTCATCAGGTATAAGATCACTAGGACAACATTTTTGGTTTTCAAGATCATTTCCCTAAAGTTGAAAATTTGAATTGGAATAAATACTTTCTTTATTTTGGTACAATCTCACTATTGTTCATGCCTAGAACAATTTCCACTTCATCTCTTAAATAAATGAAGTTGAATTTGTTATTCGTGAAGTGTTAGCAGATCATGTGATAGAATGACGGGTCATTCCATCTGTCTCAAACAAAAGGTTAGCAAAAATTATATACATAAGTTGATCTATAGTGAGATTAATCATATATAGTTCCTAAAATGGACTTATACTTCATATATCATACTGCTTAATATAATAAAACTAGTTTCTACTAAACAGGGACTTCCTGTAGGCCAGTGGTAGGCGATAAAGGCCAGTCGCACTTCGGTTTTGGGTTTGATTCCCACATCCTTGTCCGACGCGATGGGATGTCGCCCGTCCTGCAGGTTGTCCTTTTTCTAAAACTATATTACTATAACATCCCATCAATAATATCGAGAAAAATTCTATCCTTAAACAATACTAACTTATGTCCAACATATTCCATTCCAATCTTTAGGCTTATCCATAATACTGCAGTCCACTCTCATAACATAGTGAAAACGATTACCAGAGATTTAACACCATCGTCAAACCCCATATATCATAAGATATGTTTTTTTGGTCACATTCCAAACATTCAAAGTCCTTAATCTTGTATTCTCTTGAATACCTTAGTGAAAACATGAATGCAGTTTAAAGTTAACACTTTCCACATACCAAAATCCTCAAAATTCTATATACTCAAACCATGATATCACTTAGTCCTTATATCAATCATGAGCTCATGAATACTGTTAAACATTTCATTTTCTCGTTTTCCCTTCATTATGCGCATAATATCTCAATCACTTTGAATACCACATTAGACCAATACATAAATATTCCAATATTCCATGATACAACATTATTTTGGAATCCCATTACATAAAAACTTAATCATTCCACCACATCGTTGTCATATTCAACATTGCCAATAGTGATCGCATGTGACTTCCCTTTGTCCTTTGCCTTAAGCGGTTGCTCATGTCGATCATCACTAACCCTTGTATTAGGGCATTTATTGGCATAATGTCCCATCTCCTTGCACTGGAAGCATTGAAGTGTTGGTTGTGCGTTCTCTGCAGTGTTTGCTTTATTCACTTCATTAGAATCCCTTTTTCCATTACTTCGACACTCAGCTGCTCGATGACCTTCTTTTCCACAGTTAAAACATTTTCTAGTCCCTTTAAGACAATCTCCACCATGCTTCTTTTCACACTTTGTGCATAAGGAAACATTCATCTTCTTTTCACCATTATTTTGAGTTTTCTCCTTGAACTCCATCTTTCGTTTCTTGTCAAACCCATGAGATGGATATGTAACACCAACTTCCATTTCTACCTTGATAGCACAACGCACAATTTCTTCATAGCTACTGAATTCTCTTATAGCTAATGCCTTTCGAAGACTTGGTTTTAATCCACTGAAAAATCGATCAACTTTACTTTCAGGTTGGATGATAATACCAGAAGCGTACCTTGCAAGTCTTGTAAAATTCGCTTCATAGGTACCAACAGATTCATCATCCCTTTGCTTCAATTCTAGAAACTCTTTCTCCATCTTTGTTCGGAGAATACGAGGGAAGTACTTATTGAAAAATAAGTTCTTGAACTCGTCCCATTCCATAGACTCAATTTCAACCCTTTGCCTCATATTCTTAATAAGATTCCACCATTGATCAGCATCTCCTTCCAAACGATACACTGTTAGGATGACTTTATCATGTTCAGAACATTGAAGAACTGAAAATATCTTTTCAGTAGTACTAATCCATTGTTCAGCAACTAATGGATCAATAGACCCACTGAAAGAAGGTGGACGCTGCCTCATGAAGGATTCAACAGAATGTTGCTCCTTCCTTTGCTCGTTTGGAAGTCCTGCATGATTCATAGCTTGAGAAAGTTGTGTGAGCATGGCTACAAGATTTTGCATTCCGGCTCCCATATCGTTTGGTTGCTCAGGGGGACAATCATTGCATTGCCCATCACATTCCGCATTAACACGGATCCTTCGGGTTCCAGCCATCGTCTGAAACCCCAAAAGAATAGTATGAGAGGAAAAAATCATGCTAGGGAAAACAACATAATAAAGGGGTAGTACCCTCAATATCTAACATCTTAGGTTAAATTAGAAGATCGTTAGCGCAATTCTAGTACTATAACCTATACGTATACTTAACCTTAGAGACATCCCTAGACATACCTTAGAAATATCTCTAGGGATCTCACTAAAGTTCTCGCATCCTAGTTTCCAAAGGTTGACTAAACCTCCCTCTGATACCAACTGTAGAGACCCGTATCCTGACGTACATTGACTTTACATTACTTTTGCGTAATACTTAGTACATAACAAAAACACACACACAAGGATCGTAATAGTTTAGTGTCTTTGGAAACTCGGAACGTAATCTTCTAATCGTGGTGAAAGATCTTCAATATCTCCCATAAAGATCTTCCCCTTTTTTTTACCTAAAACCTTTCTTTATATCCTGGGGAAAAGAAAACATAAAAGGGTGAGCTCAAATGCTCAGTAAGGGTAAACAAAAGAAATATAAATCATATCATATCTTTTTGAAAATCATAACCTGCAAAAGAGATCATAATATCTTAACATGGAACAAATCATAGAAGTGAAAATGAGATCACCATAATCATAACATGAAACTTGAAACTTTGTGGCATGCACACATAATCATGGAAAATCATTTCTTGTTAGTCATGACTCATTGCCAAGACTATCTTAGTGGACAAAGTCCCTTTCTGAATCGAGTAACCCTCGTTTCAGTCCTGTTTCACTGAACCGGTATAACCTACCATTCCAGCCATGTCTATCTCATGAGATATAAAATCTTTACCCAATGCATTGGAGGGAGATATAGGTCCCACCCATCTTATAATGAATCCTTTCTTATGTGTGCCACATAATTATAAAACATACATCATCGCATAACACATGTAACAAAAATGGGATTCTTGAAACATCATGACATCATAAATCAATTCATATAAGATAAAGGAATTCATAAAAATAATTCCATCACAACATGAACAAATCAATTCAATAATAGGGATAAAAACAGAACCCTTTATTATCTTAGATGGAAAATAATTTTGATAAAACACTTGAACTTCATTCTTGAGGAAAATATCCTTTCTACTTCAAAAACATTTTTCCTTTCATAACATGTCATAAAACATTAAAATAAAAGAAGTTCATTAAAAATAAACTTGAAAACTTGTAAAGGAAGCTTCTTGGAAATAATGTTTTAAAAAACCATTCATGCCGTATAAGTTTAAAAAAAACATTCTTCGTACTTTTGTCGGAAAAGTCAAAAAGTACCTCGTACGAAAAACGACAAAAGATTCCTTTTATTTCTTTTACTAAAAACTCACCGAAGGGTAAAAATGGATTTAAACAATTGTGGGTGGATGAAATTAATATTACATATTGATGAAACATGGATGTGGATGATAAAATACACCCCAGTAAATACTTACGAATAAACAATCTCGAATAAAAATGAGATTGTGATATTTCCCTTACCTTAGGTCCAATTTGCTTTGTTCGTGTCCGAAGCTCATGTATAATGGTTTAAATAATGTTATTGACTTATTCCAGAATCATACATATTGATAAGATATCATATATGGTCATATTATTAGCTTCTTGTTAGTAATATTTCATTGTTACTTGTTACTCGGGTCTTTATAACTTTTTGTTCTTATGCGTGTTTTGTCGAATAAATTCTTATTCTTATCTTTAGGTTATAGATAATTCATTTACAGAATGGTATTAGTGTAGTATATACCATATTCATTCATTCAATTCATTTATATAATCATTATGAAATGAAGATCATGTAGAACGAGTCGCATCACATCGTGGAGACGGTATTCCGTACGTACGCACGAGTGATGATATCATTCCTATGATCGTGGAATTGTATTGGAGTATATATATATATTATTTCAGTATCAATATTACTTCATAATAATCATATATAGTTACTCATTACACCATTAAACCCATCCTTGTAAGGTGATGGTGGAAAAATAGATTACACCACGGCGTGGAGACGGTATTCCGTACGTACGCACGCGCGGTGATTTCATTTTTCCGTAGGATGGATAGAAGGTGAATTAGGGTTGTTTCATATTTTATAATAACATATCAGTATGTAAGTAATACTGATGTTATTACTTTATCATGAAACAACTAAATAAGAAGAAGTTGAAGAAGAAAGAAATTGAAAAGATCGGTAATGGATATTACCTCTTCTTTGGAACGCCTCTTTGAATCCTCCACTTAAGGAACTATGATTGGTCTTTGGAGAATACCAGGACCTCTAGTATTATTCTAGGGAAGTGTAGAGGAGAAAATGGCAGGGGTTGGCCGAGCTTGAGTGCTCAAATTGGTGTGAGGAGGAGGGGGAGGAGGTGCCCTTTTATAAGGGAGGAGAGGGGCACCTTAGGAATATCTCAAAATATTATTTTATATTAAAGTCAAAATCGGTTTATAATGGTTCCAAAGGGTCTTATTTCGAAGCTAAAGTGGGGATGGGTCGAAATCCTATCAACCAATAGGATTTAGACAAGTTTAGGGTATTATTTTAACCTTATCAATTAGATTTAACTCTATGTTAAATAATTTAACTTTTACCGTGTCTTTTTGTTTTCTTTCACTATATGGTTAATACACTTACTATAACATGCCAAACGAACCCCAAATTGTTTATTATTAATATATATATCCTTATATAAGTCATTTGGCCGAACCTTAGATTTTTAGGAATAAAATAACAATTAATAATATAATATTTTATTTAAAAACTATTTTGTGTCAATTTTGACACTCTTTGATATATGATTTTTTTGAAAGTCATAACAGAATTATATGTTCGAAAAAAGTTGATTACATCAACACTAATATATCATAGTAACCTAGAAAATTATTTTAAGTCATAAAAAGTCTCAAATTACATTTATTTGGGCATTTATAACATCAATTATGTCAATATTTCATTAATAAGACAATTACTGCATCATCTTTGTGTCATAATAAATGATAATTATTTAATCCCTAAAAATTCTAAATAAATTCCTATGATGTAGATAATTGTATTAGATTTCTGGAGACTATTCATGTTTTAAGTTTCATGAAGTTTATCACTAGATTAAAATTATTATACTTATAATATTTAAGAAAGTGACATGTTGTCACTTTCTTTGGTTTTAATAATAATTAAGTTATTTTCAAGGGCCAAAGTCCATTAAATGATTCTAATACGACCCTTAGGTGATATGGGTCGACTTTTAGTCATCCAATAGGATTTTGGCAGGTGTTAGGGTAATTTTATAATCTTATATTTACCCCTAATTACCCGATTTATCTTTAACTATGGTAAATAAAATTTACCATAGTTACTATTCATAATGCCCAAAAATAAAAAGTGGATTATTAACATAATTTGGACCCACTGATTCCAAATATGGAATCCATTTATCCAAATTCAATACACAAAATTTGCAGAAATTAAATTAAAATTAATCCCGTTGTCGAAAGAAAACGGGTTTTTGTTTAAAACATTGCAAAAGATTGAATTTATTTAACCTATGAATTCAATGTCAAATCAAGGCTAATGACTTAAATTATATTAAATAGTAAAAATATATTCTATTTATACTTTAAAACCATTCAATATTATAATTTAACCACATAAGATATTACGATGAAAAAAGTTGTTTTTAATTAAAATATAGCGTGTTTTTACTATTCATTAAAATATGAAAGTTATCGGAAAAATATCAAAAATTTATCTAATGTAAATTTTTATATCCTGATTCAAAAGAAGAATATTATTTTGTCAAATTGAACATATAAATATGTCAAAAACTATATTTAAAGTGGGTGCGCCATCAAAAGGCGGTAAAACTGCATTTTTTGAAAAATACTTATTTTACCCGAAAAATTTATTTTGTTCTTATACCATGTTCTAGAAATGTGTAAGATGAATAATAATGTTATAAAATTAAAAATTTAGTTAATACTATTCATAACGGCTAGTTCATGACAATATTATAATAATATAACATTGTTTATTAAAACCCGGTATTGCGTACAACACACGCTATCGAGGAAGGTCGCGATTGCGTGTAATGCAAGCCAAGTCAGGGTTGCGTGTTGTGAAAGAATCCTTCGTTGTTTCGTATAACATAATCCAACCATATTTCATTTATACATTTAATATATATATATATATACGCATTATTGCGTAGAATAACTATTATCAAAATTATGTATAACACGGTCCAAGAATAGTGTTGCGTATACTGCAAGCTAATACGGTGTTGCGTATAGCGCAAGGTAATCTTGGTGTAGAATAAAACATAAGACATTAATGAAATTAAAATAATATTTTTCATAAAATCTTGGGGTGTTACAATATATGCCCTCACCCATATTAAATTTCATTAATATTTTTTTCCATATATATAATTATACATAATGAATCTTACTTGAACATAAGGGTTTCCCATGGAAAGAATTGGTACCACAATCATGACATAAAGCATAACAAATGGGCGTATCATGAAAGTTTCCATGAAAGAAATGAATTATAACATACATTAAAATTCATAAGGAAAAATCAGAATATATCATGTTAAGTTATTTAAAATTGAGATGAAAACATGTAAGAAATATATTTGATAAATTTTAGCATTTAAAACATTTTTGTGAGGTTTTAAGGAAAATACTATAGATCATTCAAAATAGAAAAGGGAACAATATTTTATATAAAACCAGAAGTGAACCAAGAATGTTTTAATAATAAAAATTATTATTTTATAAATACAATGGTTGATTAAAAACAAAGTATATAGTGCACCTGAAATTGGGTTAAAATTTGGGACGTTCCTATAAAATTAGATTTCTTATTGTGAAGTATCGAAGTGGGATTCACTTAAAATAATTTATATCCCTAAAATAGAATGAGTTATGGTCCTTGAAATTGAGTTTTTAGCATATAAAAATCATTTTTAAGTTGTAAATAAAAAATAAAATACAACTTCATTTGGGGAAAAAGAAAGGTAGAGCAACCCGAAGGAATAAAGGCAGTTCGAGTAGAATTCCTCATGGATTATCAGCATGGTATTAGGTGTAATTAAGAGGGATTAATGTGAGAGAAAGTTGTTTCTCATCACTTATGCATCATGAGGTAAGTATGGTGTAGTTTTTAAATAATACCTCATCATTATGGATTTCACATAAAATGGCATAGCATAGAGGACATTCCTGAATAAATGTGAAATGGAGAGGATCTCTTACCTTAAGTACGTTGGTGTTATCCACTTGTTATTAATAACCTGAATAAAAAATTTAGGTTTATTAATTAATAATTTAATAACATATTATATATTTAAAAGATTTATTATAACCTTTTTAAGTTCATTAAGGACCTTTTTTTATGGGTTAAGTGGTTCAATTTCAATGTTCGGGTCTGTTTGTTTTCATGGGTTTTATGATGGATTTACTTATTTTCATGGACGGATAAACATGTAAGATGAAATTGGTTGTAAATAATTGAAGTTATATGAAATAATTGATCATCTACGAGATTACACGGTTGTTAATTTAATTTGGTTACTTGGAGTGAAGTTGAATCATTATATAAAACATTAATGTAAAATGCTTAAATTAATTTTAGTGATTTTTCTCACAACTAAATTGATTTGTATTATAATTTTACATCATAATTGCATAAAGATTATAGAAAATTAAATAAAATACATATATAATAGTCTAGTTTCACCATAAAAATGGTTTCATGGCCATAATTTAAGATAGTAATAGAAATTGATAACTCATTGTCCTTGATTGTGAAAAATTAACACATCTCAAAAGGTGTTTTCATTTCTTTCAAAAAAAAGGTGGGGAAAGGAGTGATGATAATAAATTATTACATTATCATAAAAATATTAAAATACATGTAAGTTACTATAGTTTTCATAACATTTGTATGAGGATAGGTAAGGATAGAAAATAAAATTAATGAACATGAAAAAAAAAGAATTTACCTCTTGTATCAAATTTCTTTGAGAGCCTTATTAAGGGGAGAGTATTTGGTATTTTGAAGATATCAGGGGCTTTTGGATATGGGGGAGGATATTTAGGAGATATTTGGTCAGAATATAGTCAAGGAAAAATTCTTTAGAGGAGTAAATTGAAGAGGTAAGGAGGGGTGGTATTTATAGTTGAGGGGAGGAGAGTCGTCATAATATTATAATCATTAGTTTATTATTTTTATATAAGACATGAAATAGCGAGTATTTCATGACCTAGAATAGTATTACATTCATGTGAGTTCTATATTTTGGTTCTTACATAACTTATGATGTCAATAATAGTTCATTTAAATTATAATTTATTTATATGGTAAATTAATGTATTTTATTATTCATCCAAAATTCAAGTATTTCAGAAAAATCCCAAAAATTTACTCAAACCATTTTTCGACGTGTACAATCCAAAAATGAAATCCATTTTTCCAAGGTAATATTATATGTATTATTAATTTAATATTTAATTAAAATCATAAAAATAACAATTTTAAAACATTTATTTTCTTATTCCAAGATATAGGTATATCTTATTCCCACTTGAATCTTATTTATATATTGTCATAGGTAAGGTTACTATTAATTAAGGTAGGTCTCTATTCATAAGGGTAACATTAGAAGTCATAAGGGTATGTTACTATTCACAAAAAAAATTAATTTGGTCATATTAGACTCCAAATAACTTACTAATCACAACCGGGTATGTCATAGTATTGAAATTCAAATCACAGAAGTGAAAAACATATGTTTAAGGATCACATAGTACTTAGTAGTCCATTGTGTTGTGATTTCATGTGATTATATGAAATATTTATAATAAATTAATTTCCATTGAAAAACATTGGGTCGTAACATTCTTCCCCCCTTATGAAATTTCTCCCTCAAAATTTCATTTTACATTCTAAGCCATAAATAGGTGTGGGTACTTTTCCTTCATTTCCTCCTTCAGTTCCCATGTTGCCTCTTCAAACTTGTGGTTCCTCCACAGTAATTTGAAAAGGAGAGTAGTCTTGTTGCGTAGAACATTATATCTATGATCCAAGATCTTCACTAGATGCTCCTCGTAAGAAATATCATCCTTCAACTATACCACCTCTGAAGAGAGTACATGTGAAAGATCTGGTATGTACTTCTTTAAAAGGGATACATGGAAGATATCATGTAATTTTTCCATGGTAGGTGGAAGTACTACTCGATAGGCCACAGCCCCAACATGATCAATAATATCGAAGGGGTTGATGTACCTAGGATTTAACTTCCCTTTCATTTCCAAACCTCATGACCTTCTTCCATTAAGATATGCGTAGAAATACCAAGTCTCCAATTTTGAACTCAAGGACTCATCGATGATTGTCTGCATAACTCTTCTGTCAACTTTAGCTTGACTTGATATGTTTCTTAATGGTTTTCACCTTATCCTACATTTCTTCAACCATTTCAGGTCCTAGCAGCTTACGCTCACCGACTTCATCCCAACACACTGGTATTCTGCACCTTTTCCCATAAAGGGCTTTATATGGTGCCATTTGGATGCTCGAGTGGAAACTATTGTTGTAGTAGAATTAAAATAGTGGAATATATTGGTCACATCCTCCTTTGAAGTCCATATAACATTCTATCAACATATCTTCTAGTGTATGAATAGTTTTCTCAGATTGGCCATCAGTTTGAGGATGATAGGTTGTATTGAAGTTCAGTTCAGTTCCTAGAGCATGTTGGACACCTATCCAAAACTTTGAGGTGAATCTGAAATCACAATTGGATACAATAGATAGTGGTACTTCATGCAACATTACTACTTATTTTATGTAAATCCATGAAAGTTGATCCAATGATAAGTCCTCTCTAATTGGGATAAAGTGATTTGTCTTCATAAGACGATCCACAATGACCCAAATAATATTGTTTCCTCTGGATGTCCTTAGAAGTCCAGTGACAAAGTCCATGGTAATGTTCTCCCACTTCCATGTTGGTATGGGAAGTGGTTGCATCATCCACTTAGACGTTTTCCTCTTATCCTTCACTTGCTGACATATTAGGCACTTTTATGTTTATTCATCAATATCCCTTTTCATATTGTCCCACCAAAAGTTTATCAAAGATCTTGATACATATTTGTACTCCCTAGGTGAATAGAGAAGGTTGAGCTATGTTCATCATTCAAAATCTCCTTATTTATCTCTAAATTGGATGGTACACATAATCGTGACCTAAATCTTACAACTCCTTCCTCATCAATCATGACCTTTGAGAATTTCCCATTTTTGATAACTTCCACCCATTTCAGAATTTCCACATTTTTCCTCGATCATCTATTATTTTCTCTATGAGGGATGGTTGAGCAGTCATTTGAGAAAGGATTGATTATGTTCCTCCCTTAATTATTCTCATGTCTATCCTCTATAAATCTAAGAAGATCCTATCCTTTTCAATTCTCATCGATGATAAATATGGAGGATCCTTTCTACTTATATCATATACCACATTATTTTCCCTACCAGGATGATAGTGGATTGAGTAGTCATAATCCTTGATGAGCTCTATCCATCTTCATTGGACTATATTAATCTCTTTCTGTGTGAATATATATTTGAGACTCTTCTGATTTATATATATCTCACACTTCATCCCATAAAGATATTACTGCCATATTTTCAAAACAAAGATCACAATCGCCAACTCCAGATCATGAGTGGGATAGTTTTTCTCATGGATATTCAACTACCTTGTGGCATATGCTATCACTTTATCATTGTTTTAATCATCAAACATCCTAATATCTTCTTTTAAGCATAATTGTACACTACAAAGAGTTCTCCACTTATTGGGAGTGAGAGTACTGGTGTAGTGATAATCCCCTTTTTCAAATCTAGGAAAAAATCTTCACATTCTTGATTCTAGAAAAACTTTACTCCCTTTTGTGTCATCTTGGTCATTGGGTTTGAAAATTGTGAAAATTTCTTCAAAAATGATCAGTAATATCCAGATATACCCAAAAAGATATGGATATCCATTACAGATGTTGTCCTAGGCCACTCTTCAATTGCCTTTGTCTTGGAAGTGTCAACAGATATCCCTTTATTGGTGATAATGTTCCCTAAGAATGATAATTCCTCCATCTAGAACTCACATTTACTATAATTTGCATACAGCTTCTCCCTTAGCAAAGTCTTTAACACAGTATTCAAATTCTCCTTATGTTCCTCCTTTATCTTAGAGTATATCAGAATATAATCAATAAATACTACCACAAATTTTTCAAGGTAATATCTAAAGACTCTATTAATTAAATCCATAGAAATTTCTAGAGCATTAGTGAGTCTGAAGGGCATAACTATGAACTCATAGTGTCCATACCTCGTTCAAAAGGCAGTATTGGTAATATATTCCTTACTCACCTTTAATTGGTGATATCCCGATTGAAGTTCCACCTTAGAGAAGTAACAGGCCCCCCAAAGCTGACTGGACAAGTCATCTATCCGAAGAAGCGGATACTTGTTCTTTATCGTTACTTTATGGATATCTTGATAATAAAAGCAGAGGCACATTTATCCATCCTTATTCTTGACGTAGAGGACCAGATCACCCCATGGTGAAGCACTAGGTCATATGAAACCCTTCTCTAGATTCTCCTGTAACTGCTTCTTCATCTCTTCCAGCTCTAAGGTGGCCATTCTATAAGGTGTCTTTGATATAGATAGAGATCCAAGAATCTCAATCATGATGAAGTCCAGTAATATATTCATGGAATACATCAGTGTAATCTATCATGATGGGCATGTCTTCAAGCATGATTATATCCTTTGTCTTACTCTTTTGGGATAGATATACTTTCTCATAAGGATAAACTATCCACACTTGAGATGATGATTATAAAGGATATTCATTTTCCTCCTTACACTTGAAAAGAATTATAGGATGCATCGAGATGTGAAGATTGATCTCCCTTTCCCGACATTTGATGTTGTCTTTGTATAAAGATAGTCAATCCTTGACCAAGATAGCATCGAACTCCGCTAAAGGAATTATGATGATATTTTTGGTGAGGTTCAGTCCAAAAACATTAACCATCGAGGAGTTATAAACCATGGATGCAATAATTTCCCCATTCTCTGTTCTCAGAGATAACTTATCCTCCAAATTTTGAGTTGGTCTTTTAATAGTTTAACTAAACTTGCGAGATATGAAAGAATGCGTAGAACTAGAATAAAATAGTATGTTCTCTATTATTGATTGAATGAATAGAGTACCTTTCACCACATCATTTTCTATCTCTACCTCAGTAGTAGTGATAGCATAAGACCTTCCTTGTTATCTTGGATTTTGTTGTTGATTTCCTCCAACAACCCTTGGAATAGGGTAATTGTTTGCATAATTCTCATGATCCTTGCAGTTGTAACACTACACCATTGGATGAGCATTGTTCTGAAACTTCCTTTATTATTCAACATTTGTGGGATTTTTCATATCCCTTTGGTAGTTCTTTCCCAGATGTCCCAGATTTCCACATTTAAAGAAATTCCCAGTTCCTATTTGATAGTTCCCAGGATGCTTCATCCTACAACTTTTATAAGTGGTATATTTGGGGTTCTTTCCATCATGATATTTTTATATTGAACCACCCATTTTGTTCTCCAATTTTCTCTTCTTTTCACTGGGCCCATGAGAACACTGAGAGTCTCTAATCTCCATTTCAACCATGAGGGCACAACAGAAAATATCCTCATAACTGTCGAAGTCTCAAATCACCATCACTTTTCATAGACTCGCCTTTAGTTCACTAAATAAGTGATCAAACTTAATTTCTATGTTCATGAAAAATCCCATGGCATACCTTTCAAGCCATGTAAATTTTTCTCCATACGCCCTGATGGACTCATCTTCATTTTTCTTGAGACCAAGGAACCCTCTTTCCATCTTGAGACGGCGGATTTGATGAAAATATTTATTAAAAAACATCCTATTTAATTCCTCCCAATCCATGGAATCAATTGCCTCTTGGGACATTGTATTCTTGATTAGTGTCCACCACTAATCAATTTCCCCATCAAAATGATAGACCGTTAGTATAAATTTATCTACTTTTGAACACCAGAGGATGGAGAATATCTTTTCAATGGAGTTAATCCATTGTTCCATGAAGAGGGGATTAGATGTTTCTCTAAACATGGGAGGCCTTTTATTCATAAAGTATTCTAAGGAAACTTGATCTTTCCTTGGAGGAGGATGGATTTCTACATGATTAAAGTTATTATTCATAACTTGAGCCAGCTGAGAAAGTACTACCATGAATTTTTGAGTACCTGTTCCCATCATATCAGGAATATCATTAGGGAAATCTTCACATTGCCTATCACATTGGTTGTTGGAATGTGTTATTCTATTTCTAGCCATTAACTAAGAAAAGTAATGTACAATTAGAGGTCTTTAATACTTAGTTATTGAATATAAAAAAGTAAACTTTTTAAAATAAAGGATAAACTTGTAGAGGAGAAGTATATCCAAACTTATGATTCCTTAGTTTTAAATCAAGGTTATCCTTGATCTATTTCTTAACTTATAATCTTATGGTATTTTTTATTCCCATAATAATTATTTTTACTACGCTCGTGGATTTACCAAAGTATATCCCCTGGGAGTGTCAAACCAAGAGTGAATCCAGGCCCGTAGTCGTGTACCAGTATACCCCAGGTCAAGCAGGAAACTCCATGTCAGAGTTTTCACTCCTAGGTACATCTGTGAAAAAGCTTCCTCTAACTACTTGTATCCAAACAGGGACATATTTTCTTCATAAACCACATACTCTATACTTACCAATACTTAGGGGTGTTTTCTTATACTTCGTCTCATCCTTAAGGTTCTCTATTCCTAATCTCAAAAAATAAATTGACCATGCTCTGATACCAACTATAGAGACCCTGGACTTTTACATATAACATTACATGATTTTAATCAAAATTATACATTAGAGTATAAGCCAAGGATCATAAGGTCTAGTGTCTTGGAAGACAAGGTACATAATTAAACTTTATAAAAACAAATTTATATTTAAACTCCATAATGAGCTCTGATCTTCCATTGTAATCATACATCTTCATAGGAAAACCTAGGGATAACATGAACTATGGGATGATCTAAAATCCTAGTAAGGGAATAACCATAGTAACAAATCATAAGCGCATAGTATAGAAGGCATGACATGATATAAAAAGGAATGTAACATATCATAACATATGACCATGGGATCATTTAAACCTGGAATCATAGATATTTGGTAGAAACATAAAATATAAATTTAGTACGAGTCAAGTCTATTTTCCAAGACTATTTCCCATAGTATCACACGCCATGGCTAACTTCCAAGACTGTTGCACATAGTAGCACAAACCAAGGCTAACCGCCAAGATCGTCGCACATAACATCTCATTAGACCCAACTTTACCCAATGCATTGGATAATTATATAGTCACACCCATCTTACATTTCATGAATATGTTTTCCACATAAATAATCCTACATAATAAATCTTACTTGAACATAAGGGTTACCCATGGAATGAATTCAGAACGTCAATCATGACATAAAGCATAACCAATGGGCGTATCTTGAAAGTGTCCATGAAAGAAATTAATTAGAACATACAAGGATGTTCATAAGGTAAAATTTTCATATATCATGGTAAGTGATTTAAAACAGAGGTGAAAATATTTAAGAAATGTATTTGAGAAATTTTAGTATTTAAAATATTTTTGTGCGGTTTTAAGGAAAATACTATAGATATTTCAAAATAGAAAAAAGAAAAATATTTTATATAAAACCAAAAGGGAACCAATAATGTTTTCATAATAAAAATACTAATTTTATAAATACAATTGTTTCCTAAAAATAGAGGATAGAGTGCACTTGAAATTGGGTATAAATTTGGGAAGTTCCTTTAAAATGAGTTTGCTTATTAGGAAGTATCGAGGAGGGATTCACTTAAAACCTTGTATATACCCAAAAGATAATGAGGGATGGTTCTTGAAAAATGAGTTTGGAGTATAGAAACATCATGTATAATTTGTACATAAAAAATAAAAGACCACTTAATTTGGGTAAAAAGAATGATAGAGAAACCCGAAGGAATAAAGGCAGTTCAAGTAGAATTCCTTACGGATTATTGGCATGGTATCAGATGCACTTAAGAGGGATTAATGAGAGATAAAGGGGTTTATCATCACTTATCCATCATGAGTGAGGTATGTTGGAGGTGATAAATAATACCCCATCATTATGGATTACACATAAAATGGAATAGCATAGAGGACATGCTTGAATAAAAGTGAAATAGAGAGGATCTCTTACCTTAAGTCTGTTGGTGTTCTCCACTTGTTATTAATGACCTGAATAAAAAAATTAGGTTTATTAATTAATATATTCCTAACCTTTTCTATATATAAATTATTTATTATAACCTTGTTAATTTAATTCATGACCTTTTTTAAGGGTTAATTGGTTCAATTTCATTGTTCATGTCTGTTTGTTTTCTTGGTTTTTATGATGGATTTACTAATTTTCATGAACGGATAAACATGTAAGATAAAATTGGTTGTCCAGAATTGAATTTATATGAAATTATTGAACATAAATGATATTAAATGGATATAAATTTAATTTGGTTACTTGGAGTGAAGTCAAATCATTATATAAAACATTAATGACAAATGCTTGAATTAATTTTAGCGATTTTGCTCACAATTAACTTGATTTGAATTATTATTTTACATAATGGGTGCATAATGATTATATAATATTAAATAAAATACACATATAACAGTCTATTTCCACCATAAAAATGGTTTCATGACCATAATTTAATATATTAATTGAAATTGATAAATCTTCATCCTTGATTGTGCTAAATTAACACATCTCAAACGATGTTTTCATTTCTTTCAAATAAAAGGTGAGGAAAGGAGAGAAGATAATAAATTATTACATTATCATAAAAAATTCCATTAAATTTAAGGTAATGGATCTTTCATAACATTTGGATGATGATAGGTATGGATAGAAAATAAAACAAATGAACTTGAAAAGAAAAAGAAAGAAAAGAAAAGAGGAATTTACCTATTGAATCAAACTTCCTTGAGAGCCTTCTTAAAGGGAGAGTATTTGGTATTTTGAAGAGACTATGGTATTTTGGAAGTTGGGGAGGATCTTAATGAAATATTTCAGTATATAATTTAGTCAAGACACAAGTCTTGAGATGAGTTAAGTGAAGAGGTAAGGCAGAGAGATATTTATAGTGGAGGGGAGGAGAGTTTTCCTAATATTATAATCATTAGTTTATTATTTTTCAATAAGAAAAGATATAGTTAGTATTACATGACCTATAATGGTAATAAATGCATGTGAGTTCTATATTTAGTTTCTTACATCACTTATGATGTCATTAATAGTTGATTTAAATTATAATGTATTTATACAGTAAATTAATGTATTTTACTATTCACCAAAAATTCAAGTATTTGAGAAAAATCCAAAAATTTCAACCAAACCATTTTTCAATGTGTAGAATCCAAAAATAAAAACTATTTTTCAAAACAAATTTTCTAAATATGATTAATAAAATATTTAATTAAAATCCTAAAAATAAAAATTTTAAAACATTTATTTTCTTATTCCAAGATATAGGTATATCGTACTCCCACTTGAATCTAGTTTATATAATATCATAGGTAAGTTTACTATTCATTATGGTATGTCACTATTCATAAGGGTAATATTACTATTCATAAGGGTATGTTACTATTCACCAAAAATTAAGTTGGTCATATTAGACTCCAAATAACTCACTGATCGCAACCGTGTATGTCAGATTTTTGAAATTCAAATCACAGAAGTGAAAAACTTATGTTTAAGGGTAATATGGTACTTTGTATTTCATTTTGTTTTGATTTCATTTTATTATATGAAATATTTTTAAGAAAGTAATTTCCATTGAAAAACATTGGGTTGTTATATTGGTATTTGAGAGTTACGTTTGAGAAGTGTTATATTAATGAGATTATGGATATATGAATGATGAAACATAAAATCATTGATCCATAGTAGGTTTATTTAAGATTTCAAACAAATTTTTAATAGTACTGATAACCTATAAAATTGATTTAGTGATAAAGTGATATTTTATAAAATAAATGATTGAGGGGTTGATAACCCTTAATATGTGTTTAATATTGGGATAAACCTAAAGATTCTTGGGATGATATATCAAAGTATATTCTTTAAAATAATTGATACCACTTTTAAAGATTTTTGTAATTTAATTCTATAATTATTAATTATATTTTCGAAAAAAATTATAGAATCAAATATTTATTGATTTTTAGGTTATTGAGGATATTTTGGGAGATGTTTTGTTTAGGTTCAGGTATATATACCCTTTAGGTTTAATATAAAGTATTATTTGAGAAGAATTATCATATGTTTTTTTAGGTGTCATATGAAGGTTATGAGACAAAAAGTGAGGTTAAAAAATTCTTTACTGTTGGGGTTATTTGTGTTATTTGGGATATATGAGTATTTATTTAATGAATGATCAATGGTAAACCATTGAGATTTTTTGTTGAATTTTTTGAGATTAATGTGTTTTGGTTTATTAATTCTCAGTATTATCTTACTTTATACTAGCCATTTTGTTTTTATTAAATAAAATAAGAATATCTTGTTATTATTTGATGGATTGTGTGATCCTTTAGAAGCTTATTTTAGTAATTTAGGCATAAAAATTTAATCTTGAGTTCTCATCATTTGGTGGAAAATATTAGAGTATAATAGAAATTGATTAATGTATGAAATTATACTTTTCAATAAATTATATTTGCTTATGTTCTTAGTCTATATGATAAATTAGTTCCTTAACTCAAGGAAAAAATATTGAAAACAAATTGTCATGTTATAATCATTTCTGATGAATTGATGGACTTATCACTCATCACAGATTTATGGTTTTTTGATCATTGAATTTCTCTTAACCATGTCCTCTATCACTCTCTATTAGTTATTGGGCATTATTTTTCTACCTTCTTTATCTATATTTTCACATCTCACTAATGTTTTCCTACTTGGAAAACTAGTTATGTGAGGACCCTCCTACTTCACTTTCTCTCTTTTCAAGTTGATGTTTTGTTAAACCTTTTTTCAATGTTGGTTTTCAATAAATATATTTTCAAGTATAAAAAAGATTATTACCAAGATCAATTTAAAATTTTGAGGAAAAAACTTATTAAGGGGTGAAGAATGTAATTCCTTAGGTCTTTAAAAGATAAAATTGTGTTTGATAGTGTATGCGATAAGCAACACTGAACCCGAACAAACAATGATTATTTAAATATGATCATTATAACCTGCCCATTTTATTTATGGGTTTGAATAGTATTAACTATTTTATGAAATATATAAATATATATTTTTTACCCAAAATAAATTTATTGATAAATTCTTAGAAAATAATCCCTCAATTTTCAGTAATGTCATGTTATTCTTGAAAAATATGTTTTATTCAGAAATAATTTTTATTTATTTTTATAAAAAAATATTATAATTAATTAATATAAAGTTTATAAAATATATTTTATAAAATTAACTCAATTTTCTATATTAGAAAATCAAAATTAACTTAAAGTGAAATTTTGGGATTTTTCAAAAAATATTGATTTTTTAGTGAATAGTGAAAAAAAATACCCATTTATTTAAAACTCTCATTTATTTTCAAAAAATAATTAATTTAGATGTCTAATTATTATTTTAATTTTATTTCAAAGTATCGTAAATATTATTTAATTATATTTAATCCAATTAATTACATTGAAATAATCTTTATACTGGATTTAAGATTAATTTTATTTTTATGCTTAAAAACATGTTTTTCTGAAAACGGTTTTAAAATGCATAATGTTTCTCCCTTTTAATTAATTAAAAATAACCCATAATGGGGAAAATTTTAAATTATGTGATTATATTTTATATCTATAATTATTAATTTAAATTCAAATAATTAATATTACTAGTTATAGAGTTAAAGTAAAATCATCCCTTCCTGGACAAAAATATATTTTTCAAAAAAATGTTTTTCATCGTGCTTGTGGGTTTTATTTAAATTAAATTAAGACACCTATGTGAATTGATTTTTAAAAAATATATTATATATTTTGAATCATCATAATTAATATTAGGTATCAAGGTCAATTTAATTTTTGGAAAATATAAATAGTAACTGTAGTAAATATTTATTACAGTAGTAAAATTAAAATAGGTTAATTATGGGTAAAATGTAAATAATAATAATTTAACAATGAAAAAAAGGGTAACCATAATAGTATGAATATTTATATTTCATTTTCAATAAAATAATTATTATATTTATTCTTTGTTATTTTAACTTTATAAATGATTAAGTAATGGGTTTGATAAAATTAGTTTTTAATATGACAAAACTCAAATTGTATTTTTGTGTAATGTGAAATTTTAATTAAGAAATCCCATTTGATGAATTCCTGAATTTTAAAAATAAATTATGTTTTAATAAAATAGTACTACTAAGTAAAAAAAATTATAAATTATAATCTAATTTTTTTGAAGTCAAATGTAATTATTTAAAGGGTACGAAAACCGTTATTGTCAAAAACATGTATTTTCAATAAATGTTGATTCTTGTTTTAAAAGTGAAAATTAAAATATTTATATAATTATTTTTATAAAATAAATATTATTTTTGGAATCATTGCATATAAATTATCCAATGATTAATTTTTCATAATTTTCTGAGATAGTCGACTTTTCGAGTGAAAATTAAATACGGTATAAATATACAGTTTGTATTATGACATCATAATAACCCAAAAGTGATGTAATAAATGATATTAATGGTATCCAAAAACAAATATATGTTTTCCCTTTAAAATAATGTAATTTTTATTTTATTTTATTAATTTTACAAAGCCTTTATGAATCCTCCACAACCTATATTATATTTTATGGTTTTTAAATCAATTCTCTAAAAACATGGCTCACTTCCACATCATCAAGGTTAATATTATGATGAGTTCAGACCTTAGTATTATAAAATAATTAAAATTACCCTTATTTTTTAGAAACCATTGGTTAAAACCATGGTAAGTTTAGTGGTATTGATTATTTTATTATATAGAGTCCAAAACCTAATTTTGGGAATTAATAAAGAACTCCCCTCTATTTTCCAATATAAACCCACCCAATCTCCCATTCCTATTCACTAAAAAATCTTGGAGTACATATTTACTCTTACCTAAACTCTATAGATTCCTTCTAAGGTTCACGAAATCTCTCAATAATGTTCTCCCAATATTTTGGAATGACCCTCTCTAGGTAAGGGATCTTCCTCTTTTTATTCAAGCACCTCTTTTATGTTATGCCTCTTCATTTACTTTTATTAATCATTGGGTATGTTTTTATAAATACCTATTACATCCCATTTTATATCCATGTTATGATAGAACCTTTTCAATCTCATTAATCCCCCTTATTAACCTTTATGTACACTTGTTATACTTCCAGAATTGTCCAACAATTTTCTATACCAAAAGTGAGAGACCTCTCTCTCTCTTCTTTTAAATTCAATAATCTTATTTGGAATTAGCCTCCAAAATATAAATTTGTTATATTTTAATAATTTTATAATTATAAATTTACTATCCAATTTATGTTATTTTAATGATATATCATTTATCCCCTCTCATTTTGACCTATACCTAAGTTGTTACCATACTGAAATTTAGTAAGGGATCATCTCCTTCTCCCCTTTATTCAAGAGTATTCATCTTCTTATGACTTTTATTACAATTCCTAAGGTTGGGATATTTTTTTCCACATCTCTGTTAATATCCATTTGATTTCCAAAGAATTATATACCTCTTTCAGTCTCATTAAAACATTTTTTTAACCTTTATGTGTTATCGTTATGCTGTAGAAATTTCACTACGCTTTTTCCCTACCAAACCTTTGTGTTGTGAATACCATCACTATTTCTACTTAAGGGTATTCACATATACATACCTATACTTATTTTATTTTTGAATTCAGTTTATTTATTTCACACTCATTGATCATGGAATAAAATGTGATGAAAAATAAACCTATGTTGAATGATCTATGTGTCACACGTATGCATTACATGATATAAAAGCGACGAGTGTGTCTGGAATTATATAGAACTCCAAATAAATAGGTAAAGTTTTAGTCTCATGAGATGAAATTTATATTGTATGTGAGGTTATTCTAATCACATTATGTTATGTTTACTTGTTGTTAAACCTTGACTTATTTCTATGGTGTCATGTTAAAAACAATTTGTCACATTCCCATATTGCCTTTATGTTATCATACTATATCATGTCTTATAGTTCATTCTTATGATCCTCACCCATTATATATTCTATTTAAATTCCTATTTTATAAAATTTAATAATTTATCCATGTTATGATTTTTTACATTCACTTATTGTTCTTTATAGCTCACACCTTTCTTCTGTATGTCACCAGGTTATCCCATGACTTTTTAGAGGATTGAATATTTCTAAGAGAATTTTAAGGAGTTTTTCAATAATGTTATTGTATCCCATGTTCAAGATGTTATGTTATGTACCTAATTCCCAAAGAAAATATAATTCTTGATCTTCTAGGATGTATTATGTGTATTATTATGTAATAAATCTTGAATTAATTTTTAATAAAGACACGGGTTGTCCTATTGGTGGTATGGAATTGATTTAATAATCAAGATATAATTTTTCACTTATAATAGGAAAAGATATATCGGGACCAGTTGATCAGGATGGTAGTAACTTTACTAAATTCATAGCCATAGTAGAAGAATGTAAGTTCATCCAGTAAATTCAATGAATAATAAATCAATAAATGATGATGACACATTGTGTGCATATTATTGTATGAGATATTGCAAGACAAAGAGATTATATAACATGGTGTGTGTTCACAGAAAGGTTATCGTTGTCATGACTACTCCTTATCTCTTTAGGGGACTTGATGGGAATCTAGACCCTGCTCTTGGTCTTTGAATAGAATTCACTTATATTTAGATAATGACCTAGAGGGTCACACACAAAAGCGCATTCAAAAGTCTACCATATTCTGACGAATATGAGTTTATGACATGGTGGGCCCCACCATGGGGTTCGGGATATGTCCGAGTATACATGATCATAACGGAATAAATAAATTCATATTATTTTAGTTCGTAATAATTTATATTCAATTTATTAATTAAATTTATTTATAATTATTAAAGTAAATACATAGGAGAATGTTTTTTAAAAGAATATTATTTTAATATTCAAGGTTTGTTTCATATTTTTGAGAAAGACGAGTAGAGTTAATGGTAAAGTTTTATCATGTCATTTATTATTTATATTATAAGAAAGTGATAAAAATATAAATGATATTTTTGACTTGGTAAATAAATCATAAGATTTCATTTATGGTAGGTAATAAATATCTTGGGGTTGAGAACATTTATCGGATATTTTGGAACCCCACTATAAATTGGAGAAGAGGCTCCCATGAAATGAAATATTCATCACATGAGATCCATAGATTTTTTCTCCTATATACCACTTCCTAGAAATAATCACTTCTTCCAAGGGCTCAATCGAAGATCTTCTTTACAGATCGATAGAACGGAGCTGCGGTGATCATTGGAACGTTGAAGGCGTCATTGGATATTTATTCTAGCACCCCAAATTCAATGACCGATGCTCCAATGGATTTTTGAACCGTGCGTGTATGATCTAGAGAAATTTGAATTCAAATTCTTCAAGAAGTGATCACCAGTGAATAGAAGTTTATGAACCTGTGGTTTAAAATAAATCCAACTATTTGTGGTTTATTTTCATGTCTAAAACACATCATGCATGATCCCTAGGCTTTAACAAGGGCAGCGCTTCATCGGAGATGACATTGTTATGTTGATATCAATTGAAAAATTTTAAATCCTTGGCTTGCTGATTTTTTATACACATCTGGCACCTTCAATTGTTATCATAAGGACATGGACAATTTTTATGAAAATAAAAAAATAAAAAATTCATTAAATTTTTAAGTGGGCGTTATTCTAGTCCCAAAAATGCAGACGTCATTTCAATCTGACCCCAGATGACCAGTCAGTTACCATCTGAATTTTTTAATATGGATTGAAATTAATTTTTTAGGTATAATTTTAAAGAACATATATACCTTATATATATATATTCATTAATCCATTTATGTAGGTGTTTTCTGAAAAATTTGTAAATCGGTCGGAGTTCCCAGGCTGAAATAATTTTTCTTGGTAGGGGATCCTTCCAAAAAATAGTAGAGTCCAAATAAAAATAAAAAAAATAATATAATAATATAATTTATCTAAATCCTATACAATATTCTATTAGAAATTTTTAAGGGAGGGGTGGGTTGGTTAGACAATCAAACCGAAAAAAAAAATGGGTGAAGATTTTTTAAAAAGGGGCTCTCAGGTTGAGAAAGAATAAAATTTTATGTTAAAAAATAACTTTAAAAAGTGGTTGGGATCACCTATCAAAGTATCCTTCCTAATGTCACCCAATGCCTCCCTCCTACATGACCAAGTTGGTGGTGGTAGCAGCTCCAACCGGCCATCTCGGTCGGCCACAGCGCCATCCCAATGCCACTCTACCCTACTCACAGCCATTGCCAAACCAATATTTGGTTGGTCACCACCTCCCCAAGTCCCTGCTACCACCTCTGTGTAATGATCAACCCTCACCCAAGCCAGCCTCCAATTAGTGATCCACTTCCATATCACATGTCCAGATCCCAAAGATCTGAGACACCGTCTACCCTTTGTGTATAACCCTCCTCTCTACTGCCACCTCCACCCATTGGCACCACATGTAGACTATAATCATATTAAGACAAGCCCCTTCAATTATCTCCCTCCTGACTGGCCACCATTTCGCAAAGTGGTGTCAGCCACCGCGGCACCCCATGTCACACCTTCCTCACCACACTCTAGTTCTGATGGTGAATCGAACCTACTAATTTAATTCCTCCTATTTATTTACCTTTCACCATCGAATTACCATGCCTTTGGCTAGATCTGGGCTCCTGGACATTGCATGACCTCACATGGATAGGTATCCCCTAACTGGTTTTCAAACAGTGTCTCTCAACCCCTACCCCAAGTGTCCTGACCCAAGATGGGATGCACGGGTCTATCTTGACCTAGATCGGACCCAGGTGGGTCTTTTCCAACCCAAGATTGCCTGGAACTGGTACTTCCCAACCTTCCTAGCCATATCTGGGTTGCACGGGGACCCAAGAAAAAATGTTATATATATAAATATATATAAGTACCAACACACACACACACAAACACACACATATATATACATATATATATATATTTCAAAATTATGTTTAAATTTTGGAAAATATTTTTAGAGAAAACATTAATTAATTTAATAAGTAATATTTTAAAATTAAGTTAAATTCTGAAATATAATTAAATTAATTAATAAGACCTAATGAATTAAAAAAATTGAATTAAAAAAAGTTAATTATTTTAATTCATTAAAATTTCCCTCAAAAATAATTTATTTCAAGTTTGATTTTATATATGCATTTAACTTATATACATGAGTTTAATGCGTATCGATTGATCATGAGCCATAAAATGACCAATTCATATCTGTGTTTATTTATTTATTTAATTATTTCAATGCATGTTTGTAATAATTATTTTGTAAATTATGGTTTGTTATTCTTGTTATACGTCATTATATGTATAAGGGCATGAGTTCGCAAATACAAAAAATTATCAATATTATGCATTCCCAAGACCCTCTCACCTGTGTGTGAGTAATGTTGTATGATGACAAGGACATGCAGTGACATAAATTGTGCCAAGATTTAGAGAATCTCCAAAAAGAAGTTTGATGCATTGGATGGGTAACTATTACAACATGATTCTCATGTGTAATAACTCAAGGAGTTACCCCTATGGTCTAGGTTGAACAAATTTCACTCAATAGATAGAGCATTAGTATCAAACATTGATCACATTGTATAATTTGATTTAGGAATTGTTTATTATTTTATGTATGTGTATTTATTACATGTGGTCACATAATATAATAATAAATAATGAACACATAAAATGAATTTGAGAAGTGATGAATATTTTCTATTTATTACATAATAATTTGTGAGTGTGATCACATAGCATGTTCTTATGAGATAGAATATGATTTAATTTCTTCAGGTAATAATAAAATCCTCAAAGAAATATTAATTCTCAAATTCTATATATCATTTTATTTTGAACAAAATTGGGTGTATGGGGTGCTTGATCATCTAAATTTGAGAGTACCTTTTACTATTGGGGATTTCTTATGACAGTGATGGGTTTACTTGACTTAAGTTGGTATAAAATGAGTGTCCAAATCCATCTTTTTACAAATTTAGATTCAAGCATTGATTAAATAAAGTTTTTGATTTTAGAAGTTTTAAATTCACTAAAAATATCAAGGAGTTGTGAGTTAATGTGGTTAGCCAGTCAAAATCCGACCCTGAACTCTCCAAGTATAAGTGTATTCATATCTTGTAGCCTATGAGGAAAGGTTTTAAGGATAATTTACAATAGAATACTCAGGAGATAAAGTATTCTAAGTCTAGTATAGAGGATTACTATATTCTGATAAATTAGTGGGAGACATTTGATGTTTAAATAATCTATAATTTCTAACTTGTAATCAAGATAAAAGTACTAGTCTATTTGTTTTTGTATAAAATGTAAAGTAATAATAAAAGTATACTGTGATTAATTTTGGAAAAATTAAATTTCCAAATTAGAAAAAATTTCTAAGAGTTGTATTAGTGCTTTCACATGGTAATAAAATATAGAAAATTAAAGGTTTTGGAGCCCATAATACCTGTTGAGCCACCTTAGTAAGAGAGGGTGAGATAAATGTTTATATAAGACTTAATATTGATGCATATTATGATCATTTCATAATTCTATAATAAATATCTGATGTGATTTGGGGATATAATGTTATAACATATATGATTTCATATGTAGTCTCATCTTCAATAAGTTTATGAGGATAAAGTGAAGCGAGATATGAATGAGTGATGATTACACTGGAGATGTGTAAATATAAATGATGGATCAAGATCTTTCAATATATTCTATTTTTATATCATTTTCACCCATATAATCCAATTTCATTTAATATTACCATAATATTAGTAAATGGATAAAATGATTCATTGCCTTTTTGGTAAGGTTTTCTAAGTAAATAATATCTTAAAAAAGTTCTGATCTTTAGTTCTTATATCAAATGAGTTGAAATACAAGGAAAAAAGGCCAATGGAAAGTGTGATGCCAAAGGAACCTTCACAAAATCCATTAAATAATGAATTTGGTTATCATACAGGAGGCTATTTTCTTCACATGTCATGAGATAATTTTATAAAAGATAAATACAATGAACTAAATTTAATAAGAAAGAAGTTGCTACTTTTGGAATATTCATCACTATGTATGAATTTTCAGTCATATTTATTGGGTATTAAATAAAATATGTATATCACATATGTGTATTGAAATATAGTAACCAAGTAAGAAAAGAAACATTAAAAGTAGTATGGTTTGTTCTTTAAGTGGTTGAGAAAGGGTGGTTCCTAAGTTAGTGGTGAGAAGCACACAACTTCAAATTTCCATGTAAATGGTTCCAACTGAACTTTTATTGAGCATAACCACTAAAATTATCTCATGTGTCATTTTGAGATAGAGTGACATTATTCTATTTTGGAATTAATTCTTTTTTTGGTGTTTAACACTCTAACTAATAATTCGGTTTGAATCGATATAAATAATTTATGAATATAAAATTTAAGACTTGGTTTTACCTAGTTGTGGAAAGATAATACTTTCTCAAGAAAAAATGAGTAGTTTATAAGGATATTCCTAGTGTGTATTTATAATCCATTGAGTTAAAAACCTTAGGTATTATCAACACACTTACATACTTAGCTTTGGACAAAAAAACCATTAGAAATAAATATAATTGTAAATCATTCAAAATTAGTTCTACTAAAGAGAACAAAATATTACAAGAGTAATCTAGTGGTAAATATAATTCATAAGATTCCATTAAGAGTTTTAAGGAGTGTAGAATTTAATTATGGTATATTCATGGTCATAAAATATGAGTTTCTTCAAGCTGGTGTGCCAAAAAATATCTTTACCAAGCATTCATTGATCATAATAATGTAGTGTGAAGAAATTCATAAACACAAATTCCCTTTTACAAATCAAAATCTTTGATTTTAGTAAGAAGTATCGATAATGATTCTTATATTAAAAAATTATTCAATAAAATGTAGCATGTAGTAATTCCAAAACACACATTTCTGTATACACATTAGGTTAATGATGTAAGTAAAAGGGGAATCATTGTTTATATTTATATTCATTGCAAAACTTCCATTATTTTCAAGAAACGCTTCACAAATAGCGGTGATATCCCATAACTTTATGACAATTATAATGAAAAGTGGATATTATATGAGTTATAATATGATATAAATCCATTATTTCATAATAACATGTGTTTATATGCAAATAATTTTTTAGAATATAAACAAACTTATATCGATTGAAACACAATGTGCATATAAATTAGTTATCCTAAATTTTTCTAAGGTTATTACATAAATCCCAGTGATAGAAAATTTATAGTCATGTGATATACTATATTTATATAAAATAGTGCACATATCTATTTGAGAAAGTGGGATAAATATTAACTTGGTTAATTAAATGTTGTATATGAACAAGTAGTTGGTATAGGAACATGTTCCACAAGAGCTTGTGTAAGAGTAATGCTCTAGAGACACATACATTATAGGAAGGATAAAACCATTATCATGGTTTTTTATTAACCGAGGTCGGTGATAAATTATTCATTGAGGATAATG
This sequence comes from Viscum album, assembly GCA_963277665.1. NCBI lineage: Eukaryota > Viridiplantae > Streptophyta > Magnoliopsida > Santalales > Viscaceae > Viscum > Viscum album. The sequence continues at coordinate 78,857,417 of OY728133.1, read as the reverse complement.
AATCCTAAAAGTAATAAGTTTATGAAAATTAGCTAAGATTGGCATGATTAATTAAAAATGAAATAATGGATTCCATGTGTCAAAGCATAGGTGCTCATTATATTGAATATTATAATGGCTATTAAAGGGAGATGTTACATGGGTGGTATAAGGATCACACCAACAAAGCTATATTGTAAATACCAAGTCTTTATTCCTAAATCCATTAGAATTTTACATATCATAGCTACATTCTCTGATCATTTTAATTGTGTATTGGATTCCAAGACCAACTTTCATGGAAGGTGTTTATAAAACACAACTAGAAAGGGTTGGTGACACCATGGAATTCTAATAAGTGGTGATCATTACTAAAATTTAATTTTAAATTGAATTAAGAAATAAGATCATAGAATATTCATTAGAAAAGAATATTTTCCACATGTATACATTAGGATAGTGGGAGCACCGTGGTTTTACAAGAAAAATATGTTTGATAAAATGTTGAAAAAAACTATTGGTCTTATATTTGGTTAAGAATAGAATGAAAGTATCTCTATAGATATTGACTTAAAGTAGTAAAAGAAGTTCTATGGAAAGGTTCTAGTGAGGTAGATCTAACAATTTCTTAGTCCTAGTCAATAATACATATACTAATAAGGTATTTAAAAAAATACATGTGGGATCAATTCAATAGATAATTATTACCAATGTCACATGGAATAAATCACTACAAGATGATATGTATGGGATATAATAGGATATTAGTGTGGTAAGTTGAATTACATATGCTTATGTGATGGATCAATCATATATTTCATGATATATACAATAAATTATATTTCTAGCTTATATTATATGGTAATATAATATATGTATCATCTAAGGGAAATAAAAGGGAAACAATTAGAACTATCCAATTGTACTTAAGAAAGTATAAGGGATATGTTCCTAGTATGTAAAGATAATGGGATACTAGTTCTGAAGGGGCACAAACTAGTATTCCTATAGATCAACATGATGTGATATTCAATCTAGTGGTATACATATCTACAAATACTGAGTATGTTGTGACTTTTGATTCAATTAAATAAGTAGTCTATAATATGGAATGATTTGTTCTAATTCTTGAAATCTCACCTAGTACATAAATTTTTATCATAATATAAATTATGATAATAATAATACAAGTAGTATCCAAGATCTCAAGTTTAGACTGTGGAAAAAATGATATCTACTTAGGGTTTACATCTCTTGAGAAGTATAACTCAAGAAGGTGAGGTCGCAGATAAAAGAATTTCCATTCAGTAGAAACATGGTAGGCCCATTAATAAAACCATAACTCAGTAGAAACATGATATTATCATGTTAGATATAACAATGTTATTTAGCAAGTTGTCTCTAGTACAAGTGGGGGTGTTGAAATAGTGGGTTCCCTAGACCCAATTAAACATTAATTTTTTATTACCTTACCATGTATATAATGAGTTATGCATGATTAATAATTACAATTATAGTGTTAATATTTCTGCATCAACGATTTATATAGTAATTTCCATAGATTATTTTTCATATAAAAAGGTTATAAAAGTTCAAGGATATACTGAGAACCTTGAGATACTATGAAATTAATCTTATACATATGTTCTATAGTATAGATAAATCATTATGAATGGACATAGATGATGTCTGACTATCAGGTGTCCCTACTAGAAAATGGGTTTATACCCACGGTTTTCCCCCAAACTATGGTTATAGACCCACCTATACCCACAATTTTGATAAACTGTGGATATAGGTGTTATTTTCTAACCTATACCCACGGTTCTTACTAAATAGTGGGTATAGGGTACCCACGTAAGTGTGGGAAGCCAAAAAAATGTGCAGGAATTCCGCGGGAAAACCTATACCCATAGTTCACACTAAACTGTGGGAATAGGGGACATCTATATCCATGGTGTTCATGAACCGTGGGTATATCCTTCGATATATACGCCTATACCCATGGTTCTCATGAACCTTGGGTATAGATATTACTTATACCCACAGTTTTAGTGAACCGTGGGTATAGGGTACCTTATGGTTTGGTCCAAAAAAATATATATATAAGATAATATCTATTTAAATAAACATAATTGTGTTATATATAGTGGTAGGATGCTTCATCAATGTAGAATAGGCACGATTTCAAAACCCACTGGTAGATTTTTATTAAACAGTGTATATATTAATATTTTTAGTGAGATACGGAATTGTATAAATAAAATATAAGTATCTAAGTTGGTTAGGCACACTACAACTTCCTCTTAAGTTTTGGGTTCGAAACTTTGCACATTAAATTTTTGAGTTCGGTGATTTAAATAAATATATTTACCTGAAAATAGATATGAAATAATATATCTTTTGGTAGATTGGGTGGTAAAACGCTGCATAATTGAATCGGAGGTCCCACAATCAAATCTCATGAACTTATATTTTCTAAATATGGGTATAGACCATGGAACTATATCGATGCCTCAGTTTCCCATGGTTCTAAAAACCGTGGGTATAGGCTATACCCACAATTTTGGGGGCTATACCCACTGTTTTAAACCGTGGGTATAGGTCATTTTTAAGTAGTGTGTCGAGTGATGATAAGCATTGAGACTTCTTCTCGTGATTTTTATACTTAGTGCTCTCAACTAGGTGAGATCATGAGGACAGACCCGCCAATCCAAACACCATATGTTTTAGGTTTCATTGGACATTCCTATATAAGGAACATGTGTAATGGTCTATAAACTTGATATTATTATTTATGTGTATCATTTGACCATGTACTTTGATACCAGGAAAAAACCATGACATTAAAGTCATGGAAAGGTAGCTTGCATTAGGTGCATCATTAGTGGAATGACATTGATTGAATAGTCAATATAGAATTTTTCTTATCAGATAGGTATAGATATCAAAGGATCAATTTATTAGAATGGTATTACCTTTACTAAATACATGGTCATGGTAGAAGAAGGTAATCCCATACATTAAGGTCAGTGAACAATAAAGCAATAAAGGATGATGACACAAAGTGTGCATCCTGCTTTATGAGATATCATGAGACAAAGATATTATATTACATGGTGAGTGTTCATAGGAAGGTTTTCATTGATGTGACTACATTTTATCTCTTTGGGGACCTTGATGTGTTTCTATAATCTTATCTTATCCTTTGAATAGTATTAAATACTCCCAACATAAGGTCCTAGAGGGTCACATACAATATCATATTCAGAATTCTACCCCATTTTGATGGATAAGAATTTAGGACATGGTAGACCCAACCATAGAAATTATGAAATGTCCAAGCATACACGATTACTAAGGAATAAAAAAATTAAAATTATTAGTGTTCCGAATAATTGATACTAAATTAATTTATTAAATGTATTTACAAGTACTAAAGTAAATACATGGGAGAATATTATTCAAATGAATATTATTTTAATATTCAAGGATTGTTTAATATTTTCAAGAAAGAAGATTCAATTTAATGGCTCAGTTTTATCACATAATGTATTTATTATATTACAAGAAATTTATAAAAAAATATAAATGGTATTTATTTCTCATTAATGTAGTCAAGAAATGTCATTTATGGTAGGTAACAAATATTTAGGGTCTGAGAACCTTTTTTGGGTATTTTGGAACCACACTATAAATAGGAGAGGCTCACATGCAAAGAACTATTCATTTATTGAGATCTAGAGATTCTATATCCTCTCTCCCACTATATAGATAGAGAATCTCTTATTCTAAGGGATTGATCAAATATATTCTTCATAGATCAATGGAATAGATCTACGGTGATTTTTAGCCCATCGAAGGCATCATGGGATCTCTGCGCTAGCACCCAGAATTCAATGATCGATGCTCCTGTATATTTTTTTGAAGTGCGTGCAGTAGATGTAGATGCATTTTACATCAGATTATTCAAAAAATTATCATCGATGACTACCATATAATGAAAGTGTGGCATCAAATAAAACCATGTATTTATGGTTTATTTTTATGCTTGAAACACATCATGTGTGGTCCTCAAGAATTAACTGGGGTAGTGATTCACTGATGATGAAGTTGTTACATTGATTGCCTATGAAAATTTTTAAAGCCTTAGCCCACCGGTCTCTACTGCACACCCTAGTAACTTCATTCCATCCATAAAAAAATATAGATACTCAACATGCCTCTAACACATCCAAGGATCTCACTCTCTAAAAAACAATACATGGTATCCATCAATGATGTAGAATATGACATGCCCCTTGAAGAAATACACAATATCCTACACCAAAAACAACTAATTCATGTCAACGATAATTTTTTATAGTTATATATATAAACATAGAAAGTCTTCCTAAAATTTTTTCTACCCTAGAACCAATTCATAGTCTCTTCACATGTCCTATAAGAGGTCTCACCCTCCAACTAGCATAGTCAATTCCAAGGGAACAGGAAGTCTCCCCAACTCAAGTTCAAAAGTATGGTCTAGGGAGGGTGAAACAAAGGATTCCATCACTCCTAAATAAAAAAATTCCTTAAAAAACATGTTAAAAGTAAGAAAATAGTACTTCACATGACATTTAGATCATATATATTTGAAAACAATTTGTCATGCATCTGACCACAACCTTCTCTACGACCTCTTTAACACTGATAGAAACCACCTATGCGGTCATGATATTTTCTATATTACTGAGAATGAGGGGAATAAATGGGATATCCTCTTATTTCCCCATCCTCACTTTGTTGGTAATAATCTAGAGTACCCATTAATTATCTATTCATCAACTAATACTGTTGAGGAAGGTCAAATGTTCTCACGTCATATGGTTATGGCCTCTATAAGAAAAAAATCTTGTATGGCCCACTAGAAGGGGTCTGAGAACTTCTAGATCTGGTGACATGATTTATATAACACTAAAATATCTTCCTTAGTGGCTAAAACTTCTTCTTATAACTAGAAAACTTTGAACCGGTCATGACTCTTCTTCACAGAAGATCTGGGAGACTCCCATCCTCTGATGATCCAGTCCTAGCCAACATCCTCTCAATGACCTGTGTTTGATCTCTAGATTAAATACCTACTAAATATGTCACAAAAAATCATCATCATCTAGAAGAAGGTCTGAAGCATAACTTGAGAGGTTCTTTTATCTAAAACTAAACTCTCATACACTAGAAATTCCTCAAATAAAAGTAAGGATCTTCTAATGATGGTCCATCTTAGTGGTCAAAGATAAAAACTTAGTCCATAAATGATCTTATAACACTCTCATGAAATAGTCTACTCTTTTCAATACCTAAGGAACAAAATCCACTATTGTTGAGCTGGCCCATGTAGTATCTTCATGAACAAAGAAACCCAATGCTCTTTTTGAGCATGCATCAAACTAAATACTATCGACACCTCCTATAGATAATCTTATGTCTCGATCTAAAATGGATCCCTCATAACTCTATATACCTTGGTGATATAACTATCAAAGTTTTTTCCTTTAAGTTTCATCACCATTGACCTCCACTCCATGGAGATCCAATAGAACCTCCAACAAATGGCTTTGAACTAAACTAGATATGGATGCCAACTTGCATATATATCTTCAAATGAAAAAATGTTAGAAACTCCTAAACCTAGGAAAAAATAAAATTTATGTTAATTAGTTAATTCACTATTACCCTATTTCCCATTTTCAACCCACTTAAAATATAGAGGAAGACAATCATGAAGCATGATCTTTTCTTAGGTCTCTACCCTAAAAGTATCATCACTTCACTTAGAATATTCTATAAACTTTATGGTCATTACATCAAATCATAGTGGGCCATAAAATATCATGTCTTATCCAATATCCCATGCTTACAACACATACTAAGTCTAGATAATAATGTTTCTATAATAATATAGTCATCATCACCTGTGCATAACTTCAAACATCATTATGTCTCTCAATCGTCATCTCTGATACCACTCTTTCACAACCCCTTTCCCAATGGTACCCCTCTAAGGACGAAAATGAAGAAAATGAGATAATGACCACTGAATCCCACCCTCAATATAGAATAGGTTAGAAACTAACCCAAATAGAAATAATTCACAAGCATGGGATTCATTTCCCTCAAAATTAGATTAATAAAAATAGATAAGATGATAATTCGACAACTAAATCCATGAATAAATAAAGAAGAAATCTCAATAAGTAATATAATTTCATGCAAAAATGAAACAATTGAAGGTACCAAAAATTAAATCCTTGGTAATGACCACAAATTTACAATAGGTTTTGAACAAATCATATAGTATACCTCACTATATTAGGTGGTTTTAATGATCACAAACAACCAATTGTATTTCTAACCAACTAATTTCATGGATTTTAGTGTTTTTATTTTAGAAATTTTTCTAAGAATTTTCCAAGATAAACCATTGTAAAAGAGGAACTTTGAAGGACATTTTTTTTGATTTTGTTGGATGAAAGTACTAACTACATGGTGGGAAGGAACTAGCTAGCCAGTGGAGCTGGATAGAATCACATGCTCTATGTCCAGACCCACCAGCACGCTGCTATTTGGCCACCGGCTAGCCAGTGGTCCTGATAGTAGAACCTAGCTAATTCCCAATCCACCAACTAGCCGGTGAAACCTGGACATTCTAGTTGAACCCCAATAAGTACATCATCTAGCCAGTGAAACCCATTGGCTACAAGGATGTCTCCAAATAGTAATAAATTTTTATTTTTAGTGACCCTCAACACCTTGATTATCCTTCCAACATCACTTTACGGGCCTCAAAAACACCAAAATACACTACTATAAATATAGTTTATAGCCACGGATCTATAGCCACATTTTTATATGTCTATGGCTATAGCTTGTTTATAGCCATGGTTTAATTAAAAAATGGTGTCAGACCTTTTTTCATATCCATCAGGCTCATCCTCCCTCCCCTAATCCGCAACCCTCCTCATCCCTCGACCTATATGTGCCCTCCTCCCTACAGAATTTCATCGCTCCTCTTCGCTCCCTCATCCTCCTCTAGATGATGTTGTTCATGGAGGCCTCCTCCTTCTCTGGATTATTGACCTCTCTGCACCCTCCTCCTCCTCCAGCTGATGTTGTTCATAGTGGCCTCCCCACCTCCTCCTCTTGCATGCCTCTGATGCAGGTTTCCATTACACACATGAGGTATCATCTTTGTGACCTTCATCCCCCGACGCTACCACCCAACACGGACACCCCACCAATGCTACTCTAGATAGCTACCCCACCTCCTCCTCCAGTGTTCCTTAAATGCATCCACCCCCATCTTCTTGGGATCCTCCTCCTCCTCTGATGCTGGTATAAACTAACTAACTTTTTCTCATTTTTTTAGTTTTATTTTCACTAGAGTATATTAAAACTGATAATATTAATGTAAGGATATTTGATTTTTGTATTCAAACTAATATTAGTATAATGGTTTGAATGTTGCAGTCATTTTTTTGACCCCCATCAGTATGCATTCAGTTTCATTAGGGGACGTATGTGATATCTTGGGATGGTCACAATGAAGTAATTTGAGATGTGAGTTTGGTTTGTAGGGCCTTAAAAAAATAGAAAACCAAATTAATAATCCAATACATGATTTAGGATCCATTTAATGATTGTCAAGTATCTGTTAATCACATGGATAATCCAGAAATAGTTCCTCATCCCAATTTCTTTTTCTATTTAGGCTTCTTGAACATTATATTTTCTAGTGTGTGAGAGGAAAACAAGATAAGGGTCATGGTCAATATTACGATATTTTGGCATAATTTGATTTATTTTGAGTCATATGTTATGCCATTGATTATTCTATTTTATATGTGGTTTGAAATTAATTTGTGTTGGTGAAAAATAGATTTCACAATAAAAATGTTTTTGGATTTAAAACAATCTCTTAAAGATTGTTTTTAAAATGATATCGGATTCATAGAATTTTTTTGAATGGTTTTTTATTGAAATTTGGAAAAAAATTACATGTGATTGATTTTTCTAATCAAGTGAATGATTTTTTAAAATATGTGTTTCCTCTTTTAAGGGAAACTATTATTTTTCAAATTGGTATTTTACCCTGGGTTTTTGTAATTTAATAGGGTAAGTGAATTACAAACTATTTCAAAAGGAAATTTTCTGTTCCATTTTAAAAATAAGAATGATATTTTGTGTTTAAAAATAGGTGTTTATTTTTTACTCATTTTTTGAAACATTTAAAAATTTACGAAGTTATTTTAGGACATGGCGGGTTTGAATTCTCAAAATAAACAGGGAATAATTTTATTGGTACTATATTTTTCAAAGTTGGAATTTTGAAAAATATTTTTTTATTATATTAAACCATTTTTTTATTTTTTACCCTTTTTTGGGGAATATTGGTGTGATTTTTAGCGCATGGTCATGTCAGGGTCTATGTCATAGATTTGTTGATGTGGACCTTACACCCCAAGAAAGGTCTTGGGTAAAAGTAGAGTATTTGTTTTAGTGGTCCTTCTTCATTTCTATAACACCAACCATCCTCCTAATGCAGTGTAATGTGTCATTTTCTTCTCAGAGTGAGGTGACTTGGATTTTCATATAAGTGTTTCTTTAGTGGCTCGTTTTGAGATTTTTAGGTCTAGTGGTTTAGTTCCCTGAATTTTTTGTTGAATGATGGATTAGTAAGGGTCAATTTTATTTTTTAATATCTAATGTGACCTCTGGTTTGGGAGATTTTATTTTTTTCTTTTTGTATGAATTTTTGGTTTTATGGTTGATTGGTTTTCATTTAGTGTATCCTTCAGTTATTGGGTTGTTTCTCTATTAAAAGACTAATCGTTTTGGGATTTGTGAGCGTGGTTGGATTGTGGAGGCTTTGGATTACTATTTTTTGGTTTCTTTATTGATTTCCCATTATAGGTGGTGTTCCATTTGGTGATTTTAATTCCTTTTTTCTTGATATGTTTGTGGATATCTTTCTATGGTGTAAATCGTGGTCCAGTTCCTTTTTGGAAATTATTGAACTTGTTCCCTGGATAGGATAATAACCTTGGGTGATTGTACGTATACTTAGGGTGTTGTTATAATTTTAGTTTGGATATGTATTTCATTGGTTTTTTTATTCCTTTGGATTTACCATGGGATGGTATTCCAATTAATTTGATCTGAACACCCCGGTATGGCAGATGTGACCCTTATGTTAGAGACTGGTGGTTTCTTAATAAGGAATGCCACATGTTCTTGTACTCTGTGGTTTTTGAAAACATTGAGTTTTGATGATCCCCATTTTTTTATCCCCTGGTATTTTTCTTGGGTTTGTTCCATCCTTGTGGTTTTTGATTGGTTTTCCTTAGTTAATAAAGTTTCGTTATCCCCTTTGTAGATTTATAAAATCTAGTTTCACAATGGAATTCTCCTAATTTTTGGTAGGAAGTTCTTAATTGTTACAAAATTTTAGTTTATTACTAAATTGTGGGGAGACCAATATTCATTATAAATCTCTTTATATCCTTACATTGAATAATTTTTTATCTTGTTATGTTTTAGGATATTGTTTTTATTTTACATTTCTCCGAAAAAAATTTATTATTTGACCTCTAATTTGGACTCGAGAATTTATAGGAAAATAAAGTGGTATGGTGGGGTGATTATAAAACATTATAAATCATGGAGTTATTAATTTATTAATTAATTAAATTAATTTTTATCCATTATGAATTATATATAATTTTATGTGGAAATTTTTAAATTTTTAAGGGAGTAGGTTCTATGCACAGTTTGTGCATAGAAAAGACTAACCATGCACTGACCATGAATGAAGATTCTATCCATGAAAGAGATGATTCACATAGTTTAACCATAGTTATCTCAACCATGAACCTTTACTATGGGTAACTATGTGGTCACATTGTTCTTGTCCAGTTGGAGAAACATGGTTAATGTATAGTTAAGTAAGATATATGCCTAAACCATGAACCATGTCCAAGGTGTTAAAATTTAAATTTAATTATTTTTATTTTAACTTTCCATATTTTATTTCTCTATGCCCCCATATTTTTCTCTCCCTTTTCTCATGACTATACCCATCCCGCCATCCATTCCACACACCTCCCCTCTCTCAATCTCACATCTTATTTACATTTCTCCAATATTCCTTCTGGATTCTTGTTTGACACCTCAACTTAAGGTCTCAACATCACCCATTATCCCTTATTCTAGTGTTTCTCTCTCTCATCACCCCTACTTATTCAACTGAAACCTAGGTTAAATATCTGACATGTTTTAATATTTACTCTTTGATAGGGAATGTGATGGGCCTCTTGAGTTGGCTTTGTGCGTGTCTCAATAAATTCCTCTAAAGTCTATGCATTTTTAACAATTTTGGGTCACCTTCTACCATTTTAGGTATTTTTTTCTATGGATCCCCTTGTTTTAAATTATATAAATATATTGGATAGTTTAAAATTATTTCTTATGAATTTAGAAACCTATTTTATACTGTATTATTCGTTAAATAACTATGAATTGGTTTATATCTCTTTGAATAGGCCTTGGTTGTATACCAAATTTTTGAAAAATGTCCCATGTGGAAATTTTAAAATATTTATATCATTTTAAAATATTTTATCATGGATTGGAATGGTTTTGGAAATTATTATTGGTTCTAATTAGATTTCAAGATTGTTTAAATTCATGGGATGAACCATAGTCACATTCAAAGTGTTGGATTATATATCATTTTTTATTTTCAAAATGTATTTAAATATTTTTTTTAAAGGTATTTGAAGTAAATTATCTTTATGAATGGGGTGAGATTAATTTTAAATGACTTATTTATAAAATGATGGGTTTTCCATTTCGAAATGAAATGGGGAATTCTTGAGTTGTGTGGTCATTTTTATTGTTGATTGTGATTTCTCTTGGTTTTATCATTGGATTTTAAATGGTTTTACAATGTGATCTCATAATTTTTATACTCTATGTCATAAGTGAATGTCCCATTTGGAACTTATGATGTGTTGTGTGATTTATTTTTTGGTTGTTCCCTTGTTGATTCCATTTTATAAGTTGATTATTTTATTTTTATCCATTTGATGGATGTTGTGATGTGATTTGTGATGTTTTCATGGGTTGGGTATCATTCTAAGGGAAGTATGTGAGGTGGTATGTGCATGATTTTGGTGTTTTCCTTTGGGATGTGATGATAATTTTTTTCATGTATGAACACTATTAGTAATATATATATCATCCACGACCCATCCAAAAATAGTGCATGGGGCTAAGTGAGACCATTTTACCAGGACCAAAAAACATTCCATAGGGGTTATTTAGTAGTTCACATTCAATTATGTCATTCAAAATTAATACTTTGGTCCATTAAAATAATTCTATAACCACATTACTTATTTCTATGAAAGGGGAAACTAACAGATACACAAAATATTTATAGAGATTATAAGGCAAAAATATTGACTAGAGACTATGGGGAGGGGAAGGGTGTAGGGGGTCTATAGGGGTAGGGGAGGGGGCATGGGAGGGGGTCTTTAAGAGAAGGGGGAGAGTTAAGGTGGGGTGAAAAGGAGAAATGGTGTGTGGTAGGGGGGTTTAAGGGGGTACATTTAGGGGTAGAGGTGTTCTGGTACAGGGTGGTAGGGGGAGGGTGTTGGGGGTCTGTAGGGGAAGGGGGAGGGGAGGGTGTTGGTGAGGTGCAAGGGGGAGGGTTCAGGGGGTTTTAGGGGAATGGGGAGGTGGGAGGGTGCAGGGGGAGGGGGAGGGGGAGGGGAGGGTGGGATAAAAGGGGGTGGGTGGGGAAGGGGGACTGTAGGGGAAGGGTGGTTTGTTGTGGGGGGGTGCTGGTGCGGGGGAAGGGGGAAGGGGGTGGTGGGGACTGGAGGAATGGGGTGTGTATGGGATGGGAGTTGGGGGTGTGCATATGAGGGGGTGTGCGGGGGTGTGCGGGGGGCATTGTGAGGGGGGTAGGGGTTGTGCAAGGGGGGTAGGGGGTGTGCATGGGGGAGGGTGATAGGGGTGCAAGTGTGGTGTGTAGTGAAAAGGGTGTAGGGGGTGCAACAGGTAGGGGGAGGGTGCAGGTGGGGTTTAAGGGGGGATGGGTGGGGTAGGGGTTGTGCAGGGGGCAGGGTGAGGGGTGGGGGTGTAACAGGTGTGCAGTGAAGAGGGGAAGGGTGCTAGTGGAAGGGGATGGGTGTAGGGGTGAAAGATCCAGAGGGAGGGTGTAGGTGGGGTGTAAGGGGGAGGGGTTTGGAAGGAGCAGGGGTGCAAAGGGGGAGGGGTAGGGGGTGTCCAAGGAGAGGGGTAGGGTGAGTGGGGTGCAATGGGGTTTGTAGTGAGAATGGGGTGGGGTTGGGGCACTACTAGAAAAATATATTCTTTATAAATTTTTACATGATGAGTTAATGGTGTTTCCCACTTTCTCTTTGTATGTACCTCTATCCTGATTAATTATTCAAGAATTATGTAAAATCTTTTATAATTAGTATACCTTTCACACACAACCTCATTATCCTCATTATATTTTAGTTTACCCATCTTAGGAAGCTTCTCAGTCCAATGATCATTGATGTCTTCCACATAAATAACTCTTACACCTTCGAGGACCCTGAATATCCAAGGAACATCTCGAAAACAATAAGTGTAATTTTTTAATTCACATTACTATAATTTCTTATTCTATATCAAGTTGAATTTCTATAAGCTATTGAATTTTTTCTACAGGTATTTCTAAATGTCCTATATTATATTCCTAAATATGTTCATGTATCACTGAAATGTCGGCTTCTAATTGCAAGGATATTCGTAGATGACCCTTCCAAGGTTTGTTAATACATTTAGATTGAACAAAATTATAAAAATTCCATTTTTCAGTATACTCTTTTTTTGTCACTTCTCCCCGTTCATGAACACATAATTGTACATGGGATTAGGATTCGTATTTGAGGTTTTAGGACCTTTTTTTAATTGAATATTTCTATTGATGGATTTCATGTTGCATGTTCTTCGTCACAACTGAGTTTTTATACCATGAACTCTTCCCAAAACTTATGAGAATTTAGTTTATTTACCTATTTTTTATGTGACAAAGCTTAGAAATATCTCAGGTTGGGTTTGGTTAAATAAATCCTACAATAGAGAATAATATTTCCAACAATATTTTAATTGTTTTAACATCTGGTGAAATAAATTCCTACAATGTTGATGTCATATGAAGCCTTGAGAATCCCATTTTATGAAATCGAGATTCCTTCAAAAAATCTTGGTAATGAAAATTTTAAGAGTGAGTTTGATAAAAATAAACATCAACACTAAATATATATTTTTAATTGGATTAAAAAAATTAGTATATGAAATTATTTTACACTTTTAATGTATATTTTGAACTATTGAAATATCATATTAAACAGTTTTTTTAAACTAATATATGTGTTTCACTTTTTATGAACTTTTAAAATATCTACATATTCATTTTCAAAATAATTGGATTCTTAAACAAACATATTAGATTGTGTGTTATTATGATGATAATGTGTATCACTACAAATGCTTCAGGGTGCTATTTCAAATGATTCTCCTTTTGTAGAGGATACTGCTATAAAAACTATTGGGAAGATCAAACTATTGGTGTGAATACAACAGGTAAATTGGTTCTTTTATGGTTTGATCTAATTTTTAATAGTTTTATACATTTCTGAAACTAAATTTAATTACATAGTATTGGTTTCTCATTACAAATTTATCACATTCCATCACTGTATTATGTGGATTATCTTACTTTAACAGGTGATGTTTAAGGACAAATTTTTTGAGGAATTTTTATTCATGTTTCAATTTTTGGGTTAGTTAACTTTCAAAAACAAGTACTCTTTATTATTATCTTATAACTAAAATTTCAAGTGTTTTATGAGTTTTTAAATGCTATATTTTGACACTATCTAATTTTTTTCCTTTAAGAGTTAGAATTATTCATTCATGTTGTAATTTATTAGTTCTTTGGACTATTGAAACTAAACTTTTATAGTGTTTCCTTCTTGTACCCTACAAATTATAATGCTAAAATGATTCTCCTTTTTTTCATGTGCTGTTTATTCATGTCTAGTCTTTTGTTTTATTTTTGGTGTAGGGGGTGTCTAGGGGGGTGGATGGGGGGCTTTGCAGAGGGAGGGGGGTGTCCAAGACTGGTGCAGGTGTGAGGGGGTGTCCTGGAGGGAGGGGTTCCAGGAGGGAGGGAGTGTCCAGGGGGAGGGGGTTGTCCAGGAGGGGGTTTCCATTAGGTAGGGGTGTCTATGAGGTGGGGTTTTCCATGGGGTGTCTTGGAGGGAGGGGTTTCCAAGAGGGAGGGGTGTCCTGGGGGTGTCCAGGAGGGAGGGTGGGGGTGTCTAGGAGAGAGGGGGTGTCCAGGAGGGGGTGACTAGGAGGGGGGGTTGTCTAGGAGGGGGGTCCAGGAGGGAGGTGTTGTCCAAGAGGAAGGGGTGCCTATGAGGAAGGGGTCTATTCTGGAAGGAGGGGGTATGTCCAAGAATGAGGGACTGTGGAGGGGGGTTTGTAGGGGGTTTGTAGGGGGAGGGGTCTCCAGGGGGTCTGTAGGGGGTGCAAGAGGGGTCTGTAGGGGGAGGGGGTGTGCAGGGGGTGGGGTGTACCGGGGTGTATGTCTAGGGAAAGGGTGGGGTCCATCCAGGGAGGGGGTCTACCTAGGGTGGGGGTCTGTCTAGGAAGGATGGGTCTTTCCATGAAGGGGTGGTTTGTCTAGGAATGAGTGGGGGTATTTCTAGGAAAGAGGGGTATTTATAGGAAAGAGGGGGTCTTTCCAAGAAAGAGGGGTTCTTTCTAGGAAGTGGGTTCTATCCAGGGGGGTTCTAGGGAGGGGTTTGTAGGGTGGGGTCTATCCAGGAAAAAGGGGGTCAATCCAGGAAGGAGGGGGGTCTGCCCAGGAAGGAGGGGGTCTATCTAGGAAGGGGTCTGTCCAGGAAGGAGGGGTATGTTCGGGAAGGAGGGGTATGTTTAGGAAGGAGGGGGATCTATCCAGGGGGTCTATCTGGGGGTATTTCTAGGGGGAGTAGTGGGGCGATTTTCATGGGGAAGGGGTTGTAGGGGGAGTGGTGGGTGGGGGATTTTCAAGGGGTGGGATACTGCAAGGGGAGTGGGGATGTGTAGGGGGTAGGGTGGGGGTGTTTTTTTAGGAAATGGTAAGACCTATAGCCATGGTTTGAACTGGGGCTAAAGCCCTATAGCCACTATTTGAAACCATGGAAATAAAACTTGTGTGTCTTAAGCTTCCTCCACAGTTTTAAACCATGGCTATGGGGATTTATCTAGGGTTTGAACATTGGATATATGTCTTTAGCCATGGTTTGAACTATGGCTATAGGGCTTTACACACGGTTTCAAACCGTGGCTATGTGACTTTCCCTATAGCCATGCCAATAGCTTCCACAGTTCATTAAACCATGTTTATAACCTATTACCATGGTTTTTATGCTTATATCCATGGCTCCAAACCGTGGATATAGCCTAAATTTATAGTAGTGATAGTCCTCATACCATTAGAGGCTATAAAAACCCTCATAGGACCCTTGTATGTATATGGTTACCTTTATGATAATTCTTGATCTCATTGTGCTTCACTTTTTTATTTTTATTTCTCCCATAAACTTTTTCCTCTCTCCCTCTCACTCTATTCATGGTGTATTATTTCTAGATGATTAAAAGTCTTCTTTAAAGGTATTTTTTGTAGAAATTATATTCTTTTTTATTCTCTTGGATTCTTTCTCCCATTGAGTGTGAGGATTTGAGTTCTCATTACTATTGAGTATGAGGGGGTTGGTGCACACTTCTATTAAAAGTGTGGAGATTGGGTCTCTATACAAAATCCCTAAAAGGATATTGTTGTAAATGGGTTTCTTTTTACAACTGCTAAAAAATTTACATATTTTAAATGATTTTATTAGCTACCACTAAATCCAAGGTGGGATGGTAACTCTCATGAAATTGAGAGGAGGAGATGTAGGGATCCCTTTATATATTTTGGTTGAACTACCTTATCAATGTCTTATGCATTGTCTTTTATGTTATATTTTTTGTTGCACCATAACTCTTATATTTTAGTTTTTTTATTAAATTATTTTAATTTCATCTAGTTTGGTCTTAATTTCTAATAAGTTTTTAAAAATTCAATCCCCCCCACTTTCCATCCTTACACAGACCAATATACTCAAGCTAGCAACACCACGATCGATCACCAAACAACTCTTATGGACCTAAAAAACAATTTATATATACATAGGGTGAGCATCACATGTATAGTCATAAGTATCCTCCCCAAAACATCTTATAAAAGATGTGAAAGAAACATACTAAATCCTGGTGAATAAACAAATGAAACAAACTCATTACCTAAATAAGTAATGTCACGACCCAATCCACTGGGGACCCACCTAGACTAGTGGTAAGTTGAGAGAGAAACCCCAATCTTGCCTCTAACATGATAATATATGGTTAATATCATAGAGTAGGCATATCACACAAATGGAATTCCTTATCCTAATGAACCTATATTCATGCATGTCTCTAAGTATACCAAAATAATATAGGATAAATAAGGTATCACTAAAAAAATATGAAATAATTTACATGATAACCACTATAAAAAACTAGAGTGAGATGATATAAATACTTCCAACATAAAAAGGGTGGAAATAAATTCCCAACTAGAAAAAAAGGGAGTCCCAACCAAATTGATGACAAATAATTTCCTACTCATAAACTGTAAAATTAACCACCATCTGAGATCACCATCACCCAACACCACTAAAATTCACCAAGACTCGACCCGCTAAGCTCACTATATAACTACTTATATTTTACATAATACATGACATGTGTGCGAAAATATCACATAGTGGGGAGAATATACCTACCCAGTAGAATGCCCCAAAAACAAAAAGGAGAAGAAATTGAAATAAACAGTCATCTTGACCCATAAGAAGGGTGAATAAACCCAAAAAAATAGATATATTCATTAAGAAACAGAGGTGAGGAGAGAATAGATATTGATAAACACATCTTTCCATAAAATTAAAGTCTAAAAAAAACTCAAAAGTTCCCAATTCTAAACTAAACTCTCATGTAACCTCATAAAAATATGATGGAGAATTCTCACCTCACTAGAAGATACCTCATTAATGGGAGTACCGACTCTAGTAGAGGATCCGCTCCCCATATAATCTCAATGACAGGGGAGTACCAACTCTACAGATAGAGGAACCTATATATATGTGTAATGGGATTACCTAACCTACCTTTATAAATTATATGGTAGACCCACACCCTGATATAATGTTTCTTCACCAAGGGAGTATTGATCCTAGCATTAACTCAAATAATCGCACTCGGACCTTAACATCAGCTAACCATCACTAAGGTAATAGTGAATGTCTCATTCCATAACCATTTTAATTTATTATTTCAAAAAAATACCAACATTTTTTTCAATATGTATATCTAATTTGGAAGGACTACCCATGGGTCTAATCATGATTCCTAAATAAGTTGATACTAAATTTTAAAGAGAAGTACATGGCGTGTCCTTTAGGGTACACGAGGTATAATACCAAGTCCTTTCCAAGTTGTGTCTTCTAATCCACTTAGCATGTGAAAATATAAATTAAATATCATATGGTCTAGGACACACAACGTGTGATACCACCTAGGATCTCATGAATTTACCCTCTAGACATGGATCACAAGTCTAGGTATCACCACACAACATCTCTATCATGGGACATGACAAGTAGGGACACTCTAGGTCCTAGTTATATACTCCCTATATAGGGATTAACTACCTAACTAGGGTTACATGGCATGTGTAATTTAAACATAGTTTTATGATGTTTAACTCATGCTAGAAACCCTAGTTTTTGTGAACAGAGGATTACACAGTGTGTATTCGTCCAAAATACATGGCATGTAGTCATGTTTTTCACAGAAAGTTTATCTTCTTCATGAAGATTCACCAAGTTCATCCATACCCCCAAATATTTCACTATTAATTTCATCCACACTTTCGAAAATGAAGTAAACTCTTCTGGTTATCAATATTCAACCATCGGTGACTGTAAATCAGGATTCTCTCTCATACACAAGAAGCTTTTTGAATCATCCATTTTTATCTGAGGGTTCAACCCTTCATCCTCCATCCACAATCCACCTTGTATCATCATATCTTCCACAAATAACTATCTGTATCATCGTTCACAAAAAAAATGGGTCTGATTTTCGATCATACTTCAAATTGGACTGGTAGTCGAATCATCATCCTATAACAGACCAATGAGGAACACACAAATAATGATGGGAAAAAGGAACAATAAAAAAAATTGAATTCATCAATGGTCATTGAAAACTTAGCCATCAATTATGATTTAAGAAACTAAAAATATAATAGAATATGGAACAATTATTTTTGTATAGGAAAAAGGATAAAATAATCAATGAGATCATTCCAAGGGAAAAATTTAGGGATTCAAATTAATAATCACAATCCATGCTAAAAATCCTAAAATAGAAGAACAAGATTCCATAAATAATGATCTCTACCAATAATTGGATCACTCATTAGTGAATAATGGATCTTAAATGTTGTCATTGGTGATCTCTAAGAATTTTATCATTGATGATGATCTATATAGTATCTGTCTAACAATCCTCAAATCTCCATGTCTAATGTTGAAGATCATCTCAATGAGATCACTCCCTCTCCTCTAGAAGTTTCTCAAGGTTATGCATCTATACCCAAGTATTTTCTATAACAGGGTTTATGTATGGAGATAATTAGATCACAAATTTAATTAAATAAATTAAATTATTTATTTAATTTATATGTTTAATATTTTTGTTACTACACATCATCTCAAAACCTGATGTGAAAAACAATTATGTCTCATCTAGCGTAAACCATGTATTTTGAACCCAATAATGGTATCAAGTTTCTCATTCGGGACCAAATCAATTTAAAAAGATTTATTTGAAAAAATCCAGAAATGCATGGTTTAATATATTTAATATTTTTAATATATCGATATCTAGGTCCTTTAACGCCCGTAATTCTACAGTAAATCTAAAGAAAAACCCAATATATTATTTAAAAATGTTCAAATCCTTCATTCATGAAAATAAAAGTCATTAAATTCTTCACATCTTCAAGTCTTTCCACCCCAAAAAGGGAAATCTACTTGAAAAGGTTAGAGGAGTAAGCTCGTATCTATCTCTCACATTATCATGAGATCTCTTAGATATTATCATATATCCAAAAAACTCATACGAGTGAGATGATTTTTCCATGAAGGATCCTCTCATATTAATCATCGATCACCATTAGGTACTTCAAAATGAGTGGAACTATCCTTGATGTCCAAGCAGTAAGAAACCTCACAAATCCTATGAAAAATATTGAATGGCCCAATAAACCTCAAGAACAACTTGGTACCCCAACCCAAACTTCTATAAACCACATCTTGGAGAGATATTTAGAAACTAATGGTCCCTCTACTCAAACTCCAAGGGTCTATGATGTTGGTCTATATAATATTTCTATTGATATTGAGTGATCTCCATTCATTCATGGATCGCTTGAAATTTCTCCATCATCTCTTACACCAGCTCTGGTCCCATAAGCAATGGCTCACCAATCTCCATCCAACACGAGGGTGTCCCACAAGGCCTCTTGTGTAAATATTTGAATGGTGTCATGCTGACATTAGAGTGATAACTATAATTATAAGCAGTATCCATAAAATATAAGTGATCCTTCCAAATCTGATCAAATTCCAACACATAGTCTCTCAACATATCCTCAAAAATCATGATATTTTGTTCTGTATAGCCATATTTCAGGGGTGGAATTCATCTCTCATTGGCAACCAAGCCCCAAAATCCACCTAAAAACCTCTCCACTACAATGATATGAACTAACCATCATGGTTAGAGATAAACATTGAGGTTACCCCCATGAATTTTAATGATCTCATGCATTTAAAAGAACCCCAAACTCTCAATTGAACTCTACTCTCGTATGGTAAGAAAATGAGAAATTTTGATAAGTTGATCAAAAATAACCCAGATGGAATCATGATGTCTCACTTTCCATATAATATCCATCAAAAAAACTATTTATATCCCATCCCACTTCTCTATTATATTTCAAGAGCTTAAGTCAAACCTATTGGAACATGATGCTTTGCCTTCCCCTACTGATAAGTGAGGCATTGAGAAACAAACTGAGAAACACTCCACCTCATACCTACCAACAAAAATAATTATTGGAGGTCATGGTAAAGCCTCTCTGCTTTAGGATATACCACCAATGGGAATTAATGAAACTACCTCGTAACCTTTTCACACAATGCAACAAAAACAATTATCCATTCTTAGAAAAAAGGGTGTGCTCTCAACCTCCATAAAATCCATCTATGAAAATCTTAAGAATATAATATCACATGGGACTTATCAGTATATGTATCCCAATTGAGTCTCTCTCACCTAAAGAAGGAGTGGTGGAGTCACTATAATTTATGAGAGATAATTTTTCCCTTTCTCCTCTATTAGGTTCATGTGAAAATAGGCCAACTACTTTGAAACCTCTTCTAGAAAATGAGATTTTAATTTCCAAATAAGGTCATTTGGTACCACATTAACCTTCATTGGATTATAGTCCATATTGACGTCATATTACAACTAAAACTCTAGAAAATTTCTTTGTCTCATGTTGAGATGTCTCTAGGAAAATATATACTTGAGACTCTGGTAGTCAAATTAAACTAAAAACTTCTCACCCGTAAGATAATTCATATACACATAATAAATCATTGTCTGACTCTGCAATCAATACACATCTGATCCTAGATTTAGAGGTATCATATAACACCACACATTCAACACCCTCCTCTAGAAACCTCAAAAAAAGAGCACTAAACAGCCTCTTCACCAGCTCTGCAAAGGCTTTCTAACACTTATTGGTCCTTGAGAAGGGTTTCCATTTTCTAATGGGAAAACCAGCAACATTACATCATTATAGGAAAATAAATTATGAAGAAAAAAATAAATGTTTAGATTCCACTAGGATCATTAGATTATATCACAAGAAATCATTTTTACAATCTTAAAAGAAACATAAAATGGAGATATATCTATAACATTATACCAAATAAGATATACCATGATTGGGATTTACTTATCTATATCATCCTTGATCTGGATCACCTCCACTATGATCGAACTAGATTCTTATAATGGCCTAGACCCATCTAACCCATTACATTGGGAGTTTTGTATACTGAGAGAAACTTGATATGGGATATAGGATGGGACAGTTGGAGTTAAATATGAAACATTAGGTGGTGATTCACATAGTGAATTATCGTTCCATGATGTTTAATGTTTCATAGGGGGATTCATAGCTCGTTGTGAAGTTCTTCCTTTGTCTGATTCATGGATTTAAATTTTCTTTACATTGATAATGTTTGTGTTTATTTTTCTAGGGTTCAATGTTTGATTAATTCATGACATAAAACTTTTATTCATTATGTAAAAACTCAAATGATTTTTTTAGAATGAGAACCTTATTTCTCAGCAGATGTGAACTATAGAAAATTCACAGTGTGAACCAACCATTCACATAATTAATGGGGTGGTTTCCAAGCTTTCCATAAATCCAAACCGCCTATAATTTCCTTAATTATACCTCTGATTATATGAAAAATTATAATATTCCTATAATATTTTGGGATCTTTAAAGGCCTATGATCTTTAGTGTTCATCCTTGTCTTCTAAGAAATAAATATTAGTGACTCTAGGTGAGTTATTTTTCTTATTATCTTCGATTCCTTCCATATTTCCCCATATGTCGCATGTGGTTGTGTTTTTTAGATTTTGGGGTTTATTAGGTTGATATTTTGATGAGATATCATTTCATTTCATAATGATTCGAGGATTACTTGTGTGGTTGTGACCATGTGGTTCATCCTCTCTTGTTTTGGATTTACACAATTAATCAGTAAAATTATTTTGTGGTAGGGTATTCTTAATATCTACTTTTTAAGTGCATATATGGAATTTATATGCTTTTTATTTTTTTATTTGAATGGTATGAATTGTCATAACAAATATAATAAACCAAAATAATTAAATCGGAAGGTTATGGTGTGATTTTCATGTGGTAATTGATTTTATTAATTTTGTCTATTTTTCATCATGTTATATGCTTGATATAGGGTTATATCTTATTATGGTGGATTGATTTGAGAATTCATTTTAAATGATTAATTAAAAAAATATAAATGAAATGAATAAATTGAATACACATGTCTTATTCTTGACTTGATGTGTGCGTCTTGCGGGCCTTGGTTTTTTGTGTCTTGGTGGACTTGGTTGTTTGAGGCTTGGTGGCCTTGGTTGTGTGTGGATTGGTGACCTTGGTTGTTTGTGGTGGCTTGATGTGGTTGTTTCTTGATAGTGGTTTGGTAGCAATGGAATAATATTGGTACAAATAAATGTGGTTATAGTTAAATAATTCATTGGTGTGAATTTTAAACTAATAAGTAAATTAATAAATCTTGGTGGTTGATTTGTTAAATTAAATAATAAGAAATAGAACCCAGGTTGTGTCCCTTTATTTTATGATTGTGGTTGGTTATTCCGCATTAGAGGCAGCTCATGGTGGCGTGATATTAGTAGTGATCTGATGGTGTTTGTGTTAGTGTTTCTTGTGTGAACCCATAGGTGTGAGATTGTGTGAGACTATTGTATACATGTATTATTTTATGACTTTTCTATGCACCCCGTATGAGTTAGGTAACCTGGATGAAACCCAAAGACCTTGGGGTTGTTTTCCATAACATATATTATGAGGAATAAATGGATGACTTACTACACCCACTCCCTTGCTCTCCCATCAATAGTATCTTATAGTGACACTAGTGGTCGATGATGATATATGTGGTGGGGGTCACGTGTGGTAGGAGTAAGGCATGAGGTTGATGTCCTACGCATCCAAGATACCCTATATCCCTGGTTACTTGATACTTGATATGTGTTTGGTGTTGTGAGACTTGATATGTTTTTTGTTTCTCAAAACATGATTTGTTGTTGGTTTCATGAGATATGATATATGGTTGGTTCCATTATTAGTTGATATGGAAGGGATAGGGGAAAAGGATGGAATCTCACTAGGAGAGAGTAGAAAATCAATGGATAAGTGATTGTGGGGAACCTTTATCTACATTCTTATGATATTAGTTTACTAATATTTGATATGTTATTTGGTGAGTTTGAGGGTAAACTAGTTGACCCATATAGTTACTAGTTAGTTCATATGTTCATTCATCATGGAATTAGTATGATCTTTTTACTTTTTCATGAGATGCCTTGGGTATTATCCTAGTGAGTATACATGTTATTATCACACTACATATATATGAATATTTTACATGTTTCCAAAAAGGCTTTCGTAATCGATCTAGTCAGTACTAGCTTGAAAATTTGGTTGTTGTAGTCTCTACTGCAAGAATTACTTTTAGTATTGTTTTATCTTTGGAGGTGTTTGTATCTGTTGTATATTCAAGCATGTGGTATATTTATTTTGTGGGATTTTAACTTTTTTTTTATATGGTATTGTTTTTTTCTATTGGTTTTATCTTATGGTCTAGGTATATTGAGGGTAATGACTTCCATTTGAGTATGAGTAATTAGTAAAGCCTATAATGGATCAGGTGGAGGAGGTCCCTAGAGTTTTTGTAGAGATTCTATATGTTTTCATTAAGTAGTTCATGATGAGACCCCCTCGACATCATATTTATTTTGGGAAATATATTTATATAGGTTCTAAACTAATTATAATGGATCCTTTTTAGATGAAGGCCTCACAGTTGTGGGGGATGAGGACCTAATTGATGAATTATTAAAAAAGGCTTTACCATACCTAGTGTGTCACTATGGGAAACTCGAGTTTTGTTCTCCAAAAAGGAAGATTATATTCTAAGGTTGTACATAGACAACTGATATCTGAATAAGGTGATGATCAATAATAGTTTTCCAATTCTGAGAATTTATGATCCCTTGAACCAGTTTAGGGGGCTATCACATTGTCTAAGATCACTCTACGGTCTTGATATCATCAGCTAAGGGTTAAGATGGTAGATATTCTGAAGACTACTTTATAATGTTGGTAAAGGAACTTTGATTTTGTATTTATGTCATTATGTATCACGAACACACCAACTATGTCCATGGGACTTATAGACTCCCTATTTCATGAGTTTCTAGGACAATTCACAATTGTGTTCATTGAAAAAATTATTGTATACTCAAGATCATAGGAAGAACATATTTAGAACTAGAGGATCATTTTATAGAATCTTGAACACCACCTGTTGTGTGAGAAATTTTCTAAATGAAAATTATTAATGCGAGAAGTGAATTTACTTGGGAACATGGTGTCTTGGTAGGGAGTGGTGGTGGATCATGAAAAGGTTGAGATAGTATCTTCTTAGGAAACACCCAAGAATGTGGTATAGCTTTGTAACTTTCTTAGTCACATGAGTAATTATTGTAATTTTTTTGAGTGATTTATCTCAAATTACAACCCCATTAATAGATCTAGACTGGAAGGGCTAGGTTGGGATTCAACTCCTTGAAGGATTAGTTGATCAGTGCCCTAGTTATTCATCTTCCTGATGAGATTGTGATGTTTGAGGTGTCCAGTGATGATTCCTACTTGGGTTTAGGGTGTGTATTATTGTGGTAGTGGGAATTGATCTACTATAGGTATTGGAAATTATTCCCCCATGATCATAACTATTCCACACAAATTCTATAGATGGTGGTAATGGTTTTTTCATAAAGCTATGGTGACATTACCTCATCAGGGAATGCTTTTTGGATTTCACATATCACAAAATCTTGAGGTATATCTCTTCCTAGTGTGACTTGAATCTATGAAAGTGGTAGTGGATAGATTTTATCTATGATAATTATTTAAATATCTCATATTAACCAAGAAATAAAAATTTCATGGAATAATCACTAGGAAAAAATTACAGGGAGCCATTCAAGAATTTGAGGATGCCTGGAGGGTGATGGAGGAGTTAGCAGCTTTGTATCTTGGGATAGAGGAGGTATGTGGAATAGGATACATGTTCTAGATGATAATAGAATTCTCTTTGTTGTGGTTGGTGGAGGATTATTAGTGTGTATACTTGGAGGTATAGGTGATGCATGACCAAATCATTCATGGTGATTCCCCTATGAGATGGTGAAAAGATGTCCAACATCAGGTAATGTTCTATGGAAGTATATTTGTTCCATTTAAAATGTGTGAGTGATTCCTCTGTGAATTTTATAACTAACCCCTAGAGATACACCCCAATGTATCTAATATGTATCATGGCTTGAGAAGGTATTTTTTTTGTTGTGGAAGAAATATATAGTGGTGAATTCCATAGCATGATATCAAGTCGGCCATAATGAAAAGGTCAAACATCATATCCCTAGTGGTGTGTTTCAACCTTTTGATATCCTCAAGTGTAAGTGGGAGTAAAATAGATGTATTTATTCACAAATTTACCCTGGGATCATGGGGATGTGATTTTATCTGTATGATCATGGATTGAATAATGAATTTAGATCACTTTCTAGTGATTTGGGAGTCATGTATCGTGCATTTTCTAGAGAGATGGTATGTGGATAATGCATAGAGGATTCATGGATCCCCAAGGATCATTATTCCTAACTGATACCCTTGGTTTAATTAATGATTCTAGAGATAATTTTAATATGTTTTTGTCTCTTAGTTATGTCTTAGGTCTTCTTTTCACCCATAGACATATATAAAAACAGATAAAACTATCCAGACACTGGAGGATATATTTATAGTGTGCCTATTAGATTTTCGTGGATCGTGGGTGTGACACCTACATTTGGATTATTTTTATTACAATAAAAGATAACACTCATCCATCGGTATGTCCCCATATAGGGAGGAGGCAGTAGTTATTGGTCCCAATATGGTGAAGATCATAATGGAGAATATATAGGTGGTTCATGAGAGGATGAAGGCAGTGCAATGATGACCTGATAGTATAGAAAGAGGGGGGTTAATTGCCTTCAAAAATTAAAAAAATAAGGTTGATGAAAATCATAAAAAAATATTATATGTGTATTAAAAATATTAAATAAAAATATCAAGTGATTATGGTATTTAATTGATGAGTGTGCTCAATAAATAAATTTGATATTATAAAGAATATGAGCATATGATTATCAATTAAAAAATATGAGATCACGATAATTTCAATATGGTTTATAAAAGATAATTTCAAATATAATTAAGAAACTAATCATATCAGATGTATAACATATTGAAATTATGTGAATATGATAATTGATATGATATGGATGATGCAATGTGTAAATTAAAAGTGAGAGAAAAAATTGTTTGATAAAGGAGTTCAGAAATAGCTCAATGTGATCCCATGTGTATACTCCCCTCAGGTTGAGAGGTTTGTCTTATTACTCCATTGATTTTAATGGAGATCAAGAAACCATATCCTTCATTGATTTTCCATTGTTGTAGATATAAACATGACCCATGTTACTTCAATGGTATCAGGGACCCATCTCCATTTATTTTTACCAATTGTAGTAAGAAACACATTGTAGAAGTTTGGTGAGAAGAAGAGAAATATTTACATGATAAAAAGTCATTACAATGTCACTCTATTATCTATCAAGATGGATAAATAAAAATTGAGTATATAAATATAGAGGTAATGAAGGATAGAGCCTTTGAGAATAAAGAATTGAAGATAGATCTAGATAGGATCTTAAGATTGGAGATAATTTTATAGATATTCATCATCACTTTATTTGATTATTCAATCCAACATCATTGTTTGATATATGAGATCCAAGACTCACATGGGTATCTATTTATAGGCTTCAATATCGATAGTAATCTTCTTTAATACATGGGATTCATAACATTTTATCAACAACAATTTAAGAGATATGGGGTCCACTTGTAATGCCATGTTACCTTTCTGCCAAGTGTGTCCAAGCCTTTACTTTTTGTTTCCTTTTTCTGGTGGGATTTTTTTTTCAAACATGAATTAGAAGGATACTTATAATGTTGAAATCAAATATTTTAGGTAATCTTTAGCTTTCCTTGGACCTTTTTCTGTTCTCTAGGCAGTTACATGACCTATAATGGGATTACACAAGGTGTAATGGCCACTAGATAAATTTCATTAACTAGATTACATGGATTTAAAATGGTACACATCATGTAAGGGTTACAAAATTTGTAATGTGAAAAATAATATTTTTAATATGAGGAAAATTTTTTATTGTAACTTAAAATAAAAGGGTTTTACAATTTGTGAAGTCATTATACACCATGTAATTTCTTTATTTTAGGTTTTTAGGGTACTGTGCAGGTGTTTGAGGCTTCATTCTTCTTTTTA
Source organism: Viscum album (assembly GCA_963277665.1). Taxonomy (NCBI): domain Eukaryota; kingdom Viridiplantae; phylum Streptophyta; class Magnoliopsida; order Santalales; family Viscaceae; genus Viscum; species Viscum album. The sequence continues at coordinate 78,829,881 of OY728133.1, read as the reverse complement.
GCCGTCTCCTCTTGACCAGAACTCTTACCCTAAGATATTTTTGGAGAATTCATTCAATCCATTTTGATTTGTTCAGCGATTGATCATTATTGGGGATAAAATTATCTTTTATAGGTAAGCACCCCTCATAGAATTTCTTTGGTTCTGGTTGAACTATGTTTAAGTTTCAGATTCGTCATTGAATAAGGTTTTCTATCAATCCTCTTAAAATTCTTAGTGTTCCTTTATTTCTGAAGGTTTTTCTCTTTGATTTCAATCTCTTTTGTCAAATGCGATTAAGTTTTCTATGTCGTTGAGGTAGGTAAATCTATTCAATTGTTCTAATTTATTCAATTGCTTGTTTTTCTTATTTATTACTTTACATTAAAAATGGAACCACATGTGTTGAAATGAAAAATAGAATGGGTTCTTGTTTTAAAGGGGTTTTTCTTTGGAATGGAATTTCCTTTATTTGAAATAGAAAATGGATTTTCAAACCCGGAAGCAGATTGGCTTGGATTTGAAATAGTTTTATAAAAAAATATAAACATGGTTTTAAAAATAGAAATTGATTGAAATTTCCCAATAGGAACCTTGGGTGAATTGATTAAGAGAAATAGGTATCCTTTGTGTGTGTGATACCACTAAGAGATAACCTATTATATGTAGATTTTATATGAAGTATTCAATGTTAGTTGTATCCAACCTTATTCCTTGTTAGGATTTTAAGTGTCTAGTATTATCGTCTCATAGGCTAGAGCTCAGATGATAGGTGCATTTTTGTTTTTTGTTGTTTAATACATGATAGTTTATTTCATGGATGTTTCATAACATTTTTATTTATATTCGGTATCATTACCAACATTTTTTCAATATTTGGAAACATTTAATGCTATTTTTGAAAAATCAAGGATTGTTTGAAAATGGATTTCAAATTTTTTTATTTATAAAAACTCTTATAAAACTATTTTTTTAAATCATGAACATTTTCATTCTTGTTATTATAACTTGTATGGATCCTTAAGTGGTATCCTACTAGTCTCTATTGGTCACACCCTAATTCTTATTATGGGCATCTGTAGACCTTGTTTTGAAGGAAACGGGTAAAGGAAAGATCACTCTGTAACATACATGCTTATATTTATGTTGTTTTTTGTTTGGAGGTGAAGGCTGGTCACATGGAAACGAATTTTGTCTATATTTGTAATACTTTATGATTTTTTCCTATTTAAATTACTTGTATCTCCCTTTTTCGTTTTTCAAACTAGTTTTTGTCTTATTTTCCTTATATACAAGACCTATTTCATTGTCCTCATTTTAACCCACCCCGTAATGGGATGACTTGGGTGAGTGGTTCAGTTGAACTGGGTTGGTCTATTATAATTTGGTACTAGAGGAGTTACTCAATCTAAAGTGTGTTAGTACTGCATGAGTGGGTTCTATGTCTTAGGTAGACAGTAGTAGGATCATTGGAATTCGGACAGTAGGTGCGAAAAAGGGGTATGGATAGCTCACTATCATGACTAGATCTGAGTTTCCATGGGTGTTCAGAAAATATTTACTCAGTCTAAAACCTTTTATTTAGGTTCATTTTAATGTATTTTATGGTAAATTTATTTAAATTAACCTATATAAAAAGTTTTGGGACTTGGTTTTTGTAAGTTCATTTGAATAACCTAAGTGGAGAGTTTGTTTATATAGACTTGTTCCTTTCAAAATGTGTTTCATTTTTGTGGTATAATTCATAATTGGTTTAAATTATAATGGTTTTAAATCAATTTTTTGGATTCTAGAAGTTGGTTCAATGGTTTTGGAGTTTATCGTGACTAATTGGTTTTTGTATTATGTTAAACATAAAATGTCTCCAAGAAGATATCTTCTAAATACAATAGGGAAACCCATGAGGATTATTCTGTGGGTGGATCCTATATTGGACCCTTCTTTGGTTGAAGAATTTATTTATACCATTTAGACTCTGTGTTTAGTGGGCACAGTGAACCTAGTACGGGTAATGGATCATGGCTCAGAATTAACTAAGAAACATCCACCTATATTTTGTGGTGAGAAATGACCAAAAGATTCAGAGGAGTGTATTTAATGGATTGAGTGGATATTCAAATTTTTGAATACTTCTGAGGATTATCATGTTGGTTTTTTCACATATATGATTGAAGTACCAGGAAGAAGGTGGTGGGAATCATTAATACAAGATAAGTTGCATGAAGGTGTTACCTATGATTTGTTTCAAGAAAATAATTAATCAGTATTTTTATCCTGAGAATTTACATGCTGTAAAGACCGAGGAGTTTCTAACATTAGAGTAAGTGGAGCGTATTTTCCTGGAGTACTCCACCTGCTTTCTTGAGTTATTGAATCTAGCACCAAAGCTTGTCACTAATGATTACCTGAAGTCTCAGAGGTTCAAGATGGGACTGAGGGGCAATGTTCGGTAGATGATAGATCTTTTCTTCCTTACAACCTTTTTAGAGGTAGTGAATAAAGAATATTTATCTAAGATAGACATATCTATAAGGAAAATCTTGGGAGGACATTCAGTTGGTGTAGCAGTTAGACAGGGTGCTTTTTTTGGTCAGACAAGAAAGTGAAAGAGTGGTTAGTTTTCTTTAGGACTAGTTTCAGGGGAATTTATAGGGAAGTAGTAAGTTATTTTCTAATATTGTGGTAGGAATGATCACACCAAGCCTTAGTATATGTATGCTCCTATAACTTTTCATTTTTGTGGGTGATATGGCCATCTAAAACGTTTTTGTGATAAGATGTCCCAAGGAAGAAAGGAAATGTCAACTTTCACCAAGGGGTCACAGGTTCATGTTGATGCTTACAAGGGTGGTGGGTATCATTAATATGACAAGGGGTGTCTATGGGGATAAGTCTTGATGGATTTATATAGTAGATTGTGTTCCAGAGGAATCAAAATTAGTTCCAACTACTATTAGAGGTATGGTGTTTATTTCATCTTCTATGGTTCTATCTTTTTTTGATACAGGATCTATGAATTGTTTTATATCGTCAAATTTGGTTGATATGTTGGATTTTTTTTTCGGATATTATGTCTCTATTTTTTATCTTTCTACACCTTTGGTAAATAGGTCTGAACAAGGTTTCAAATTTCCTGCATGTTGGGTGATGATAGGTGACTTTACGGTGGTTTTGTACTTCTTAGTGCTTGAACTTGACATATTTTGACTTGATTATCTCCATGGATTGGATGATTAGAATAAAGGTACATATATTTTTTTATCATCATAAGGTATAGTTCTTATCTACCGATGGCGTCACTCATTGTTTCCAGGGTGAGCAGGACTCTAGATCAAGAATGGTAGGGCATGTTGTTCCTTATGTTTATATAATATCATGCCAGTTGTCTAAAATGTTTCTTTGTGTAGTTGACTCATTTTTTTCTAACTAGAAACCTATTTTTTGTGTCTATACCCTAAGGACTTTATAGATTATTTTTCTAAATTTATAACACAGAGGGAGGTCAAGTTTAATATTGACCTATTATGTGGAATGAGGCCCATTTCTATGCAATCTGATTGAGTGGAACATGCTAAGTTATTGGAGCTTAAAGTTTAGCTTGAGAACCCAAAGGTGAAAGGATTTATTCATCCTAGAATTTCATTGTGGGCCTCTCCTGTACTCTTTTCTATGAAGTCATACAGAAGTATTAGAATTTTTATTGACTATCAAAAGTTGAATCGGGTGACCATTAAGAACAATTATCATTTTTTCAGAATTGATGATCTCTTTAATCATTTGAGATGGTCGCTTTGGTTTTCTAAGATTGAATTGTGGTCAGGGTACCACCAGTTGAGATTCTGAGAAGTATATATACTCAATACATCATTTTGAATTGTTCAAAAATTGATATTTAAATAAGAGATATAAGATCCTAGATATACAATTACATAAGAGATATATGAGATTCTTGATTGATTGATATGTAATTGTATATCTAGGATCTTACTCAATACATTTAATCTATGAAAATTGATATTTAAATTAGAGATATAAGATCCTAGATATACAATTACATATCAATCAATCAAGATCCCACAAAACTCAAGGCATTCACAACATTTATGAATAATGAATCAAGAGGATAAGGGAGATATATTATCAAGAAGAAAAGAACTCACTAGAATATGATCACCACTTCGATTGGCATTTCTATCCACCAAGAGATGAGTTTTGGGAAGCCAAAATGGATCTAGAGGGATCCCAAAACCCTAAGGATCGTATTATGATTGAATGGGAGAAGTTTAGTATTCATTAGGGTGTTTTGGGATTTTAATTAATATTTTTGTAACTTTAATTACCATCCAAAGGGTTTTTTGGGTTAAGTCGCACGGTTTGTACTAACCATGTGCAAACTATGTTCTTAGAACTAAGACACTGGAAGTGTTTCATGGTTTGGCTTCACACTTTTTCAAACCATGTACCAACCATGTGACCCTTACTATAAAGGTTGTAAATTTTTTTAAATTGTGCTCAAACTATATGAAGACCATGAATAGTCCCAGAAACCCCCAAAAAAGTACAAAAAACTCCAGAAACAAACTATAAAGATACCCAATAATTGGGTAATAAAATCATTGTGTCAAAACACATAAAAATACGCAATGATATGTTATAACCTCCCCACCATAGAACATTTTGTCCCCAGAAATCATCCAATCAGAAATATAGAACATGATGATGTAGGAAGAAATCCTCCCAACACATCTTGTGAGGTGTAAGGTTCATAGTAAAGAATAGAGACTCACCAAAAAGATAACAACACACACAACTCCAAGATATAAACACCAAGATCAGCACATGTCTCTGAACAAGAGAAATACTAGATACCTAGCATAGGTCTCCCCACCATTTAAAGATTCACTATAATGGTGTAGCATGTGAAAATCACATCCCTTAAACCCAAAGAAGAGACATCAACTATTATATAATGAGTAAAATCAATGATCAAATATCCACAATAATGGTTAAGAACTGAAAAGGATTTCTACCATGGGTAAACACTCAATGGTAACCTAGGATTTTTCAATCCAACCCTCATGCCTTGATGAGATCATTAAAAAACATTCCAACACAACAATGTAAATGGTCTACCAAAAATCATCATCATCTTAGTTACCCTCACATATTACCAAGTTCTATCCAAATCCAAATGGAAAGAGCTTAAAAATCAATGTCGGTGCAGGATAGTTCACTACACTCTCACCTGAGAGATCATCCAACACATCAAAATTGAGCTCCAACCACCAAGTCAAAACAAGTGGAACACCAAGGAACAAAAAAAGTATGTCAAGTGAAGGAAACCATTACTACATAACTAATCCAAAAATGATCCAAACCATGTTCCAAAATATATCATCACAAATATCGCAAAAATAAAAGTTTTCCAAAAATAGAAAAGCCATAACAAGGAAAACTCAAACAGTTCCCACTCTGATATCGGAAACAAAAAGATGGAAACCAAAAACTTTTTCAATGTGTGAAAAGATTCACTCTAAGGCCTATGAATGGAACCTTGTTATCATGAAGCCTATTTTATCCCATGGTTAGGAGCTGATATAGCTGGAAAAATTCTCTATTTAGGATTCCCCGTCTTATAGAACCTCATAAAGTGACCTAAGTGAATACACAATTTAGAAACTCTGAGATATTTTTTGAGAAGGTATATGATAATCAAAGAATTAAAGAATGGGGTTTAAATCTTGTAAAGTCTCTAGATCCACAACTCGATATGGGGTCTGTGTAGATTCTTTGACAAGGGATTCAACTTCTGGAAAAAAAATGAAGAATTTCCCTAAGGACCAGACCGTAGGACCAACATTCTATATTTCTTGAAGGACTTTCTGGGAGACATTTATGAATGTTATAACAACCCTTCTCTTTATTTCACACTTAAACGTGATTTATTACATAAACACTTCACTTGATACAACATGGAAGATCGAGAGGTCTACTGTCTTTGGGTTTTAAGAACATTACATAAAAACTTAAAACATAGAACACAACATCTTATTGAAAACTTCCTTTACATGACCACTACATTCCCTCGTACTTAGCATTGCATGGGATAACCTGAGAACATGCATAAAAAAAGGGTGAGCTATAAAGCCCAGTAAGGTAATAAACATGGAATAACATGAGGAATACAATACATGTTAGCAAATAGGCATATCAATGGAGCATAAGGGAAACATGAACATAAAGGCATGATAAAGCATGATAATTATAACATTGAAATGTGGAAACAACACTTAATAAGGAATTATCATGAGTTAAGGCTCATTGAACAAGGAGCATGATTAATCCCTCATTTCACCTGAAGTGCAAGTAAACCCTCATTTCAATTGAATTAACATGAGTCAAAATTCATTGCACTTGACGTATCATGATACTATACTTTACCCAATTCATTGGAGCGCTATCAGGGTGCACCCCTCTTAAACATTTCATTTCATGCATAATTGTGCCACATGGATCATACAATGTGGAATCAATCATCATTATTTATTCCATGATAAAGGGATATGGAATACATACATGAAGATTTATAATCAATAAATAAATGTGCATAAAGGTGAATACCCTTGATTGAGAGATGGGCATGGTATTCACTACAGAATGACATTGGCTTGGAAAATCGCAGTGCAATCTCAGCAGCATAACGGCGTGAAATAAGAACTCATAAATAGTGATTGATGAGAGAGAAAGGGATGTCTCATAATATTTACATAAAATTGAAATTAAGGGGATCATATAAATACATGTACCAACAAAAGTAATGGAATTTATATTCATAATACAAAATAATTACTTGGATGTAAATGAGGAGAGAGAAATCCCTCATGGAATTTCGGCATGGTAACGGGTGTACATGGGAGGAATTAATGAGAGATAAAGGGGTATACCACCATCCAAACATAAAGATGGTAGTATGGGGTAGGTGATAAATCATACCCCAACATTTTTAATTGAATAAAAGGGCATAACAACTTAAATAAAATTGGATGAAAATGAGAAAGGAAGAAATCCATTACTTAGAAGTGTAATCCCAAAAGCTTGGGAGAGGCTTGAGAGAGGATTATTGGGAGCTTGGGGCACCTTGGGAAGATTATAAAGTGAGGAGGGCAGAGGTTGGATGAACTCCAAATGTTTTGAGTGAATAGAAAGTGGGAGGTTGGGTGGGTTTATATAGGAAAGGATACGGAATTCTTTATTATTTAGGTTTGGGACACAACACATTAAACTAATCAAACCCACAAACCTACCCATGGTTTTTGCCAATGATTTTTGCCAAAGGGGAGTGTAAAAAAATATTTTATAAGGCCAATTTCTGAACTTCTTAAAATAAAAGGGTTGCTTTTGTGGAGGTGAGTCACACTCTCAAGGAAAAAAATTTAAAAACAAAAAATGATTTTTAAGTCTTGGAGGGTCCACTAAAGCATTGTAAAATAAATAAAAAAAAATCTAAAATAAAATTATTTTAATGTTAAAACATATATTGGCCAAAAATAATTTTTATAGTATTTTATTACATCACTATTGGGTCATTATGATGTAATAAAATACATTATATATTTAAAACATATTTAACTTTTACCCAAAAATTTGACTGTCTCATAAAATTATGAAAAGTTCACCATTGGATAAGTTCGACGACCTGATTCCAAAATAATATTCATTTTATCTAAATAATTTTCTAAATATGTGAATTTTTAATTTCAAAATAAAAACTCACATTTATCAAAAATTCATGGTTTTTGACACAAACAACTTTCAAACCTTAATAAAAATTACAATTGCGTTCATAAAATTATACGATAATTTATATTTAATAAAAAATAATTTAATAAAAATAATAATATTTTATTAATATATTATTTAATTAAAAAATCCATTAATTCATCAAAATATATTTCTTAGTTGAATATTAACTAAAAATACTATTTGTGATTTAAAAACTATTTACAAAGTAACAATAATAAAAAAAATTATATTCTTTATACCAGAATAATGTACATAATAGTAGTACTAGGGTCTTGTTAAAAAACCCCTAAAAACACCCGCATAAGACCTTAGGGTAAGGTCCGCGATGGTGAAAAACTCTTGGGGTGGCTCAGATAGCATTGCTTGTGTGGTAATCTCTATCAACTTCCACTTCTCTCATAGGTGGCTCCACTCAAGCTTAACATATTCAAGATCAGCTTGGGCTTGGTCAAGAGAAAATCCCAATGACGCCACCTTCTTTCTAAGCTCCGAAAAATGGGATTCGTATGGGGAAAGTCTACAGGATGAGGCCATTGCTTCCTTTTTCTGAGTAAATTGTATTTTTTAAAGCCCTATATTTACACTAATCATGTGATCAATGTTCAATGGATATATTAGCAACGGTCACAATTCATAATGGTATTTTAAAATCCAAAACATAAAACCAAATAAGTGCATACATTTTACATAACCATAATAAGACATTTAAATAGACCAAGAGGAATTTTCATTAATAAATTTTTGGGTCGTTACAATATTCCCCCCTTAAGAAATTTCTCCATTGAAATTTTCTTTTCCCAAACTAAAACAGATGTTGGTAACTTTTCTTGATCACTTCCTCTGATTCTCATGTTGCTTCTTCAAACTTGTGGTTTTTCCACAACACCTTGACGAGGGGCATTGTCTTATTCTGTAGAACACTTTCTCTACAATATAAGATCTTAACTGGTTGCTCCTCATAAGAAATATCATCCTATAATTGTACTACCTCTTAAGAGAGTACATGTGAAGGGTATGTTATGTACTTACTTAACAGGGATACATAAAATACATCATGTACTTTGGAAATAGTAGGTGGAAGTTCTAGTCGATTGGCCATAGCCCCGACACGATCAAGAATCTCGAAGGGGTCGATGTACCTAGGACTTAACTTCCCTTTATTTCCAAAACTCATGACCTTATTCCATGGATATATGCGTAGAAATAATAGGTCTCCAACTATAAACTCAATGTCTCATCGACGGTTATCTGCATAACTATTCTGTCGACTCTGGGCTGCCTTGATATGTTGCTGAATGGTTTTCACCTTCTCCACCATTTCTTTGACCATTCCTAGTCCTAACAGCTTATGCTTGCTGACTTCATCCCAACATGCACGTGTTCTATACCTATTCCTATACAGGGCTTCATAAGGTTCCATTCGGATGCTCAAGTGGAAATTTTTATTGTATTAGAATTTAACTAGTGGAAGATGTTGGTCCCACCCTCCTTTAATGTCCATAGAACATGATCTTAACATATCCTCCACTGTCTGAATAGTTTTCTCAGATTGGCCATTCATTTGAGGATTATAGGCCATACTTAAGTTTAGTTCAATATCTAGATCATGTTGAAGACTCTTCCAAAACTTAGAGGTGAATCTTGGATCTCGGTCGGATACAATAGATAGTGGAACTCCATGCAGCCTTACCACTTCCCTGATATATATTCATGTCATTTTATCCAATGAGAAATCCTATAGAATTTAAATGAAGTGTTCAAACTTTGTAAGATGGTCCACAACAACCCAGATTTTATTGTTGCCTTTGGATGTCTTCATAAGTCCGGTGACAAAGTCCATGGTGATTTTATCCCATTTCCATGCAGGTATAGGAAATGGTTGCATCATCCCCTTAGACTTATACCTCTCTACCATAACTTGTTGACACACCAAGCACTTTGATGTATACTCAGAGATCTCCTTCTTCATAATATCCCACCAATAATGCTCTTGTAGATCTCGATATATCTTTTTGTTTCCTGGGTGAATAGAGAAATTTGAACTATGTGCATCATCCAAAAGTTCCTTCTTCAGCTCCAAAACTTGATGGAACACATAGTCTTTTCCCAAATCTCACAATTCCTTCTTCGTTAACATTAAAATTTGAGGATTTCCCTTTTCTGATAGCTTCCACATTCTTCTGAATTCCCACATCATCCTTTTGAGCATCTTTTAACTTTTCCAAAAGAGATGGTTGAGCAATCATTTGTGAAAGGATTGATGATGTTCCCTTATTTATGATTGTCATGTCCATATTCATCAAATCTAAAAAGATTGGATCCTTCTAAATTCTCATCAATGATAGAATCAATGGGTCATTTCTACTTAGATCATTTTCCACCTTGTTTTCTTTCCTAGGGTGGTAATGGATTGAGCAGTCATAGTCTTTGATCAGTTCTAACTATCTTCATTGGTTCATGTTCAACTCTTTCTGAGGGAATATATAATTGAGTATTTTGTGGTTCGTATATATTTCAAACTTCTCCCCAAATAGATAATGCCTCTAAATCTTTAAAGCGAATATCACCACAGCCAACTATAGATCATGTGTTGGATAATTCTGCTCATGAACTTTCAATTGCCTTGAAGCATAGGTGATGACTTTGTTATTTTGCATCAACACACAGCCTAGGACCTTTTTTGAAGCATCACTAAATACCACAAAATGTTCTCCACTTATGGGTAATGTGAGTACGGGCACAGCGATAAGCCTCCTTTTCAACTCCTTGAAGATTTCTTTGCATTCCTCACTCCAAGAAAACTTTACTCCCTTCCAATTTATATTAATAAAAGGGTTGGATAATCATGAGAAATTTCTCACAAATCGTTGATAATATCCAGCTAACCCCAAGAACCTACGGATATCTATTACCGATGTTTGACTTGTACATATCTTTATTGCAACTGTCTTGGAGGGATCCATAGATATCCCATTACTTGTGATGATATAACCCAATAATGATACCTCCTTCTACCAGAACTCACACTTGTTTTACTTTGTATAAAGAATCTCATTTCGTAAGGTCTCTAGTACAGTTCTTAGATTCTCCCCATGATCCTCCTTGGTTTTGAATTATATTAGAATATAATCTATAAATACTACCATAAATGTGTCGAGGTAATCTCTAAAGACTCTATTCCTCAAGTCCGTGAAGATTACTGAAGCATTAGTGAGTCTAAAAGGCATTACTATGAATTCATAGTGGCCGTATCTTGTACGAAAAGCAGTCTTGGGGATATCTTCCTTCTTCACCCTTACTTGATAATATCCTGACTAAAAATCTACCTTGTATAAGTATTGTGCTCTAGGTATCTCATCGAACAAGTCATCAATTCGTGGGAGAGGATACTTGTTCTTTATCATGATTTTTTTAAGCTCATGATAATCTATGAAAAGGAACATTGATCCATCCTTCTTCTTGAGGAAGACGACTGGTGCACCCCACGGTGAAGCACTTGGGAATATAAACCCTTTATCCATATTATCCTGTAGTTTTTTCTTCATCTCCTCAAGCTCCGCAACATCTATTATATACGGAGTCTTTGAAATTGGCAACTCCCTAGGTATAAGGTCAATTGATAATTCAACATCTCTTCTAGGAAGAAGACCAGGCAATTTCTCGGGAAACACTTCCATGAATTCTTTCACAATAGGCATTTCTTCAAGGATGGTTGCCTCCTTAGACTCAATCATCTGAGCCAGATACGCATTCTCATAGTGCAGTAATATCCATGCTTGAGATGATGGAGCTAAATAAGATTCATCTTCCTCCTTGTACTTGTACAAAATCGGGGTTTGAATCTCCACATGGAGATTGATTTCCCTATCATGGAAATTTATGTTGGATCTATATAGGGAAAGACAATCCATGCCAATAATTGCATCAAATTCCACCATAGGGAGTATGATGAGGTTCAACAGGAATTTTAATCAACCAATTACGACAGGGGAGGAGTTATATTCACGGGATTTGATGATTTCCCCACATGTCTTACTCATCAAAATCTTTACTTCCATGATTTTTGGTGGTGTTGGGATTGTTATAATAAACTTTCAAGGTATAAAATAATGCGTAGAACTATGGTTGACAACACTACCTTTCAATTTTTGATTCTGGTTCTACAATATCCAATATAGACTTAGGGATGAGTACATTTTAAACTATTAAACACATAAAGGGGAATAAAAAGACAAAAAGGGATAACTTATAAATTACTTTTATTTCCTTAACTTATAGGCTTCAGTCTATGTTATCCCTGATCTATATCCCAACATGTATTCTTAGAGGCATTTTTTTTAAATTACCTTAATAACAGTTCATACTAAGCTTGTTAATTTACCAAAGAATATCCCCTGGGAGTGTCATAACCAAGAGTGATGCAAGGCCCCATGTCATGTACCAGGATACCTCGGATCAAGCTCGAAACTCCTTTTCAGAGTTTTCACTCCTAGGTACATCTGTTCCAAAGTTGCCTCTACCTGCTCGTATCCACATAGAGATATATTTTATTGATAAACCACTTAATAAATACTCACCAAAATTTAGGGATGTTTTTTTATACTTAGTATAGTATCAAAGGATTCACTAGGTTTTTCTAATCCTAATTCCAAAAAAATAACTAAACCTCCCTCTAATACCAACTATGACAACCCTACTTTTTATTTCACACTTAAACATGATTTATTACCTAAACTCTTCACTTGATACAACATGGGATATCAAGAGGTCTAGTGTCTTTTTAGCTTAGTAACATTACATAACAACTTAAATCATAGAACACAACATCTTATTGAAAAATTCCTTTACATGACCAATACATTCCCTCGTACTTAGCATTGCATGAGATAACCTGAGGACATGCATAAGAAAAGAGTGAACTATAAATCCCAATAAGGGAATAAACATGGAATAACATAAGGAATACAATACATGTTAGACAATAGTCATATCAATGGAGCACAAGAGAAATATGAACATAAATGCATGATAAATCATGATAATTATAACATGGAAATGTGGCAACAACACTTAACATGGAATTAGTATGAGCCAAGGCTCATTGCACATGGAGCATGAGTAAACCCTCATTGGACATGAAGCACTAGTAAACCCTCATTTCACTTGAATTAGAATGATTCAACACTCATTACACATGACGTATCATGATACTATACTTTACCCAATGCATTGGAGTGCTATCAGGTCACACCCTTCTTAAACATTTCATTTCAGGCGTAAGTGTGCCACGTGGATCATACAATGTGGAATAAATCATCATCATTTATTCCACAATAAAGGGATTTGGAATACATATATGAAACATTATAATCAATAAGTAAATGTGCATAAAGTTGAATACCCTTGATAGAGAAATGGGCCTGGTATTCACTACAAAATGACATTGGCTTGGAAAAATCGTAGTTCAATCTCGGCAGCATAACGATGTGAAATAAGAACTCATAAAAATGGTTGATGAGAGAGAAAGGGTTGTATAATAATATTTACATTAAATGGACAGTAATGGGTTCATATAGATACATGTACCAACAAACATATTGGAATTTAGATGCATAATACAAAAGAATTACTTGGATGTAAATGAGGAGAGAGAAATCTCTCATAGAATTTCGGCATGGTAATAGGTGTACGTGGAAGGAATTAATGAGAGAGAAAGGGGTCTCCCATCATCCAAACATAAATAAGGAACTATGTAGGAGGTGAGAAATCATACCCCAATATTTTTAATTAAAAACAAAATGTCATAACAACTTAAAGAAAATTAGAAAAAATGAGAAAGGAAGAAATCCCTTACTTGGAAGTGTGATCCCAAAAGCTTGGGAGAGGCTTGAGAAAGGCTTCTTTTGAGATTGGGCCACCTTGGGAGGATTCTAGAGAGATGAGGGTAGAGGTTGGATGAACTTCAAAGGCTTTTAGTGAAGAGGAAGAGGGGGCTTGGGTTGGTTTATATAGGAAAGGAGAGGGAATTCTTTATTATTTAAGTTTGGGACACCACACATTAAACTAGTCAAAACCACAAACCATCCCATGGTTTTTGCCCAGGTTTTGAAAAAGGAGAGTGAAAAACAATATTTTATCAGGCAAATGGCCTAACTTCTTAAAATAATAGGGTTTCTTATGTGGAGGTGAGTCACACTCTCAAGGAAAACAATTTAAAAAGACAAAACGTTTTGTAAGTCTTGGAGGGTCCACTAAATCATTGTAAATTAAATCAAAAAAATCTAAAATCACATTATTTTAATGGTAAAACATATATTGGCCGAACATAATGTTTGTATTATTTTGTTACATCACTATTGGGTCATTATGATGTCATAAAACACATTATATATTTAAATGGTATTTAATTTTTAGCCAAAAATTCGACTCTCAAAAATTTATGAAAAGTTCACCATTGGATAATTTCGACATCCAGATTCCAAAATAATATTCATTTTATCTAAATAATTTTCTAAATATGTTAATTTTTACTTTTAAAATAAAAAACCGACATTTATTATAAATTCATGGGTTTTGACAAAAACATCTTTCAAACCTTAATAAAAATAACAATTGCATTCCTAAAATTATACGATAATTTATATTTAATAAAAAGTAATTTAATATAACTAATAATAATTTATTAAAATATTATTTAATTAAAAATCCATTAATTCATCAAAATGTATTTCTTAGTTGAATATTAACAAAAAAATATTATTTTTTCTTTAAAAACTATTTAGAAAGTAACAATAATAAAAATAATGTATATTCTTTATACAAGAATAATGTACATAATAATAGTACTAAGTTCTTACTACATAACCCCTTAAAACACCCACATAATACCTTAGGGTAACGTTCACAATGGTGACAGACTCTTGGGGTGGCTCGGATAGCATTGCTCAAGTGGTCATCTCTATCAACTTCCACTTCTCTAGTAGAAGGTTCCACTCGAGCTTAGCGTCTTCAAGCTCAGCTTCAGCTTGGTCAAGAGCAAAGCCCAATGACACCACCTTCTTTCTGAGCTCTAACAAATGGGCTTTATATGGATAAAGTCTACTAGATGACGTCATCGCTTCCTTTGTCTGAGTAAATTGGATTTGTTAAAGCCCTATATTTATACTAATCATGTGATCATTGTTCAATGACTATATTAGCAATGGTCGCAATTATTAACATCATTTTAAAATCCAAAACATAAAACCAAATAAGTGCATGTGTTTTACATAACCATAAGAAGACATTTAAATAGAAAAAGAAAAATTTTATTCATAAATTTTTGGATCGTTACAAATATCACAAATCACAAGCATACCAACTAATGGATCAAAGAACACTAAAAAAAGGTCACATAAGCTTTTAAACAAAGTCACAATCCATTTTAATCAAAACTTTACTCATTTAAAAATGCACAAGATTTCACCATTTATAAAACACTACCCTTTCTTTTCAAAATGACAAATCTAGTAATAAATCAATGAGAGTTTCAAAAAACTTTAACAGTAGTTTTAAATTATTCTATGGTTTTAAAAGCATTAAACTATTTTTCCAATTAGCAAAACCATTTCCATTTAAATCTATCACAAACTAAAATCTCTTCTTAAAAAATTGTTTAACCACATCACATAAGAGTCTTTGATAATTATTTTTTCAAACCAAACATTTCAAAAAACTAAATTTATGGTAGTTGAAAACATTTCCCAAAGAACATACCAAAACATTTTTTGAGTAAAAATTTATTTTTCTTAAGGGATTTAAAATTATTAATAAGGGATTAAATTTGAAACAACCAAACATGAGAATGAAACAACATGCATATATAACCCACATAACCAACCTCACATAAGTGAAGTCACTTATAAGAATATGGATATGGTTTCGAGTTTACAATCAAGTTATAACTAAAAAAGGATTGGTCTCACAGGCTGGTAAACCACACAACAACCTTATAATTGCTTGTTTTTGGATTTCCAAATCAGCCACACCGATTCCTCACAGTTTACCAGACTGTGAAAACATGGTGCCACTCCGATCATCCTTTTATTCTAGTTCATAAACTCATAAAATATTCCCTAAATAAAATATAGTCTCATTGGGAATCTAAATATAATTTATCATAAGGAAACAAATATCTCAAAATAAAAACTCAAGTCCCAACATCCCTAGTAACTCAAGTATCGCCATGAAGGGGTGGTGATCCATCAGCCACTCACGGCCTACCTCTTGAGTCCTGAAACATTATTAATATCTTTTCTACCATTAATCACCCAATATAAAATAAATATTTCAAATGAAAGTATTTTTCATTAAGGAAAGACCATCTCTGATACCATTTGTAATGAACCAACCCAAAATGCCATCTAAACTGATACCTGAGCTGATTTTCCACTAACCCGAAGAGCACTCTCGATCTCTAAAGGCTGGAAACAAGCACCTTGGTATTAAAAAAAATAATTGGGAATTATTTCTCCCCCAAATTATTATAATAATAGACTACAATGTGGAAACATCATCAGATACATATAAATCAATACATACAAATCATAGTACAATGAGACACTAACAAAACTGAAAGTTGAACATGACCACTAAAACCCACCTCATAGTGGTACATGACCACCCACCATGTCCCAAGTCACCCAAAATGGAAGGATAGATCATGAAAAAATTCTATAATAAAATAAAGGGGTTGAAAACACTAGAAGGTACAAGAAGGCTGTGAACTAAATAGCGTAGTAGGATTCCTCCAAAGATTCTATGAAATTACTTCATAAGTTAATTCAAATATGCTAAAAGAAAAGTAAAACTGGGAGAGTATGAGAATGATTGAAATAATATATTTTTAAACATTTAAAAATCATTTATTAAACTAAACTTCTTAAACATTATATTTCACCATTTAAAAACTAATCATTTTCTTAAAAATCTTTGAAAACCATTTGATAAGCTTAAGTCAAGTAATCAAGAAAAGATGAGAATATGCACCTAATATGTAAAGATGAACAAGAATCAATACAATATATTCAAGTTACATAATAATAATAAATAAATAAAGTAAGGAAACTTTGGTGCCATATGTTTTAACAATAAATTAAATAATTTTTCATTTTAAATAAATGGGTTTTTTATTTCAAAAGAATATTTAAACAAATCATGATTTATATTTAAAATGATAGAATATTTCTAAACAAAAATATTATTAAAACATTTGATATAAAATAGCTTATATAAATTTACAATTCATGTAAAAAAATTTACAACAGTAACTTATATATACATTTCAAATACAAACAAGCGAGCAACATGGTCATGTGCTAGGTTGGTATGATAGTTCCAAGCTATAGGGACCCAACACTGTGAATACAGAAAATTATGTACATAAATACCTTGAACCAAGGACAAGAGGACTCATTACCATAACCTAAGTAATGGGATGTGATGATATGATGTTTTTGAACATTTTAAATCATAAAGTGTCTCCCAAAATAACTCGCTAACTACCTAAGGCTTGTGTAACACCCCAAGACAATACAATATTTTCATTTATAAATAAATAAAACTTTATTTCTTTCTTTATTTTTAATTGACACCATTTTAATCTTACACTACACACAATAATGAGTTTACTTGCATTACACACATGGCCTAGTTTTATCGATAAAACTATATATTCATAATAAAATATTATTATTTAATATGATATATAACCAAGTTGTTAAATTATCAGTTATGAATAATTTAAAAAAAAAATAATTTTATATATTCCATATAATTTTAACATTTATCTTATCTTTTTCTTAGACATAATATATGAACTAATTCAATTTTTCAAATAAAAGAAATATTTTTCAAAAAATGCATTTTTACAACTTTTTAATGGAAAACCCTTTTTAAATAAAATATTTGAAACTTTTATATATTCAATAATACAAAATAAACTTTTTCATTAGAATAAGGACATAAAAATTTAGTTTGGATAAATTTTTAGTGTTTTTCTAATAACTTTCATATTATAATGAATAGTGAAAATATTGCATTTTAATTCAAAATACATTTTTCATCTAATTTATTTATATAGTTATATTATCCTTTTAATTTACTTTAATGTATAATTATATTATTTTTTTATCCTTTAATCCAATGATGGTAATTGGAAGTAATTTTACCTTGAAATTTGATATAAACACGTACCAATCTTTTGATGGTTTTTACTTTTTTTTAAACTCGCTTTCTCATTTTGACAATGGGAATTAATTTTAAATTAATTTCTGCTAATATGTGTTTTTAATTTTGAAAACTAGATTCCATATTTATAATTATAAGTTCCAAATTATGTAATTAGGTTCCTTTTATTTTTCGACATTATGAATATTAATTTTAGTAATTATTTTTATTTACCATGGTTAAACGTAAATGGTGTGATATAAGGTAAAAATAATATTATAATAATATAAAACAACCCTAACACATGTCTATATCTTATTGGATAAGTAATGGGTGACCAAAAAAATTCTTAGGAAGAACTTTTGGCATTTGGGAGCCACTTGGGTGTGATAATGACATGTTATAATAATTAATTTAAAGTAAATAGAAATATAACATAAGCATGTATCTTTTTACTAAAGCAATTTTAATATAGGGCTATATAACTGATCTCTTTGACTATAAATATTCATTATAAATATAAATAGATTTTATATATCATGGTATTTTATTTATAATTTTTAGACATTAAATAAATAAATTTATTTATGACATAATGATAATGCATCAATTACCTTATTAATGAATAATTCAAATAAATGATATTGTAAATATTAAAATAAATGTAATTTGAAAATTTTCATGCCATAAACGAATTTCTTGATGATCATGACATGTTATATTTTATTTAATTTAGTTTTTCTAAATGAATCAAGTTTTTATGACTTTAACAAAAATCAATTACCACTAGTGCAGAAAACATTTTTTACGTCGGTTATTTTTTATTATTTACGTCGGTTTTTAGGCGACGTTAATACGGACGACGTTATAAATAACGTTTTTTACGTCGGTTATTTAAAACCCGACGTAATATCCCTAACATCACGGTGGTTATCACGTCGGTTCATATAATAACCGACGTGATAAATATGCGCGGGGGGGCTTTATCACGTCGGTTATTCCCTAAACCGACGTGATAAAACGCCTGGGATATCGTTTATCACGTCGGTTATGACATAACCGACGTGATAAACCCTTCCCCTGGCCTATTATCACGTTGGTTATTTAAGAAACCGACGTGATAAAAAGGCCTGGGAAACGTTTTAGCACGTCGGTTATCCAATAACCGACGTGGTAAATCGATTCCCAGGCCTTTTAGCACGTCGGTTATATTAAGAACCGACGTGATAAAAGCCCCGGGAACGGTTTATCACGTCGGTTCTAGAAAAACCCGACGTGATAAACCCCTGGCGATTTATTTACCACGTCGGTTATAAAATAACCGACGTGAAAGAAATTTTTTTTTTTTTAAATAATTGCACTACTCTCACCAAAAAGCAACCAGAAACCAAACAAAAATAACAATGCCAGCCCTCCCCCAAGCCCCAACTGAACCCCACCCTCATCTATACCCACCTAACAACCTGGCCAGCCCTCCCCCACCACATTGGAGCCCCACCACAACCCTTGGACACCCCCCCACCCCTTGGACAGCCCCCCCACCCTCATTTACACCCCCACGACCCCTAGTACAGCCTCAAACACCCATTGGAAACCCCTCCCATATCCCTTGGACACCCTCCACCCCTTGGAAACCCCCCCCCCCACCCCTTGGACAGCCCCCCCACCATCATTTACACCCCCAAGACCCCTAGTACAGCCTCAAACACCCATTGGACACCCCCCACACCTTGACAGCCCTCCCAGACCCCTTGGACACCCCTCCCATATCCCTTGGACACCCCCCCACCCCTTGGACAGCCCCCCACCCTCATTTACACCCAACCGGCCCCTTGGACAGAACTCCCAGACACCTTGGACACCACTCCCATATCCCTTGGACACCCCCCCACCCCTTGGACAGCCCCCCCACACTCATTTACACCCAACCGGCCCCTTGGACAGAACTCCCATACACCTTGGACACCACTCCCATATCCCTTGGACCCCCCCCCACCCCTTGGACACCCCTTCGACAGCCCCCCCACCCTCATTTACACCCCCCGAACACCCCTTGGACACCCCTCCCATATCCCTTGGACCCCCCCCCCCCCACCCCTTGGACACCCCCCCACCCCTTGGACAACCCCCCACCCCCTGGACACCCCCCCCCCCCCGACCCCTTGGAAACCCCCCCCCCCCCCCTACCCCTTGGAAACCCCCCCCCATCCCCTTGGACAGCCCCAAACACCCCTCCTATATCCCTTGGACACCCCCCCACCACTTGGACACCCCCACCCTCATTTACACCCAACCGACTCCTTGGACAGCCCCAAACACACCTTGGACACCCCTCCCATATCCCTTGGACACCCCCCACCCCTTGGACACCCCCCCACCCTCATTTACACCCCCCCCCCCCCCCCCGACCCCTAGGACAGCCCCAAACACACCTTGGACACCCCTCCCATATCCCTTGGACACCCCCCAAACACCCACCCACCCCCTTGGAACCTCTCCCCCCATACCAAAATCCAGACCAGAAAAACCATCAACAGTAGACCAAAACAAGAAGTAGAGAAAAATTAAACATTCACTTATATAACATTCAAAACTTACACTGTCAACTTAAAAAAAAACTAAATCCAACCTAAACGACTACAAAATACACAATTACATTGATAATATTCAAAATTACATTTTACATTACAAACAACTAAAAGTCAATCAAACCTGTAAAATAATTTGACCACTCCACTTGTAAGTGTTTGATATCTTCAGCAGTAAAGGGTTGAGGGTCATCAAAAAGCTACAAAGGAAAAGGATAGTAGTCAACGTGTATAATGAATAAATAAAATTGAAATATTATGAGAAAGAGGAAATCTTACCAGGTCAAAACTCAGAACTGTCCCAGTTGTTATTATTTCATACATAAATCTTAACATGTAATATCCGCATTCGATGATGCCTTGTTGCTCATGACATTTCTGTTTGAATGAGTGTAAATTCAATATATTATTTTTATGTAATAAATCAAAATGTAAAAATTATAAATGGATATTTACCTTCGCATGTACATATTTGATCTTGAAATTCCTTTTCTTTGCGCTTTTTCGAAAGTGGACCCATGCCCTGTTAGAAAATAATACGAATGGGGTAAATTTAAAATTCATTATAATATATAAAACTATTGTGAAATTGAAACTTACGTTTCCAATATATTCTTAAAACTTTCTCGCACATCATCATGGAGAGAGCATATCCAATAAAGTGTTTTCTCCCTAGGGCAAAAAACCCCTAACATCCAATGATCCCTGATAAAAGGAAATTTAACGTTAGTGGTTTTTATGTTAAAAGATAATTAACTCTTTGAGAGGGATGTGTTTCATACCTCTCACAAAAAGGCATCATCCAACACTGTGTGATTACATTCTTTTCAAATCTATCAGCAATATAAAGCATTCTTTGTTCCTCATCCAATGCACATGCTTCAGGGGAAATCAATTGTGGGTCCACGAATCCATATACATCTGTCAGCTCATTCCTCTCACAAATTTTATACAGATACCTAATACAAAGCAGACATAAGTATACATTTTTAATAAATATAATGCAAGGAAAAGGTGTTAAGACTTACATGATAAAAATTTGCACCACGTTGATGCCCAACTTATCTCCAGTGACTAACTCCATGATATCAGTTTTCATAATCCCCACACATAGTTCACGTCCACAGACATGAGCTTCCATTGTAAAGTCATAATGATCCGCCAACAAATTTGAATATCTTGACAATTTGTCAAGACTGCTAGTATCTGCATCTGATGTCATAGCTATCTGTCTTTGTTGTTGTCTATACAGTATTTCTTTACCTTTGAAGTATTCCTGTAAAAATAAATTGAAAAATATATTAGTTTTCAAATGATAAAACATTAATAAAAATATAAAATAAAAGATATAACATCCATACCTCTATGGTAATGAGTCGAAGAAGTCTGGATGGCCAAAGTAAAAAATGGCCGATACTATGTCCAACTGTCGTCACCTCATCTGTAGGTAATGGTATCCGAGCTGATCTATCTATAATATCCTGTACAGTGACCCTATGATTCTCTACCTCTAACTGTTGATGATGAACTGTATCTCCTATACAATATACCATCCCATATGCAACTATATGATGTTGAGGATCATCAACATACAACTCACAATAAGTAGGTAGCTGCAACGGAGGAGGAGGATCAAAAATGGGGTCTGCAGGCTGAGGTGGGGGAGTGGGAGCTACTGGGAGAGGTGGAGTGGGAGCTGCACCCTGAAATTGTCTTTGCAAGTCTGCAAACATTAACTGCACCGATGCTCTAATCTTGTCCTTCATTGTCGCATTAATATTATGGACTTCAGCCTCCAAGGATTCTATTTTTTTTTATAAACTCCATCAACGTTAGAAGTTGAGGAACGTGGCAACACTTTTCTTACCGATACACCTGCCGGATATCCTCTTACACGGCCAGGATGTTCGGGCTTTCCCAATGCCACAGATAAAATATCTTCCCTCCCAGATGGTGTAAATGTCCCCTGTGAACTCTGCTCCTCAAGAGAGTCCTGTAATAATTATTTGAACATTTTTATAATGATTGGAAATATATGACGAAAATAGTAAACTTAAATAAATAAAATAGATATCTTACAATCCTCTCAACTACGAGTCTCGATTCTTCCGAAAGATATTGTCCTTTTTTGCCCTTCCGAGCTCTTTTCCATTTCTCATGTCTAGATGGAGGGGATGGAGGGGCCACCTCTCCAGAGCTTGAAGACTCAGCTCTTAGTTGTTGAAATTTTTCTGCCATCATTTGTTCTTCCAATAATGCATACCCTCCCCGAGATAAACTATGAGGGTATACATTTTTAGATTGGATCTCTTGATGAGCTTTCCTTGTTTGCTGTAAATTAAGAATAAGTAATCATTAACAAAACAATAATAAGATCATTTATATAAGAAAGCTTATAAAAGTTTACATTGCCCTTACCAAAAATGATTCTTTTCTTCTACTTTCAAAAAATTGTCTCCATGTGTCTTCATCTATAAAAGGATATATACGACATGGATTCTCACGACTCCTATGACCATAAATGAAATCAGATGAGAGGGTTGATTTGAAATCCCTCCATCTCCTAGCAGCCAACGATAAGCATTTCTTCCTGACTCCTCCAGTGTCAGGAATATCAAATGTCATCTGATAAAAAGGAGGTTAAAAATATTATATATACTAGAAACATTTAAAGAACAGTCAAACAATAGAAAAAGATCTTACCAAAATGGTCTCCCACAGCTGAGAAATTAAAGCCTTATCCACACTTCTCCAATCATCATAGAGAATGCTTACTTTGCTCTTAGCCTGAGTTGCTACAAAACCCTTAAAAGCTTTAGCATTTGGACCTCTAGGAAGATCATCATCATCAAACTCCACGACTATCCTCTCCTCCTTCGTACGGGCAAGTGATAATTTTGGTAAACGTGTGCACCCACGCTTACCAACCTTTGAACTCTTTTTCGTAATAGGAGCATGTGAATGTTCCTCCCCAGATGTATGACCAATATGCTCATCTCCAGAATCATGTGGCTGATCAACTGATTGATCTGTCATTTTCCTTCAAATCAAAAAAACAAACAATAGTTCACAAATAGAAAAGTGTAATAAATTACATAATAGTAAACATTGGTAATATGGTAAGCATGTTAAGCAATGATAAACATGGTAAACACAGGCAAAAGGTTGCCAAAGTGTTGGCCCAAGAAAGCTGAAACGTGGACTCACTGAGTCCACCGGTCAGCCGGTGTGAGCACACCGGCCAGCCGGAGGACCCAGGCAGTAGACTTGCCCACTGCCTGGTGCCACCGGCCGGCCGCTGGCTCACCACCGGCCGGCCGGTGGACCAGACAGCCTTTCTCTGTCTGGACCACCGGCCGGCCGCTGGATCACCACCGGCCGGCCGGTGGACCAGACAGAGAGCCTTCCTCTCTGTCTGGACCACCGGCCGGCCGCTGGCTCAGCACCGGCCGGCCGCTGGTGATCCAGACAGAGAGGAAGGCTCTCTGTCTGGTCCACCGGCCGGCCGGTGGTGATCCAGCGGCCGACCGGTGGACCAGACAGAGAGCCTCCCTCTCTGTCTGGACCACCGGCCGGCCGCTGACTCAACACCGGCCGACCGCTGGTGATCCAGACAGAGAGGGAGGCTCTCTGTCTGGTCCACTGGCCGGCCGGTGGTGATCCAGCGGCCGGCCGGTGGTCCAGACAGAGAGGGAGGCTCTCTGTCTGGACCACCGGCCGGCCACTGGATCACCACCGGCCGGCCGGTGGACCAGACAGAGCTTTGTTCTGGACCACCGGCCAACAGGTGATCCACCACCGGCCAGCCGGTGCGCCCAGGACTTCTCCTCTTTACGGTTTTTATTGTTTTATCGTTTTGGTTTGATACATGTTTTAATAAGTAAAAAATTTACAGTATCTAACATTATATGAAAAAACTAAATGTAAACAAGAAATAAACTTGTGTTACCTGTAATTTTAGGAATGTACAGTTGGATTGTTTTCCCAAATTCCTTCGTCGTGATCGTTCCTTATGGCACAAACCATGTCTTCAACATACTCATCATTATGTTCTGTTAATCTTTCCATGGAAGTAGGGATCTCACATAAATCAGCATCTTCATCAAATTCATCCTCACCAACATATTGGTTTTTCCCTTGTAAAACAACAGCCCACTGCATATCTGACTGATCTACTACATAGAAAATTTGTTTGGCATGTGTTTCCATTATAAAAGAATCAGCTGTGTCTTCCAATCTATTCAGATTAACAAGTGTCATTCCAAATTCATCGTGTCTGACACTGTTGTTACCGATAAACCATTTACAGTTAAAAACGGGAACTTTAATTTTAAAGTAATCAGCCTCCCATATGTCTTCAATCACTCCATAATATGCAGTTGATGCCGAAATTGGGTTTCTGTCCTTAGCACTCGAAAAATGCATTGCTTCTGCAAACACCAATACACCACTATTCTGAACTGCACTTCTGTTGTCCTGAGCTTTCGTATGAAATGTATAGCCATTAATGTCATAAGCGGACCATGTTATCACATTTAAAGATGGACCACCCACTATCCATTTTAATGTCTCTGATACATCTGATCTACCAAGCAAGGTCTTTTTAAACCATGGCAAAAAAGTTTTGTTGTGCTCATTCAAAATCCACATTTCTTTCTTCTTTGGATGACATTGTTTCAACTCATTAATATGCAATGTGATATACGGTTGAACATCAGCTATGTTATTCAAGATGTATAATTCTAACTTCTTCATATGTTCAGCTGACAGTGATTTGACTTTCAAGCCACGAATCCCCTTTCCCTCATTATTAACCCGTTCATGGCGAGATGGAGGCAAACCTATGTGTTGCGCCGTAGCCAAGTAGCTCGTACAAAACTCTGCTACCTCCTCAGAAATATACTTTTCAATAATGGAGGCTTCAGGTCGATATGGATTTTTAACATATCCCTTTAATATTTTCATATACCTTTCAAAAGGATACATACAACGAAGATATACAGGTCCACAAAGTCTTATTTCTCGAACCAGATGAATCATTAAATGCACCATCATATCAAAAAAAGTTGGAGGAAAATACATTTCCAAATGACAAAGTATAAAAATTGCATCCTTTTCCAAAATGTTCAAAGCATTCACATCAATCGCCTTGTTGCAAATTGAATTGAAAAAATAACACAACCTCATTATAGTCTTTCTGACACGGATGGGCAATATTCCACGCAGTGAAACTGGTAGAATTTGTTGCATCATGACATGACAATCATGTGATTTCATACCTATCAACTTCAAGTCTTTCAATGAGACAAAATTTTTTACATTTGAAGAATAACCTTGAGGCACTTTGATATCATGAAGACACTGACAGAAGCTACTTTTCTCCCTCTTCGATAATGTATGACAAGCCGGGGGAAGAAATGTTCGTCTTCCTTTAGGAGTGGGAGCTAACTCCAAACGTATTCCCATTGACAGTAGGTCTAACCTTGCATTCAACCCATCTTTTGTCTTTCCTTTAATATCTAGCAATGTTCCGATCAAAGAATCACAGATATTCTTCTCCACGTGCATGACATCAATATTATGTTTGACTTCATGATACCTCCAATATGGTAGCTCAAAAAATATTGACCTTTTCTTCCAAATATGTCTATCATTACCAGATTTCTGTGTCTTTCCCAATATCACATCAAGGTTTTTCACCCTCTCAAAATACAATTCTGGGGATAAAGGTTGAGGAGCAGTATCAAATTCTTGTGAGCCATTGAATGCCTTTTTTAGTCTTCTATAAGGGTGATCCATAGGCAAAAACTTTCGATGACCCATGTACACTGTTTTCCTCCCATGATGCAATTGACAATATGACGTCTGTTGTTCACAAATTGGACATGCTTTATGCCCTTTAACACTGTATCCAGACAAATTTCCATATGCTGGGAAGTCATTTATAGTGAATAGAAGCATTGCATGCAGTTGAAAATATTCCATTTTATAAGAATCATACACCCTAATACCATCAGCCCATAACAGTTTCAAATCATCAATCAGCGGTGACAAGTATACATCAATATCATTGCCGGGTTGCTTTGGACCAGAGATCATGATACTCAACATGACATATTTGCGCTTCATACAAACTTCAGGAGAGAGGTTGTAAATTACCAATAAAACAGGCCATGAACTATGTGTGCTACTGAGGGTTCGGTATGGATTCATTCCATCTGTGCACAAGCCTAGTCTCAGATTTTTAATTTCATTTCCAAATGTAGGGTACTGGGCATCAATTTTCTTCCATTGTGGACAATCAGCTGGATGACGTATTTTTCCATCACATACCCGCTCATCAGCATGCCATCTTAACCTTTTTGCATCATGTGAATTAGCAAATAAACGTTTGAAACGAGGAATTATAGGAAGATACCAAAATACCTTTGAAGGGAGTTTTGTAATCTCTACATCAGCTTGTGATTTTTCTTTCAACTTATACCGTGATGTCCCACATTTAGGACACTCTTTCAGAAATTCATATTCCTTCCTATATATAATGCAGTCATTCGGACAGGAATGTATTTTCCTGTATCCCAATCCCATCGGGCATAATATTTTTTTGGCCTTATAATGTGAATCTGGAAGATCGTTATCTTTTGGAAGAATGTCTTTCATCAATTGTAGCAGCTCTGTAAAACTTCTGTCACTCCATCCATGTTTCGCCTTCAGGTTAATCAATCTTAACACCGCCGACAAAACCGTAAAATCTGTACAACCAGGATATAATGGTTTTTCGGAATCACCATATAGACGTGCAACTGTCGGTTCTATCTCAATTTGTTCTGCTACAATATCGCGAATCATTTCTTCAATTCCATCGGAGTTACCATCTTGCGATTCATTATCATCAGTGACATTCTGTCCAGTTTCGCCATTCCAAATCCAAGGGTTGTAACTCGGATTGAAACCATGACAAATCAGATGATCTTTTATCTCTCTACTTTTCATCTTCTTCATATTCAGACATTTCAGGCATGGACAGAAAAAAAATGTCACTACTTGGAACATTTCGTTTAGCAAATTCCAAAAAGGCATCAACACCTTCCTCATATTCATTGCTCATTCGATGTGCCGTAATCCAACTTCGACTCATTATTACCTATAACAAATAGCAAAAATATATATATTTTTTAGATAAGACAAATATATTTTTATATGAAAAAAAATCATAATTTGAATGTAAACAATTTTGAAATATAAAACAAATCGATGTGTAAACCCCCCTGGACACCCCCCGACCCCTCTGGACAGCCCCCCACCCCTCCTGGACACCACCCCCCACCCCCTACCCCCTTGGACACCCCCTGGACATCCCCCAACCCTCTGGGCAGCCCCCCCACCCACCCGGACAACCCCAAATACCCTCTGGAGAGGCCGCCACCCACTTGGACAGCCCCCCACACCCATCCACCCCCTTGGACAGCCCCCCACACCCATCCACCCCCTTGGACACCCCCCTGGACACCCCACCGACCCCTCTGGACAGGCCGCCACCCCCTTGGACAGCCCCCCACACCCACCCATCCCCTTGGACACCACCCTGGACACCCCCCGACCCCTCTGGACAGCCCCCGACCCCTCTAGAAAGCACCCCCACCCCTCCTGGACACAACCCCCCACCCCCGACCTGCTTGGACACCCCCCTGGACACCCCCCAACCCTCTGGACAGCCCCCCACCCCTCCTAAACACCACCCCCCACCCCCTCCTAAACACCACCCCCCACCCCCTACCCCCTTGGACACCCCCCTGGACACCCCCCAACACCCACCCACACCCTTGGACAGCCCCCCACACCCACCCACCCCATTGTAAACCCCCCTGGACACCCCCGACCCCAAATCCATGCACCTATGCCATGGTTGTGTGTGAATAAAGTAGTAACAACTGTAAAAGGGCAACCCATCCAAATGGACACGCCCCAACCCTCTCGGGGATTTATAGAAAACGATGAAAAATTAGTGAAATCATAAAATTACTCAATATTGCAAGTCTAACAAATAGATCTAGGGATGATAAATAAGATTATGGTGCCAAAACGAGTTAAAAGGGTTCGCAATCGAAGAATCTTAGCTAGTTTCAACAAAAAAATCACAACACATATATATATACTATCCGCGAAAAAAAACGAACGAGTGGGAGGATTACCTGAGTGCTGCGAGTTTAGATGATTGATCCGAGGATATTAAATATGAGAAACGATGATGGCAAAACGAATCTAAACCAAAGAAATGGACGAGCCGATTCGTGTTTACGCGCGAGAGAGACGAGTCGCGACTGTCGAAGGTAAACTCGCGAATGACAATCCACGGGTCTGGGTAAATTTTTAAATGAGTTATCACGTCGGTTATTCAATAACCGACGTGATAATTGTTTTAAAAACATTTATAACGTTGGTTATTGAAATAACCGATGTAAAAACCTTCCTCCGATTCATTTGTTACGTCGGTTAGTTTATAACCGACGTTATAAAGGGATCAAAATCCGCGTTTTTTTACGTCGGTTATTGAATAACCGACGTAAAAAGGCCTTCGGAAACCGCGTTTCTTACGTCGGTTATTGTTATAACCGACGTAAAAAACGAAGCCGCACGATTAATAACGTCGGTTATAATAATAACCGACGTTAAAGGGGTACCGAATACAAATATTTACGTCGGTTAATAAATAACCGACGTAACAAACCTCGTTTTACATATTATGACGTCGGTTTTATATAACCGACGTAAAAAATGGTGACGTAAAAAACGTTTTCTGCACTAGTGTACTAAATAGTGTCAAAATTGACATAAATGAGTTTTTAAAACAAATAATATTTTATTAAAAAATATTATAGTCATAAAAATATAAGATTCGGAAAAATAACTTAGATAATGTTAAAAATATCATTAATGATCCACATGATGTTATATTGGAATTTTATAGTAACTATATTAACCATATAGTGTAAAAATACAAGAAGACATGGTAAGAGTTAATTTATTTAACTAAGCATTAAATCAAAAAGATAAGGTTAAATTTCAAACCTAAACTTATTTAAAACCTATTGCTTGAGAGGATTTAGACTCATACTCATATTATCCTCGAAATATATCACTTTTTAGAAATTATAATTCTAAAATCAATTTATAATAAAATAATATTTCAAAACTTTCCTAAAATTCCACTCTTCCCTCTTATAAAAGGGCACCACATCTACCCACTTCCACACACCTCTAAATCCCCTTGGATCAACCAAAAATTATAAACTAATATCAAAAAATCCCTCCTTTACTTCTATAAGCCTAACCTTGGGTATAAATAAACTCAAGTAATCATTTCGCATAAACCAAAAGGAGTTACCCAATTTAGATGTAATGTCTTCTCTTAAGCTCCTTTTCTTTATTTTCTTTCTCTACCCCATACAGTCTCTTTATTCCATTATTTTATAACAAAATCAATATAATAAATATAATATTATTATTTTATTCTAATGGTTCAAATTAAACTTACATACACCTCCATCTAATGGATATAGAACATATTGTTTCTGTGTACGGCGAACTACTACCTCACGAAATGATGATTGTTCATTTTTCCTTTACCACCAATCAGGGAGGCCATTATGATGGACACTATATTTATA
Source organism: Viscum album (assembly GCA_963277665.1). Classification (NCBI taxonomy): domain Eukaryota; kingdom Viridiplantae; phylum Streptophyta; class Magnoliopsida; order Santalales; family Viscaceae; genus Viscum; species Viscum album. The sequence continues at coordinate 78,799,637 of OY728133.1, read as the reverse complement.
TATCATATATATTATATTTATATTGTATCTATTATTATATGATTTTTTATTTATAAAATACCTTTATACTTTCCATGTTGTGTAAATATGATAATTTCATTTAAGCAAGTGTGGACTACCGCCACCTCAAAGCGATATGACTCGTTAATGACTTACATGGAATGTATAAAGGATGGTTGTAATAAACATATAATATATATATATATGTGTGTGTGTGTGTTTGTATGTATGATACTAGAATTATAATATATATATATATGTATCATTTAATTTTAATTCATTTAATACAATAATGAAATGAAGGTAGCGTTCATGCGTATGTATAGCCTACCATCTCCATTAACAGTGCACTTCATTTATAGTCTCCAAATATTATGGACTATTATAAATACATATTTAACTAATATATAAGATGATTTATTCATGGTTTAAATTCTTTATATGATCAAACCATGATATATTTAATAATAACACTAAATAAAAATTCAAAACATACTTGAGAAAACTAGGCAATTAACACCCAGAATAGTTAAAATAATGAAAAAGTGTTAACAAATGGGTAATAAAATATTGTAATAAGTTAATATATGGTATTATAAACATTATTTTGGTTCTGGTATTAGTTATTAACAAGTTTTAAACTACTATACAATATTTTAATGACCACACAACAAGAGGAAGGTTAAGGTAAGGATTTTTATCTCACTTTTTAAATATGTGAGATTAATGTCATATTCACTACTTACTTATTTTGTGTGCCATAACTACCGGACATTTTGATATATTATATAATGAATAGTATTATTCTCATGATATTATAAGATTAATCAAACTTCATACCTTTCTATAGATTATTATTTAAATTTTTCAAAGTTATATGGGACACTTTAAAATGTTTAAAGATTATTCCCCTCAAGAATGATCTTAATCTCACTTCCTTTTGTGATTGTTAACTTTCTCTTGAAAAAATCACTTTATTTTAATGATTTTTTATTTTAAATTTAATTTAATATTCATACTCTCATAAAATGGATATTGGTATTTCCTAAACTGTATATCATTATTCATACGGTGGTTACTTCGACAATTATTTGATTAGTTGGGGAATTATTGATAAATCATAATTTCTCATTCAATATGGTTATTTAGTAAGTAATATTAGTTATTTTGATTATTAAATATGAGGAATTATTTGGATTGGAAATGAACGGTGGATCTTATACTTTATATAGCTCCTTGATGCATCAACAAGTTCTCATGAGAAAAATAAGTTTGCCAAATTAAACAGTTTCAATCCATGTTTTAAATTGTCTTGTGAAAGTTCTTAATGGTAATAGGTTTTCATGTACTTGAGATATGATGTATAATAAGAAATAAATTCCTCTCATTTATTTATCATTATTATTTATCCATGAGATTTAGCGTTGAAATTTTTTTGGATATAGTTCATTCTCAGTTAATTGGTTTATGGCATGTGTTTCAGTTTCTTACTTTCCATATTATTTGTGCCTTGTCTAGTTATGTAAATGGAAAGTGTGTTCAGTTATTTAACTTTCTATATAGATTTATTTATTATTAATTCCATTTTATTTTCCTTTACTGAGCATTTGAGCTCAGCCTTATCATGTTTCTTTCCCCAGGTTATGAAGAAGAGAACATTGAATAAGATTTTAATAATTCAGTTTACTTCAGTTATTATGTAGAATGTTTTAGTTTGTTTTCTCAATATATTATGAGTATCATTTTTATAATTTATCTTTCCAAGACTTATAAACTGAATGGTCCTTTGGGAATTTCTTCCTTGTAATAATGCTAATGTAATGTAATAATGCACAAGCACCAGGCTTCTGGGGTTAAGGATTTACAGTTGATACCAGAGGAAGTTTAGTAACAACCTTGGAAACTAGATTTAGAAAACATATATTAGGGAGCACAACCCTAATATAGACATTTATGATAAGTATATAATAACATCATATAATTTTTTTTATAGTAAATATTATGTGGTAATTCCATTAAAGACATCCATATCTGGATACTACAAGTGGACATGGTTCTAGTACATATGTACCTAGGAGTAACAAATAGGACAAGGTATGTTTGGCCTATCTCGGGGTAACCTGGTACATGAAAATGGGCCTTACTATACACTTGGTTTGATTCTCCCATGGTATATTTTTAGAGTAATTCATATTTTATTTACCTACCATTATTAAGTATTTAGAAGTAATGATTTACCCTATGTAGCCAAATTTTATGGTTCTAGGATTTACGATGCCTAAATTTCTATTATGTGTTATACCATATTTATATCTATAAAATTTCATAACATTATAAGATAATCCAGTATATGCTATTGTTTGAAAATGGAACCTAGTAGAAGGAATGTGAACCACACTGATGCACGTGATCCAAAGAGTAAGAAAGATCAAATCATTCATCGTCTTAAGCAAATATTTCAAAGAGAAATAGTCTCCCAAATGTTCTCATCGTATGACAAAATAATATCATGTGAAAATGATATGGAAAAATAATTATTCAAGACCTATGTATTTGAAGGAAACCAAGACAATAAGAGGACATCTGGGCACCATGAAAAAGTAAATGACTCAAAGAAGATAAAGGGAAAGTAGGATTTTCCAACATGTGATAATTTTGGAAAGAAACACTCTATTACTTACTTGAAGGGAATGGGAGTTTTTATAAATGTGGAGAACAAGGACTCCATGTTCTTGATTTCAAGGTTAAGAAAAAGTTTTCCAATGTAAAATGCTTCAAATATAATGAGATGTAACACTATGTGAATCAATGTCTCATGTGTCAAAGGAATATAACCCAGATGATGCTATTGGATTGTGATAAAGTTATGATACTATCACAGATGAAGAGGAATGATTAATATGATTTTTCAAGAATTATGTCATTTTAATATTTTATCAGTTATTTACTAGTTATAAGAATTATGAAATATATAATTATAGTATTGTATTACTATTTCATTAAGGATTTGAGATTGTATGGTACCAATAAAAGTGACTCAGTTTCAAGTTAAACTTTTTGGAAAATATATGGTTGAGGGAAAGATAGCCCTTAATATGTTTCTGATACTGAGATAATGATGTTGGAATAAATATATGATTGATTTGGATAAACTGTATTGAATATTATTTACTACCTTGAAACTGATTAATGATCCATTTATTCCATCATTGTTGTAGTTATAAAAAACAATGACATGTTTTTTATCCTCGTTACTACTATTAGGAGATGATCTTGTTTTTTAGAAACCATAGTCATCACTGTGGGTGTTCTTTATAATTTCATTAAAATATATTTTCTTGAAAATAACATATTTTTCAACATACCACATCATGGATTAAACTTTATTTGAATCTCTTCATTCCTTTGTGGTTTATTCAACTATAATCAGTCTCAAAGGAATCCATGAGCATGTTGATAATAAATGAAATATAAACAAACATTAAAATTTCCTGAATAAATGAACCATGACATAAATTCAGAGTATAATCTCATCATGAGAGTAATCTAAAAACTATTTCACTAAATATAGTAATGTTTTTTATTAATCCAACTCTTAATATAAAGAAAAGTACTATATTGTCTAACTTTCATTGAGGGTTCTTCAATATTCCTCTTTATAAACTCACTTCATGAGGACTATTAAAATTACTTGGGGAACTTTTACACTCCAATAGTTACAAATTCCATCATTTTATAGACAACTTATCATTGATTCCATATTATATCCCATGATACTATAGCCCATGAAAGATCTGATTTATATTAAAATAGTCTCAAATTAAACAGAAAATATCATCTAAAACAAATAAATGATTATACATACTTTCAATACTCGAATAAATTGAACCAAGCTAGATAAATCTACTTAAAAATGATAAAAATACATACACAACACATAAAAATTAACGTAAAATTGTTGAAAAATTCTTAAAAATCAACATGAATTCATTAATTTACAAACTAGCCAAAAAACATAATCAACAGATGTTATAAGTAACCTTTAACATTTAAAAATTAATTGAAAATAAAGATAATTAGAGTATAAGTGATGTTAAAGTGAACGAACTAAGTTTTCATAGAAAAAAAGAATTTTTTTATAAATAAAATTTTTTATTTTTACTTTTATTTATTTTTATCCATTTATTATATTTATATTATACAAAACATCATATTTTTATGCAATTTGTAGATTTTTAAAAATAGCTGATAAAAAATTCAATACCATATTACATTCCATTAAAAATTTTATTAAATCAATCACGATACTTAGAAAATAATAAAATCTTGGATGGATATTCCAAGATAATTATATTCTAAATTTTCAAAAAAATAGCTCTCTTTTATCACTAAAAAATGCACTAAACTTCAAGCAAAAGTTTTTCATCTGGATGGAATCCAAAAAATTTGTTTTACAAAAGAAACATTACTTATGGGGAGATATAAACAAATAACATGAACACTCCTTGATCACACATTTGTTATACTTGGGTTCACATGGGAACATTGGGTACTATATATGGTAGAATTATATGGTGAATTTTTATGCACCAACATTTTCAATTTCCCACAGTTGAAATTTTATATTCATTCCATATTTCATTACATTAAGGATATCATGTTCTAATAATACATTATACGATAATAATGTATTCAAAATTTTCATGATCATGAAAAAGAGATGAAGAAACTAAGAAAAAAATAAACAATTACATATGATTTTAGTATATTGATAAAAAAGATATTTTCATACTGATAAGGTCCACTAGGCTACAATGCATTAGCTTAGACATTACAAATCTAGTAGAAACAAAAAATTTCAATTATAAGAATCATGATTTGTTCTTTAAATCAAATAAAAGGGCTTTTGAAGTTACTTCTAAAATTAACTAGAGGTCATATTTCCCTTGAAGATAAAATTGAATTCAATTAATAGAGCATGAAACCAAATAATCACATAAAGATAAATAAATCTACGCATATATTAACAAAAACACTTGTATGAATCCTTGAAATTTTGGAATGTGGGGATGAGGAGAAGAAAGGACTATGAAAAAAAGAAACACAATTTATGAGTAAAGGGAATATATGTTCTCACTGGGCCCTGATTTAGATGGTGTAGATCAAAAAATATTGTGTAAAAGAACTATATTTGAGGGAAAAAACTGTACCATTTATGGATTCGTGTGTGTCACCCTTATATAAGAGACATGCTAATATTATATGTATCATTCCAAATGTATTGGATGTATTCAAATATATGATCCTACAATTATTCTCCATCTTATAAGAAAATATCATAGTTGGAATCTTAGCCTCAATGTGGGAGAACATGAGAGGAAGCGGTATAAGTGTAATGGAATGAGGAAGTCATGCATTTCACCTATGGGTATTATGTCTACGTTAGATGTAATAGTGTTATAGAGAAAGGAGATACATTTGGTTGGGATGATGGTACAAAAACACAATGATTTTTACATCCTTTTGAGTCTCCACATGTGTTCATCCATATAAAAAATATAAAAAAATAAAGAAAATGAAATGATGACATTAATATTAAATTTTTTTGATATTAATTATATTTATTTATTATTATCTCATTTAATCATGTCTTATTTTAACTTCCCATATATAATATATTTTATTGATTTTGAAATTTTATTTTCCTCTATTTTTGTAAATTGATATATTACCTATATATCATATATTATATTAATTTATTGTTATAACAATGAAAACATGATAACCGGTAACATGGCACCACCTGGTCTAATTAAATCTAATTCCTGATACCTATTTATGATTCAATTATACTTTAAGGACCTTTAATTATTCTGTAATAATTATCAATATATTAATATTTCATTAGGAAATTTTCAATAAGGAGAGTCAGACATTTTATAATAAATTTTGAATGTTTTTCTTTTGAAAAAAAACATGTGCATGTTTTTGTACATGTGTTTCCATTTTTCTTACTAAAAAATATTGTTTATGTCACTTATTTATATAAATTTATTTTGAAATTTAATAGTATCAATTTTTTCAAATACTTAACAAACACCGTTTATTTTTTTAAAGTAATATAAAAAATAACTTCATTCAATTTCTTAAAAAACAATTATTCATGTATTTTTACATGTGTCTTCAGATTAATAAATAAAAAATGTTCTTATGGAACTTATTTATGAGGTTATATTATTGATTTTTATTTTTTTATTTTTTTTCTCCCAAGAAACTTTTTTTAACATTGTTTGTTAAGTTAAAATAATTATACACTTAAATTCCAAAGAAACACAAGTTTAATAAGAAATTTTGAAACGCATATACTGAAAAATTAATAATAATTTAAATTTGATATGAACAGTTTTCAAAAATAAATTCCAAACATAAATCTAAAATCATGAATAAACTCAACTAAGAGACTCTTTATTTTTGAAAAATAAATCTTGAAAAAATTATATAAAATAAAACACATTAATACTAATTGAAAAAAATATCAATAAATTTATAATCACTCATATTAAAACACTAATCCAAAGTGATAAGTCCCATAAAAATGATCAATAATAATTTACAATAAAAATATAAATTTTATAAGAAAAAAAATTGGTGTTTGTTTTGTTTTAATAAAAAAAATTCAATGAGCACTCCTCTAACCAGTTTGCAATAATCATTGAAAGATATAATTTTAAATTTTATAAAAATATGGTTTTTGGTTTATTTCAATAAATAAATTTCAATGAGAACTGTCGTAATTATTTTTTATTATGTTATATAATTCATTTTATAAGAAATGTTATTTTTTACAATTTATTAAAAGAATGCTTGTATTTGTTTTTGTATACATGTTTCCAATTTTCATGCTAAAAATTAACTTTTTGGATCTTATTTAGGAGTTTTTTATTTTTAAATTTCTATGTTTTTATATTTCTTATTAAAAACTAGGTTTTTTTCTTATTTAAATGGTTGTTCTTTTAATTTTTTCCAACTTGTAACAGTTTTTGTATATTTTTTATTAAAAAATGATTTTTTTCACTCCTTTGTGTATATATTCAACCCACAATATATTAGAATGAAAAATAAATTTTATCATTAAAACCCATCTCTAACCCACATTTTATTCAAAGTTTCTTATGATATTTTTCTACATTATAACACCAAATTTTGGGTTTCACTACGTGGTGTTGTCCATTATTTTTATTTTTAAATATTTTATTTAATTTGTTTTGATTTGAAAATTATTATATTTAATTATTAATAATAATATAAATAATCATAAAATATTATTTTTAATTTATAATAGTTTCAAATATAAATATAAATTCAATGAAAATCCTACACTTCCAATAGTAAATAACTCTACGATACTCAAACCTAAGACCTCACTGAGACACTGAACGGTCGTTACCACTGAGTTTTACCCTAGGTGTAATATTATTTTTAATATTAAAAAACAGATTAATTTGTTAGAGATTATTTCACTATAGCTACTCTATTTTAAAGTCACATTAGTCCATTTTGGGGTTTTGGGTTAGAGGTTCCCAAAATAATTTAAATCTATAATCTTTTAATTCATAGACCCATTATTAAAAAAAATTAATTTCCACTCTTATTAAAGTGTTTTTATTCTTGATTGTTATTTTTAAAACACTTATATAAATTTTACCATAAAAATTTCTAAAAATGGTTATGTATAACTGTTACAAAAATTGATAGCATACACTTTTTAGTAATTTTTATCAAACATATGGTTTAAGAAAGTAAGTGTTATCAAATTCCTTTTTAAAAGTAATTTTATTCAACTTATTTAATCCATTTAATTTTTAAATATGAGTGTTTCTATATTTATTATTGAAAAAGATATTTCTGTACAATTATTTAAGTAGTTTTCTACTATAATTTAAATGAAACTGGGTACCTAGTAAACCTAGATCAGGTACTCGATAGCTTATAGGGTTGTTTTTTTAGTGAGGGTATTTTTATTCATTTATATTTAACCCTTTTTTCTTATCATTGAAATTCATTTCTTCACAAACATTGAGACCCCCTCTTTGGAGATCCTCTAAGTATTTTCTTAACCCTCTTACCACCTTTGGATCTAAGGATGATTCTTGAGTGGTTTTTCTTTCCAAATCCAATGTAAGCCCTCCTCTCCTTCTTCAACCCCCTTCTTATCATAGCCTTATCCCACCAAAGGTGCCACTCCTAGGCTGAAAATGGAAGAAGAGAGATAATGACTCCTAATACCCACCTTCTGTAGGCACCTAGTTGGAAACTATCATTAAGGGTATAAAAATCTCTCATATAGAAGTCATTACACCCATTAATAATATTGTATTGGTAGATAGAACAAAAAACACCATTAAACACCATCACATAATTTAAAAGTACACCAAAAACATCCCCACGGTGCATGAATAATGTCAACTGATTCAAATAAATATCCAATTAAATACCAAAAGATAAGTCCTAAAGAATAAACTTGACAATAACTCAAAAATTCATGCTTGTAATGTCTATCTTTGTCCCCAAAATCCTTCTGGAAACCTGAAAACTAGTTTATATATATATGGTGATCATAACATGTATGGTTAGTAAGACCATTACAATGGTCTCTCATGCACATTTAAAAATATTATATGAAACTTTCATGTTGTGGAGTGTGACAAAAATTAATTCTTAAGTTAAAATGATGTATAGTGGTCAACCTAGGTTTTTTTCAGAGAGGAGCACTCAATAATCAAGTTATCACTTTAAATTATAGGAAAATAGGGGGTTGTTTTTTAAATTTATTTATTTTTAAGAAAAAGGAAAAAAAATTAAATGGGAGATTGAAAATATTAATATAAGAAGGGTGATCAAGGCAATTTTGGTTTCATAATTTCAATGTTATCCATGTTCCAAGTTATCCAATCATCTTCTGCTAAGATGATTAAAGTGAGATTCCACAATAACTTCCTCTCAATCCCTTGATAAAATGGTGATGGTGAGAATAACCATTACCAAAATCTCATCTTGGACTACCCTCTTTCCAATGTGTGAGATAGTTATAGTGAATACCCCCAGTTAACTTAGGTAATACCTGATTAGGTCTTATTTATCAAAAACAATCAAGAGTGTCCACTACCACTCCCACACGTACTGAAAATTGTCTAGTACTTCACCACTAAGACCTGGTCTATTTTATCTTATATAAACTAGTACCTAGTGGAGTAATATAAGGATAATCAAACAAGGAAATAAAAATAACATTATATAAAACAAAATTTGACCATACTTGATAATAAAAACTATTATTATAGTATTTTATCCAACCTAACATATTAAAGAAATAGATTTTATTCCATGAAGTGGAATAACTCAATGATTAAAAAAAAAAGAACCCCCCCCCCCCCCCACACACACATCCATTAGAAGTTTTCTCTTTAATTTGAATGGTATCTGAGAATAATGGGGAAGAATAAATCCTTAGAAAACTAAGAAAATAGAAAATTAAGAATAACTAATTTCTTCTCTATAATCCATCCATAAAAATATTTTTGAGTTTTATCCTACAAGATGATCAAATATTTCGAAGTGGTACTATTAAAATTTGTTAAAATTTTATTTTCTATATACCCTAAAATTTTCAAAAACTTTGGACAAGTGTAAGAAAATTTATGCCTGAATTTATGAATCCCCCTTTTTTCTGGTCAAAGAGGATCTTCATCTTCCTCTAATTTATGTGTTCATCAACTAGATTAATGATATAATTTCTCAATGAAGTTTAATCTATACATGATCCATCAAGTACTCTTTCATATTTAACCATAATAACCTCATATTATTTCTTATATCCAGAGATATGCATCATTTGGTTGAGGAGTTCTCAAATATATTATCCCAAAAAGCTTCTCTACATTGATTGATTTATTTGGGCCCCATGGATTTCTAATGAGCACTGGGTCCAGTTGAAGAAGTTGAATCTAAAGAACAATGTAAGCCTAAAATAGAATATTTCCAAAAAAAATATCAATATTGAAAAAAAAATCTTTGAATATATAAGTGATTGAAAATAATTAAAATTATAGAATTAAAAAATTCTCAATTTTTTGCTCAAAATTCACCAAAAAACTAAAAATGATGTAATTAAACTCAAATTGATAAATTTTTTGGGATTAAATCATTTAAATACACATAAAAAAAGGTAAATATCATATATATCAATTCAACCACACTTATCACTTGTAATCCTGGAAAAGTAAACATCAAAATCAAATCAAATCAAATTTAAAACGCATACCAATTTGATCCACTAATTTAACACCAAGAAAAAAAATATATAATTCCTCCACAAAAAACATTATTTAAATTTCTCCATTTATATAATTCAATCCATTTACACTTAATTTATACTCTCATGCACACAAAACACTTACCTTATCTAAATTTTCCCTCTTCACATGGATGTTAATATTCAACAAGGCTTTTCTCATCCAAACCCATGAAAGGGTCACCATAGTCTTGATAAATTCTTAAATATCCACCTGATGTGAGTCAAGATAATTTATTTATCATGAGTAATTTTCAATTCTATTCAATGTATTTTTGTTTCTAGTTTTTATATGTCAAAAATTATAAGGAATAATAACGCGGTTTTGGCTCTTTTTAAATAAAAATTACATAATTCTAGTTTTCACTCAAGTATGGTCTCCTCCTAACTCCCTTAAAAAAATCAGATCCAATCATCATGAAAAAATTAAGTAAAGTGAAAGGCATTCATTATTTCATTAGAAAAACTGATTTTGACTAAAGTATCTTAAAAAAAATTTAATTTTTTATTTATATTTTCTAATTCTGTACAACTTTATTTTTGATGGCAATAAGGGTGATTTTAATTTTAAGAAGTGTGTGTGACTTATTATCTATTATTATGAATGAAAATAAATATTGTAATCTTCAAGAACTTGATTTTTTATTTATTTTTTTAGTATCTCTATCTCATCAATTTTTAAAATTCTACTCAAAATCTCTAGAAATGAATAACTTTTATTAGAATAAATTTTTCGGAAGAAAAATCACTTTTTTAGTATTTTATTTTCCACCCAATATTTCACCAAATGATGTATCACTACACAAGATATCTTCCCCCACACTTAAGTTCAAATATATCATTTATTTTAAAATCTAGAGAAGGTTTTATAGGAAAAATTTACTTGTAATGTGTCTAACCTAACATGATATCCATGGATACTAAGGGATATAAGGATTAAATGTACAAGAAAGACCCAAATAAAAATAATTATCTTTAATATGGGTATTTTAAAATATACTAAATTCCTCAATCAATTAAAACAAAATTACCTCAAACCCTAAAGTTTTGATAGAAGTAAATCAAATTATTGTTAATGAAACCATGGATTGGTTCTCTCAAGAAATGAGGTGAATGTAAAGAACATATCAAAAAGGGTTCATAAGCCTTATGAGAAGGTTATTTTTAATATAATGATAATGAGATATAGCATGGGATTCAAAAATAAAAGGTGTTTTCATGAAATTCTAAATGTTTTTAACTTTGAAAAATTCCATTCTCATTATTCATTTGTGTTCTATTTAATGTGAAAATCAGTCAACTGATTGACATGGGTTTCAAAAATAGAAAAGATAATAATTTTAGTTCACAATTTTTAAAAAACATAAAAATTGAAATAATAAGCACACAAAAATTTTAAAAAAACACAAAAAAATTGAAAAATAGAATTTTATAATACTAAACTATAAATGTTCCCTCCCTCACACTTAAATGATGACATATCCTTAAAAATTTCAAGTAAATTTAACATATAATTTGATTTTTAATTAAATCACAGAAATAAAGTAATTGTTAAAGAGATTTATGGCCTGATGGATTTTATTGATAAACAATTTAGAGTAGTTTGATCTCCTCCACTAGCTCTGATGTAAAGTTCCCACGGAATTTCTTCAGCTTATATCCATTAATAGTGAATGGATATTTCTCTCCTTCCCTTATAATCTTCACAACATCAAAATTATATACTTTAGTAACTATAAAAATATCTTCCCTTATGGAATTAAGTTTACCTATCATCTTCTTGAGTCTTGAGTTTAATAAAAATAATGTGACTCTAAGATGGAAGTATTTTGGTTGGACCATATTTTCATGATCCACCCTTGTTCGGTATTTATAAATCTGGGAATTTTTAAAATCTTCTCTTCTAATTTATCCAAATCTTACAATTGTAATCTTCTCTCTTTTCTAGCTCTTTCAAGATCCAAATTCAGATCACTTATAACCCATTATTCCATATTCTCTAATTTCATATTCAAGCAATATATTTTCATATAAATCAGACCATTTTGGATCATTATTATTGGGGTTTTATAGGTTATCCTAAAATCCCAGAATGTGTCTTCCAACCATTATCTCAAATACTTCCTACTAGGTTTAACAGTCTTTTCCAAAATTCCTTTTAATTCCCTATTGGACACTTTAACCTGGACATTATTCTATGGATGATAAGGGGTTGACACTTTTTTATGCACCTCATACTTTCTCAGAAAATTCTCCATTCCCTTATTGCAAAAGTGAGGCCCTTGATCACTGATCAAGGCAATGGACACTTCAATCCTACAAAATATGTTGTCCCTAACAAAATCACAAACAACTTTAGCATCATCAGTCCTAGTATACTTTTATTCTACCTATTTTTAAACACAATATATGGAAAAATATATATATATATAACAATTTAAAAATTAAATTAGGAAATTTATTATAAAATCTATCCCTCGAACTTCAAAAATCACACAAAAATTAAGTTACTTTTGGAAAATTTACAATATATTTAAAATATTTAAAGGAATATAAATTTTTCACACCTTTTGACAAATTAATGGGCATATTTGAAAAGGGTGGTCCAATAAATTCTAAATTATAATACCTTCCTTTTTATCCTTTAATGTCAAATGTGGTTCCCATAAGCTAAAGTGTGAAAAAACTCAAAAATATATTAAATTTTACCTTCAGATAATAATATTCTTATCACTTGGTTATTGAAAATTTTCCAAATAAAAGGATCCTACCATATGTAATATCTGGATTCATATTTTATTTTTTTAATTTCATGGGAAGTTAAGTGATATCGAACTTGATATGTTACCAGATAATTGAACATGTCAGCATACCAAGGCAATTCTCTTTCAATCAAGTATAACTGCTCTATTATAATTTAATCCTTAAGTGTTTATTGCTCTATAATTTCAACTTCAGAAGTGTTGGGAAATCTACTCAAGTAAAAAACCACTTGGTTCTCATCACCATTCTTATATTTTATTTCTACGTCGAACATTTACAGCTATAAAATTCATCTCACTAGCCTCATTTTAGCTTTATCCTTATTCATCAAATACCTAAGAGTTGTATGATTAGAAAACATAGTGACTTTAGTCCCAAGAAGATATGATATAAATTTATACAAAGAAAAAACAACTACTAAAAAAATTCTATGGTTGTGTAATTGACTCAGGCCTCATCTAATATCGTTTAAGAATAGGTAATGACTTGTGTTCTTCCCTCAATTCTCGAAGAAATAACTTCTTAAACTACTTTGTTTGAGGCATCAAAAAGTAGCTCTAATGGTTCTTCCCAATTTTATGGTTGCATCACTGGTGTAGTGATTAATCTCCTCTTCAACTCATTAAAAGTATTCCCTACACTGTCCATTAAAATTGAAATTAGAATTTTTCAAAAGTAATCAAGAGAGAGGGTTGGAAATATTATTTCTATAGAATCTTTCATTTCCTAAAAATGATTTAACATGTTTCACAAAATTTTGTTAATGAAAATAATTTATCAATTAATTTTTTATTTATCCACTTCAGTTCCTTTTTTGAAATAATATTCCCAAATAAAATTCCCCACTCAACTATGAAATTACACTTTTCAAAATTTAAAAAAAATATTATTTTCAATGAAATTATTCAATACTTTTTACAAATTTTTCAAACAATGATCAAAATAATTTCTAAAGCCTATGAAATCATACAATAATACCTATAAAAAAATTATCAATATGGTTAGAAAATATACTTATTATGTACCTCTAGAATGTAGATAGAGAATTAAATAATCAAAATAGAATAATTTTTTAAGAAAAAGTGTCAAAGGGACAATTAAATGTAGTCTTATATTGATATTCAAGTGAAATGGGTACCAAAAAATACATAAAAAATAATGATTTATCCCTAACAATAATTTTAACATATGGATAATAAAGGGGATTGGGAAATGACATTTCTGAGTGGCCTGATTCAACTTCCTAAATTCTATACACACTTTGCAGCTATTATGAATTCTCATAGGGATTAATTCATTGTTATTATTCCACATAGTGGTTAGGATAGTTTTCTTACAAACTACATGGATGGGGGATAACACGTTATGAATTTTAAATGCGATCTATGATCCTTGTTTCTAAGAGTTTCTCTGTCTCCTTATTTACAACATCCATTAAGTTGGGATTCAGACTCTTTTGGGGTTTCCTAATAGGTTTGGAATATCCCTCAAGTAGAGTTATATGTAATAATATTTATAGTTTTATTCTTGGTATATCACCTAATATATACTCTATTTACTAGAAATTTTATCTCAAAATCTCGATCAAATATTTTTCTTGGGTTTCAGACAAATTATTATCAATTTTCACTAGTAAATTTTCTCCATCCATGAGGTACATATAATTCAAATTAATGAGAAGTGGTTTAAATTCTAGATTTGGGGGTTGTTCAAGGGATGAAATTAAATTGAGTTTCTCCACTTAAAAATATGGAATAAATTATATATAATAAATCATTTCATCTATTTTATCATCTAATAAATCATTAATGAAATCAGATGTTACCTATTCTTCCAACATGTAATCAGAATCTCCGTATTTTTGGGTACTCACATGTTCTGTGATATTTTAAATTGGAGATTAATATCCTAAGACTAATAATTCATGTAATATACTATATTATTCAATAGTTTATTTAAATTTTTTAAGGTGGATTTCAAAGAGTGAGTGGTAATTTAAAGGGTGCCTCATTGAGTCAAAGATATTAAGTGGACAGTGCTTTATTGGAACTATATGGTGAGTATTCATTCATAGATGTTGATAATTTTCTTATAAATATTTAATAAATGTATCCCTAAAATTATGGGTGAGAGTGATTTGATCCTATATTATTCCATGTTAATCATAAATAATTCAGTTGGAAATAGGAGATCTTTGAATTTTATAAGGACATCTTCTAGGACTCCTACTGAGAAAACCATGGATCTATTTGCAAGATAGACCACCAAAATTATGGTATTGAAGTCTCAAATATGAATTTAAGGGTATATTTGGGAGAAAATACATTAACTGAAGCACCTATATCACATAAATAATTATTTAAAGTAAAAGATCCAATGTTGTATGGAATGGAAAATGTGCTTAGATCTTGACATTTGGTTGGAAACTTTGGTGTGATAAGGTCTGAGACACTTCTTCTAAAGATGATACTCTCATTACCTTGAATTATCTTATTATTTGTGTAAATATACATAAAAAATTATAATACCATGGTTTTTTTGGAGTTCTTCCAGTAAGGGGATATTAATTTTCACTTTCTAGAAGGTTTCCAAAAAGATTTTATGAAGTTCTTCCTCCTTAATTTCATTTTATTTTTTCATACTTGATAGAAATTGTAGGGTTAATTATTTCTTCTCCCTTTTTTATTTTCAATGGTGTTTCATATCTCTTATTCCTTTTCCTATCCTTCTCCTATTCTTCTTTATTTTCTTCTTCTCCGGGAATTTTTACAAAATTTTCAGAATTCCCAACCTCATTCTCCTCAAGCATGGGTGGACTTGTTTTAGGTTCAAGGGTGGCTGGTGGTGGGAGTTATTTTCCACTTATTATTATTATCATACTGAAATTCTCTTTGAGTTTTGGAACTATATAGACTATTATTTTTCCTATATTTTTTTATAATATTTTCACAAGACATTCCACCATTTTTTTCAGGGTATTCATCTTATCTTCTCGCTCACCAACCTTGAATGGTAGTTTTTGATGCCCAAATGTTGGTACAATTGTTAATGGATTCTCATAAGTATTTTTTGGGAAGTAAATGTTTTATGGTATGTAATTCAGTTATAATATTTCATTTATTGAAATTATTGTGGGTGTTTGAATTGATACTGGAATGGGAGTTGGTTTTGGAACTGATTTTGGTAGGGGAACTAGCCTGATTTTTGCAGATTTCTAAATCCATATTATATTTGGTTAAAATATATCCATCCTTTATTTTTTTAGAATTTAATTACCTAAAAGTATTATTCAAAACATTCTATTTCCTGAACATGAGTAACCTTGTCGGGAAATTATTATATGATAAGCATAAACTGTATACCATAGTTTGTTTTTGTTGTTCACTCACTTGTTTTAAGGCCATCTACCTCACCAAACTAGTTAGATATTCAATATGTGTTTCTAATAAGGTTTATGGATTATAATTTATGACCCCTTGAATAAATATTTTTCAAGTACCTCTTGTACCTAACTATTGTAAGTTCTAATAAATAATATCAATCAATACATTAGCTTCTTCTAGTGACTTTTTTATCAAAGATCCTCTAGATGATGCATCCAAAAGGTTTCTATCACTATCCAGTAATAATTGGTAAAATAAAATAAGGAAGTGATTCTCCTATATTTTTTGATGTGGGTATCTAGAACATAGCTTCTTAAACTTATCAATGTACTCATTGATGGTCTCTCCAGATGAATGTTTGATGGAATAGATCTCAATTATGATGGTTATTCTTTTGAAGGTGGGGAAGAATCATTGCATGAATCATTTTATTAAGTCATCTAATTATTTTACATAACTTTTTTTTATATTTTATGACTATTCTTTATAATATAATTTCATGAAAAAGGGGAATGCCTTCAATTTAACCATCTCCTTAGATACTCTTTAGAGTTTAAAAGTGGAGCTGACATATGTGAACTACTTAATATGTTTTCTTAGGTCTTCTCCTTCTAATCCATGGAATTTATAAAGTAATTTTATTTTGTTATATTTCATCTCAAAATCATTTTGTATTTATAGAATTGCAAGCTGATTATTTTGACTAATTAATTATGGTGCACATACATCTCTAAGAGAAATTTTCTCATATTCATATTGAAAATTAATGTTTATATATCTATTCAATAGGGTTATTTCAATTTTAGGATCTAGGGGGTAAGGATTAGTGTTAGTGGTGATAGTCAAGAAATTTTAAAATTATATTGTTGGAACCACATTTCTAGCAACAACACCATGTTTTGACATGTGTCTATCATGGGGTGTGAAAAAAAAATTATTTCTAAGTTAAAATGAATTATAGTTTTCAACCTAGGTTTTCTCTAGATAGGTTCACTCAAAAATCAAATTATCTCTTTGAATTTGAAGAAAATGGGGTGTTTTTGAAATTTTTTGATTTTGAAACCAAAATAAATCAATTAAGAAAGATATTGAAAATAGTGATATGATAAGGGTGATTAGTTCAAGGTTTATTTTCTGATTGTGATGTTATCTTAGCTCCAAGTTATCTAATAATCACTTTTTAATCTGATTAAAGTGAGATTCCATAATCAATTCCACTAACTCCCTTGGTAAAATGGTGATGGTGAGAATAAACCTTTCCAAAATCCATGCTTGGAATTCCCTCTTACCAAAGTGTTAGAGTGTCACAAAGAATACCCCCAATTGACTTAGTAAATGCTCAATCGAGTCTTGTTTATCTTAAACAATAAAGATTTTCCACTACCCCTCCCACACATAATGATAATCACTTAGTACTTCACTATTAATCCCTAGTCTATTCCATCATATATAAACCAAAACCTAGTGGATGGAGATAATTATCCTCAACCAAGATAATAAAAACAAAATATATATTTCCAAATATGATCATACTTGATAATAAAAACTAATATTAAAGTATTTAATCCAACTTAACAGAATAAGGAAATATGTTTTATTCCATGAAATGAAAGAACTCAAGCATTCTAAAAAAGAAAACCTCACCTTCCCCAATCACTCAAGAGTTTAACCCTCCATGTGATGTGTATATGAGAAGAATGGGGAATAAGAGATCATTAAAAAAATAAGAAAATATAAATTGAAGGATAAAAAATTTCCTCTCTAGAATCCATGAGTCATAAGTTTTTAGTGTTTTCTCCCACCAAATGGTAGAATATCACCAATATTACTTATTAGGATTTTTTCTAAATTTACTTATATCGACCCTCAAATTTTCAAATTCTTTTTATATGTTTGATAAAATTTATTCCTAAATTACTGAAGATAACTTTTTCTAGTCAAATAGACTCTTCGTCTTCTTCCACGTTAAAGCATGAATCAGTTAACTTAATGAGTGAATTTATCCATGAAATTTAATGTGGACATGATCCTTTGAGTGCTCTTTTATATACAATAGGATTAATGTCATTTGATTAAATTTTTTCTGAGATAGGATTCATTTATTAAGTTATTAAATATTTTATCAAAAAATATTTTCCACATTGATTGATTTATTTTGGCATCATAGAGTTCAAATGAGCACAAAATCTAATTGAAGAAGTTCAATACAATAAATAATGGAACTGTAGAAAAATAAATTCCTCAATTTGGATTAATATTGTAAAATTTATTCTCAAAATAAATAAGTGATATAAAATAGTTAATAGACTATAATTAATTAATTTTAATAATTTATCTGAAAATTCTCTCAATAAAATTATGAAATTAAGATTCAATTGATAAATTGGTGGGGATTAAATCATTGAAATACACATGAAAAATAATAGAAATATATGTGAAAATAATAGTAGAAAAAATATACACCTATACTAATAAATTAACCAAACTCAACACCACCATGTCACACTCACCAAATAATGCCTTCAAAGTAGTAATCATAATATCAAAAGAATATATAACACTACTAGAAATTTAATATTTAACCATATTTATATATCCATGGTTTAAAAAAATTGTGGCTAAATTATATTATATCACCACGGTTTTTAAAAAATAGTGTATTTATCCACATAAATTCAACCTCCCTCGCGTCTTTCCTATCTCACTCACAGACTCACCCTCGAAACCTTCTCTTCTTCCTCATAGACTCTTCCTCGCGGACACTTCCTCGTGAACTCTTCCTCACGGTTTTCATTCGATCGTCGTCCGACCATAGTATGAGCATCGTCCTCGCCTGATGCTACCACCCAATCTCAGGATGATTCTCCTATAATGGTGCGGCTACCCAACCTCAAGACAATCCTCTAACGATGACGCAACCACCCAATCTCGAGATGATCCTCTTCTTACAACACGACCACCCAACCTCCCTGTGGTCATCTTCTTTCGATGCGGCTTCGAATCTGCCTCTGCCTTAAAGCCACCCTCCACCTCAACTCACCAATGTGTAATGTTTTATCATTATTCACACATTTCAGGTTCCCCTATAATTCTCACTAGTGGTCGGTCCATGACTCATAGCTTGTGAGTGGCCTGCAGTAGGGTGTGTTAGGGTTTTCTTTCTATTTCTTCAAATAATTATTCTATTTATGTTGTTTTGGTTTCAATTATCTCTAATATTCTCCAATACATAATATCATACATATGAACTAGTATGGTTCTAATTCCTCACATTCCCTGTGATTTTTTCCATAGAGAAGGGTTTCTTTGATTTCAAATCCACAGCCTCTTCAATTTTCATTGGGTAAGATTTGTTTGTTTCAATTTAGTGTATTCTTTATTATCACATTTTTCTTTGATAGAGTTTATTTGTTTTCACTTATTGCATCAGGTGTGATTTTTTTGATTTTTTTTCTGATTTTCATTGGGTTTGATAATCTTATAGAGTTTAAATATAAAAATTCTAGAAATCAGAAGTTATGATGATATTATTTTAAGATGGATGAATGGTCTATTATAAAATTTATTAGAAAGGTGACTTGGATTTATATTTCATTAAATATCCATATTAGACTATTGAATACTCCTTGAAACCTTGTTTGTTCATTGGTTGTTAGAATTATCTTCTAGTCATAGTGCAACATCTTTCGGTGTTATACATTTAAGGGAAAAAGTCCATAAAAACTCTTAAGAAAATACAAAATTAAGAGACTAATGGGGGTTTATATGGTGCTTTATTCACTTTTATAAACACTAATTATCTCATATGAGAGGTTAGTTTTTTAATTATAGACTCAATTAAATGTGAGTTAAAACTTTTTACCTTATCCACACTTTTAGTAGTGGTCCATGTATGAAAATTTTAATATTTATAAGAGAACTTATCTGTCAAATCCTTGGACCCAGTTAAATATTTTCCCATGAGATCTCCACCTTATGAAGAATCCAATAGTTTCTATTTGATATAATAAGTTTCAAAAAGTATGATCATATATGTTTTTTTTATGTGGATGACTAGTAGTAAAATTCTAGAACGTGTCTCAATACCCATAAAGAGCTTCTCCATTAGCTTTAATTAGGCCATAAATCTCATTTTTTTACTATGTGCTCATTGAATCAAAGAATAACTTTTTTAAGAATGGATATCTAGGGCTCATACTATCTTGTGACCTCTCCAAGATAAATTTTGTTCATCCATTCCTTTTTTGATACCTATATAGATAATGGTGATTCCTTCCATTTTATTTGAGCTTATCAAATATCTCTCATTTTGAAGGCAATGCACACGGTGCCAAAATAATTCAAGTTCTTGTTGGGGTATTCACCTACCAAACAATGAAAAATAGGAAAAATTTGGACTAGACTATGATTTAACTCAAAGTCTACTTGATTATTTGGAAACACCAATCAAGTATTCTGATAGTTAAAATTTTGTGCACAAAAATCTCTAAATAGTCGATTTACTTGAGCTATGTTTTCTTCCATATTATCACTATTTAATAAAAATATAGAAGTATATGAGGATTAATAATTTTTAATAACATAGTAACAAACTCTATCTAAATTATAAATGATTCTTAAATTTATAACTCAGGCTAGGAGAGTTCTCTAAACCTATGGATCAAAACCAAAGAGGTGATTTTATTTAGATTTGATCAGGTGATGGAAAAATTTTAAATAAGAAAAACTTAATAGAAAATAATGAAGGGTGGTGGGGCAGGAGGGTGCAGGGGGGATGTGGGGGTGGAGGGTTGTAGTGAGGATGTGGGGGGAAGGGGGTACAGTGGGGGTGGGTATAAGGCCCCGGCCTTAAACCTTACTAAATATTGAATTAAATGAATAATTCACATTGAGGATCTTTTCACGGTTTAGAGTTTTAGAGAATTAGATCATAAAACTTGCATTACATTCCACATTTAAACAAAGTGGTTACATAAAAGATAGTATTCATTTTTTCCCATAAACGGAAACATATTTAAAAATAAAGCATGGATTCTTTCTTGACACTTCCTTGACAATATCATCATATCATGTACCTTTCCCTTGACCTGTGAAAAACATTTCAAAAAACTTGGGATGAGCATAAAAAGCTCAGTAAGGGTAATAAAAAATATGGAAAGGAAACATGAGTTCATATATACATAATAATGAAATCATACTTTACCCATAAAACATAGGCACTTTAACATACCTCATCAAATCATGAATAAATCATAGAAATCATAAGACATAAAGGTAACTTGAGGCATTCATAACATTCTTACGTAGGGAGTAACCCTCTTGGTTACGTTTGGAATACCCACCACAGTATATTCCCTAAATCTCTTCGGAGAAACCTTAACGTTTCACTCCTTCACGTTACCCAATACATTGTAGAGCTATATTGGGCTCACCCGCCCTTAGTTTATCACGGAATGACCCGTCTTCATAATAATGCCCAAGAACCATAACATAATTGTATCACATAAAACATGCATAAAGGAAACAAAACATTTCCACATTTCAATCACAAGATATCAATACAACACATTGATATAATAAAAACATTATGAAAACCATTTTCAATACCAAAATAAAAGAAAATTAAAACATGGTATTTATTTTTCTTTTAAAAAGAAAGTATGGCTTATAGAGGAATCCGAAACTCAAATAATGGTCATGGCGGCAGAGAAGTCGTTGTCGCCGCATACGTACGACAAAAACATTCCATTTTTTCGTTTAGTAAACACTTCGTATAAAAAAGATTCCTTTTGAATAAACATAAAATTCAAAGGGGTTTATACACCGTATAAAAGAAGGTTGTGTATAAAACAAAATATGCCTCAATGAAAGGAGATTGAGACGAAGTCCCATACAAAGATGGTATCCTTGGTTTAAGGATAAATCAATTACATAATTATGTGTGAAAAAGAATACACCAAATATAAGTGTATATTAAGTATAGAACAATCATAGGTTATTCACACATATTCATATAATGACATATTCAAGGAGTACAAGTTTATCCCAAATAATCAAATTTGGGTTAAGAAGTTCCCTTGCAAAAATTTGACAGCCTAACGGCGTCACTACAAAATTCAGAAAATGAGTTGATGAGAGATAAAAAGGGTATATCATCACATGGACATAAAATTTAAATCAATAAGGATATATAAGAACATATCCCAACATAATATTATGTGAATTAAAAGACATAACAAAAGAAGTCTTTTAAAAAGAGGAGGGTGAAAGGTTCCCTTACCGACATGGGTATCTTTCGAAACATACACCCTGTGAAAGAAGGACAATACAACATTGGTGTAAATACTCATAAATGAAATTATATTACACAATGAGTAAAATAATGGTCATTACATACACCACTCAAAGGAAATTGGGGAAAATGTAGCATAAATCTCACGGGAATAAAAGTGAGATGAAAAATCCCTTACGAAAACTCGGCAGCCTAACGGCGCCACTTAAAACTTATAAAAATGGATTGATGAGATCAAATAGGGTATCTCATCATATTAAAATAAATTTTACAGAAAGAGTAATATAAAATAACATCCCCTAACATAACAAATATGAGCTTAAAAGAAGTGACATAAAGGAGAGTACTTAAAAAGAAAGAGAGGGGTTAGATCTCTTACGAAAATTCGGCAGCCTAACGGCGCCACTCAAAACTTCCAAAATGGATTGATGAGAGAGAATAGGGTCTCTCATCATATGAACATAAAAATTACAGTAAGTTTAATATAAAAAAACATCCTAATAACAAGCAAGATTATCTTTAAAAGGAATGACATAAAAGAGTGTACTTAAAAAGAAAGAGAGGAGTAGGATCCCTTACCTCAAGTCCGACTTGTCTTGTTCGTTTCTTTATATTCCTAAATAATAAACTTTGGTCAATTTATAATTGCCTAAGGACCTCCTTTAAAGATTATTATTCAGTTCATATCACATATTATAATGTTATAATAATTGTTTAATAATGTTAGTTCATATCAGACGTTTTTTGCCGATGTTTGGTACATGAGTGAAAAATGAACTTGTTTGAAAAATGATTGCCCATGTAGTTATAAGTAAATAATTTCCAGAATAGTATTAATGATTTAAATATCATATATATCCAGTACATATTAATTTTATACTATTACATATCATTTGGAGATAAAAAATGAAAAGCACCATTCATAGAGACGGTAGGCCGTACGTACGCATGAACGCTACTTTCATTTTTTTGTCATATTAATGGAATTAAAAATAAATGATATACATATATATATATATATATATTATAATTCCAGTATAATATATATGTTATATAGTTCATATATGTTCATTAATTTCATTATTTATACATTCCATGTATTGCATGTACGACTCACATCACTTGAGGGGCGGTAGTCCACACTTCCTCATATGAAATTATCGCATTTACACAACATGAAAAGAATAAAGGTATGTTTTAAATATAAAATACATAAGCATATAGTAAACATAAATACCATATATATCATATATAAAATACACTGACATCATAATGGCCACCTTTAAAGGTGTTAAAAGAATATTGAACAATCATCGTTTCGTGAGGCAGAAAATCGTCAACCACAGAAATAGTATGTTCTTTAACCATTAGATGAAAGTGTGTGTAAGTGTAGCACGAATCCTTCTTATAACAACATCATATTATATTGAAGATACTTTAGTTGTTACAAAAGAAATGAATAAAAAGAGTTTAGGGGGTTGGATAAGGAAAATAAAACAAAAGGACTCAAGTGAAGACATTACCTTAAAATCGGGTAACTCCCTTTGATTTGAGCTCAAAGGATTCCTTGGAAGACTTATGCCCAAAGTGAGGCTTCAAGGAGGTATAGAGGGATGTGGAGAGACAAAATGGGCAGGGTTTGGCCGAGCCAAAGGCTTTGGAAGTGTGGGTAAGGAGGTAGAGGTGGGGGCCTTTTATAAGAGGAGGGGAGGGGCACTCTTGGAAAGTAAAGAAATGTTACTTTATTTTAGAATGATTTTAGGATTTTAATGGTCCCACATTGATTTTTTTCGAGGATAAGGTGATAAGGGTTCGAAATCCACCCATACAATAGGTTTTGAACATGTTTAGGTCTTAGATTTTACATTATCTTTCTATTTTATTTAAATCGTTAAATAATGAGGTCATCGCTGCATCATCATGATGTCATAAATAATTTAATTTATTTAATGTCTAAAAATTATAAAAAAATACTATGATGTATGAAATATTTTTATCTTTCCAATGAATATTTATAGTCAAAATTCTGACTTGTATAACCCCATGTAAAAATTGTTTTAGTAAAACATCTCATGTTTGTATCATTTTGATTTTAACATTAAATAAAAAGGTATTTATGTCATTTTCCAACCAAAGTGGCTCCATGGGGTCTCAAAGTTGACCCATGGATTTTCTTGGTCGGCCATGACTCATCCAATGAGGGTAGGACTTGTGTCTAGATGATTTCATTTTATTAAAACATTATTCTTACCTTAAACTACACTAATTACCTCTAATCGCGATTAAAAACTTAAAAGTTACTATTCACCAAAAAATTATTTTAATCCCATTGAACCACATTTTACTTCTTAATGAAAACCATGTATGTAGGATTTTTTAAATTCAAAACACAGAAGTGGTAAAATTTCATTTAAACGAAAAATCAGTTTTTATAAGTACCACTTAGTGGTTTCACTATTCATCAAAAATTGAAGTTTTTCAGAAAAATACCAAAAATTCACCCTAAGATATATTTGATATTCTGAATTCAAAAATGATGTCTTTTTTACAAAATTCAAAACATATAAGTTGCATTAATTAATTTAATAATTAATTCCCGCTGTCAAAACAAATAGCGTGTTTTTATGAAACAATAAGTATCAAAAGATTGACACTAGTTTAAGTCCAATTTCAAAGTGAAATTAATTCCAACGACTACTATTGGATTAAATGGTAAAAATATATTCTAATTTTACTTTAAAAACAATTCAAAATATAATCTAATCATATAAATAAATTAGATTAAAAAGTGGTTTTGAATTAAAATACAACATTTTTCACTATTCATTAAAAAAATGAACTTTATCGGAAAGATACCAAAAATTTACACAAAGTAAATTTTGATGTCCCGATTCTAAATAAGAATTTTATTTTGTCAAATATAACACATAAAATTTTCAAAAATTGGATTTAAAAGAGGTTTTCCTTTAAAGGCGGTTAATCGACCTTTTAAAGAATATTAGAATGTCTACGATTAAAATTGGATTCATTCGCATTTTTAATACTCTAACATTTATTGTAAAGAGTAAAAATATTTGACAAACAAATATAATCATTTTGTAGTTAGTTTTGTTCGTTCCCGCCATTACAACGGCTAGGCGTTAACTACTATTTAAAATAATATTATTTTATTATTAGAGTGCAACGTAAGATTCCCAAGAAACTCATTGTTGCATATTGGGTACGCCATCGAGCATAGCATCACCTTTAAAGTAATATTAATATTTTATTCAAAAATATGGATAAATATAAAAATTCCATATTCTTTATTTACCTGAGTTGTTACATTCTTCCCCCCTTTTGGGAATTGCGTCCTCGCAATTTTAAAATTGGGCTTGGAAACATCCTTGAAAGTCCCACATCGGAACAAGAGTCAGTAAAACAATCACTTTAAAATAAAGAAAGATAAGTACAAAGGTCACCCTAGTTAACCCATACTAGGATTCCATGTAGGAAAACAAGGACATGGAGGAGAAAACATAGGGTCATGTTCTGATGGAGAGTGATAGAAAACATGTTTAGGAGAAAGTTAACCACAAGAAAATCACAAACTTGTGATGGGTTAAACGGTATTCGATTCCCCAGTAGGAAAAGTTAACTGACAAAATTTTTGTTTTAAGTTACTTTTTATTGAGGAATTTATTCATAAGGAAACATAATCACTTATCATGATGACTTTCAACTTTTATTAGATTCCTTACACAAACTCATATTTTCTCCAAAAGATGAGTATTTAGGAAGACTTGTTCACATTAAGAGTATTATAATCAACTTCTAGAGAATCACCTAATCCACAAAAGAGAACTATATACTTCCCATGTCTTTAGACTTTAACCAAAACCAAAACCAAAAAGGTTAGTACAAGATCAGATAATCCAGAAAAGGATAACCCTTTATAAAAAAAATCTATTCTTAATCTCCAAAATTTTTCCAACAAAACCCAAAGTTCAACGAGGACCATTCGATAAACAATTTTCCCATAAAATTATTCAAAGTAAACCAAACTAAGATTGAAACCCAAATATTTGAAGGATTTATTCACATAGTCTTCCAAGTTAAATCGTAACATTTATCTCCAAACAACATCAGTTGCTCTTAATGTCTCATATTGAAAAGTAATTAACCTAATCACATATCCTCCATGATAGGTTAATAAATTTCCATAGATAACCCAAAATCAACTTACTCTTAATTCATAAAATCATCTAACTAAAAAGAATCAGTCAAACTAACCAGGGACTTCACGTAGTCCAGTGGTAGGCAATAAATACCAGTTGCACTTTGGTTGTGGGTTCGATTCTCGTAGCTTTGTCCGACGCGACGGGTTGTCACACAGTCTGCGTGCTATTCTTTTTATAAAACTCCAAAAATAACCCTAACATGTTTTAACCTCAATAGTTTCCTTATACCTCTCATTTTCATCCAAATTCATTATGATCTCAACATCTTAATTCTTGAAGTCTTATTTCACCACCATAAGATAAAATAAAATGATTCCCAAAATGAATAACAGCATACCTTAAACATGGAGTCCACTCGGTTTCATCGTCATCTTGTTCACGTAGGTAGACGTCCCATGCATTACAATAATGATTTATAGATCCTTCAAAATCATTTGCTTCCTACATCCAAATACACATTGTACAACATGGGTCATATGGGTTTTCACAGAAAAACAGTTTTGGAAAATAATCATGTATGACATATAATTCCAAAACATCTGATAAAACATGATTTCTATAAAATAGTTGGACAGAATTTGAGTTGAAACTTTCTATTATTGGTCCTTTTAAAATACCATAAGTATATGATGAGAGACTATATTTTAAAAGAAAATATAAATAGGTTGCGCAAGGGTCTCCTTCCTCAGCACCATTTTTAAAATCATAATATGCCTCAAATTCTTGTGATAAGGTAAAATATTTGAAAATACCTTGATAATATTTTACTTTCTTGAAAATATGAGAATATTGTGAAAATAGTATTTGTCTGAATACAACCCATGACCCACGATGATAACGAGGTATAGTGGAGGTGTTTGATATCTCAAACAACTGCTTGCAAGTGAGTTGTATGATAGAAAAAGTTTCACAATCATCCGAATATGACTTTGAAATAATTATTGCAAGAATGTCATCAGGAAGAGATAGGAATGTCATTTTAGATCCTTCTCCTTCCATTCGTAACTGACTTTACTTGACCTGCAAAAAATTTATAAAATAAGGATTTAACTGAAATAATATATATAGGGACGAATCATGTTTCTAACAAAAACTCTTAATCCCTAAAGTTGTCTAAACTGACCTCTGATACCAACTATAAGGCCCCGGCCTTAAACCTTACTTAATATTGAATTAAATAAATAATTCACATTGAGGATCTTTTCACGGTTTAGATTTTTAGAGAATTAGATCATAAAACTTGCATTATATTCCACATTTAAACAAAGTGGTTACATAAAAGATAGTATTCATTTTTTCCCATCAACGGAAACATATTTAAAAATAAAGCATGGATTCTTTCTTGACACTTCCTTGACACTATCATCATATCATGTACCTTTCCCTTGACCTGTGAAAAGCATTTCAAAAAACTTGGGATGAGAATAAAAAGCTCAGTAAGGGTTATAAAAAATATGGAAAGGAAACATGAGTTCATATATACATAAGAATTAAATCATACTTTTCCCATAAAACATATGAACTTTAACATACCTCATCAAATCATGAATAAATCATAGAAATCCTAAGACATAAATGTAACTTGAGGCATTCATAACATTCTTACGTAGGGAGTAACCCTCTTGGTTACGTTTGGAATACCCACTACAGTATATTCCGTAAATCTCTTCGGAGAAACCTTAACGTTTCACTCCTTCGCGTTACCCAATGCATTGGAGAGCTATATCGGGCTCACCCGCCCTTAGTTTATCACGGAACCACCCGTCTTCATAATAATTCCCAAGAACCATAACATAATTGTATCACATAAAACATGCATAAAGGAAACATAACATTCCCACATTTCAATCACAAGATATCAATACAACACATTGATATAATAAAAACATTATGAAAACCATTTTCAATACCAAAATAAAAGAAAATTAAAACATGGTATTTATTTTTCTTTTAAAAATAAGGTATGGCTTATAGAGGAAGCCGAAACTCAAATAATGGTCACGGCGGCGGAGAAGTCGTTGTCGCCGCATACGTACGACAAAAACATTCCCTTTTGTCGTTTAGTAAACGCTTCGTATAAAAAAGATTCCTTTTGAATAAACGTAAAAGTAAAAGGGGTTTATACACCGTATAAAATAAGGTTGTGTATAAAACAAAATATGCCTCAATGAAAGGAGATTGAGACGAAGTCCCATACAAAGACGGTATCCTTGGTTTAAGGATAAATCAATTACATAATTATGTGTGAGAACGAATACACCAAATATAAGTGGATATTAAGTATAGAACAATAAGAGGTTATTCACACATATTAATATAATGACATATTCAAGGAGTACAAGTTTATCCCAAAGAATCAAATTTGGGTTAAGAAGTTCCCTTGCAAAAATTTGACAGCCTAACGGCGTCACTACAAAATTCAGAAAATGAGTTGATGAGAGATAAAAAGGGTATCTCATCACATGGACATAAAATTTAAATCAATAAGTATATAGAATAACATATCCCAACATAATATTATGTGAATTAAAAGACATAACAAAATAATTCTTTTAAAAAGAGGATGGTGAAAGGTTCCCTTACCGACATGGGTATCTTTCGAAACATACACCCCGTGAAAGAAGGACAATAAAACATTGGTGTAAATACTAATAAATGAAAGTATATTACACAATGAGTAAAATAATGGGTAGTGCATAAACCAATCAAAGGAAATTGTGGCAAATGTAGCATAAATCTCACGGGAATAAAAGTGAGATGAAAAATCCCTTACGAAAACTCGGCAGCCTAACGGCGCCACTTAAAACTTACAAAAATGGATTGATGAGATCAAATAGGGTATCTAATCATATTAACATAAATTTTACAGAAATATGAATATAAAAGAACATCCCCCAACATAACAAAGAGGATCTTAAAAGAAGTTACATAAAGGAGAGTACTTAAAAAGAAAGAGAGGGGTTATATCTCTTACGAAAATTCGGCAGCCTAACGGTGCCACTCAAAACTTCCAAAATGGATGGATGAGAGAGAATAGGGTCTCTCATCATATGAAAATAAAAATTATAGTAATATTAATATAAAATAACATCTAATAACAAGAAATATTATCTTTAAAAGGAATGACATAAAAGAGTGTACTTAAAAAGAAAGAGAGGAGTAGGATCCCTTACCTCAAGTCCGACTTATCTTGTTCGTTTCTTTATATTCCTGAATAATAAACTTTGGTCAATTTATAATTGCCTAAGTACATCCTTTAAATATTATTATTCAGTTCATATCACATATTATAATGTTATAATAATTGTTTAATAATGTTAGTTCATATCAGACGTTTTTTGCCGATGTTTGGTACATGAGTCAAAAATGAACTTGTTTGAAAAATGATTGCCCATGTAGTTATATGTAAATAATTTCCAGAATAGTATTAATGATTGAAATATCATATATATCCATTACATATTAATTTTATACTATTCCATATTATTTGGAGATAAAAAACGAAAAGCACCGTTCATGGAGACGGTAGGCCATACGTACGCATGAACGCTACTTTCGTTTTTTTTTGTCATATTAATGGAATTAAAAATAAATGATATACATATATATATATATATATTATAATTAAAGTATAATATATATGTTATATAGGTCACATATGTTCATTAATTTCATTTTTTATACATTCCATGTATTGCATGTACGAGTCACATCACTTGAGGGGGCGGTAGTCCACACTTCCTCATATGAAATTATCGCATTTACACAACATGAAAAGAATAAAGGTATGTTTTAAATATAAAATACAGAAGCATATAGTAAACATAAATACCATATATATCATATATAAAATATAGTGACATCATAATGGCCACCTTTAAAGGGGTTAAAAGAATATTGAACAATCATCGTTTCGTGAGACAGAAAATCGTCAACCACAGAAACAATATGTTCTTTAACCATTAGACGAAAGTGTGTGTAAGTTTAGCTCGAATCCTTATTATAACAAAATCCTAGTATATTGAAGATACTGGAGTTGTTACAAAGGAAATGAATAAAAAGATTTTAGGTGGTTGGATAAGCAAAATAAAACAAAAGGACTCAAGTGAAGACATTACCTTAAAATCGGGTAACTCCCTTTGGTTTGAGCTCAAAGGCTTCCTTGGGAAGACTTATGCCCAAATTGAGGCTTCAAGAAGTTATAGATGGATGTGGAGAGACAAAATGGGCAGGTTTTGGCCAAGCCAAAGGCTTTGGAATTGTGGGTAAGGAGGTAGAGGTGGGGGCCTTTTATAAGAGGAGGGGAGGGGCACTCTTGGAAAGTAAAGAAATGTTACTTTATTTTAGAATGATTTTCGAATTTTAATGGTCCCACATTGATTTGTTTCTAGGATAAGGTGATACGGGTTCAAAATACACCCATCCAATAGGTTTTGGACATGTTTAGGTCTTAGATTTTACATTATCTTTCTATTTTATTTAAATCGTTAAATAATGAGGTCATCGATGCATCATCATGATGTCATAAATAATTTAATTTATTTAATGTCTAAAAATTATAAAAAAACACTATGATGTAGGAAATATTTTTATCTTTCCAATGACTATTTATAGTCAAAATTATGACTTGTATAACCCCATGTAAAAATTGTTTTAGTAAAACATCTCATGTTTGTATCATTTTGATTTTAACATTAAATAAAAAGGTATTTATGTCATTTTCCAACCAAAGTGGCTCCATGGGGTCCCCAAGTTGACCCATGGATTTTCTTGGTCGGCCATGACTCATCCAATGAGGGTAGTACATGTGTCTAGGTGATTTCATTTTATTAAAACATTATTCTTACCTTAAACTACACTAATTACCTCTAATCGCGATTAGAAACTTAAAAGTTACTATTCACCAAAAAATTATTTTAATCTCATTGAATCACATTTTACTTCTTAATGATAACCATGTATGTCTGATTTTTGAAATTTAAAACACAAAAGTGGTAAAATTTCATTTAAACGGAAAATCAGTTTTTATAAGTACCACTTAGTGGTTTCACTATTCATCAAAAATTGAAGTTTTTCAGAAAAATAACAAAAATTCACCCTAAGCTATATTTGATATTCTGAATTCAAAAATGATGTCTGTTTTACAAAATTCAAAACATATAAGTTGCATTAATTGATTTAATAATTAATTCCCGCTGTCAAAACAAATAGCGTGTTTTTATGAAACAATAAGTATCAAAAGATTGACACTAGTTTAAGTCCAATTTCAAAGTGAAATTAATTCCAACGACCACTATTGGATTAAATGGTAAAAATATATTCTAATTTTACTTTAAAAACAATTCAAAATATAATCTAATCATATAAATAAATTAGATTAAAAAGAGGTTTTGAATTAAAATACAACATTTTTCACTATTCATTAAAAAATGAACTTTATCGGAAAGATACCAAAAAATTACACAAAGTAAATTTTGATGTCCCGATTCTAAATAAGAATTTTATTTTGTCAAATATAACACATAAAATTGTCAAAAAGTGGATTTAAAAGAGGTTTTCCTTCAAAGGCGGTTAATCGACCTTTTAAAGAATATTAGAATGTCTACGATTAAAATTGGATTCATTCGCATTTTTAATCCTCTAACATTTATTGTAAAGAGTAAAAATATTTGACTAAAATATATAATCATTTTGTAGTTAGTTCTGTTCATTCCCTCCATTACAACGGCTAGGTGTTAACTACTATTTAAAATAATATTATTTTTATTATTAGAGTGCAACGTAAGATTCCCAAGAAACTCGTTGTTGTGTATTGGTTACGCCATCGAGCATAGCATCCCCTTTAATGTAATATTAATATTTCATTCAAAAATATGGATAAATATAAAAATTTCATATTCTTTATTTACCTGGGGTGTTACAGTGGGGGTGCAGGGAGGAGTGGGGGTGGGGGTTGTAGTGGGGGCAGGGGGTGTAGTTGGGGGCAGGGGGTGTAGGGGGAAGTGGGGGTGAAATAATAGTATTATAAAATTTATATATATATACATATTAAGGAACACATTTTACTATTTTTTTATTATCTTTATTAAAAAAAATTGTATTTTTTTTATAAAATACATTTCACTTGTTTGGTTTTGGATTCTAAGGATTATGTAATCTAGAGGGATAATTCTTGGTTTTAAGAATTTTTTGGCTTGCTTAATGATTTATTTTAGTTAACTTCATTTAATTTTTATTTGCATTGGTTTAATTTATGTTGGGTTAT
This sequence comes from Viscum album, assembly GCA_963277665.1. Classification (NCBI taxonomy): domain Eukaryota; kingdom Viridiplantae; phylum Streptophyta; class Magnoliopsida; order Santalales; family Viscaceae; genus Viscum; species Viscum album. The sequence continues at coordinate 78,766,363 of OY728133.1, read as the reverse complement.
CTTGATTCTAGTAGTATTAGTTTAATTCCATTTAATTTGGATTAGTCTAAATCTATTTGGTTTAGTTTTGGTCTATAACATTAGGTTCTTATTTTAGTGAATCAATTTGTTTGGATTACATTGATTTAGTTAGATCCTTGTATATTTTATTATGTTTTATTTAAAATAGGTTGGTTTTCTCATTTCTAGTGGTATTAGTTATATGTTCTATTTGATTTGGATCAGGTCACTTCTATTTGGTTTAGTTTAAGTCCATATCTTTTGGTTCTCAGTTTAGTGAATCAATTTGGTTTGATTAGTTTTATTAAGTTAGAGTATTTGGATCAGCATGGTTTGTATTATTGGTTGATGTTATCATTGGTGAAGGTCATTTTGGGTGTTATAATCATGTGGAATTTGATGATGGTTTTTCTATTGTTGGTTCAGGATTTTCTTGATTCAATGATGAAAATGGAATTTTAGGTGAAACTGGGTCAGGAGAAGTGGTGTTCAGTATCATTGGTATGTAATTTTTGATGAGGTGATGCATATTGGAAATATTGAGTTGATTGATATAAAAGGGGCTAGAATAATGGTGATAGTGACTGATGACATAGAGCTTCAGGTGTCACATGATTTGAGCTCTCACATAGATCTCGAGATGTGTCTTATCTCCTCCCAAATCCTATGGTGCATGGATAAACTACTTTATAAGATTAATTTTAGAATTTAAATTTTGGTGCTTGTCGGTAATTTATTTATGGGTATTTTGGTAATCTGTTGTTAGTTCACACATAACCCAAAAAAAGGTTTTTTATAAAAATTACAAAACAAAGAGGAGTTAGAGATATCATTCAATGAAATTAAATATTTTTTTATAGTTTATGTTATTTTGGTTAGGGACCCATTAGTTATTTTATGTCGGTTCTATTCATATCAGTGTGGTGGGGACAGTAGTGGGGGTAAGGGGATGAAGGAGGGGTAGGAGATATGGTGGGTTTAGTGGGTTGGGGTTGCAGTGGGGTGGGGATAGTAGGGGTGAGGGGGTAGTGGGGGTGAAGGAGGGGTGAAAGGGGGGGTGGGTGTAGGGGTGGGTGAAGGAGGGGTGAAAGTTCAGTATTTGGTGTTAAGTCTCCAAATGATTCCTCAATAATACTCTCCCTGAAGAACCTAATGACATTTGGTGGGGTATAATTAGAGTGATATGCAGCCACGACACTAGTTACAAGAGCTGCAACATCTGAGTCTAGAACTGCCTTGCCCAATCATATGCTTGATCTATCCAAACCTCATTCCCATGTACCATATAAAGTAACTAAAATGAAACCCACATTCCATTATCCTTAAATGAAAAAACAAACCCCTCAACAAGCCTTTTCAATGATTAATTTCTCATTTCACGTTGTCTGGATGCTTTCTCGGATACATTCCTGCCAAATACTCCTCCTTTCATCTATTCTTGATGCATGTTTGGTATATTAGTACCAACCCGGGCATATAATGAATATGTCAGTGTAGAGTTCCAAATAGGTTCAAGTGTTTTTTGTTATTTTTGTGCTTGTTGAAACAAAAGCCTTCCCAATTACATCCCATATAGCCCAAAATAAGGCAACAACTTCTCATTACAGTTGAGATTTTTCTACTAGCAACAACAACAAAATTTCATGATTGCATTCAACTCCTACAAGAATGGAAACAACTACTGGGGTCATTTTTAGACCTGATTATTTCTAATCTAGTTCTCTTATTTCCTTCTGGATGTTTTCCTCATGTATATCCTCTTAAGGTATTTATATTTCATCTTTTATCTAGCCACTTTCTATTTTAATATCTATGAGTTATCAAACCTTAGCCCATCTATTGACTCCCTCCCATTGAGTTGAAAAAAAACACACACACAATATGAGTGAGTGTACAACTTTAATTAGTAGTACCCTACCCCCAAAAAACCTCTCATGTAAATATAGAATAAGCAGGGGGAGGGGGAGGGGTTGGTGCAGCAGGGGGAGGGGAGGGGTTGTGTAGGGCAAGGGGAGGGGGAGAGGATAGTGCAGTAGGGGGGAGGGGAGGGGCTGGTGTAGTAGGGGGAGGGTAGGGGATATGCAGGGGGAGGGGTTGGTGTAATGGGGGGGGAAGGGGTTGTGCAGGGTAGGGGGAGGGGGAGGGGTTTGTTGTGGTTGTGTTGTGGTGTACAGGGGGTGTGTGTTGGGTGTGTGCAGGGTACAGGGGCAAGGGTTGTGTAAGAGAGTGTGCAGTGGGTGTGCAGGGTGCAGGGGGGGAGGGAGTGTGTGTAGGGGGAAGGAAGTGTTCATTAGAGGGGGAGGGGTTGGTTGGGGTTGTGTTGTAGTGTGTCGGGGGTGTGTTTTGGGTGTGTGCAGGGGGTGTGTAGGGTACAGGGGTAGGGGTTGTGTGGGAGAGTGTGCAGGGTGTGTGTAGGGTGCATGGGTGGAGGGAGTGTGTGCAGGGGGAAGGAAGTGTGCATTGGAGGGGGGTGGGGTGTGATGGGGTTGTGTTGTGGTGTGTAGGGGGTGTGTAGGGTACAAGGGAAGGGGCTGTGTGGGAGAGTGTGCAGGGGGAGGAGGGAGTGTGTGCAGGGGGAAGTAATTGTGCAGTTGAGGAGGAGGGGTGTGTAGGGGTTGTGCTAGGTGTGTGTTATGTGTGACGGGGGGAGAAGTTGGGTTCGCCATGCCATGTTTTTCAAAAATGTGTTTCTAAAAAACAGATTTTATTCCTTATGTAATATAGTGTTTTTTAATGAGAAAGCGTGCTTTTGTAAAGTCAATGTTTTGTCATGTGTTTTTCTTTTATGAATGAGTGTTTTTGAAATTTTCCTCTTTATTAATGATCATGTTATTTAGTATTGGGATGTATATATCAATCTGAATATTATTTTTTCATTATTGTTTATGGATTCATGTATCATTTATCATGAATAGTTGACACAATGTTCATATATATATATAATAAGTCTTCATATCTCATTTCTTTTCCCACTATTTTCTTATAGGTGGTTTCGTATGATGAGTCTCATTTTATCCACCACCATTGAAGATAGTGAGTTCAACATTGGATTTGGGTCAATTTTATTCTGTTTTTATTCTTTGGTCCAATTTTAATTAGGGATTTTGTGATTTTTGGGTTTCCTATATTTTTATATTGTGTTTTGGATCTCGTTGAGGAGCATAACCTCACATGCCTGAACTCCCATTCCCCTACTTTGAACACCTAGTCTCTCACACCATGCTCTGTATCCCTAGACATATACAAAGATGAAACCCTACATAGACTTCTACCATTCCCTTATATGAACTTATAAATTTCATTAACATATCTACAAATGAAAAAAACCATACCTGGGTGTTTTTAGTTGTCAAGATTGGTTACTGGTAATGGATGCATGCCCTGGATGGTTTTTTCCAATCAAAAGACCCCCTGCATGGGTGTCTAGGATGGTGCAAGGGGGTGTTCAAGGGGGTTGTCTAGGGGGGTGAAAGGCCATGTAGACACATACATAGGGGTTAGGGCATCCTTATGTATATGAAAAGGTGCATATTCCCGGAGGATGGATGGAGCATCTTATAGTTTTCTCTGATTAAAAGTGTCAAGCGCCGAGTGTGGCTTGACTCCATTGAGGTAGAGTCCCTCTCCTAGCCTCTTTAATTCAAGAATTTAAATTGCATTTAGTTTCCTTCTTAATTATTCTTGTTTATATTAAATTGAAATTCTTGATCAATTGTTAGTTAAAATAATTGTTTTGTTTTATAAACAAGTCATGGTTTTGTAATAAAACCCCTCCAATGGAGGTGCGTTGTCTACGAAAACTCACAATGGTGGTTTATTCTTATATAGTTTGCTTGATATTATTGCATTGATATTTTCCTTGCTCAAATAATATCTTATCACCTATAGATGATCAACTACCTTAGTAAAACATTACTTGGGAAAGAATTATTCCTTTTGCTTAATACTTGACCTCACTTAATACCGAAAACTCAGATATAAAAAAAATATTCTGAAACACATATAGTAATATTGTCCTAGCTTTAGTCTCAAATCACTGCTCCCAAATCATGAAAAATATTTTGCATGTATGTTTCTCTTTAAACTTCATGCATGTATAAAAATACATTGCATGATCTTCTCAATGTAAAATTTATAACAATACAAAATTATAAACTTCAATCTTTCATGTATTCATAATTTCATCTGTATATATGTTTGTATAAAAAACACACTAAAATCTACTTAAAGCATGGATCATTATGGTTAAACTTAAATTCTTTCCTGAGAGCATGTGAGCATGCATGAATTTAGGTATATGTTTTTTACATGGAATCTCAAACACACACTATCCACTTTGCACACTCACTATTCTCACGCATTGTCTGCCTTCCTGTGTATTCACCTTATCACATACTGAACACTTGCACAAACTTTGTACAAACTCAAATGGGTGAGAATTGTATAGTTTTATTATTATCAAATATTTCTTGCACATACACACACTTCCTATATTCTATACATAGATATCAATCATATGAAGATATACTTCGTCCCTCCTTCACACCAAGATGAATGTTTGCATCCCTTCAGACTTGTGCACATTATTCCATCATGTAAAATATACACTCTTTACTATCAAGACCTTCATTTAACTATGATCATGCACGAATTACCTATAATCTTCACAAAATCCATGAGATGAAACATGTTCTATCATGAGTGCTTCATAGAAACCAATTTCTTCATAAAGATAATGAGTGTTCAAAGCACATATTATTTTCATCATGGTTACTCTCTTCTACTTCACGCAAAATAGTGTCTGCAAAAATTTTCTTTTAGTGAACTAGAGTGATTCTTGATGGATTTATTTCATTGGAAACCAGATCCTCTCAAACTCAATAACATATCATGGGTGTAGGACTCAATATCTATAGTCAAAGAACCATTGACTTAGAACGTGCACACTTTCTAAAGGTAGAATATAACGTAGTGTGGTCGATTGGATGGCTGAGAAGATCAAATCGGATGTCACTCCTTTTTGTATTTTTTAAAGAGGATGAACAGTGCACATGGGATTCCCATATCAAAACAGAAGGATTTTTCCTACTCCCTTATAATATAAGACACATTGATAGAATTCTAGAAATTAGTTACTACATATAAACTACTCCCACTAACACTGCCTCATGCCAGTGTCCACCTCCACCATCATGTCGCCCCGCACGGTGACTCATCATCGCTCACGTGCCTCTCGTAGGTGTTTCTAATGGACACTATGCTTCCTGATGGCTTGTCCGATAGGTAGAACCTACCCACCATAGTAGTGTTGTGGGTCCCTCATGGTTGCTAGTATGGTTGGATATTTTTTATATAAGCACCTTTAAAAATGATAATCCAAATTCCACATTTCCAACCAACTCAAACAAAATCAAAACCTCTTCATGAAAAGAAATAATTTTGCATGGAATATTCTTAAAATGATGTAAACAATGATCCAATTAAATTAAACCAATGACACATGTCTTTTTGAACTTAATATCGTCACATGAAATATTGATTATCTATCGCACATTAGTTCAGTTGGAGACCGGTTTTGTTTTTCTATACTTGGTGCATTTATTCTATTATTGCTAGTTATATGACTACACTATTTTTGTTTACTGAGTTATATTCTTTGTGAATTTTCTAAGATGTTTTGTTTTACCATAATTTTAGGTGATAAACACTACTATGTTCTACCTTGTGTTATAGGTACTTGTGAGATGGTTCAAGACTTCTTTGGTAGTTTTTCTTATAGGGAAACTCATGTAAGTGAAGTTATGTGTTTTTTTTTATATTTGGAGTTGTTTCATTCATAGTATGTAAGTATCTTTAGTGTATAATTTAATTTGGACAGTGAGTACCACATTGATCTTCTGTGTGATAAATATAGTAACTCATTCTCATTTTGTAACATTGTTTTTAAACTCATGAAATATACTTAGTATCTGAAAAATTTCACCAATGGTTAGTAGATCCTATGACCTGATACAAGCCAATGGGTTGGGATGTTAGTAGGGAGGAGGACTGGTAGGAGCAGGGTGGAGGGGGACTGGAAGGGGATGGGGGAGGGGAAACTGGTAGGGGGGACTAGCAGGGGGACTGGCAGGGGAAAGGGGTGCAAGGGGGACTGGCAGGGGTGCAAGGGGGGACTGGCAGGGGCAGGTGGAGGGGAAACTGGTAGGGGGAAGGACTAGAAGGGGGAGGGGGGAACTAGTAGGGGGAGGGGAAACTGGTAGGGGGTGGGGACTGGCAAGGGGACGACAAGGTGGGGTGGGTGGGACTGGTAGGGGAACCAGCAGGTGGGGCGAGGGTTTGATGGTTTCTTTTACAAGGGGCGGGGGTAGGGTGCAGGGGAGTGTGCTGGGGGGAGGGGCAAGGAGCATTGGGGTGTCTAGGAGGGGGTAAAATGGGTAAGTGGAGGAGGCTATTCAAGGGGGTGGGAGGGGCAAGGGGGGAGGATAAGGTGAGGGGGACCGGTAAGGGGGACTAGTAGGTGGGGGAGGTGTGATTGATTCTTTTTCAAGGGGGAGGGGGAGGGGTGCGGGGGGGAAGGGGTAGGGGGTCCAGGAGGGGGAGGGGTGCAAGGGGTAGGGGCAGGGGCTATTCAAAGCGGTGGGGGGAAATACTGGCAGGGGAAGGGGGGAACTGGCAGGGGGAGGGGAAACTGACAAGGGGGTGGGAACTAACAGGGGGTGGATAAGGTGTGGTGGGGGACTGGTAGGGGGAACTAGAAGGTGGGGGGGGAGGGAGGTTGTGTTGGGTTCTTTTGCAAGGGCAGGGGTAGGGTGCAGGGGGTGTTGGGGGGAGGGGCAGGGGGTGGTGCAAGGGGCAAGGGGATGGGGCAAGGAGCAGTGGGGTGTCTCAGAGGGGGGGTTTAAGGGGTAGGGGGAGAGGGTTGTTCAAGGGGGTGGGAGGGGCAAGGGGGAGGATAAGGTGGGGTGGGGGATTGGTAGGGGGACTAGCAGGGGGAGGGTGTGTTGGGTTCTTTTGCAAGGTGCATGGGTAGGGTTTAGGGGAGGGGGAAAGGAGCAGTGGGGTGTCCAGGAGGGGGGTTCAAGGGGCAGGGGGAGAGGGCTATTCAAGGGGGTGGGAGGGGCAAGGGGGAGGACAAGGTGGGGTGGGGGTTGTTAGGGGAACTAGCAGGTGGGGGAGGGTGTTCTGTGTTCTTTTGCAAGGGGCGGGGGTAGGGTGCAGGGGGTGTGTTGGGGGGGAGGGGAAAGGGGTGGTGCAAGGGGTAGGGGGAGGGGTGCAGGGGGGAGGGGTAAGGGGAAATGGGTGTCTAGGAGGGGGAGGGGTGCAAGGGGCAGGGGGGTTGTTTAAAGGGGTGGGGTCAAGGGGTTGTTCAAGGGGGTTGTCCAAGGGGGTGGGATACTGCAGGGGGGCATGGGGTGCAGGGGGTGTGTTCAAGGGGGTGTAAGGGGGTTGTCTAGAGAGGGTGAAAGGGGTTGTCCAGGGGGGCATGGGGTGTAGGGGGTGTTCAAGGGGGCTATCTAGGGGGCATGGGGGTGTGGGGAGGTGTTCAAGGGGGTGCAAGGGGGGTTGTCCAGGGGGTGCAAGGGGGATGTCTAGGTTGGTGCCAGGGGGTTGTCAAGGGGTGCAAGGGGGCTGTCCAGGGGCAGGGGGACTGGAAGGGGGTAGGGGTAACTGGTAGTGGGGGTGGGGAACTAGTGGGGGGAACTGAATTTTTTTATACCATTTAAATGATATAGCCATAGTTTTAACCGTGGTAGTAGGACCCCTAATGCCACAGTTTAACTGTGGAACTTGGATCCTACTTCCACAGTTTTAACTGTGGCATTAGGCCCCTACTTCCACAGTTAAAACCATAAAATTAGTCCCCTTACTAAAATGATTAAACCATGGAACTAGTCCCCTACTTCCATGGTTGAAACCGTAGAACTAGGTCTCTATTGCCACGGTTAAAACCTTGGCAGTAGGTAATACCTACTGCCACAGCGATAGCGGTCACGGTTTTATGAAACCATGGCCATATCCTAATGCCACAGTTTTCGGGCCTATAGCCATAGTTCAAAATAGTGGCCATAGGTGAATTTTCTAGTTCTGTAAATAAAATTCACCCAATAACTTCTTCCCCTCTATTTTTTCACTCTCACACTAAAACGTTAAAATTTTTCTGCTCTCATCCCTTCCATGAATATCACATCATTTATCTAGCCATCTCTAATGTTGTTTGGGACACATAACTACATATCCTAACCTTTATTAGATTCTAGCATATGGTGTTAGCATTATTCATCATCAAATCATAACCTAATCACAACACAACCTCATCACATAACCAGGGAAGTAGGTTATCATGACTGTGAATTACATAAATCTCATGCCCTCCCCCTACCATGCATCACCCCCATCACATATCACATCCTCATCACCATATGTTAATCTCTAACACTAACCCCTATCATCATAGGGTAATATATAATACCAACTCGTATCATCACTAATAATGAAGGAAGTTCATAGAAGAGGGGGTAACCAAGAATTCGTAACACCACTAGCCCAGATGTTGGATAAAACACCTAAAACTCAAAATATATGGGTGTTTGTAAGGTATTCTAACTCTAATGGGGGAATAAATGAATAAAATAAAACACATGACACATATATATCACAAAATACCCAACCTATGGGTTCATGTAAAATAAACAGGAATACTTTGCAACACATCCACTACACCATGAAACATCTTTCATGACTTTTACTCCTACTAAATGCATCACACTACACAACCACCACCCATATCCACACAAATCCACTTTTAATTACTAGTTTCACCATTTTCAAAGTTAATGAGTTCCCACTAACTCTAATTTACTAATATATTTCATGTCACATTAACATAGCTCAATCATTTATCATTCGCTAAATTTAATCTAATTACCACTCATCAAATTCATCCTATTCGGATATTTTATTCCAGGTATGATTATTCATTTACCAACCCATATTATTTCAGTTTCATAATTTTATATTCATTCCATAGATAAATACGAAACTAACACAACCATGTCAAAAAATGAATCATTCACCCCACATCAACTAGAAACACAAAAAACATATTTCAATCCATATCCCCGTAAGAACCACACATCACAATCATCGCACATCATCCAACATCTCATCACATTCCAACCAGCTATAGTTTCTCTACCAAACACATTCCATAGTAGATCATATCTCTACCATCATCACAAAATAGTCCAAATCATACAAGGATACATAGAAAAAAAATCCACACATAGAAATATATCATGGCTTCCTCAATTACCATAAATCAATTCAAGGGTATTTATGACATCAAATCTTCTTTATCATGGGTATTATCACATGATTCTAGATTTTTCATGAAAAAATTATTCTTTAAACATATATAAATGATTATTTTTTTCATTAAAGGTTCGTTAAAATAAGAAACACAATAGGGTCTTAAAAATTTTCACAAATATAGCATAAGAAAGGCTCCCAACTGTTTTGATATTCAGCAATGGAAACAGGCATCTATAATCACATGGGAAATATCACAAAAGTAGTAAAAACATGAAATTCATCCCCATTACCATTAAATTTCATATTTTGAAAATTAATTATCTTATTATGATGACCCATACTCTGAACCCAAATGAAAAAAAGCATGAAATCCCCACACATAAAAATAAATAGGGAAAGAATGAGAATCCTCTACCTCAAGGAAACTTTTTGAAACTCCATGCACAATAGGGTGAACAAAAAATGATAAAAAGGCCACAAACACAAGTGTAAAACCTAGATAATCTCTAAACACGCCATGGAATCATTAAAAATGTAGGCAAAACACTCCCTGGACTAGAACAAAGTCACTGTCGAGAATTTCTAGAGAGGAATCAGAGAAAATGAGGGATAAAAGGGGGATTTACTCACTGTGGATTACTAAAGATAACCTCCAGAATACAAGAATCAAAGCCTGAGAAAAGGGGATGGAAGATAATCAAAAAATCCCAAGGTTTCAATAAAGTTTTAAGAGAAATGATATAAGAATTAAATAAATCATGAGGGCCCTGAATTTTATAGACTGGTTGGAACTCACCACATTCATGTCATGAAATGCATATTCATGACATGATTTTTCATGAGTTCTGCCAATTTAATCAATTAATTTAGTTCAGGTCATGATTCCTCAAAATCTAATCCAAATTATTATCCATAAATTTTCATAATGCCTCATCCTCGATTTAATTCACTTTGTGAATTATTCTTTCCTTTTGTAAGTCACATAAGCACAAAACTCTCATATGAAACTTCAACACTCGAATCACCAATCTCCAAAATGAAAACAACATCTAACATAATAAACACATATTCAAATCATGAACCACCCACTATAATATAATTTTTAACATCCTAAACCCCTATTTTGATCATGTATTGGTTTGGTTTTTTTAGGGGTGCTTTGGGTGAAAGTTTGAAAATTTTTTAGGGGTATTTTGGGCTTTAAAAGTTTGGCGTATAGTTTTCCCAAACTGTGCACCCTGCTAATGCAAGTCATGCAAACCCAGGTAGTGAGGGTTTACATGGTTAGAGAAAATTTGACAAACTATGCACCCACTAAAGAGATATCGTGCAACTCTATCAGTGTAGGTGCACGTCTAGAGAACATGATTTTTCTAACTGTGTGGCCCTACCTTGAAAACCATACACACGGATTTTAATTAATCTAAAAAATCAATTAAAATTATCCAAACCCCAATTTCTTACCCCACTCAGCCCTAACTCAGGGTTACATGTCCCCTAGGTCTTGGAAACTATTAATGACCCATTTTGGATCCTCTAAACCCATTTCAAAGAAAATAAAAGTGTGGTGATTGTTGTTCAATCCTTTCCTAGTAATTCTGTGATCCTCATTCCTTCCCTCTCACTCTCTCTTTCTCTCATCCCTAGGGTTTATTTGGTCTATGTGTTATTGGAGGATATAATCCACACTTTTTTTTATCTTGAATCTAGGTTATATTCTTAGATATTTGTTGTCGATGCTCTCCATTGTAGTTTCCCATTGTGGAAGGTGTGTTGTGTGACACCGTGAACTTTGGTACGGGGTTTTGTCTAAGATTTTAAAATTTATTTAACTCTAAATTACTTAATTTAAATTAAATTAATTGATTTAAATTAAATTTCTTTCATTTGGTTTATTAAAAATCTAATTCCATTTAATTGGGGATTTGAATTTTATTTGTTGTGAAATTGGAAAAAACCCCAATTACAATGAATTGGGAAGGTTTTATGAATTTGATGGAAATTTTGAAATTTTGAATTATAAAATTTAAATTGTGGAATTTAAATTGTGAAATTGAATTGTGAAATTAATTTTTGAAATTGATTTCAAATTTCTATTTGGGAAAGATGGCTTAAATCATTTTGATATAAAACAAGTGGTTTTATCCTGGAAAAGGCATGATTTGATTAAAAACCCATTTTTGTATTTTTAAATATAAATCAGCATATTGGAATGGAAAATTGGGATTAATTGTATTTTGAAAGGTTTTGAAAAAAATTCCCCATTATTGATTTTTGTTTGAGCTCATGAAAGCCTAGGTATTTAGTGAGGTATTAGGGACAAACCCGCTAGTATGGTAATTCACTAGAAACATATTGACACTTTACAACTCTAAAATAAAATTTTGGAAGATATTATCCCCAGTTTTATGTTGGTTAGTCTTCTTTGTCCAGTTTTAAAGGGATGTGTGTTGACATTTCTATATTCATTATAAGGGTGTGATGATCCCATAACCTGGAATTATCATACCTCTTGTAAGATGGCCATGTTTCTCCATTGTGATTATTTTGATTTATATTCCATCATTTTTAAACTTTTTTACACATTGCTTATGAATTTATATAAACTGGTTTATATAAAATGATTTTTAATCCATTTTTTAAAGTATTTCCTTCAATTTAAATGTAAATCATGATTTTTTTTAAATATTTTTTTGACTTTCCATGCCTATTTATCTTAAATTGACAGATTTATTTTTTTAATTATTTAATTCATCTTATTATGGAATCCTTGTTGAGACCCTACTAATATTTTAGATCACACCCTACATGTGCCTTCAGGTGTTTATAAAGTCAATCAACAATTTCCCATATGGAATTGTGATGTCTCACTGTCCATATAAGTTCCATAAAAAACACCATTGATATTCCAGCCCAATTTCATTATAATATTTCAATAGGTTGATTCAAACCTTATAGAATATGATGATCTTCCTTCCCCTAATGATAAGTGAAGCATTAAGAAACAAACTGAGAAACATTATACCTCATACCTACCCACCAAAATTATTATTGAAGTTCATGGTGCATCATATCCACTTTAGGATATATCACCAATGGGAATGAATGAAACTCCCTCCTAAACTCTACATACAATGCAATAAGAACAATTTTCCATTATTATAAAAATATGGTGTGCTCTCTACATTTATAAAATCCATCTATTCAAATATTAATAATATCAAATCACATAGAATTAATCAATCGATGTATCCCAATTGAGTCTCTCTCACATAATAAAGGAGGGGTGGAGTCACTATTATTTATTAGAGATAATTTTTCCCTTTATCCTCCATTAGGGTCAGGTGAAAAGAGGCCAACTTCTTTAAAACCTCTTCCACAAAATGAGATTTTAATTTTCTACTAAGTTCATTTGGTAACGAATTGACCTTCATTGGAGTATAGGCCATATTGAAGTCATATTTCGACTGGAAATATATCCAACGTCTTTGTATTAGGTTGAGATATCTCTATGAAAATATATACTTGAGACTCGAGTGGTCTGATTAAACTAAAAACTTATCACCTGTAAGATAATTTCTATACAAATAATCAATCATTTTCTACCTCTGCATAAATACACATCTGATCTTAGCTCCAGAGGCATCACATAACACCACACATTCAACACCCTCTTCTAGAAACCTCAAAACATGAGTACTAAACAACCACTTCATCAGCTCTTCAAAGGCTTTCTAACACTACTTGGTCCATGATAAGGGCTTCCATTTTCTAATGGGAAAACTAAAAACATTACATCATTATAGGAAAATAAATTAAGAAGAAAAAAATAAATATTAAACTTCTTTTAGGATCATTAGATTATATCACAAGAAATCATTTTAACAGTCCTAAAAGAAACATAAAATTAAGATATATCTATAAAAGTATACAAAATTAGATATACCATGATTGTTATTTACTTATCTATAGCATCCTTCATCTGTTTCACCTCCACTGTGATTGAACTAGATTCCTATAATGGCCCAGACCCATCCAACACATTACATTGGGAGTTTTGGGTATTAAGAGAAACTTGAGATGGGATCAAGGATGGGAGCATTTGGAGTTAAATATGAAACTTCAGTCGGTAATTCACACCATGAATTACCATTCCATGATGTTTAATATTTTATAGGGGGATTCACATCTTGTTTTGGAGTTTTCTCTTAGTCTGATTCATGGAGTGAAATTTTCTTTACATTGATAATGTGTGTGTTGATGTTTCTAGGGTCCAAGATTTGATTAATTCATGAAATGAAATTTTTATTCATGATGTAAAAACTCAAATTATTTTTTTATAATGAGCTCATTATTTCTCAATAGATGTGAACTACAGGAAATTCACAGTGTGAACCTACTATTCACATAATAAATGGGGTGTTTTCTAGGATTTCCATAAATCCAAACCCCTCTCTAATTTCTGAAATTCTGTCTCCGATTCTATGAAAAATTAGAATATTCCTAGGATATTTTGGGATATTTAATGGCCTTTTATCTTTATCATTCATCCTTGTATTCTGAGGGTTCAACATTGGTGATTTTGGGTGAGTTATTTTTATTATTATTTTGGATTCCTTCCTTGTTTCCCCAGAGATCTCATGTGGTTGTGTTGTTTATATTTGGGGTTTTATTAGGATGATATTTTGATGAGATATAATTTCATTTTAGAATTATTCAAGGATTACTTGTGTGTTTGTGACCCTGTGGTTCGTCCTATATTTTTTTGGCTTTACACAATTAACCAGTAAGTTTATTTTGAGGTAAGGGATCCTTAATATCTACTTTTTATGTGCATATATGGAATTTCTATGCTTTTTCTTTATGTTATTTGAATGGTATGAATTTTCATAATAAATATAATAAACAAAAATAATTAAATCAAAAGGGTATGGTGTGATGCGCATGTGGTTATTGATTTTATTAATGTTGTTGATGTTGTTTCATGTTATATGATTGATATAGGGTTATTACTTATTATGATGGAATTATTTCAGAATCCTTTTTAAATGAGTAAATAAAAAAATTGGTAAATGAAAAGACAAATTTTAATATGCATGTCTTATTCTTGACTTTATGTATGTGCCTTGGTGGCCTTGGTTTTTTGTGTCTTGGTGGCCTTGGTTTTTTGAGGCTTGGTGTCCTTGGTTGTGTTTGGCTTGGTGGCCTTGGTTGATTTTGGTGTCTTGATGGGGTGGTTTCCTGATAGTGGTTTGGTAAAAATGGAATAATATTGGTACATATAAATGTGGTTATAGCTAAACAATTCATTGGTGTGAATTTTAAACTAATAACCAAATTAATAAATCTTAGTGGTTCACTTGTTAAATTAAATAATAAAAAACAGAACTCAGGTTGTGTCCCTTTATTTGATGATTGTGATGGGTTATTCCACATTATAGGTAGTGTTTAGTGGTGTGATAATAGTAGTGATTTGATGTTGTTTGTGTTAGTGTTTCTTATGTGAAGCCATAGGTGTGATATTGTGTGGTGCTACTATATACATGTATTATTTTATGACTTTTCTATGTACCCCACCCGAGTAAGGTAACCTGGATGACACCCAAAGACCTTGGGGGTATTCTCCACAAGATTAAGTGTGAGGAGGATATGGATGACTTTATACACCCTCTCCCTTTCTCTCCCATCAGTAGTAGCTTATAATGACACTAGTGGTGGATGATGAGATATGTGGTGGGGATCATGTGTAGTAGGAGTAAGACATTAGTTTGATGTCATGTGCATCCATGATACCCTATATCCCTTTTTACCTAATACTTGATATATGTTTGGTTCTATGAGACCTGATATGTTTTTTATTTCTCGAAAGTTGATATGTGCCTGGTTCCATGAGATATGATATATGGTTGGTTCCATTATTAGTGGATATGTAAGGGATAATAGAAAATGATGGAATATCACTAGGAGAGAGTGGAAAATCAATGGGGAAGGGGTTTTGGGGAACCTTTATCTAAATTATTATGATATTACTTTACTAATATTGGATGTGTTATTCAGTGAGGTTGGTGGTAAACTAGTTGACCCATATAGGTAATGGTTAGTTCAGATGTTCATTCATCAGGGCATTAGTATGCTCTTTTCACTTTTTCATGATATGCCTTAGGTATGATCCTAGTAAGTATACATTTTATGATCAAACAACATATATAAGAACTATTTTACGTGTTTCTAAAAATGCTTTGTTAACTGATCTAGTTAGTACTAGCTCATATATTGGGTTGTTGTAGTCTTTACTGCAAGATTTACTTTTAGTATTATTTTATCTTTGGAGGTGTTTGTTTCTGTTTTTATATTCATTCATGTGGTATATTTATTGTGTGGGATTTTAACTTGTTTTTTTATATGGTATGGTGGTTTGTCTAGTAGTTTTATGTTATGGTTGAGGGATATTGAGGGTAATGAATTCCATTTGAGTGTTTTATATCCTTTCCACTAGTCTCCAGCCTAGGCCCTACTGAAGATGGGACTTGATGGTTACTCCTTCTCTTTAATATTATCATAGGAGGGGTTCCAATGGATGGGGGTCATGAAAGAGTGATATAAAGGTTTTTTTTAAGTGATTGGGTGGAGTTTGGATTTTGGAACCGGCGAGGACTACATGGGTTGGTAAGGAAACAATGTTATTCAAACTTAGTATCTGACGAAAAAAAAGGAGACTTGTTAGGAAACGTGATTTCAGAGTCCCCAATGATAAGAAAAAAGGACCTTAAGATATCTGAATGAACTATGTAAAGTGGTACTACTATTCGGGTAGAGAACTAGGAGAGGTACATGCATCATACTAGGTTGAGTTCTGTTTTGAATGGGGTGGTTCAGATAATAAATAAATGAACTAATTTAATTAATGTAAATAAATACATTACTACTAGAATTAGGTATTTCTCCTTAAATTGTAGGTATTCTAGTTAGTCATCACTCACGTGTGGTCCAAGTCAGGGAGGTTTAACAGGCTGGCCATTTTTATCATTATAGGGACATTCTTGATCAAGAGGATGAGCAGTCACAATGGATGTTGTGCACCTTCCAATGTTAAATCCTAGAAAATTATGATGGGAATGTCTTTTATATAGAGATATAAAACTAGATGGAGGAGTTTTAGATCTCTTTCGTCTTGATTCATGATCAACTTGAGTATTGGGTTCCCATCACGGTTATCCAGTTGAGGGGATCAGTGCATCAGTGTTGGACATTGTACCTTAGTGATTAGAAGGAGACCGATGTGCCATGGGCCGAATTCTGAAAGTATTTTAGGGAAGAGTTCTTATCAAAAACAGAAAAGGAAGTGGACAAGCATGAGTTTCTCTCCCTTCATCAAGGATCCATGAGAATTCAAGAGTTGGTAATTAATTTTAAGGGATTTTTTTTATTTTCCCATGACAAATTTTCAGATGAGGAGTCCAAATAATTATGCTTCGAGGAAGAGATATGCCACGTCCTTTATTTTTTAGTTTCCCCATTTATGGTGCCTACATATTTGGAGTTGTATAAGAAGGTGTAAGTGATGGAGATGGTGCATTATTGGGCTATAGAACCCCGATTTGAGAGCCATTAGGGTCCTATGAGGATTAGGGAATTAGATTGAGGGTCGTGGATGATGGGCTATTTGAGGTATCAATCAATAGGGAAATAACCCTAATGACTCTCAAATATGATTCTTGAGGGTCAGTATTTCTCATGCGTCTACTGAGAAATATCCTATTTTTTATTTGGATATAGAGTTCATTTCCATTGTCAGTAGTAATGACATTCATCCCCATAGGGTCGGTATGTCTTGGGTGATCAGGTCCCCTTCCAGCAGTAGTGACAGTTTCACCTAAGGCATTTTTAGCAGTAGAACCTTCTAGCATACATTCAACAACTTGTTCAGTAGGATTATGCTTAGCTAATAAGGGGTGAAGCTGGAAGAGGGAATCCCTAGGATTTTCCTTTCCATTAGGGTCCTAGACTAGAGCATGGATGTGAAATTTTTCAATAGTGATGTAGTGGAGTTGACCAAGGATAGATGAATGTGATAGAGGTTCCAGTTCCAGAGGGCCTAGAGTTTATTCGAGGTATGATCAGTTTATCATCTACCATGGTTTCTTCTTTGGTTGATTATAGATCTTTTCACTCATTTATTTCACCCACCTTAATCTGAGTGCTTGGACTAGAAATGGATAGGCTTCCCATGCCCCTAGTGTTATCCATTCTAGTCAAAGGCTGGGAAAGTTTGTTTGATGTGTGTTGGGGTTGAAAATTGGTGATAGGGAAGAATTATTCACTGGTATATTTCTTTTTCCTATAGATACAACCAAAAAATATCATTCTCAACATGGATTGATTATATTCTGTTTGTGTGTTAGTTGACAGTTTCTAGAGTAAATTTTATTTTTTTAATGTGTAAGGGTAATGTTTGGTGTCCATGAGTGAGAAAGGTTTCTTTCTGGGAAGTAGGAAATAAAATCCCCTTCTTTATTTGATATATGATTCATTATTTGAGCCTATAATGGATCAGGTGGTGGAGGTCCCTAGATTTTTTTGTAGATATTCTGTATGTTTTCCCTAAGAATTTTCTGAATCCACCCCCTTGACATGATATCAAGTTTGGAAAAGAGATTTATCTAGGTGCTACACTAATTACAATGGATCCTTATCAGATGGAAGCCTCGTAGTAATGGGGGATGAGGACCCAGATTGATGACTTGATACAGAAAGGCTTTATCAAACCTAGTGTGTCACTATGGGGAACTCCAATTTTGTTCTCCAAAAATGAATATGATATTATAAGGTTATGCATAGACTACTAATGGTTTAATAAGGTGACAATCAAGAATTTGTATCCCCTTATAAGAATTGATGATTCCTTTGACCAGTTGAGGGGAGTTATCTCATTGTCTAAGATCACTCTATGGTCTGGATATCATCAGCTAAGGGTGAAGAAGGTGAATATTCTAAAGACTACATTCTAATGTTGGTAAATGAACTTTGATTTTGTATTTTTGTCGGTAGGTATCACAAACACACCAAATATGTTCATAGGACTCATGAAATCCATGTTTCATGCGTTTCTAGGCCAATTCATAGTCATGTTCATTGAAAAAGTTATCATATACTTGAGATCATAGGAAGAGCATATTGAGAACTAGAGGATCATTTTTCAGACTCTTGAACACCACCAGTTGTATGAGAAATTGTCTAAATGTAAATTCTTGATGTGAGAGGTGAATTTACTTGGGAACATGGTGTCTTGGTAGGGAGTGGTGGTGGATCATGAAAATGTCGAGAAATTTTTTTCCTAGGAAACACCCAAGAATGTGGTATAGGTCTGTATCTTTCTTAGTCACATGGGTTGTTATTGTATTTTTGTGAGTGATTTCTCTCAAATTTCAACCCTATTAATAGATATATACTAGAATGACCAGGTTGGGATTCAACTTCTTAAAGGATTAGTTTATTAGTGCCCCAGTTCTTCATTTTCCTAATGAGGTTGTGATTTTTGAGGTGTCCAATGATGCTACCTTCTTGGGTTTAGGGTGTGTCTTATTAAGATAGTGGGAAGTGATCTACTATAGGTATTTTAAGTTATTCAACCATGACCATAACTATGCCACACACATTATATAGATATTCTTAGTGTTGTTTTCCGTAAATCTATTGTGACATTACCTCATCCAAGAATGCTTTTTTCTTTTCACAGATCACAAAATCTTGAGGTATATCTCTTCCCGGTGTGACCTGGATCTAGGAAAGTGGTAGTGGGTGGATTTTCTCTAGTATAATGATTTAAATATCTCATATTCACCAAGAAAGGAAAATTTTAGGGAAGACTCACAAAGAAAAAAAATTATGTGGAGCTATTCAAGAATCTGAGGATGCCTGGAGGGTGTTGGAGGAGTTAGCAACTTTGTATCTTTGGGTAGAGGAGGTTGGTGGAAGAGGATACAAGTTCCAGATGATAATAGAATCTGCTTTTTTATGGTAGGTGGAGGAGTCTCAGGGGGGATAATGTGTGTTAGAGGTGATGCATGACCAAATCATTCATGGTGATTCCCCTATGAGATGTTCAGAAGATGGCCAATAGCAGGTTATGTTCTAGGAAGGATATGTGTTCCATTGGAAATTTTTTAGGGTTTCCTCCGTGAATTTTATAACTCACCCATAGAGATACACCCCAATGTATCTAAGATGTATCATGACTTGAGGGGGTAGTTTTTTTTGGGAAGAAATAGTCATTGGTGGAGTCTATAGCATGATATCTCACTACAGGAAAACCGCCTCTTACCGGCGGTTTTTTTTCATATAGCGGCGGTTTAAACCGCCGCTATATGGTTTGGCGGCGGTTTACAGAAACCGCCACTAAACTTGGCATCGGCAATCTATTAGCGGTGGTTTTATGCATTTCATAACAGTCAAACAAAAGCGTCGTAGTACCTCATTTAGCGGCGGTTTTTGGTAAATTTAGCAGCGGTTTTAAGGGCTATTTAATTAGCGGCGGCTATAATCGCCGCGAAACTCAGGCGTGCCAGTCGCCTTCTTAGCGGCGGTTAAAACCGCCGCAATTTCCGACGTGATTTTGGGGCGGTTCTAACCGCCGCTAAACAGTCTTCCGAATACATTTAGCGGCGGTTAAAACCGCCGCGAAATGCTGACCCGGGAAAAAAATGCATTTCTGTTTATACTCCACCACTGCCCTGGAAATCAAACCAAACAACACATACAACATATATATGATAAGGACAAAATTTATGCACCACCTACGCAATATTCATAAACACCCATTAATTTAATGTTGATGAAAAAGTTGATCCAATTCAATAAGAATACCTAAAGCATACAAAATACCTAAAATTATGGATTTAGAATGAAACACAAGATAACATCAAATGAAACAAGAGATTGGGGGTCACATGGATTTATACTTATAGTTTACAGATGATCAAAATTGAAAATATTTGATTCCATAAAAGTATCCCAATGTTCCAAATGATAATTGAAATCCAGTTAAGTAACATGAATACTATTTGAATTGGTAATGTCCAGTTTAGTCTCGAAAGTTATTCTTGTATCCTGAAAAATATAATATATATGTAGTGAGAGAAAAAAAAAGATATAATCATCTAGGTCTTAATGAAGTATTCAATTTTAGGTGAAAATGGTGTGTTAATGTGTTGGCCATCAAATAGAATAAACTATATAACCCCATACATTTCATCTAAATAATCCTTTGTACACCATGGATTACTCATCAAATAATTGATCCAATATTATCATATGGAACTGTGTTCAACAAAAAATTAATGTAACCCCATTATAGATTAGACGTTACTTTT
This sequence comes from Viscum album, assembly GCA_963277665.1. Taxonomy (NCBI): domain Eukaryota; kingdom Viridiplantae; phylum Streptophyta; class Magnoliopsida; order Santalales; family Viscaceae; genus Viscum; species Viscum album. The sequence continues at coordinate 78,745,682 of OY728133.1, read as the reverse complement.
CCACTCTCACAACCTTATATCTAATTAGCAATGCTCCCATCCCATCCAAACAAACCACGTCACATCACATCAAATCCTTCCCGTATACAAATGGGTTATCACATCACACAACATCCCAACAGCAGTCACCTAGGCCATCACATCACATCACATACCACCAGTAGACACATAGTCCATCACTTCACAATAAATCATACTTGTAGACAAATACACTACCACCTAACATCTCTTCCCACCCACGGACACATATTCTGTCAAATGGAATCCAAACTAGAACAAGATTCTTAAGGTATCATGAATGTGATGGACATAATCATTGTCCCCTACTCCTACCATCAATTACCCCACAATATATCACATAGAAACACATAACTTATCACTCATAGAAATTGGGTCTAATAAATTAATTCCCACCGAAAGGCACCATGGACATGACATCGTTTCTATGAATTCTCCAACACCAACATGTGTCACTAATTCTGAATGAAGTGAGAGGATGTGTGTGAACCCATGCCTAAATTTCACCACCATCATATTTATTGGTGAAAATACCTAAAACTCTAAACCTTTGAGTAGTGGTAATTTTATATAAATTATGCTTGGTGTATAAAATAATAGAAACATCCATGGTATATAGATATCCCACAATACCAAACCTATGTGTCCACATAAACTACACTTGAGCTTATTATATCACCACACCATAACACAAATCAATAATCACAACCAATTAAATCACTATTTGAATCACCCAAGACAATCACAACACTATTAAAACAACATTCCACTTTCCACATACATGTTTCACCACCTTTATTTTTTATCCATTACAATTCACATAACACTTTACATTTTCATTTGATTAATTTATAACATATCTATTTTCAATAAATATTTTTTATTTACTAACCTAGATCATTTACATTATCAACATAGTTCATCTCATGGATAACCGAGAAACTGACATATCCATTCCATGCTACAACTAATTCAACTCACAAAACTATCACCACAACACCACACATCCACCATTGTTTCCACACCACATTGCCCAACCCATATCACAAAATCAAATACTCCTTAAAACCATCATGAAACTCTATCACCACATACCAAATCAATGAATCTGCTACAAAAACATTATTCTACAACCACTACACCACATCCATGACCCCGTAACCATGTACCACAACCTCTTCATAGCACATTTCACTACTACCAAAATCACATACATGAAAATCGACCAAAGAATCACATCCCCTTGTACTACACAACCAATCTGGTCAATAACATCACCATACAACTTCCTAAACCATATAGTGAAACACAATAAGATGAATTATCCACAACATCACAGATAACGACTTCAATGAATATTCATGGGAATTATCACATATCATTTTTACTAATCGTGGTTATCCCCACACAAAAAAATACATCAATGGGACACCAATTACTATCCAAAAATATATTCCTTTTATTTTTATTCAGGGAGAAATTACATTACAACATTGAAAGTGTCCTCAAAAAATTACAACTATATTACAAATAGGGTCCCAATAGTACTTATATTTGGAATTGGATGTAATAATGCATAGATATCTCAAAAACATATAATAATGCAGTAAGGCATGAGAAAATTACCCATTATCATAAATTTATATTTTTCATAAATTATTTTATTATTAAAAAACCCTTAATATTTACTTGAAAGAGAGAAAGAACTTGATTATACCACACATATAATATAGAAGATTGAGAATGGGTATCCTCTACCACATGTTATTATTACACATAATGAATTTGAATATCATGTCCGGAATTAAGTGAGATATTTAGATAAGGGTTTGCATCAAAGTTCTAATAAATTACCATTGATTAGTTCATGGATTGATTAAGTGAGATATTTAGACAAGGTGATCACACAAAGAGGTCAAGTGACATGATCACATGATTAGGTCTCTTTTATGGTTCTTGTGATGAGGTCATGCAAAGTTGTCTTGCAAAACAAACGCACGAGAGATAGGGTTTTGAGAGCTATGAAGCTTCATGTCACCGATCAAATGACCAGCCTCTCACCCCCTGTTTGGACATGCAACACTCTAATGAGTCAAATTCCCAATGCTGAATTTACAACAGAAACATCAAAGAGCCTATTACCATAGATCATCTAACCAATGAAACAAATACATCATTCTCTTTACCACCTGAGGTTATTGTGATCATTCAAGGTTATCCACTGAAGCTCCTCCAAGACCAATGGTTTTTTAAAGGTTCCATACACCACACATGTTATATATACAAACCAACCTTTCCCATATTTGTTCAACACATCAACAATACTACTCACGGTCCGATAATGCATCGTCACCCTCTCCACCTCCATCTCCTGCTGCCACCTGTAAGAACATTATATTGAAAATTAAATATTGTTGCATATTTATAATTAAACTTAAAACCAATAAAAGTTTGAAAACTAAATGATTGTGATTTTTTGTGATTTACCTGCTCACCACCACTCAGTGCACTACCACTGGGGGCATATTTGCCCATCTGCTGAGATAAATCAGTCAACGCTTTCTGCATAGTGGATATCTGAGCCCCTTGGTCTTGAACTGTGGCTCGTAGAGAAGAAATATCCCTCTGAGCATCTTCAGGTATGGTCTGACCATAACCAGGAGTAGATGCGGCTGGAATCTCTGATGGCCTGCTAAAGACCTCAGATAGTACGGGTCCCAAACCCATCCCGTGCACTCTACCAGGATGCTCCTTCCCAAGGACTTGAGCAACTGGGTCATCCTGGGAGACTGAGTAGGACTGCCCAGGACTGGCATCCCATAGTTCTTTAATTTTTACCTATAAATCAAATATCAATACATATTAACACAGTAAAAACTGATAATAAGTTAAAATTTTGACTTCATACCCCAACTTCTTTGGTAGGCTCATTAACAAAAGAGCCATCTGATTTTCTGTGAACATCCAACCACAGTTCAGTCCCGAAGGCTTCGTGCCCTAAATTATGTGACTGCATTAAGAAAAGATAAATCAAAAATTCAATATATTAAATAGATAATATTTTATTATAAATATTTAACTATTTAAAATATTACCAATGACATTCAGCTTCTAGAAAAGCTTTTTGAGCCCGCCGTGTGAGGGATGACTTGCTTCGCCCTGTTTGATGCATTATGTTGTGAAAGATCCTGAAATAAATAAAATGAAATTTAACAGTAATGTATCCAATGTCATCTCCTCTTCATATACATGTAATAATGTAAAATGAGGATAATATAATAATATATATTTCAATACCATCCGCTTCTCATCACGATGTCTGTCAACAAAAACTTTCCACAGCTCTTTCGGTACCCCACTGGGTAGATTTTCATACATTTGTTCCAAGGTCAACGAAGTATCGTTGACATCACACCACAATCTCCATTTGAAATATTTCCATTTTTTACCGAGATTTTTCAAAGTCCACTTCCGTGCTATCACATCAGCAACTGTGAAGTGGAAGAACATCTGTATACAGAAATTCATTTTGAACATATTAGTAACATGACATTCAATTAAACCATAATGTAATAAAATTAACTTTATTTGAAAATCGAAAACTTCATTTTTTAGTTTGGAGGCATATGTCTCCAATCATCATATGAAATGGGAAGGGAAATGGGCTCCGCTGCCAACTGACCTATAATCTGGCCAAGTAACCCCGCGGAATCATCTGTAGGGACCCCATAAGAATCAAATGGCATGACTATATTTTCTCCATTAAAGTTCCAAACATCTGAGCTTTTTAAGTGTTTCTCCACGGTTTTATTTTTGTCATCTTCAATGAGCAAAGAATTAGTATAAAAAAATGCAATAAATTTATTTAATTAAAATTTATACCTATGACTGTGACCCTCCAGTGTGTCCGGGGTGAACTGGAAGGGGTCTGTCGCCACCCAACTGATGAGGCACCTATAGAGGGAGTCGACGACTCAGCCTCTAATGGGAGGCTCTCTGATGGTGTGAGAGATGGTGCAGGGGGAGATGGTGCGGGGGTGTAGGCAGCTAGTGCCTCAGATGTCGTGGGGAGTGACCCAGATGGATCGGCATCCGTCACAGGACTAGAAGAAATAGTATACCGCTTCCTCCTTGGCATTCCTGTCATTTAATAAAATAAAATTAAGTTCAGAATATATATTTCAAAAAAAATTATGCAGAAAAAAAAGTTAAAAATGATAATAGATTCCCAGTACTAACAAACCAAATATATATAACAATGATAGTGAATGACTGCAGAAATGAAACAAGTGGTTGCTGCATGAATGAATAATTGTACATACAATAATTTTCCCCTTCAATAATGTCGGTTTCCTGCTCCATTGCTTCATCCACTTCATTCATCCTTGCAAGACTAATATTTTCAATATCATGATGGAAAAATAATTATACTTCCTGTTGTTGATGACATTCAACTTCAGATGTCAAATCTTCCACTTCATCACCCATATCATACAAATCTCTTTGTATTACGTGAGTAACTACACTCCACCCTTCATTCACAACATCATTCACATAATATACCATTTTTTTTGTGATTCTGAGATATATAGATCATGCATTTCACGATCACCAACATCCATCAAGCGAGAGAAGTTCACAGAAGTAAATTGAAATGAATCTCTTTTAACACCTCTGATAATATCGACCCATTTGCATTTGAATAAAACAACAGAAAAATGTACATGGTAGTTTAATTAAATAATATCATGCAGCTTTCCATAGTATTTCACTTCAGAAAATGTAAATATACCACTATTTTGTGTTTTCAAACCCACTTCTCGATCAACCGTACGAAATCTAAAGCCATTCACATTATAAGCGTCAAACTTTCTAACTTGCTTTATAGGACCTCTAGCAAGAAACTTCAAATCTTATGAAAAGTCTACTCGAGTATCAGTATTCATGATCTGAAAAAAGAAATATAATTTAATAGATTTACAAATTGTATGTGTCAAACTAATATTCTTATTTTTTTCAATATTTATGAACTTACACGTCGTGCAAACCATTCTACAAGCTCTTTATTCACAGCTTTCGTTATATCTTTCTCATTTCGTGTTCGGCCTCTCATTCGTCTCTTTGTTTGTATCCTCAACTCTTCAATAAATGGATCTGCAATTTCACTATTCAACAGCACATATCTATGTACCTGTAATAATTCCAATTCTGTCAGTATCACATTTGAGGTCCTCCCAACTGATCGGCCAATAGCAGGAAATATTTTTGATTTCTGATGCCTTTGAGATTGATTTGATGTGTCGTCAACACGTCCAACTCGATTAAATCTTGTCTCAATATCATCTAAATACCTGGAACAAAAGGTAAGACATTCCTCGGCCAAATAGCCTTCAGCAATAGAACCTTCTGGTTGAGCTTTATTTCTCACGTATGATTTCAAATGCCCAAGATATCTGTGAAATAAAATAATAATATTATGCATTTATTTAAATGTCAAAAATTGTTTACTTAACTGGAAAACATATAAATAAAATACCTCTCAATTGGATACATCCATCGATAATGAACGGGGCCTCCTAATTTAGCTTCTTCCACCAAATGCACAGTTAAATGCATCATGATAGTAAAAAACGATGGAGGAAAGATCATCTCCATTGCACAAAGAGTCAATACAAACCTCTCCTGGAGGTTGTCAAGCTGAAATGGATGTACAACTTTCTCACATAATTGCCTGAAAAATGTGCAAAATTGGAGTAAAACAGTAGTAACTTTTTCAGGTAATAATGTACGCAATGCCAATGGTAGTAACTACTGTAACAAAATATGCAAATCGTGACTTTTAAATACATGTAACTTACGATTCTTCAATTCAACACACCTCGAGATGTTACTCGAATACCCATCAGATACCTTCACATTCTTAAAAATTCGAAGGAACGTATCTTTATCCCTATTTTTCATTGCGAAAATGGCCGGAGCATACTTTTCATTCTCATCTGGCCAGAGATCGCGTTTTATGTTCATTACTCGTAAGTCATTGCGAGCATTAAGATGATCCTTCGACTTTCCATGCTCATTAAGTAATGTGAAAATAAAATTATCACAGACATTCTTCTCAATATGCATCACATCAAGATTGTGGCGCAACAAATTAAATTCCCAATACGAAAGTTTAAAGAATATACTTTTTTTCTTCCATTGTTGCATTCTGATTTCACTTGACGATGCACTTCGGACCTGTTTTCTGCTATCATTCAAATGATGAACCTTCCCAAATTCTGTTTCAACATTTTCAAGTTGTTTCAATATTTCAGAACCGGTTAACAACTTTGGAGGTGGTCTATGATCAATGAAACCATTAAATTTTGATTTGTTCAGCCGGAATCTATGAGATGCATCGAGAAATCTTCGATGGCATAAGAAGCACCATTTTCTACTGTGAGGTAGCCGTTTGGGCTCAAAATCAAAGTTACAAACGGGACAAGCCAAACCCGTATTAGTGTTCCAACCAGATAAATTCCCAAGCCCAGGGAAGTCACTAATGGTCCACAGTAAAGCAGCATGCATTTTGAACATTGTTTTAGAACAAACATCAAATGTCTCAACACCGTTACTCCATAACTCCTGCAATTCTTCAATCAAAGGCTGCAAGTATACATCAATATCATTTCCAGGAATTTGTTTTCCAGGAATAATCATTGAAATGATAAAAGATGATTGTTTCATACACATCCACGAAGGCAGATTGTAAGGGATCAAAACAACTGGCCAAATGCTATAACATGTACTCAAAGTCCCAAATGGGTTGAATCCATCGGCATCCAATCCCAATCGAACATTCCTAGGATCAGCTGAGAAATCTAGATGTAATAAATCAAATGTCTTCCATGATTTGGAATCTCGTGGATGTCTCATTAACCCATCATTTTTATTATCTACAGAATGCCACTTCATGTGTTCTGCGGTTTTTGATGACATGAATAATCTTTGCAATCGCGGCTTCAAAGGAAAGTAACGCAAAACCTTTGCAGGTGTGTTCATTTTCTTCTTCTTCATGAAATTATATTCAGTAAGACTTCCAACATCACCCTTTGACTGCCATCTAGAAGAAGAACATTTCTTTCAATTCTGTCTACTTGAATCCTCTCCCCAATAAAGCATACAATCATTGGGACACGCATGTATTTTTATATAATTCAAACCAAGCTTGTTAATAACTTTTTTCATATCATAAAAAGATTATGGTATTTTTGCTTCAGGAAATGCATCACGAATCAATTCCAATATCATAGACATTGCCTTATTTGTAATTCCACATAGACATTTGATATGGTACAACTTCAGCAGAAATGAAAGATTTGAATATTTCAAACACCCACTATACAACTCTTGATTTCCATCATCAACTAAATCATGAAACGCATTTTTATCAGTGAAGTTTTCCGTTACATTTGGCTCTACAGAATCAAGAGGAGGATCCAATGATATGTTCCAATCTTGATCTACTTGTGTTACAGTCTCAAAAACATCACTTGTCACATTGCAATTTGTAGCACCCTCTTCTGGTTGTTCTAATATGTTTTGATGCTGAGAGTGGTGTCTTGTAGTGCCGAATGCATCATTTATGAGGTTTTTCATTTCATTTTCCATTGTCGACGAACTTGGGACCTCATTCTATGGATTAACATCAGTGCTCAATCTTTCTGTATTGTTCGATTCTCCATGCCAATTCCAACAAAAATATTGACCAGGGAATTTCTTCAGTATTAAATGTTCATAAACTTCATCTCTCTTCAACCATGTTCTAAATTTACATTTAGGACATGGACATCTTATTCTCCCTTCAACGGATCAATTAGAAATCGCAAAATCTAAAAACTCATTCAAACCCTTAACATACTGAGGTGTGTTCCTCGGTAATGTGATCCAGCTTTTATCCATGTATATCACAATGTGCCTACACAAAATATACGATAGTGTAAGATTGTAGAATCATAATATAATAAAGATGACCAATTGATCATAAAGTATGCATAATATAATAAAGATGATTCATTGATCACATTTACCACTTACTTAGCATGCCTAGACAAACCAAACAAGTCTGGTCCTTAGGAGACAGCGTGAACACATCATTGAGGAGCAGTAAGAATATCGGGATACACAATTATCATAACACTTTCAATCACGCATTTATGTTGCCTCAAACAATTTCTATCCCCACTACATTAATGAGATACATTGGTCCACTCAGATTACTTCCACATCCTCACAAAAAATACTAGAACTTTCCTAAACATCTCATGTACTCACATGCTTGGTCATCTCAATTAAATGTTTTATTTTATTTTCCATATCTAGAAATGGGATACCAGTCGGTATTTATAACACTATCGATCACACATTTATGTTGCCTCAAACAACACCCCATTGATGTGTGATCGAAACTGATCATAATGCATTTTAAACCTGAGACATTATGTGATTGTTTAGGCTTGACCTTAGATGTCCTCCAAGAGTAATGATGTTTCTCAATGGTTTCATACACAACCAACCATATCAAAGTCGTATTTCCTATGACAAAAAAGACTATCTGGGTACCAATCCATGTACTGAATATGGTGTGAGGTAAATTAAGTAGGCCACCACTAATGGTTTCTAATGCATAATCTAGTACACGAATATAAAACAAACAATAGTGTGCAGGTATATCAAAATTAAGTGTCACTATAAATTTAAATCCATGTCACACTCAGTTTTCTTAGGAGACACTTGGCACAATCTCAAACCTTAGAGATTTCATGTAAACATTGGTAATAATATCCACTTTGAAATGCACCAACCTAGAAAAGTTAGTGGAATATACTATAACAATACATTCCCATTTTTATAATGTTAGAAAGTATCAACTCTTTTCCACATGTAACATTTTAGGATAAAACTATAGTTTATATATTTTCTTGAAGGATTCCCACGTAAGATCCTCATGAAATATAGCATGCACAACTGAGTCTCACCATTTTCTTCCCAATCCATCAAGAATATATGTTGACCCCCACCCCTTAGATTCTTTGGGAATCTTTATAATTTTAAATCTCCTACCAATCTACTCAATCCTCTCCTCATATTTCTAGATTCCATTATCACCAGGAAAGATAGGTGGATTCTTGTTAGTAAATTATGAGTCATGATCCACTACTCCTCTTGGGTTTTTAATACCTTCATAACCAAAGTATGAATAGTGCATATTATAACTTCCACTAAAGAAGATACCACTAAGGGATTCTACTATTAAAACCGTCTCACAAATCCATCACTTAGATTCATAAGACCTCTTCTAGTACGAATCGTCTAACAAATACAAGATGAAAACCCCTTTAGTCATGAGAAAATTCCTAAATCATAGAACAACTTCCATAATCCATATTAATGATTTAAAATAATAATAATTTTATGAATTTATTAATTCTATTAATGAAATATAAAACATAAGAAAGGAATAGTTTTTTTTAAATAGACACCAAATCTAGTTTATTCAATCAACCACAAAGACCAAGTGACAATATTTTCAAAAATAACTAACCACCCATAGTAACTTGAATTCATACATGGAGGTGAGATGTCTAGGCACCATCCCACACATATTAACTAAATTTTAGTGCTACTAAATCTAGTCTACCAATGACACTAAACTAAAACTATGAAGTGTCGTAACATTCCAGGCTCAACATTCCTTTTGATATCAATTTATAATGAACCGACTAGGGAAAACTAGGCAAGTCTCCCAAGAGGGTCTTATACATGGAGATGTGTAATAAAGAGACATGAAAGTAGTATCTTGTTTCAGAAAATAAAGTTATGAAACCAAATTAAAATAAAAAATAAAGATAAACATCCATTAGTATAAAAAATCCAATCTAAATAGGCCAAACCATAAAGATAAAATAGACAATATTATCATCTCCCTATGTGACCATCTATCACCACCAAACCATCTTTATACAAAGATAGTAAACAAAAAGAGAAAATTACAAGTTCTAATATCAAAAATTCAATATCTCTATCTTTAAAATAAATCCAGTTTACATATATTTTTCCTAAAATAAAACAATTTTTTAAAATAATCCTTCGATTTTCATAAAAAAACCATATACAAAAAATCTAGGAATATGTTAAGAATAAAAGAAATCAGGTAGTCATAGAAAAACCCAACCATAGATACACTATAATATAACTTTGTGAGCAAGTAACCATGAAAATACCATCATGTGATAAACAAATCATCAATGAAAAAACCCACCATTTGGGATCTAAACTATGGGTTTACGTTCTAGACATGAAAGAGAATCCCAAATCCAAGATTAAGGAGGATTCAACTAATATAACCTCTAGTGGAATTACACACAAAAAATTGTCATAAAACCTCTTGTGGAATTACATAAAAAAGAGTGAGAAGTATATTTCCAATGCATCCAAGGACACCTAATGTTCCAAGTTTTTCAAAATCTTTTTAGAAACCATGATCACATATAATAAAACAATTTTAATAATAAATCCTTTCGACTTCAAGCTTGAAAACCCATTTTAAAAACAAATCCACCCTTTAAAGAATTTAGTAAACCACTTTTCGTGAGAAAACCCATTTTTGATGAAAGACCTCTTTAAAAACATGTATATTTTCCATAAAATCCATTTAAATCCATCAATTTCATGAAACAATCCAAAGAAATTAATAAGAATATAAGGAAATTATAAATTAGAACCACTTGTATAGATACACCTACCTTATAAACATAAGGAACCTAAGATCCTTCGACAACATAAATTGGAAACAAGCAGATATTCCTCAAATAGAAAAGGAATGAGGGAAAACCACAATGGATTGATTGATAACACGTATTATTTATGAAACCATCGAAACCATATCACACAACACTACCAAAACAAGAACATAAATGATAAAGAGAGTGAATGATATTACACGTACCCAAAGGAAGACAACCCACCACACTAGTGATCAAATGCCCTAAGCAAAGAAATCTGGTAGAGGAAGATACCCAATATTATCTAAAATCGTTCTAGGATTTATGAGGGAGGTCTTCACATTGAATGGAAGAAGAGTAATATTTAAATCATGATAAAAACCATTGGTTCTAAATAATTCATGTCATGAACCCCTTTCATGGTGTGAATTCCACGATTTATAAAAATACCCAAAAAAGTATCCTTAGTTTGAATTAATCCTAATCAACCCATTAAAAACTTGAAAATGTTTTATGACTTCTAATTCTTCAAGATCTAAACCAAACCCATAGTATCTACCCTGCAGTAGATTCACATTGTGTAAAAAAGTCATGATTCGAATCAAAGAACCAAGAAATAACTAAAATTTACCAAAATCGAAGGGGGTCGTGGGGGGCGCCGGGGGGTGCGGGGGTCGTCGGAGGCCGCGGGGGTCGCCGGAGGGCACGGGGGGCGTGGGGGGCGCGGGGGTCGCCGGGGGTTGAGGGGGGTGCGGGGTTTGCCGGAGGGCGCGGGGGGCGTGGGGGGCGCGGGGGGCGCGGGGGGCGCGGGGGGTGCGGGGGTCGCCGGAGGGCGCGGGTGTCGCTTGGGCCGGGGGGGGATCGGGGAAGAGGGGCGAGGGTTTGTGGGGTAAACGTGATAGGGGTGGGGGAAAGGGTCGCGGTTTTTTAAAAAAAAATGGGTTTCGCGGCGGTTTATTAAAAACCGCCGCGAAACCTTTCACGGAAAACGTTTAGCGGCGGTTTTGTGAACCGCTGCCACAAAACCGCCGCTAAACCCTATTTGTGTTGTAGTGTCTTGTCAATAAAAAGGTAAAGGTCAAACATCATGTTCCTAGTGGTGTGTCGCAACCTTTGGATATTCTTGAGTGGAAGTAAGAGTTAAATCAATATATTTATTCACCAGTTTACCTTAGGATTATGGGGGATATTATTTTATCTGGGTGATCATGGATCTAATAATGAATTTGGCTCACTTTCTAGCGATTTGGGAATTGTGTATCATGGATTTACTAGAGAGACGGTATGTGGATAATATAGTGAGACTTCATGGATCCCCAAGGATCATTATTCATGACTGAGACCCTCAGTTTAATTCATGATTCTAGAGATAATTGTATCATGTTTGTGTCTCTCAATTATGTCTTAGGACTTCTTTCCACCCCTAGACAGATAGGAAAATGGACAAAACTATCCAGACACTCGAGGATATGTTTAGAGTGTGCCTCTTAGATTTTGATGTATCGTGGGCATGACACCTACATTTAGTTGATGTTTCTTACAATAAGATATAACACTCATCCATCTATTTGGAATCCTCTGAGATGGAGGCATCAGTTCTTGTTCCCAATATAGTGAAGAGCATGATAGATGATATTTAGGTGGTTTTTTTACGGTTGGGGCCAAAGCCTCATTTTATTATTAAATCAAAGAAAAGACCTCTTTTAACTGGGTAGATGGAGACCCATTATATAGCCCGAAGACCCAGTGGACTTGTAGCCCATTACATAGCCCGTAGGCCCAAATTTTTGTCCCAATGCCCATTCTGTGAATAGTAACCTGCCTACTACAGTACCCACATAGTACCGTCGCTGCTACACTGCCATGCCGCCGCTATAGTACCCACTGATCTACAATACCGTCACTGTTGTTGTACTGCTACAGTAACCTGCGCCCAATGGGTTTTGAACCCATATTTTTTATGTAGGATTATGGGGTCCTTACCACTAAGACAAACCCCAAATACTATATTTAGGTGGTTTATGAGAGGATGAAGGTAGTGTAATGTTGACCTGAGAGTATGGAAAGAGGGGGGTGAATTTCCTTTAAAAATTAAAAAAAATTAAGGTCGATGGAAACCACAAAAAATATTATATGTGTAGCGAAAATATTAAATAAAAATATGAACTAATTATGATATTCAATTGATGAGTGTGATTAATAAATAAATTTAAGATTATAAAGAACATGATCACATGATTATCAATTAGAAAAATATGAGATCATGTTAATTTCAATATGATTTATAAAAGATAATTTCAAATATAATTAATAAACTAAGCATATTTTATTTATAACATATTTATATTATGTTAATATGATAATTGATATGATATGAATGATGAAATACATAAATTAGAAGGGAGAGAAAACATGGTTTGATAAATGAGTTCGGTAATAGCTCAATGTGAGCCCATGTGTACACTAGTACAGAAAACGTTTTTAACGTCACCATTTTTGACGTCGGTTATATATAACCGACGTGAAAATCTATGATATGTGGCTTTTTACGTCGGTTATAAAATAACCGACCTAAAAAATACTGAGAGTAAATTTTTTACGTCAGTTATTTTAATAACCGACGTAAAAAATTCCACGTGTTGGTTTTTTATGTCGGTTATAAATTAACCGACGTAAAAAATACTGAGAGTAAATTTTTTATGTCGGTTATTTGATAACTGACGTAAAAAATGAGGCATCTAATGAATTTTTTACTTTGGTTATACAATAACCGATGTAAAAAAGGTGATATCTGAGGCCTTTTTGACATCGGTTATTTGATAATCGACGTAAAAACCCTACCCACAGAATTTTTTATGTCGGTTATATTATAACCGATGTAAAAAACCAACACATGGTAGTTTTTACATTGGTTGTAAAATAACCGACGTAAAAACTGTGGTTTTTGATGTGTTTTTTACGTCGGTTATAGAATAACCAACATAAAAAACCAACACGCGACTTTTTTTATGTCGGTTATTTTATAACCGGCGTAAAAAATGAGGTATCTGATACATTTATAACATTGGTTATTATAATAACCGATGTTATAAATGTAATAAAAATAATTTATAACATCAGTTATTAAATAAGCGATGTTATAAAACATTTAAAAATTTTATCACGCCCCGTGGATTGTCATTTCTGATTTTTCGATCGACAGACCTACGACTCATCTCTCTCGCACGGAAAACCAAGAATCGAATCTTTGATCTCATTTTGTTAAACTTGTTTTTCCAACATCTTTTATCATCTTTACTCTCCTCGGATCTATCATCTCCACTCGCAACACTCAGGTGAGCCTCCCATGACTTTATTTCGTTCATTTTTTCAGATAGTCTATATTTACATTTTGAGATTTTTTTTGTTTAAACTAGGTAAGATTCTTTGATTTCGAACCCTCTTACCTCATTTTTCCATCATCGCCTTATTTATTATCACCAGATCTATTAAATCAACTCGCAATATTCAAGTAAACCTCACCTACTTCTATTTTATTTGTTTTTGTTTCGCGGATGCCCTACATTTATGGTAATATTTTTTGTCATTGACAACTAATGATCTCATTCACCTATATTACTGCAAATTATATCGAAACCATTGTGATACACCCATTCCATGTACTAGTGTGATTTATTTTATAAGTATATATGGTTTTTCATGGTGGAATGTTTGTTTTGGATCCTTGGTTGTTTCTATTTTGGGTATCACTTTTTTTTGTTCCATAAACTATTTATGTTGCTTATTTTAGTGGACTATTATAAGTCTTCATATGCTATTAAAACCCGATTCATTGAACAATAGATAATTTTAGACTAGTAGGAGATACAGTTCATGGTTCTCATTTTGAATAATGGCATGATACCAAAACTAGTAGCTTGAGGTTAAAATCCCTAGATATTCTAAAACTAGTAGCTTGAGGTTAAAATCCCATGGTTTTGGGGGGCTTTCCAGAGGGTTGGGGGCTTTCCAGGGGGTTGGGGGCTGTCCAGAGGGTTAGGGGTTGTCCAGGGTGTCCATGGAGGTGGGGGGAAAGTCCAGGGGTGTGGGGGGGGGGGTCCAAGGGGGTGGGGGTATCGAAGGGGGTGGGGGTTGTCCAAGGGGGTGGGGTGGGGGTTGTCCAAGGGGGTGGGGCCTGTCCAGATGGTTTGGGGGGTTATCTGGGGGGTGGGGGCTGTTCAAAGGGTTGGGGGTGTCCAAGGGGGTCGAGGGTGGGGGTGGTGTCTAGGAGGGGTGGGGGTGCTGTCTAGAGGGGTGGGGATGTCCAGGGGGTGGGGGCTGTCTAGAGGGGTGGGAGCTATCCAAGGGGGTGGTGGTGTCCAGGGGGTGTCCAAGGGGTGGGGTGGTGTCCAGAGGGTTCGGGGGGGTGTCTAGAGGGTTGGGGGTGTCCAGGGTGTCCATGGAGGTGGGGGGGCAGTCCAGGGGTGTGTGGGGGGGGGTCCAAGGGGGTGGGGGTTATCCAAGGGGGTGGGGGCCTGTCCAGAGGGTTTGGGGGTTGTCCGGGGGGGCTGTCCAGAGGGTTGGGGGTGTCCAAGGGGGTAGGAGGTGGGTGGTGGTGTCCAGGAGGGGTGGGGGTGTCCAGGAGGGGTGGGGGCACTAGTGGAAATATGAGATTCAACGCCGACGTAATAATGCTGGTTTTTTAAAAACCGATGCGAATAGTATGTGAGGAAAATTTATGGCATCGGTTTTTAGTAAAACCGACGCCAAAAACAATTATTCGATGATATTTCACGTCGGTTTTCACAAAACCAACGAAGAAAATTTTAAAAAAAATGTTTTGGCATCGGTTTTAAGGAAAACCGACGCCAATAATAATAATAAAAAATTCGACGTCGGTTTTGAGGAAAACCAACGCCCATAATAATATATAAAAAAATTCGGCGTCAGTTTTGAGTAAAACCGACACTGAAACATTAAAAATAAATTGCGTCGGTTTTCCTGAAAACGGACGCCATAAGTTATATTTGCGGTGTCGGTTTTGTCCAAAACCGACGTCGAAACTCAAAAAAAGGATTATCAGCATCGGTTTTTAGAATAACCAATGCCGAATGTTTTTTTTTTAATTTTCGGTTTGGGTTTTTAAAAAAACTGACGCCAAAAGTCTTTTAAAATTATTCGGGGTTTGAAACCCTCATTTTGTTCGATCATCGAAATTGATTACCGCTGCGGTGCTTTAGACTCCCGATGACCTTTGAAGCTCATTTGTGATCTTGGAAGGCCATTGTTGAAGTTTTTGTGCCATTTTCATGATTTCGGGTATGTGTTCTACCTTTTTATCTCTTGTTTCATCTTCCATTGTTTATTTCTTCTTCCATAAACCTATTTTACGTGATTTTCAATAGTGTTTCGATTTTAGTTGTTGTTTATCATTATTTTTGGTTTGTGTTATCATTGTTGGTATATATTTTATAGTGTTTGTTTTTCGAAGTCATTATACCGAGCACAGTTTGGATTGAACATCTCTATTTGGGTTGAAATTCAAATTTTGTAAGCTTTTTTTTAATTTTGTAGATAAATCATTTATCATTCAATTTTGTTATTGATTTTATTTAATTATTAGTTTATATTTTGTTTTAAATGTGTTAGGACATGTTTAAATATTCTTTCAACAAACATTCTTAAATATCCTGTCAACAAATTGTATTTTTTAGATTGACTCATAGTTATTAATGGCGCGCACCATGGTGCGCCATCGCGCCATGGCGTGCGCCAGGAAGCCGAGCACCATGCAATGGGTTCGCAATGGCTCATATGAAAAGGTGCTCAGTGGCGCGTGCTATTGTGCACAATGACGCGCAGTGGCGTGGCGCGTGCAACTGCGGTAACTTGTTTGCGATTAAAATACCTCAAAAAAACCTCAAACGACGACCTCCACCGTCACACAACACTATCCTCTTCCCGCGATTGCCGCAACCCAGCCCCTGCCAGACCAAGTCGAGCGGTGCGACCTAGTCATCTCCCTCAACAGCTACTTCCATACCAACCGATGATGACGAACCAACCCTCCTTGTCCAGGGCAGGCGTATGCACGCACACCTTGTGTGAGAACCGAACCCTAATTAGTAATTTTTATCATTCAATTTTATTTATGTTTTCACTTTTTTTTCCAGTTAATGTTGTCCGTCTCTTTTCCTGTCGAGGGGCACTTTACTTTTTTTTCTACGTTTTTTTTGTTTATTGTTTTTTCTGAGATATATGGTTTAAAATATTTAATTGTTTGTTTTAAATATTTTAGGAATTTGTTTTTTTTTTGTTTATTTTTTTTCTGCTATGTTTTTTTATTCTTTCTATGCGCCGCAAGTTAATATTGCCACGCGTCTTGCGCCGCACAGTGCGCTTTTGCACCGGGGGCCCTTGTCTCCATTGTGCATCGTGCACCGTAAATAACTATTCATTGACTCCAATCAAATTTCACCCAATACACTTTTTACATCCTTTAAATTAATGTACTCTTCAATATTTTTGACACATGAAACATCGAAATATTTCAACTATATAAAATGAAGTAATAAGTTTTATAATAATGATATTATAATTAAATTATAATATCAATATAACACACATGTATATAATATGAAAATAAAGTGTTTACTTTATTTGTAAACGTGTTTCATATCTGATGTCTTTTATCTGATTATCAATATTTTTTGTTAAATATGTTTTTATTTACAATTTATCTAATAGATATTTAAATTTTTATATGTTTTAATATATTCATCAATTATATTGTGATATCAGTTATTAATGGATCATAATTGGATTCATTTACGAAGAACCACTAGTGAATATGAAAAAGGATTTGATAAATTTTTGGAATTTTCTAAACTACATCTTCAAAATATTGATTTGATTTTATGTCCATATGTGAAGTGTGTAAATGTGAGAAAGTTAAACTCCATATAAATCAAGGATCATCTCATTTGTTATGGTTTTAGCCTTAATTATACATGTTGGATCTTTCATGGTGAAAGAACTGAAAATTCAACATCCAATGTTGTTGACGATATTCATAATGAGGTAAAGGATCATATTGAAGAATTAATTCATGATTTAAGTGTTGAAACCATCGAAAAAATACCAACTGTTGAACGATTGTATGGAGATTCTGAGAAACCATTATTCTGAGGTTGCAATAAATATACAGTGTTATCAGCAGTTTTGAGATTAGTTAACATAAAAGCAAAAAAATGGGTGGAGTGATAAAAGTTTCTCCAGTTTACTTGAGCTTTTAAAAGAGATACTTCCAGAAGGCAATGGGCTTCCAGATTCCAATTATGAGGCGAAGAAAATATTATGCCCAATGGGATTGGGGTATAAAAAGATACATGCTTGCCCCAATGATTATGTACTGTATAGGAAAGAAAGTGAACATTTATCAAGTTGTCCTACATGTGGGATATCACGCTATAAGATGGACTCAGATTTATTCTCAGGTGATGTCATGTAACGTCATGAAAAATAAATTTTTTACTTTCCAATGATATCATCTAATATTTTTTGCATACAGTTCTGATACTTCAATTCTAATTTATTTTTAGGTACCAGAATCAAAACTCTAGCTAAAGCAATTTGGTACCTTCCAATAATTCCTCGTTTGAAGAGTCTATTTTCAAATTCAATTGATGAAAAAAGGTTAAGATGGCATTCAGATGAGTGCATCTCTGATGGTAACTTACTTCACCCTGCCGATTCACCACAGTGGAAGAGTTTTGATAAAAAAAATTCATGATTTTGGAAGTGAAGTTAGAAATCTCAGAATGGGATTGTGTACTGATGGAATGAATCCATATCGGAGCCTCAGTAGCCAACATAGTTTATGTCCTATTTTTCTGGTACTTTACAACTTGTCCCCACATCTATGTATGAAGAAAAAATATGTTATTATGATCTTGATGATTTCTGAACCAAAAAAATCGGGAAATGATATTGATGTGTATCTTACACCATTGATTGATGATTTGAAACTGCTATGGGAGGAAGGTGTTAAAGTTTTTGATGCATACAATAAAGATTATTTTATTTTGCGTGATATGATAATGTTCACTATAAACAACTTTACTACATATGGAAACTTATCTGGATATAGTGTTAAGGGACATAAAGCATTTCTAATTTGTGAAGAACAAACTTCATATTATCTATTGTAGAATGGAAGAAAGACAGCGTACTTGGGACATCGAAGATTTTTGGGAATTTATCATCCTTATCGTAGATTGAAAAAATCATTTAACGGTTTACAAGAATACAACCTTCCCCCTCGACCATTGTCAGCTGAAGAATATTATGACAGAGTGAAGGATATTTATTCGACATTTGGAAAGAGAAAAAGTTCTGGTTTTCAAAAACATATCTGGAAGAAGCAGTCTATTTTTTTCGAACTACCTTATTGGAGATTTTTAGAGATAAAACATAACATTGATGTTATGCATGTTGAGAAAAACATATGTGGAAGTTTGATTGGAACTTTGTTAGACATAAATGGAAAGACAAAATATAGATTACATGCTATATTGGACTTGATATTAATGAGAATACGTTTGGAGTTAGTTCTCATTGTGAAAGAAAACAGAACATATTTACCTCCAGCTTGTCACACATTAAGAAAGATTGAAAAGATGAATTTTTTCCAATGTCTTCATGGTATTAAAGTACCTAGTGGGTTTTCTTCAAATGTGAATAATTTTGTGTCATTGAAGGATTGTAAATTAATAGGTATGAAATCTCATGATTTCCATGTGTTGATGCAACAAATTCTACCCATAGCAGTGCGTGGTATATTACTGAAAGTTGTCAGAAAGACAATCATCAGGTTATGTAATTTCTTCTAATCCATTTGTAGCAAAGTTGTTGATCCAAATTTTTTATATGTGTTGGAGAATGAATCAACTCTTATTATTTTTCAACTAGAAATGTATTTCCCACCCACATTTTTTGATATAATGGTTCATCTATTGATTCATTTGGTGCGTGAGATAAGAATATGTGGGCCTATATATTTAAGATGGATGTATCCTTTTGAAAGATATATGAAAATTTTAGAAGGATATGTTAAAAATCATTATCGACCAGTGGCCTCTATTGTTAAAAAATATGTATCAAAAGAGGTGATTGAGTTCTGTACTGATTATTTGAATGAGGTGGAGCATATTGGTCTCCCTGTATCTCGACATATGACAGTTGATAGTCAAGGTAGAGGGGTTCGAGGATTGAAGGTAAAGTTCATTCTACGTGATGAAGTGATGCGGGAAAATTTATACATTTTGAACAACACAGATGAGGTTCAACCATATATATCCTCACATATTGATGAATTAAAGTTACGATATCAGAAAAGAAACGAAAATTGGTTTATGATTGAGCATAAGAAGACATTTGTTTCATGGTTTAAAGAGAAAGTCACCCCAGATATATCTGTATCAGAAACATTGAAGTGGTTAGCAGGAGGACCATCTCTTAATGTAATCACATGGTATGGTTTTGATATCAATGGTTACACATTTTACACAAAAAACCAAGATGAAAAGAGTACCGTTCATAATATTGGTGTGATGGTTTTCACTGAAGCAGTGCATTTTTCGAGTGCCAAAGATAAAAACCCAATTTCTGCATCAACGTCATATTTTGGAGTTATTTAAGACACATGGTAAATTGATTATATTAAATTTTGAGTCACTGTTTTTAAGTGTAATTTGGTTGATAGTAATAGTGGCATGAAACATGATGAATATGGGTTTAAACTGGTTGATTTGAAAAGATTTAATTACAATGAGGAACCATTTATCATGGCGACACATGCAAAACAATATTTTATGACATTGATCCGTCGAATGATCAGTGGTCAGTTGTTTTGCAAGGAAAAAGATACCATTTGGGTGATGAGGATGATTCTGATGATGTTAGTGATTTACATGAGCCTTATTCATCTATTACTTAATTTCCAGATGATTACAATGAGTATAAGACAGACATAGTGCATGCAATACGTACTGATCATGATGAAGGCATGTGGGAAAACACTAAATTAGTCTCCTAATTTTTCTGGTAAATATTTATATTTTGTGTCCATTTTTGAAACTTACAAATGCATACCTCTATTTTTACATACTTATTTTTTTCTTGTTTCTAATTATTCAGTTTTCTAATGATATGCAGGTACACAAAATTTCATTACACTTTCTAGTAGCAATGTCAGATACAGATAGAGAGGAGTAGTTACCGAGGTATATCTATTTTGACATATTATTAAATATTTATTAATATACTTATTAAATGAAATAAAACTGTTGATTTACAAAAAACAATTACAGGACTACTGATGCATCCTCAGCGAAGGAGACTTCTCCTGTTACTACTCAAAAATCAAGTTCTCAAGTTGGTAAATGTGGTACTACATGTTTACCAAAACTATCACTTGCTCGTGATGATAACAAAGTAAACATCCGTTTTGATGATAATAATAATGCAGTTGGCCCAAATGCAGTTCAGTTTTTCATTTATATAGCGATGCAGAGCCGTTACAGGATTAGTATTTTATATCCAGATTGGAAGTCAGTGGACAGGACGGCGAAGCAACAGCTTTGGGAGGCTGTGACAGTAAAATATCTTAATTTATTTCTTTTATATAATTTTTTGAATATTATATATTTTAAATGACATATTTAATTTATTTAATTACAGATGACATTCAATTTTGAGGAAACCAAATAAATTAAGAAAATACATCTCTCTTTAGCGGTGGTTCGATGGAGAGATTTTAAAACCAAACTGACAAAAAATTATGTTTTTGGAAAGAGAAGGTTTGAAAGCCCATGTCTTAAGTATCCATATATAGATGAAGAAACATGGAAGTGATTTGTTGATAGTTGTCAAGAAGAGAAATTTCAGGTATGGTAATTGTTTTATATTTTAAAATTTATGCTATATTTTTCTTATTACTTAGTAGTTTATTTTTATATAACAGGCCTCCGGGAGATCTCATCAGGAGATCCAGTTGAAAAATGTATACCCTCATACTTTATCACGTGGAGGGTATTCGTATTTGGATCAGAAAATGATTGAATAAAAATTTGAAGCATTAAGAGCTCGATCAAGTAGTGGTTCAGAAGAGTTCCATTTTGGTCCTCCATCTCCTCCCACTCGCCATGAGAAATGGAAATGAGCAAGAAGAAGAAAAAATGAACAATATCTTACAGAGGAAGCTCATCAAGTGGCTGATAAAATTGTAATTAAATATTATTTATTTGTTAATAATTTTTTATTTTATAATTTATAAACACTGATA
Organism: Viscum album; assembly: GCA_963277665.1. Classification (NCBI taxonomy): domain Eukaryota; kingdom Viridiplantae; phylum Streptophyta; class Magnoliopsida; order Santalales; family Viscaceae; genus Viscum; species Viscum album. Next base: position 78,723,578 of record OY728133.1, on the reverse strand, counting down.
TAACCGTTTTATTTTTCATTTCAGGATGAACTTTAGGAGCAAGTGACACAGGGATATGTTATCCCTGAGGGTAGGATGGACATCCTAGCCACTGCTTTGGGAAGGACAGAACACTCCCGCCGTGTTAGAGGATATCAGGCGAGTGTTGGTATTCAGAAGGTTTTTGGTAAGAGTAAGCAGTCAAAAGACCCAGAAATAGAATCCTTAAAAGAAGATCTGAAAGATATGAAATAGTCTATGGGTGATCAAATTCAAGCAGCAGTGCAGAAGGCTTTATTAGAACACTTGGAAAGACAATCACAGTCTGTGCATCCTTCCTAGGTATATTATTTATTTTTCATCAATTTTTCTATTTTATAGATTATAATCACTAATATAATTTTTTCATTTTTCAGCCTTCCCAGTCTGCTCACCCGGACTACCCTGCCCCATCTATGCAGCCTTCTGAGGTATATTATTTATTTGTCATCAATTGTTCTATTTTATAAATTATAAACACTAATATAAGTTTTTCATTTTTCAGCATTCTCAGCCTACCCACCCGGACTACCCTTCCCTGTCTGCTTACCCTGCCCCGTCTGTGCAACCTTTAGAGGTATATTAGTTTATTTTAATAAATTTTTCTATTTTATAAATTTTAAACACTAATATTACTTTTTCATTTTTCTTCCTTCTCAGCCTCCTCACCCGGACTACCCTGCCCCATCTGCTTACCCTGCCCCGTCTGTGCAACCTTTTGAGGTATATTAATTTATTTTAATCAATTTTTATATTTAATAAATTTTAAACACTAATATTACTTTTTCATTTTTCTGCCTTCTCATCCTCCTCACCCGGACTACCCTACCCCATCTACTTACCATGCCTCATATGCGCAACCTTTCAAGGTATATTATTTTATTTTAATCAATTTTTCTATTTTATAAATTTTAAACACTAATATTACATTTTCATTTTTCTACCTTCTCAGCCTCCTCACCCGGACTACCCTTCCCCACCTGCTTACTTTGAGCCTCCACCTCCTCCCTCAGATCAAGCCATATATTGTGAGTTGTTTGCGGGAGATCCTCATGTACATATTGTTGCGTTAGGACAGGTTCATTTTTTGGGGGACTCGGTACATCATCAGCCTATGCAGATGGTTCATGTTAGAGTATCAGTACTTGATATTATAGATCCTACTGCTCTACTACCATTTCCTACTATGGAGATCACCAGTGTTGGGGAATGTATGGGCCATTTTTTACTTTGGCCAACTTCCCTTCTTCGTTATATTTCACTTGAGGTATGCGTTTTTTTAAATATTAATTACAAATGATTAAAAATTACTTATAATGTTTTCTAACATTTAACTTATATAGGAATATCTGAAAGCAAAAGAAACTTCACAAATACAACAAAATGTTCAGGAACAGTTGGTTGTAGATACTTCTGATATTTCTTATGGGTTAAAAAGATTATCTATGTCCTCTTCTTCCTTGAATTTTATCTATGAGTTTCGGATGATGCCTGATATATGTGGAAGAATTTATGGATTGAAATTATTGAAAGAAGATGTCATGACTTTAGTTAATTTTTATGAGATCATGCAGAGTGTGGTGCAGTAGTTTATCATGTAAGTAAATTGATGTTTGAATTTATTTTTCTTTAATAAATTATTGTTATGTTATTGACTAACTATATTTTCTTTTTAAATTAGGTATCTACACAAGCTTATTTTAATAAAGGAAACAACAGGAATTTACAGATTTATAGATCCATAGTAAATTTCCTAGAAAGCCAAATATGTGAAGAATCATGAAAGAGTTCAATATATATCCGAGAGATTAACACAGAAAGAGATTCAGTGATGGTTTTTGTCATATCTTGATAAGTAAGAACATCAAAAAATTTATGAAATAATGATCATTATAATGTCATAAATTGTGAGCTTTTTGTATTGTAGGAGGCATTGGATGTTAGGCGTATTTTTCCCAAGTGAATGCACCTTATATTGGTTTTGATATTTATTAGGAGGAGTGCGTAAACCATTTCTCACCTTATTAAATAGGTAAGTTTTTTTAATTTTTTATAAGCTCATTATGTTTAATTTTCATTGTTTAGACAAGAATTATTAGTTTATATATAAAAAAATGTAGATCATGGAAACATTTTAACAAGGAATACATGTCAGAAAAGAAACCAACAGAAATCAAATATGTGGAAGTATAGGTAATTAGTTTTTATATTTTTATTATATATTGTGTTTTTAAGTTAAATGTTTTATAACTATAGTGTCATCATCAAAATGGACATGTTGAATGTGATTATTATATTCTATGATTCATGTATGAGATAATCACAACTGGGAAAACTACTGATTTTCATAAGGTTAGTTGTATTAATTTTTTATATATTTTCTACCATATTATTCTATTTTTTAATTTCATATCATTCAATATTATTGTAGGCATTCAATGATTCACAACCTTATTCCGAATCTGATATGACCCATATTCAATCTACTTTTGCGAACTATTTGTTAAGTCTGATTACGATTTGAGGTATGTATATTCTAATATTTATAAATAATAATACATATGGGTTCAAAAACCTAACTCTTTTAATATATTAGGTGTTTGAACCTACTAATAATCAAATGAATGCTTCAATAATAACCAACAATGAGCATGTCGTAAATTCTGGAGTCGTGGGACTTGCAAATGTCACAAAATTTCTTGAAGTCATTGATTGCAGGTACGTGTATTTTAATTTTACTTTATAATAACAATGTATAGATAATTTTTTTGATTAACTAGATATAAGAATTAAAGTTATACGAGGCATTGGATGATAAATATTGTTTAATTGTTTTTGTATATTGTGTGTTATTTTTACAGGGGTTTTGAATTTTTTGGGAAGTGTAATTGAAAATATTTTATAAAAAAAATTATTTATGTCATCGGTTATTCAAATAACCAATGCCGAAAAATTAAAAAAATTATTTATGGCGTCAGTTATTTAAATAACTGACACTGAAAGCTGGTTCGACCGGGTCTTCGGCATCGATTTTAGATAAAACTGATGTCGAAAGCTGCTTCGACCGGGTCTTCGGCGTCGGTTTTAGATAAAACCGACCCCGAACGCTGCTTCAACTGGGTCTTCAATGTCGGTTTTAGATAAAACCAATGCCAAAAATCCTATCTAAATTTAGTTTCTGTGTCGGTTTTATGTAAAACCGATGCCGAAACTCTTACCAAAATTATTTTTGGCGTTGTTTTTTGAAAAACCGATGCTGAAAACTATATTTTTTACGTCGCCTTTATAGACGTCGGTTTAAAACCGACGTCAAAAATTAAAAAAAAACGACGTTAATTTATGTTTTTCCACTAGTGGGGTGTCCAAGGGGGTGGGGCTGTCCAGGGGGTGGGGGTGGTGTCCTGAGGGATGGGGAGCTATCCAAGGGTGTGGTGGTGTCTAGGGGGTGTCCAAGGGGATGGGGGTGGTGTCCAGAGGGTTTGGGGGGCTTTCCAGAGGGTTGGGGGTGTCCAGGGTGTCCATGGAGGTGGGGGGGCAGTCCAGGGGTGTGTGTGCGGGGGGGGGGGGGGGGGGGTCCAAGGGGTGGGGTGTATAAGGGGGTGAGGGATGTCCAAGGGGGTGGGGGCCTATCCAGAGGGTTTGGGGGTCGTCCGGGGGTCTATCCAAAGGGTTGGGGGTGTCCAGGGGGTGTCCAAGGGGGTAGGAGGTGGGTGGTGGTGTCCAGGAGGGGTGGGGGTGTCCAGGACGGGTGGGGGTGTCCAGGAGGGGTGGGGGTGTCCAAGTGGGTGGGGGCTGTCCAGGGGGTAGGGGTGGTGTCCTGAGGGGTGGGGGTTGTCCAAGGGTGTGGTGGTGTCCAAGGGGTGTCTAAGGTGGTGGGGGTGGTGTCCAGGGGGTGGGGGGGCTATCCATGGGGGGTGTCCAGGGGGTGTCCAAGAGGGTGGGGGTGGTGTCCAGGGGTGGGGGCTGTCCAAGGGGGTGGGGGTGTCCAGGGTGTTTCCAAGGGGGTGGGGGTGGTGTCCAGGGGGTGGGGGCTGTCCAAGGGGGTGGGGGATAAGTGTCAGTTGGGATTGACTATTACATCGTGGTTTGTGAGATTATGACATGATGACTGTATTGCTTCATGTATATTAGTGTTGCAATGTGATTCTATTTGGTTATATATATTCTGATCAGTCATTGACTATGAGAAAATTATGGGTTATGGGGGAGACCATGTCGTGGTTTTCAAATATGCATAGTTATCCTGACCCCATTGTGTCGTGATGATTGGATTTACATTGTGATTTTCTTCATCGGAGTTTTTGTTTTAAATTTGAATTGATTCTCAGGTTTACTCCATTTTCTCCATTTTTCTATCAACCATTGGAGGCCCCATGGTTTTCTTTGATTCCATGGAATTTAAAACTATTATATCTAACTATATTTTCTTTTTAAAATAATATTTAAGCATATTTTTTAAAATACTGATAGATTTATTTTATATTTCAAAATTGTTTTACATTCAAATTATGATTTTTTTCATATAAACATATATTTGTCTTATCTTAAAAAGATGTATAATTTTGATATTTGTTATAGGTAATAATGAGTCAAAGTTGGATTATCTCACATTGAATGAGCAATGAATATGAGGAAGGTGTTGATGCCATTTTGGAATTTCTTAAATGAAATGTTCCAAGTAGTGACATTTTTTTCTATCCATGCCTGAAATGTTTGAATATGAAGAAGTTGAAAAGTAGAGAGATAAAAGATCATCTGATTTGTCATGGTTTTAATCCGAGTTATAGCCCTTGGATTTGGCATGGTGAAACTTGATAGAATGTCACGGATGATGATGATTTTCAAGATGGTGACTCTGATGGAATTGAAGAAATGATTCGCGATATTGCAGCAGAACAAATTGACATAGAACTGATAGTTGTGCGTCTATATGGTGATGCTAAAAAACCATTATATCCTGGTTGTACAGATTTTACGGTTTTGTTGGCGGTGTTAAGATTGATTAACCTGAAGGCGAAACATGGATGGAGTGACAAAAGTTTTACAGAGCTGCTACAATTGATGAAAGACATTCTTCCAAAAGATAATGATCTTCCAGATTCACATTATAAGGCCAAGAAAATATTATGCCCGATGGGATTGGGATACAAGAAAATATATGCATGTCCGAATGACTGTATGATATATAGGAAGGAATATGAATTTCTATCAGAGTATCCTAAATGTGGGATATCACGGTATAAGGTGAAAGAAAAATCACAGGCTTATGTAGAGATTACAAAGATCCCTTAAAAGGTATTTTGGTATCTTCCTATAATTCATCATTTCAAATGTTTATTTGCTAATTCACATGATGAAAAGAGGTTAAGATGGCATGTTGATGAGCAGTTATGTGATGGAAAAATACGTCATCCAGCTGATTTTCAACAATGGAAGAAAATTGATGATCAGTATACTACATTTGGAAATGAAATTAGAAATCTCAGACTAGGGTTGTCCATAGATGGAATGAATCCATACCGGACCCGCAGTAGCACACATAGTTCATGGCATATTTTATTGGTAATTTACAACCTCTCTCCTGAAGTTTGTATGAAGTGAAAATATATCATGTTGAGTATAATGATATCTGGTCCGAAGAAACCGGGAAATGATATTGATGTTTTCTTGTCACCATTGATTGATGATTTGAATCTTTTATGGGAGGATGGTATTAGGGTGTATGATTCTTATAAAATGGAATATTTTCAACTGCATGCAGTGATTTTTTTCACTATAAATGACTTCCCAGCATATGGAAAGTTGTCTATATACATTGTTAAAGGGTATAAAGCATGTCTAATTTGTGAACAACAGATGTCATATTGTCAATTGCATCATGGGAGGAAAACAGTGTACATGGTTCATCGAAAGTTTTTGCCTATGGATCACTCTTATAGAAGAATAAAAAAGGCATTAAATGGATCACAAGAATTTGATATTTCTCCAAAACATTTATCCCATGATCTGTATTTTGAGAGGCTGAAAAACCTTGATGTGACATTGGCAAAGATACAGAAATATGGTATGATAGACATATTTGGAAGAAAAGGTAAATATTTTTTGAGCTACCGTATTGGATATATCATGAAGTTAAATATAATATTGATGTCATGCACATGTATAAGAATATATGTGATAGTTTGATAGGAAGATTATTATATATTAAAGGAAAGAAAAAAAGATGGGTTGAATGCAAGATTAGACTTACTATCAATGGGAATACATTTGGAGTTATCTCCCACTCCTAATGGAAGATGAACATTTCTTCCCCCATCTTGTCACACATTATCGAAGAGGGATAAAATTAGCTTTTGTCAGTGTCTTCATGATATCAAAGTGCCTCAAGGTTATTCTTCAAATGTAAAAAAAGTTGTCTCATTGAAGGACTTGAAGTTGATTGGTATGAAATCTCATGATTGTCACATCATGATGCAACAACTTCTACCAGTTGCATTGCGTGGAATATTTCTCATCTGTGTCAGAAAGACTATAATATAAGTTGTGTTATTTTTTCAATTCAATTTGTAATAAGGTGATTGATGTGAATGCTTTGAACATTTTAGAAAATGATGCAATTTTTATACTTTGTCAATTAGAAATGTATTTTCCTCCAACTGTTTTTGATATAATGGTGCATTTAATGATTCATCTGGTTCGAGAAATAAAGCTTTGTGGACCTCTATATCTTAATTGGATGTATCCTTTTGAAAGGTATATGAAAATATTTAAGGGGTATGTTAAGAATCCATATCGACCTAAAGCCTTTATTATTGAAAATTATATTTCTGAGGAGGTTGCAGAGTTTTGTACGAGCTACTTGGCTACAGCGCAACACATAGTTTTGCCTCCATATCGCCATGAACGAGTTAATAATGAGGGAAAGGGGATTAGTGGCTTGAAAGTCAAATCGTTGTCAGCTGAATAGATGAAGAAGTTAGAATCATACATCTTGAATAACATAGCTAACGCTCAACCGTATATCACATTGCATATTAATGAGTTGAAACAATGTCATCTAAAGAAGAAAGAAAGGTGGATTTTGAATGAGCACAACAAAACATTTTTTTCATGGTTTAAAAAGACCTTGCTTAGTAGATCAGATGTATCAGAGACATTAAAATGGATAGTGGGTGGTCTATATTTAAATGTGATAGCATGGTCCGGTTGTGACATTAATGGCTATACATTTCATACAAAAGCAAAGGACAACAGAGGTGCAATTCATAATAGTGGTGTATTGGTGTTTGTAGAAGCAATGCATTTTTCGAGTGCTAAGGACAAAAACCCAATTTCTGCATCAAGTGCATATTATGGAGTGATTGAAGACATATGGGAGGTGAATTAATTTAAAATTAAAGTTCCTGTTTTTAATAGTAAATGGTTTATTGGTAACAACAGTGTCAGACACGATGAATTTGGAATGACAATTGTTAATATGAATATATTGGAAGACACAGTGGATTCTTTTATAATGGCAACACATGAAAAAAAAACTTTTCTATATAGTAGATCAATCAGATATGCAGTGGGATGTTGTTTTACAAGGGAAAAAACAATATGTTGTTGAGGATGAACTTGATGAAGATGGTGATTTATGTGAGATCCCTACTTCCATGGAAAGATTAACAGAACATAATGATGATCATGTTGAAGACATGGTTTGTGCCATAAGGAATGACCACGACGAAGAAATTTGGGAAAACAATCCATTTGTACATTCCTAAAATTACAGGTAACATTTTTTTATTTCTTGTTTACATTTATTATTTTTATAAAATTGTAGATATTGTAAGTTTTTTCTTTATTAAAACATGTATTAAAACAAAATAATTATAAGTTTTTGTTTATTTTATTTTTGTTTAGTTTACTTTATCATGTTTACCATTACATTAATTATATATCTATTATTTTTGTTTAGTGACAATTAGTTTACCATTTTTACCATGTTTACCAGGTTTACCATGTTTTAATTTTGTTTAGTTTACTTTATCATGTTTACCATTACATAAATTATATATCTATTTTTTTCAGTGACAATTACTTTACCATGTTTACCATGTTTACCAGGTTTACCATGTTTACCATCTTGACTATCTTTACCATCTTTAACATTGTTTAACATGATTACCATATTAACCATGTTTACTATTACGTAACTTAGTACAGTTTTCTATTTTCTGATTATAGTAGTATTAAAATATTTGAATTTTTATATTTGTGAAATAATGTTTGTTTTTTTTTTATTTGAAGGATAATGACAGATCATTCAGTTGATCAACCACATGATTCTGGAGATGAGAATATTGGTCATACCTCTAGGAAGGAACATTCACATGCTCCTCTTGATGTTCCCCAATCTTCCTCATGTGATCCTATTACTACAAAGAGTTCAAGAGTTGGTAAACATGGGTGCACACGTTTACCAAAATTATCACTTGCCCGTATACAGGATTAGAGGATTCTCGTTGAGTTTGATGAGGATGATATTCCTAGAGGTCCAAATGAAAAAGACTTTATGAGTTTTGTATCCACTCAGGGTAAGAGCAAAGTAATCATTTTGTATGATGACTGGAGAAGTGTGGAAAAAGCGATAATCTCTCAGTTTTGGGAGACGATTTTGGTAAGATCTTTTTCTATTATTTGCCTATTATTTAAATGTTTATAGTATATATAATATGTTTAACCTATTCTTTATCAGATGAAATTTGATATTCCTGACACTAGAGGAGTCAGGAAGAAATGCTTATTGATGGCTGTCAGCTGATGGAGGGATTTCAAATCAACCCTCACATCTAATTTCATTTTTGGTCATGGGATTCATGACAATCCATGTCATATATATCCTTTCATAGATGAAGACACATGGAGACAGTTTGTTGAAAGTAGAAGAAAAGAATCATTTTTGGTAAGGGCAATGTAAACTTTTATAAGCTTTCTTATATAAATGATCTTATTACTGTTTTGTTAATGATTTCTTATTCTTAATTTATAGAAAACAAGGAAATATCATCAGGAGATCCAATCTAAAAATGTATACCCTCATAGTTTATCTCGGGGAGGGTATACATTATTGGAAGAACAAATGATGGCGGAAAAATTTTAAAAACTAACAGCTGAGTCTTCAAGCTCTGGAGAGGTGGCCCCTTCATCCCCTCTATCTAGACATGAAAAATGGAAGAGAGCTTGGATGGTCAAAAAAGGGAAATATCTTTCGGAAGATTCGAGAATCGGAGCATAGAGGATTGTAAGATATCTATTTTATTTATTTAAGTTAACTATTTTCTTTATATAATTTCAATCATTACAGAAATGTTCAATTAATTAATACATGATTATCTTGAGGATCAGAGCTCATAGGGGGTATTTACAGCTTTTGGGAGGAAAGATATTTTATCTGCAGCATTGGGAAAGCTCGAACATCCTGGTCGTGTACGAGGATATCTGGCAGGTGTATCGATAAGAAAATTGTTGCCACGTTCCTCAACTACTTACGTTGAGGGTGTTTATAAAAAAAATAGAATCCTTAGAGGCTGAAGTTCATAATATTAATGCGACGATGGAGGAAAAGATTAGAGCGTCGGTACAGTCTATGTTTGCAGACATACAAAGACAATTTTAGACTACAACTCCCACTCCTCCACCTCCCCTTGCAGACCCCATTATTTATCATCCACCTCTGCCAGTAGCTCCCACTCCCCCACCTCAGCCCGCGGACCCCATTTTTTATCCTACTCCTCTGTCGCAGCTTCCTACTTATTGTGAGTTGTATGTTGATGATTCTCAACATCAGATAGTTGCATATGGGATGGTATATTGTATAGGATATACAGTTCATCATCAACAATTAGAGGTAGAGAATCAGAGGGTCACTGTACAGGATATTATAGATAGATCAACTCGAGTACCATTACCTACAGATGAGGTGACGACAGTTGGACATAGTATCAGCCATTTTTTAATTTGGTCATCCAGACTTCTTCGACTCATTACCATAGAGGTATGTAGGTTATATCTTCTATTTTATTTTTTATTAAAGTTGTTTTATCATTTGAAAACTAATGTATTTTATATTTATTTTTACAGTAATACTTCAAAGGTAAAGAAATACTATATAGACAACAAAAAAGACAAATGGATATGACATTCGATATAGATTCTAGTAGTCTTGACAGATTGTCAAGATATTCAAATTTGTTGGCTAATCATTATGAGTTTCCAATGGAAGCTCATATTTCTGGACGTGCAATAACTATGTGGATTATGAAAGCTGATATCATGGAGCTTGTTACTGGAGATAAGTTGGGCATCAACGTGGTGTAGATTTTTTCCATGTAAGTCTTAACACCTTTTCCCTACGTTATATTTATTAAAAATGTATACTTATGTCTATTTTTTATTAGGTATATTTATAACATTTGTGAGAAGAATGAGCGGAAAGATGTATATGGGTTCATGGACCCGCATTTTATTTCCACTAAATCATGTGCATTGGATGTGGAACAAAGAATGGTTTATATTGCTGAAAGACTTGAACAGAATATAGTCACACAATGTTGTATGATTCCTTTTTGTGAGAGGTATGAAACACATCTCTCTAAAAGAGTTCATTATATTTTAACATAAAAAACCACTAACCTTAATTTTTTTTTTATCAGTGATCATTGGATGTTAGGGGTTTTTTGCCCAAGGGAGAAGACACTTTATTGGATATGCTCAGTCCATGGTGATGTGCGGGAAAGTTTTGAAGAAAATGTTGGAAAAGTATGTTTCAATTTCTCAATAGTTTTCTATATTATAATGAATTTTAAATTTATCCCATTCGTATTATTTTCTAACATGGGATGGGTCTACTTTCGAAAAAACACAAAGAAAAGGAGCGTGAAGATCAAATATGTAAATGAAAAGGTAAATATCCATTTATAATTTGTACTATTTGATTTATTACATACAAATAATATATTTAATTTACACTCATTCAAATAGAATTTTCATGAACAACAAGGCGTCATCGAATGCGGATATTATATGTTAAGATTTATGTATGAAATAATAACAACTGGGATAGTTGTAAACTTTGACCTGGTAATATTTCCTTTTAAACATTTCCATAATATTTCATTTGATTTATTCATTATACACGTTAACTATTATCCTTTTAATTTGTAGTTATTTGATGACCCTCAACCCTATAGTGTTGAAGACGTCAAACACTTACAAGTGGAATGGTCAAATTATTTTACATGTTTGATTGATTTTTAGTTGTTTGTAGTGTAAAATGTAATTTTGAATATTGTCATTGTAATTGTGTAATTGGTAGTCATTTAGGTTGGATTTAGTTTTTTTTAAGTTGACATTGTAAGTTTTGAATGTTATATATGTGAATGTTTAATTTTTCTCTACTTCTTGTTTTGGTCTACTTATGATGGTTTTTCTGGTATGGATTCTAGTCTGAGGGGGGGGTTCCAAGGGTGTGGGGGTGTTTAATGGGGTGGGGGTATCCAGGGGTGTGGGAGGGCTGTCCGGTGGGGTGGGGGTATCCTAGGTGTCCATGAGAGTTGGGGGGTAGTCCAGGGGGTGGGAGCATTTCCAGGAGGGTGGAAGGGTTGTCCAGGGGGTGTCCAGGGGTGTGGGGGTGTCGTGTGGGGTGAGGGGGGTTTCTAGGGGTGTGGGAGGGTTTTCCAGTGGGGTGGGGGGTCCAGGGTGTCCATGGGGATGGGGGCAGTCCAGGGGGTGGGAGAGGAGGCGCTGCCATCCCTCGGGGGGGCTGAATGTCACTGGAAGGTACTCATCACTCCCACATGTGAAACATTTTGAGATCTCAAGCTTCGCATGTGGGAGTGATGAGTACCTTCCAGCGGCATGCCCCCCAAGTGATGGTGGTGCCTCCTCTCCCAACACTAGCTATCCAGGGGGTGGGGGTAGTCCAGGTGTGTGGGGGGTGTCCAGGGGGTGGTGGGGCAGTCCAGGGGTGTGGGGGGTGTCCAGGAGGGTGGGGGGTTGTCCAGGGGTGTTGGGGGTTGTCCAGAGGGTGGGGGCAGTCCAGGGGTGTGGGGGTGTGGTGGGGCTATCCAGTGGGGTGAGGGGGTTCTGGTCTGTTTTTGGTAACTTTTTGGTCTGTTTCAGGGGTGTGGGAGGGCTGTCCAGGGGTGTGGGAGTGTTTTCCAGGGGTGGGGGTTATACAGGAGGGTGGGGGATGTCCAGGGGTGTGGGGGTGTCCAGGGGTGTGGTGGGGGAAGTCCAGTGGGGTGAGGGGGTTCTGGTCTATTTTTGGTAACTTTTTGGTCTTGTTTCAGGGGTGTGGGAGGGTTGTCCAGGGGTGTGGGAGTGTTGTCCAGGGGGTGGGGGTATACATGAGGGTGGGGGTTGTCCAGGGGTGTGGGGGGGCTATCCAGGGGGTGGTGGGATGTCCAGGGGTGTTTGGGGCTGTCCAGAGGGTCGGGGGGCAGTCCAAGGGTGTGGGGGTGTCCAGGGGTGTGGTTGGGGCTGTCCAGGGGTGTTGGGGGCTGTCCAGGGGGTGGTGGGGGGCTGTCCAGTGGGGTAAGTTTTAAATGTTACCAATGTAAATTCTTAATTTTTCTTTGGTTCTTGTTTTGGACTACTTCTATTTTTCTGGTATGAATTCTTGGTTTGGTTTCTGGTTGTTTCTGGGGAGAGCAGAGGACTTCTTTCTATTTAAAAAAATTGGTTTTTCACGTAGGTTATTTATTAACCGACGTGATAAAAACCTCGGAAATGGTTTATCACCTCGGTTATTAGATAACCGACTTGATAAACCATTTTTGAGGGGTTTAACACATCGGTTATTAAATAACCGACGTGATAAACACCCACTTCACTGGTTTATCACGTCGGTTATTTAATAACTGACATGATAAAAGCCTGGGAAATGGTTTGTCACGTCGGTTATTAAATAACTGACATGATAAACCATTTTTCAGGGGTTTATAACGTCAGTTATTTAATAACTGAAGTGATAAACACCCCCCGCACTGGTTTATCACGTCGGTTATTAAATAACTGACGTGATAAACCCTCCCCCCTAGTGTTTCACATCAGTTATTTAATAACCAACATGATAAAAGCCTAGGAAATGGTTTATCATGTCGATTATTAAATAACCGATGTTATAAACACCGCGATGTTATATTTTTTTATGTCGGTTTTTGAATAATCGACATAAAAAAATATTTATAACTTCGTCCCTATTAACATCAGCTAAAAACCGACGTAAAAACGTTTTTTTCACTAGTGGTATACTCCCCTCAGGTTGAGAGGTTTGTCTTATTAGTCCATTGATTTTAATGAAGACCAACAAACTAAATCCTCCCTTGATTTTCCATAGTTGTAGAAAGAAATATGACCCCCTTACTTCATTGGTATGAAGAACCCATCTCCCTTTCTTTTCTCCAGTTGTAGGAAGAAACACATTGTAGAAGGTTGGTGAGAAGAAGAGAAAGATTTACAAGATAAAAATTCATTACAATGTCACTCCCTTATCTATCAATATGGATAAATACAAATTGAGTATATAAATAGAGAGGTAATGAAGGAGAGAGCCTTTTAGAATAGATAATTGAAGCTGGATCTAGAGAGGATCTTAAGATTGGAGAGAATTATATAGATATTCATCATCACTTTATTTGATTGTTCAATCCACCATAGTTGTTTGATATATGAGATCCAAGACTCCCATAGGTCTCTATTTATAGGCTTCAATAAGGATATGAAGCTTTTGAAATCCATGGGATTCATAAAGTTTTGTCAACAAAAATTTAAGAGCTATAGGATCCACCTATAATGCCTTGTTACCTTTCTACCAGGTGTGTCCAAGATTTTTCTTTGGGTTTCCTTTTTCTGTTGGGAATGCTTTTTTTACATGAATTAGGAGGATACTTGTATTGTTGAAATCGTGGATTTGAAGAAATCTTCAGATTTCCTTGGACCTTTTTCTGTTTTCTAGGTAGTTACACAACATGTAATGGGATTACATGAGGTTTAATGGCCACTGGATATATGTAATGAACTAGATTACACTGCATGAAAATGTTACAAATCATGTAATTGTTAAAAAATTTGTAATGTAGAAAATAATATTTTTAATCCAAATAAATGGGTTTTTCATTGTAACTTAAAATGAAAGGGTTTCACAATGTGTGAAGGCATTACACACCATGTAATCTCTTGATTTTCAATTTTTAGGTTACTATGCTAGTGTTTGAGGCTTCATTCTCTTTTTTAGCCTTCTCCTCTCAGTTATAACTCTTACCCTAATAGATTTTGGGTGACTTCCTTCCATCCATATTGATTTTTCCAGTGATTGATCACCATTGGGTTGAAAATATCTTCTCTAGGTAAGAACTCATCTTGGTCTTTCTTTGGTTCTGGTTTCAGCTATTTTTTGGTTACGGATTCATGATGGAATAGGGTTTTCTATCAATCCTCTTTAAATTATTGGTGTGGCTTTCTTTCTGAAGATTGTTCTCTTAGATTCCAATCTATGTTGTCAAATGTTGTTAGGTTTTCTATGTCCTTGATGTAGGTAAATCTATTTAATTCTTCTAATTTCTTCAATTTATTATTGTTCTTATTGATTCCTTGACATTCCAAATGTAATCACATGTGTTGAAATGGAAAATGGAATGGGTTCTTGTTTTAAAGGGGTTCTGCTTTGAAATGGAATTTCTTATATTTGAAATGAAAAATGGATTTTCCAACCCTGAAGAAAATTGGCTAGGATTTGAATTGGTTTTATAAAAAAAATATGAACATGGTTTTTAAAATAGAAATTTAAAAACATTTCACAATAGGAACCTTGGGTGTATCGATAAAGAGACACAGGTATCCTTAGTGTGTGTGCTACCAATAATGTGTGGGCTTCTACTGTACTCTTTTCAAAGAAGGTAGATGGAAGTCTTAGAATTTTTATTGATTATTGAAAGTTGAATTGGGTGACCATTAAGAAAAAGTATCCTTTGTCCAAAATATATGATCTCATTGATCATGGTTCATTGGTTTTCTAAGATTGAATTATGGTTGGGGTACCAACAATTGAGAGTCTGAGAAGTGGATAAACCCAAGATAGCATTTCGGAGTTGATATGGGAACTTTGAGTTTCTGGTTATGCCATTCAGACTCACTAATGCTCCTATGGTATTAATGGATTTGATTAACTAAATCTTTCATCAGTTCTTGGACTATTTTTTTGTTGTATTCATAGATGATATCTTTGTGTACTCCAGGTTAGAGGAGGAGCACAAAGGCCATTTGGATATCATAGTTTAAACCATGAGGGAACATCATATGTATGGTTAGATTTCCAAGTGTGAGTTTTGGTTTCAGGAAGTAAAGTTTATAGAGCATGTGATATCTAAGAGGGTCATCTCAGTTGTAATGAACCAACATTGAATACCATCTAAACTAATACCTGAGCTGATTCACCACTAACCCAAAGAGTGTTCCTAATCTCCATGGGCCGGAAACAAGCTCCTTGGCATTAACAAAAACCATTAGTAATGATTTCTCCCTCAAAGTATTACAATAACAAAGTACAATGAGGAAAAATAATCAGATATATATAAATAAATTCATACATATCATAGTAAAAAGAGACACTAATAAAACTAAAAGCAGAAAATGACCACTAAATCCTATCTCCTAGTGTTCCACGACCACCCACCATGTCCCAATTCACCCACAAAGTAATTCTAGATAACAAACACCTACTATAATAAAATAAAGGGGATACAAAAACTAAAAGGTACATGCAGGGTGTGAGCTAAATATCCCAATAGGATTCCACCAAAGAATCTATGTAATTACTTCATAAGGTAATTCAAATATTCTAAAAGAGGAGTACAACTAGGAGAGTATGAGTATGAGTTTAAGAATGTAGGTTTAATATTTTAAATATCATTTATTAAACTAAATCATTAAAACATACCATTTCAACATTTAAAAGCTAATAATTTTCTTGAAAATATTTGAAAATAATTTCACAAACTTAAGTCAAGTAATCAAGAAAAGATGAGAATATGCATCTAATTTGTAAAGATGAACAAGAATCAATATAAAAGAGTCAAGGTGAATAATAAAAATAAATGAATCAAGTAAGGAAACTTTGGTCCCAGATGGTTTAACAACCAAGTAAATATAGTTCCATTTTAAATAAATAGGTTTTTCATTTTAAAATAATATTTAAACAAACCATGATTTACATTTCAAATGATGGAATATTTCTAAAAAAATGGATTAATAAAAAAATTTATATAAAACATTTTATATAAAACGGTTTACATAAATTGACAAGGCATGTAAAATATTTTACAATAGTGGCATATATATATATATTCCAAATACAAACAATCGAGAAACACGGCCATGTTCCAAGTTGGTACGATAGTTCTAGGCTATAGGGACCCAACAATGTGAATACGGAAAATTATGTACATATTTCCCTTTAACCAAGGCCAAGAGGACTCATCACCATCAGTTATGGAATGGGACGTGCTGATATGATATTTTACAATGTTTTAAATCATAAATTTTCTCCTAATATAACTCACTAACTACCTAAGGATTGCATATGATCTAACACAAAACAACAATGGGAAATTTATTTCAAGATTTTTTAAAATACAATTAATCCCATTCTCCATTTCAAATATTCCAATTTTCTCTTTAAAACACAT
Organism: Viscum album; assembly: GCA_963277665.1. Lineage (NCBI taxonomy): Eukaryota > Viridiplantae > Streptophyta > Magnoliopsida > Santalales > Viscaceae > Viscum > Viscum album. The sequence continues at coordinate 78,706,830 of OY728133.1, read as the reverse complement.
AATGGGTTTTTAATCAAAAACATATCTTTTCACCAAGATAAAACCCTAAGGTTTCTATCAAAACCATTTTAAACCATTTTCACAAATAGGTATTTTAAATCAATTCACCATTCAATTTCACAATCCAATTTCGCAGTTAAATTTAGCAATTTAATTTTCAAACAAATTCTATCAATTTCATAAAAAAACCCAATTCAATGGAATTGGATGTTTTTATAATTTTCCGTCAAATTTTAATTCAAAACCATCTATACAATTTCAACATTCAAAAAGGGTAACCATACCCACTTTCTTTCACAATTCATAATTAAAATGAAAAATGGTCCATTAAAATAATCATCAATTCATTCCAAATCCTTTTAAACAATTTAATGTTTAAAAGGGAAATAATACCCACTTATTTTCACAAATCATCATTAAAATGTCAAACGGTCCTTTAAAAAAATCATTAATTCATTCCAAATCCTTTTAAACAATTCAATATTTAAAATGGTAATAATACCCACTTCCTTTCATAAATCATAATTAAAATGAAAAAAAACCATTAAAACAATCATCAATTCATTCCAAATACTTTTAAAATTTTCAATATTTAAAAGGGTAATAATACCCACTTCCTTTCAAAAATCATAATTTAAAATGCCTAATAGTCCTTTAAAACAATCATTTATTTCAAAGAATACCTAAAGCATTTAAAGGAAGTATTACAATTTAAAAATATTGAATAAATTTAAAAACATGGTTTTACACCCTCTTTCCATGTGAATAAATCATTTATTTCAAATAACCCAAGAACACTTTTTTTTACACCAATCATAACCATTTTTATTAATGGAAAAAATGAACAATAAGAAAAGAACAACAAGAAAACCACCTGGACTAAGGAGGCCTAAAATGATTTAGGCCAAGGGCATCCCCTCAGATTAAAGACAATCCCCCCCGAATTGAAGAAAGACCTATTTGGAGAACTAATGACTTCAAGGGCTTATTCATCTTAATAGGCGAGATGATCCGCTACTTTATTTCCTTCTTGCGGGGTGTGATTGACCTTTATGCTATTGTTGAGAAGAGATCTGCATTTCTTGATGGTATAAGATATCGACCATGGGATTTTTATTTTACCTTGTAGAGATCTTTGGATGATCATCGAGTCGAACTTCACTTGAGATAGATTAATGTTATTTTGAATGCTCAATTTAATCCCAGTTTTCAATGCATTGGTCTTAGCCTGAATACTGTAAGAACCCGGTTCTTGTTTTAGAGGTACGGGCTTCTTATTTTCCTTTTCCTTAAGTGATTTTGAGAAAATATGGAAAATGGGGAAAAATCCTAAATTTTGGAACTACACATCGTGTACTTTATCCACACGCCGTGTACTTTTGGCCGTGTTGGGATGAGTACACGGGGCATGTAGCCTTGTCGGTGACGAGGGGTGTAGGAACCAACTACACGCATTGTAGTGGTACCTTACGCGCCATGTAGTCAGTCGGTAAGATTTAATAGTAAGGTGGTGGAGTCGCCGCCAGCTGGGAGGCAGTACACGCCGTGTACTCAGGAGTACATGCCGTGTACTCTTGTCGGCAGGTGATCAGTGCCGGTGCCGCCTTTTGAACAGTTAAATGAAGGGAGTACACGCCGTTTACTTGTAATTACACACCGTGTACTTTTTTTCGGCTTAAAACAGGCAGTAGCCTCCTCATTTGGAAGAGGAGGCACTTGAGCCATTTTGGAGCCAAGGAGGATGGTCGGACCTTTGAAGATCCGCCGGGTGTTCGTCTGGAATCCGATTCGGCTTCAGACGATCTCGTTGGAACCGCACGGGTAAGCCCTTCCTTCTCCTGGTACCGTTCTTGACAATTCTTCTCCCAACGTAAGTTATTTACGTTTTAATGGGTTTTGTTCTTCGTCAGATCTACGCCATTCTTGGGCGTTTCTGGAGCCGGCGTTCGGGAATAGCGTTCGTTGGCGTATAAGGTAGGTGACTTGGTATTTATTTTCCAACTGTCATGTGTTTTTGTGTGTTTTCGTGCCACGAACCCATGTTGGGGTGTCATGTGGCTGAGTCCATTGCTATATTTAATGCCTAGAATTGCATAGGTGATTAAATTGTGATAATAAAATGCTGTTTGGGATTGTTGCTTGGATCCAAGACCATCTCGAGGGGGGTGTTCCTCTGTTTAGTCGTTTGGCCAGGATACCCAAGGGTATGCCTTAAATGTAGTAACTGTAGAATTTTCTTGAGAGGAATTTCTTGTTTACTGCATTTTGATATGTTTGGAATGGCTCGGTTACCTGTTTAGCCTGAGGGCGTTGTTGTGATTAGCCTGAGGGCGTGACTGTTTTAGCCCGAGGGCTGTCGTTATTCCGCCTGAGGGCAACCTTTCATGCCTGAGGGAGACACTTCGTATGCATGAGGGCGAGAATTTATATTACGCCTGAGGAAAATACCTGCGGGTTGGATTCTGTATGGCCTGAGGGCAAGCCTGAGGGCGTGGTTACTATTTTAGCTTGAGGGCACGGTTCTGGTTAGCCTGAGGGCTTGGTGCTGTTGAGCACAAAAATGGTACTAAATTAAAGGAATTAAATGAATAATAAAATGGAAATTTAACTGTTAAGTTAGTTACTTTTGAGTACTGCTTAGTTATTGCATTTTACTACTGCACACTTGTTGCATGTTTTACACACAGTTGAGCACGGGCCTTTGGTGGGTGCCTACTGAGATCTATTTCTCACACCCTGTTTGGGTCATGGTTTTTGGCCCAAACAGATTACGTTGCTGCAGGTGTAGATAGGGGCAAGAGTCCCTATACAGGTACTTGACTGTTGCTGAGGAGTAGGAGGGCATGGGACCGAGCCTAGTCTCGTGATGTCGCTGCTAGATGTTTTGCTTGCATTACTGTACTCTGTTTTTCTGCTATACTGTATTGATGTATAACATGTTTTGGCTGTTTTCTTAGAACTTGAATCATGTAGCATCATCACTTATATACTGTTGGTTATATCCACTGCTGTAGTTATTTCGGTTGTGTATGTTTACTGCTTCCGCTGTTGTTGTATGTTTATTTTGGTATTCCGCTGTGCTAAACTTTGACAAATGAGGGCATAGTTTCCCCACTATCAGACCTGGGCCCTAGCTCCTAGTCAGAAGCCTCTGGCATTTGGGGAAATGCGCTTGAGGTCACGTGGCGAACTGGGCTCGGGGCACCCATTGCGTGGCACCCAGGGCCGGGATGTTACAAAGTGGTATCAGAGGATGTTTCTTTTCTTTGACTTACTATTTGGATCCGTAGTCAGGGATAGGATGGAATGGTAGTTGGTAATAAGTTATGACTGGGCGTAGCTAACCCGTGTATAGGGAAAAGCCAGTCTACCTTGTATTTTGCATTCTTTGTATTTTGAAAATTTTACGGTTGATATGTTTTCACCGCTGGGTGACGCACTTGGATTGTGCTGGTTATATTTTATCTGTGGGTTCTATTTAGTTGCAACCCAATTAGATGAGGGTATTTCGTCTCATGCATCATATAGACACATGATAGATATCACATGACATGCATAGTTTCCATGCCATGTAGGTGCATTAGAAATTCGCATGCCGTTGTGATAGTTTTTGTGCTAATAAAGCATGTTGTTGTGATAGCTGTGTGATAAATATCTGCCTTTTGAAATGGTATTTTAGTTGAGCTTGTTTATAGAATGGACTCCAAACTTTGGTTTTTGGGGAGTATGGGCCCCCATTGACCGGAATTTGGTGGTTCATTGATTGATTGTTGCTTATAACACATATAAGATGTCAAACTTTGATTCGTGGGGAGTATGGGCCCCCACGGGTCGGAATTTGACACTTAGGTGTTGTTTTTAATATTTTCTGGGTTCCGGAGAAGTTTTTGAGGCATACTGTCTGGAAAACCGAGAATACACGCCGTGTAGGACCTCATACACGCCGTGTGTGTTCTTCTGTTCGGGAAGAAAAAAATAACTTTTTAAGTACATGCCGTGTACCCGGAGTACACGCCGTGTAGTCTCTTCCCGTGTCACAAACCGTGTGGGCGGCGACACGGGGTAGGGAAGGGCTTGGATAAAACACGTCGTGTACGTTTGTGCACGTCGTGTGGTGTTGACCCGGAGTCCGGTCGTGTAACTAACAACATGGGTCGGTGAACTCCTTGACAGAACACGTCGTGTCAATGATACACACGCCGTGTAGTGTGACCTGGGGACTCGGCCGTGTAACTAACAATACGGGCCAGAGTCACCTCCTTTTAAACACGTCATGTGCCTATGGGACACGCCGTGTAGTCTTGTCCGAGGACAGACCGTGTGGACTTAGCCGTGTGGCTGGGAAACGGGGTGTTGTACACGCCATGTACGGGTGTAACACGCCGTGTAGTGTTAAGCCGAGTAGTCGGCCGTTTCACAGATGACACAAGCAGTTGGAAAATAACACCGTACACGCCGTGTAGATATTATACACGCCGTGTAGTTTTGTTGAATGGAAGCCATGTGGATTAGCCGTGTAGAAGGACCCAGGCAGGGGAAAGGAAGTCAAGTACATGTCGTGTAGTCAGTGTACACGCCATTTAGTCTTGTTTTGAAAAAAAATTAATGCCTTATTCCTCTTGTTCCTTTGTGGTTCCTTCGCTTTTCGATCTTAATAATCTTGAATCTGAGGTGTGCTTTTGACCTTGTAGAGTCATGCCGCCTAGACGACCGAGAGTTGTTCACCAGGAGAGCGGCGACAATTATACTCTGGAGATGGTGGGCCATGGGCTACCAGTTGATCCACCAGCAGAGCCAGATGCGGCACCAGCTGTTATATCGGACACAGGCGCGGAGGCGCAGTTCCGTGAAGGCTTATTGCGGTTCATGCAGACTTTTCAGGGAGCACCGCAGGCTGCCACATCTATGGCCGAGCTGACGCGTATTTTTCAGCAGCAGCATCCACCTACGTTTTTAGGGGATGGTGGACCACAGGTTGCAGAGTCTTGTCTAGGATCGATGCAGACTATTTTCGAGCATCTTGAGACGCCTCCAAGGTGGAGGGTCAAGCTCGCGACTTACATGTTGTGTGATTCCGCCAAGAGGTGGTGGGATGTTACCACCCAGTCAGAGCATCACAGGGACATGGCGTGGGAGGATTTTCAGACAGTCTTCTATGACTTCTTCTTTCCCAAGACGCTGAGGTCAGATAGAGCTCGAGAGTTCATGAATCTGCAGCAGGGCGCTATGTCGGTGATGGACTATTCTGCTCGTTTTACAGAGCTTCAGCGCTTTGCACCTGTGCTGGTGGGTGATGAGACGCTGAGAGCCAGACGTTTTGAGGATGGTCTTCGGTATGACATCCGAGCGCTGGTGAATGTTTTCAGGTTGCCTACTGTACACTCGATTTTGAATCAGGCATTGATTACAGAGAGGAACCTGTGAGAATCTAGTGGTGTGGGCCAGGGCGGTTCAGCACTAGTTACTGGTACTATTTCTTCTGGCAAGAGGAAGAGACAGATGGACTTCTCTCAGGGCGGCAATACCAACCAGGCAGCTTCTTCAGGTGGCCCGATCAGGTGCTACCAGTGTGGCAGAGAGGGGCACAAGATGCCGCAGTGTCCACGAGACCCAGTGGAGCGCCGAGCTTGTGGCAAGATGGGTCATCTGCAGCGCTTTTGCAGGGCGTATCCACCAATGGCTAGTGAGAGGGGTTCTGTGAAGACTCCGCGTGCGGGAGCAGGACCAGTGGCTTCTTACCAGTCAGGGAACTAGAATACGTCAGGGCGTGCAGGTAGATATGGTGGTCGTGGCCGTGGTAGCCAGACACCAGGATCTCAGAGACAACATGGCGGGACAGCTCAGGGTAGCCAGGTTGTGTCGCAGGGCCGTGGCACTGGACAGGCATATACAGTGCAACATACCCAGCAGGAGCAGGATCCCGGACCTTCGACAGTCAGAGGTACTATTCTAGTAGCTTCTTTCTTGTCTTCAGTACTTTTTGATACGGGTGCTACACATAGTTTTATATCAGTACACGTTGTGGAGAACCTTGGGCTCGGTATTTCTACTTCTTCTAATATCTTAACGATAGACACTCCGTTGGGGACTAGGACGGTTGGTGTGCGTCAGTGCAAGGAGTGACCCCTTGAGGTTAGTGGGTGTCACTTCCTTTGGGACCTCTATGTCCTGGAGATGATGAGCTATGACGTAATTCTCGGGATGGACTGGTTGGTTCCCTTTCGAGGCTTTGTAGACTGCTATCGTCGCAGGGTGCGTTTCACGTCACCAGAGGGCGGGGAGTTTCTATACAAGGGCGAGTGGGATGTTCAGGCGAGTCGAGCTGGACCAGAGCATCATGGGTGAGGTGGAGTCACAGACCAGATTGCGAGCTTATATCTGGATAACCAGGGGACTTTTCAGATGTATTTCCCTCCAGTTGTCGATCGTTTCAGGGATGTATTCCCGGACGAATTTTTAGGTCTACCTCCGGTGTGTGAGGTGGATTTATCTATCGATCTTGTTTCAGGAGTAGCATCGGTGTCCATTCCTCCTTATAGGATGGCCACGCCTGAGTTAAAGGAGCTCAAGAGGTAGTTAGAGGAGTTATAGGCAAAGGGTTTTATCTGACCCAGTACATCTCCTTGGGGTTCTCCGGTCCTTTTTGCGAAGAAGGTGGATGGTACCCTTAGATTTTGTGTGGATTATAGGAAGCTAAACCAGTTGACGGTTAAGAACCGATATCCCTTTTCGAGGATAGATGATCTGTTTGATCAGCTTTGTGGAGCACGAGTGTTCTCGAAGATTGACTTGAGATCCGGATATCATCAGCTGCACGTTATACCATCTGATATACCTCTCACAGCTTTCAGGAGCAGGTATGGTCTATATGAGTATACGGTTATGTCGTTCGGACTGACGAACGCACCAGCAGTTTTCATGGCTCTGATGAATCGTGTGTTCCATCCGTATCTTGATTCATTTGTGGTAGTATTCATGGACGACATCTTGGTGTACTCTCACACTCGACACGACCATGCCACCCATCTTGGGATCATATTGAGTACACTGAGAGAGCATCGGCTATATGCTAAGCTCTCAAAGTGCCACTTTTGGATGGACCAGATTCACTTCCTAGGTCACATTATCTCAGAGGCAGGAGTTGCAGTTGACCCAGAGAAGGTGAGAGCAGTAGTTTCCTGGGAGCAGCCCAAGAACGTGTTTGAGATACCAAGTTTCTTAGGGTTGGCTGGTTACTACAGACGTTTCATACAGGACTTCTCCCGCTTAGCAGCACCGTTTACAGGTCTGACTAAGAAGGGTGTGAAGTTCGTTTGGTCAGAAGCTTGTGAGACAGCTTTTCAGGACCTGAAGGGAAGGCTGACATCAGCACCGATCCTGATACTCCCAGAGTAGGGGAAGAGCTATACAGTTTACTGTGATTCATTAGGGATTGGGCTGGGAGCCATTTTGATGCAGGGCGACCGAGTTGTGGCATACGGGTCTCGGCAGTTGAGGCCACATGAGAGGAATTACCCGACGCGTGATCTTGAGTTGGCTGCAGTTGTGCATGCGTTGCGCTGTTGGAGACATTACCTATTGGGAGAGCATTTTGTGGTTTTCAATGACCACAAAAGCCTCAAGTATATCTTTACTCAGCGTGACCTGAATATGAGTTAGAGAAGGTGGGTCTAGTACCTACAGTCCTTCGATTTTGAGCTTGCCTATACACCTGGTAAAGGTAATGCAGTAGCCGATGCATTGAGCAGGAAGACTCAGATACAGGCAGTGCAGGAGGCCAGTGGTGAGTGGCAGCTTATGGCTTTGTTCTCTGAGATGCATCTGGAGGTGCATGAAAGTCAGGGGCAGACTTATCTTTCCTCGTTAGTTGTGACTTCTACCCTCCTGGACAGAGTGAGGATGAGGCAGCTATCGGTTTCATAAGGCCTGGTTCTATGGGATTCGGTGTCAAGTAAGAACCCTCCTCCCGGTTGGACGATAGGCGATGACGAGGTTTTGTGTTTCCATGGACGTGTATGGGTTCCAGGGGATATACGCGAGGAGCTGATGCGGGAGTTTCATGCTTCATCTTGGGAAGTTCATCCCGGGGTTACCAAGATGTACCGAGACTTGAGACATCAGTACTGGTGGCCGGGTATGAAGAGAGAGATAGCTGGTTTTGTTACGAGGTGTTCCACCTGTCAGCAGGTGAAGGCAAAGCATCAGAGACGAGCTAGGCTGTTACAGCAGTTGCCCATTCCAGAATGGAAATGGGATGATGTCGCGATGGATTTCGTGACGGGATTTCCAAGGTCACCTCATGGCAATGACTCCATGTGGGTTGTTGCGGACAGACTTACAAAGTTAGCTCACTTCTTGCTGATCAAGGAGACCATTGGTGTGAACGAGCTCGGAAGGCTGTATATCCGAGAGATCGTACGTCTACATGGGGTCCCTCGTTCTATCGTTTCAGATAGGGACGCCCGCTTCACGTCTTGTTTCTGGAAGAGTTTTCAGAGGGCGCTGGGTACACAGGTGCTTCTGAGCACAGCATACCACCCTCAGACAGATGGCCAGTCAGAGCAGACGATACAGGTGCTAGAGGACATGCTGCGTGCATGCGTCCTAGACTTTGGGGGCTCTTGGGAGAAGCATATACCCTTAGTCGAGTTTGCCTATAACAATAGTTTTCAGGAAACTATTGAGATGGCACCATACGAGGCTTTATATGGTAGGCCATTCCGATCACCTTTGTGCTAGTTAGAGGCAGATGAGGCAGCCTTACTGGGACCACAGCTCGTGCAGGAGACATCTGAGCAGGTCCAGGTGATTCAGAAGCGGATGGCTACCGCGCAGTCTCGTCAGAAGTATTATGTTGATCGCCGCAGAAGACCTTTGGAGTTCGTGTTTGGGGATCAGGTTTTCTTGCGTGTTTCGCCGAGGCTGGGACACAAACGGATCAGGAGATAGGGTAAGCTTTCGCCAAGGTATGTGGGACCATTTGAGATTCTGGAGAGAGTCGGGCTGGTTGCCTATCGGTTGCAGTTACCGCAGCGGTACTGATCCATGCATGATGTCTTACACGTGTCTCAGTTGCGTCGCTACCATTCAGACCCGTCTCACACCTTTCAGCCAGAGGAGGTTGAGCTTCAGCATGATGCGTCCTTTGAGGAGCATCTGATCCGTATCGTTGACAGGAGCACGAAGTTTCTCCGAGGCCAGTCAGTTCCTCTCATACGGGTGCTATGGCAGCATGGCCAAGTGCAGGACGAGACCTGGGAGCGGGAGGCCGACGTACGTGCTCAGTGGCTAGAGTTGTTCTGAGCTTTCTCTTCTCCACCCTTGAAAGGGAAATTCAGGGACGAATTGCTATAAGGGGGGAATTTTATAAGAACTCGGTTCTTGTTTTAGAGGTACGGGCTTCTTATTTTCCTTTTCCTTAATTGATTTTGAGAAAATATGGAAAATGGGGAAAAATCCTAAATTTTGGAACTACACGCCATGTACTTTATCCACACGCCGTGTACTATTGGCCGTGTTGGGATGAGTACACGGGGCGTGTAGCCTTGTCGGCGACGAGGGGTGTAGGAACCGACTACACGCCGTGTAGTGGTACCTTACACGTCGTGTAGTCAGTCAGCAGGCTTGAATAGTAAGGCGGTGGAGTCGCCGCCATCTGGGCGGCAGTACACGCCGTGTACTTAGGAGTACATGCCATGTACTCTTGTCAGCAGGTGAATAGTGCTGATGCCACATTTTGAACAGTTAAATGAAGGGAGTACACGTCGTGTACTTAGAAGTACACGCCGTGTACTTTGTTTTTTCGGCTTAAAACAGGCAGTAGCCTCCTCATTTGGCAGAGGAGGCACTTGAGCCGTTTTGGAGCCAAGGAGGATGGTCAGGCCTTTGAAGATCCGTCGGGTGTTCGTCTGGAATCCGATTCAACTTCGGACGATCTCGTTGGAACCGCACAGGTAAGACCGTCCTTCTCCTGGTACCGTTCTTGCCAATTCTTCTCCCAACGTAAGTTATTTACATTTGAATGGGTTTTGTTCTTCGTCAGATCTACGCCATTCTTGGGCGTTTCTGGAGCCGGCATTCGGGAATAGCGTTCGTTGGCATATAAGGTAGGTGGCTTGGTGTTTATTTTCCAACTGTCGTGTGTTTTTGTGCGTTTTCGTGCCATGAACCCATGTTGGGGTGTCGTGTGGCTGAGGCCGTTGCTATATTTAATACCTAGAATTGCATAGGTGATTAAATTGTGATAATAAAATGCTGTATGGGATCGTTTCTTGGATCCAGGACCATCCTAAGGGGTGTGTTCCTCTATTTATCCATTTGGCCAGGATACCCGAGGGTATGCCTTAAATGTAGTAACTGTAGAATTTCCTTGAGAGGAATTGCTTGTTTACTGCATTTTGATATGTTGGGCATGGCCCGGTTACATGTTTAGCCTGAGGGCGTTGTTGTGATTAGCCTGAGGGTGTGACTGTTTTAGCCCGAGGGCTATCGTTATTCTGCCTGAGGGCAACCTTTCGTGCCTAAGGGCTTGACTTCTGTGCCTGAGGGCGACACTTCGTATGCCTGAGGGCGAGAATTTCTGTTACGCCTGAGGTCAATACTTGCGGGTTGGATTCTGTATGGCCTGAGGGCAAGCCTGAGGATGTGGTTACTATTTTAGCCTGAGGGCATGGTTCTGGTTAGCCTGAGAGCTTGGTGTTGTTGAGAACGAAAATGGTACTAAATTAAAGGAATTAAATGAATAATAAAATGTAAATTTAACTGTTAAGTTAGTTACTTTTTAGTACTGCGTAGTTATTGAATTTTACTACTGCACACTTGTTGCATGTTTTACACACAGTTGAGCACGGGCCTTTGGTGGGTGCCTAATGAGATATATTTCTCACACCCTGTTTGGGTCACGCTTTTCGGCCCAAACAGATTACGTTGTTGCAGCTATAGATAGGGGAAAGAGTTCCTATACAGGTACTTGACTGTTGCTGAGGAGTAGGAGGGCATGGGACCGAGCCTAGTCTCGTGATGCCGCTGCTAGCTGTTTTGCTTGCATTACTGTACTCCGTTTTTCTATTGTACTGTATTGATGTATAACATGTTCTGGCTGTTTTCTTAGAACTTGAATCATGTAGCATCATCACTTATATATTGTTGGTTATATCCACTGCTGTAGTTATTTCATTTGTGTATGTTTACTGCTTCCGCTATTGTTGTATGTTTATTTTGGTATTCCGCTGCGCTACACTTTGAAAAATGAGGGCATAGTTTCCCCACTATCAGACCTGGGCCCTCGCTGCTAGTCGGCAGCCTCTGGCATTTGGGGAAATGCGCTTGAGGTCACGTGGCAAACCGGTCTCGGGGCACCCGTTACGTGGCACCCGGGGCCGGGACGTTACAAATACTAGTTCCATTATCGTAGTGAGCCTTGAAAGACATTAAAACACTTCCTGTATGGTCCCGTATCACCCCTCCACCCCTAGAAATACCCGCTTTGCTAGAACCATTAGTATTCAGTTTGCATCCGTTGTCAGGAGGGAACCAATACAGCCAATGGCCCTGTAACCTGGTATTAGAAGTTTGAGCTACAAGAGTAGAAACACCAGGGACCTAATAGATGGCGCTTCTTTCAAGTTTTTGAAGAAGGGAACCATATCTGCCAGGAAGCTCTGAATCCTTGCAATTATGGACCACCTAGTAGAAGGGAACCCCTCATATTTCACCTTGTTCCTCGCTTTCCATAAGCACTAGCAACCTATATTGAGAATAATGGATCGTGCCTTCCTTTCCGTTCCTGCATTGTTTATCCCCTGGAACCATCTATCTAGGAATGGTTCTTGTCGATGTTCCTGAGAAGTGTACGTTGTAAACTCATCAAAGCAGCTCTAGACAACTTGATCCCATTCCCCCTCAAAGAACATATGATTCACATCCTACTCACTTTTTTCCATACAGTACTGATAATGGGATGTGATGTTGAGGCCCATCTTCTTGATGTTATCGTCAGCCAGAATAGCATGGTTTTTGATCCACCAGATGAGGAAGGAGTATTTAGATGGGATCAAATTGCACCAAACCTCTTTGCTCCATCTATCCCCTTGAGACTCAGGATTATAAATCCTGCGATAATCCTTTGCGTTGAAATTCCCCATGGAGGAAGGAGAAATAATAAATCTATCTCGTTCTGTATTGGTGATTATATGATATAAGGACTCCTTATTCATCTCATCCAAGTCCATGGTGATGAAGTTGGGATAACGACTTGCTTCTTTAAAAGTAATGGTAGGGGCAGGGTAGCCTGGGTACCCTATCACCTCACCGGCCCAGTTGTCAAACCAGGACTGGATGTTTCCCTCACCAACAATCCATTTGGAAAATCCCTCACCATACCTCCCTATTTTCATGACATCGTCTTACCCCCACAGAGTCCTCCCTTCGATCGTTTCCCATGCTAACTTTGCATGCATGCATTGAATGCTGAATTCTAAGCTTCTCACATTGATGCCACCCTCCTAGAAAGGCTTGGCCATCCTACCCCATGAGACCCAATGTCTTTTTCCTTCCGAAGTATCATCCCAGATAAAACCCGCCAGAATTATGTTGATTGATCTCATCACCCCTTTAGGTACATTCATGGATGTTATTTCATGCACTGGGATTATTGTTAGCAAACTGTTAACGAGAGCAATGAGGCCCCCAAAAGACAGGAGGTGGTTCTTCCAATTGAGGAAACGACTCGAGATCTTACCTACCACCTCATCAAAGTCCCTGATATGCACTCTGCCTAGAGAAACCAGGCTACCCAAGTATTCCAGAGGAAACTGTCCACGTTGCATACCCAGCCTACTGCTAAACTGCTCAGGTCTCCTAGTTTTGCATATGTTTGGGATGTAAAACTTGATTTTTTCTTTATTGATAGCTTGGTCACACTAATAGTAGTATTGCTCAATAATTTTGTTGACGCCCCAGATTAAACTCCACCCTGCATTCATAAATATTATGGAAGCATCGGTAAACATTAGATGTGAGACCGATATAAGGCTATGTTTCCTTCGAAAGGGTAGGATGTCTCTATCTCGTAACCCTCTGTTTATCCGACGACTGATAACATCCTGCACTAAAACAAAAAGACTCGGTGAAATAGGATCTCCTTAGCACAGACCTCTTGTAGCCTTGAAAAACCTGTAGGTTCTCCCCCTGAAAGAAAATGAAAGTCATGGAGAACTGAAGCATCGAAAGAGAATGTCTTTTTCCCACATTGAGAACCCCATGTGTATCAGCACTTTGTTAATAAAACCTCATTCCAACCTATCATAATCCTTACTCATGTCCAATTTAATGATAATATTCGACCCATGAGACCTTGTGGAAATTGATAGGTGTGGAGCAGTGGTGACACAATTGATGATCGAGGTCACGTATCGAAAGTCTGCCTGATAGCGGCGATCAGGTGGCATGTCCCGATTGGAGATCGGCGATACATCATGATGGCGAGATCATTCGGGTGTTGCAAGCTGATGTGAGGCTGACGCATGTTCAGGTGAAGATCTCAGAGGTAGTAACATTTCATCGACAGAAGGGTGACGTTTTGTCACAAATTGATCTTCTGATACATGGCGTCAGCGGTATGTTTATCAGAGAGAAGGCAGAGGCATATCGGGGTGTGGTTTTCACACAGGTTTTCTACGCTCTCTTATTTGTAATTCAAGTTCGGGCATTACTTTGATTCTTGTATTCTCTAATTCATAGTGGATATTTTGGGAATTTCCCCGTGGTTTTTTAATCCTCCGCATGGGAAGGTTTTTCCACGTTAAAAAATCTTGCGTGTTGATTTATTTATTCTGCTTATATCGCTTCCATATTTCGACGGGTTTCTCACGATATTTTTGGAAAGCAATTTTCGACCCGGATTCGGGATTCTCCCCAACAAGTGGTATCAGAGGAGGTTGGTTCGTGATTGAAATTTTTTCGTCATAATTATGGAAGCTTCGAAGAGGATTGCAGATGCGTATATGAAGCAGAATAAGGTTTTGAAATTAAAGCAGGTTGAGAGAGGTGATACACATGTCCGCTCATAGGATGTTGAACAGGGAGAGAAAGTTTTTGCTACAGGTGCTCTGGATTATGTGATGATCACTATTATGGGGGAGCCATATGTTTCTGGTTCTTGTCTTGTTCAGCGGGACGATGCAGATACAAATGTGATGAAAATTTCGGCATTCGGTTTTATTTTTGTAGGGGGAGCTGATATTTTTTATCAGAAGTGCAAAAGGACGTCGTCATATTTTCTGCAGTTGATGATGGTTGGTGTGATACCGACATATTTTATTTCCAACTGGAATTGTTGGATGGTTCCATTCATTAATGTGATGAAGGGAGAGATTTTTGAAATTCATCACATTTATTGGTGAGAGAGGAAAATTATTAATGGAGGGATTCATCACATTTATTGATAAGAGAAAAAAATTATTAATGGAGAGATTTATATCACCATTAATTGATGATTTTCTCCCAACATTAATGGATATTTAATTCTTGATATTAATGGATGGAATAATGGATTTTGACTACATTAATTGGTGATTATGGACTTGGTGTCTATATAAAGAGGATGCAGCAACATATTTCAAAAAAGGGTGTGCCAGCAAGATGTAGCCAGCAAGGGAGACCCGAGAAGGGGTTGCCGTGTTTGCGGTGGCCCATGTGACACGACGACACAATTATCTTAGACGTGTGGAGATGTTCTCGACAGGTTGTTTAAGATGCAGTCCACCGAGAGCAAGAAGGGGGATGCCGCATCGGCGGTAGCATGTGCGGCACGTCGGCGTTTGATAGGTGCGGAGCAGCGGTGACACAATTGCTGATCGAGGTCACATATCGAAAGTCTACCTAATAGCGGTGATCAGGTGGCGTGTCCCGATTGGAGATCGGTAGTACATCATGATGGCGAGATCATTCAGGTGTCGCAAACTGATGCGAGGTTGACGCATGTTCAGGTGAAGATCTCCGAGGTAGTGGTGTTTCGTCGACATAAGGGTGACGTTTTGTCACAAATTGATCTTCTAATACATGTCGTTAGTGGGATGTTTATTAGAGATAAGGCAGAGGCATATCGGGGTGTGGTTTTCACACAGGTTTTCTACGCTCTCTTATTTGTAATTCAAGTTCGGGCATTACTTGGATTCTTGTATTCTATGATTCATAGTGGATATTTTGTGAATTGCCCCGTGGTTTTTTAATCCTCCGCATGGAAGGGTTTTTTCACATTAAAAAATCCTGCGTGTTGATTTATTTATTCTTTTTATATCGCTTCCATATTTTGACGGGTTTCTCACGATATTTTTGGTAAGAAATTTTCGACCCATATTCGGGATTCTCCCCAACGGAAATATCCCTAATCATCTCCTGGGTGAGAGTCATCGCACCTTGAATTGATCTGCCTTTAACGAAGCCATGATGCTCAAGCAATATAAACTGAGGAAGAAAATCAGATAACCTCTGATTGATGATACACGCTAAGATCTTATAAGGGAAGTTACATAGACTAGCCTGTTTGTAATGAGATAAGGAGGAGGGATCTTTGATCTTTGGAAGGAGTACCAAGGATGTGGCACAAGCCACTCGAGGGAGACCTCCTCCCTGAAAGAAATCATGGATCACACCAATGATATCATCTTTAATCATATCCCACAAGTCCCAGTAAAAAGATCATCAGAATTTATCAGGGCCTGGTGCGCTCTCCGGATTAAGCTTCATCATGGCATCAAAAATTTCTTCCTCCCCTAGAATACACCCCATGGATTCATTAACATGTTCTGTAACCATGTTCGACTGCTCCCCCAGTAAAGCCTCACCCCCTGCTGGGTATCCCTTTGGCATTGAAGATTTAGGCCCAGCTAGCAAGTCTTTGAAAAAATTATGTGTCATCCCTCCTACCACATCAATGTCCCCGGTAAAGTATCCATCCTTCATGTCAATATTTAGTTTAATGGGCCATTGCCTCTCTTTTATGCATGCATGAAAGTAGGTGGTATTTTTGTCTCCCTCTATCAACCATTTCATCCTAGATTTCCCCCTAGCCTTTCTTTCTTAAGCGAGAAGCATATTGGCCAAATCATTCTTTTTATCTCTTAGCTCTGCAAATACATTTTCATCCCATGTCTTCTCCAAACTTGTCTCCAGGCTCTCCACTACCCTCTTCAGGTCCTCCATAGACTAGTCAGTTGAAGGAAGACTCCTTGCCCATTGGTGCAGTCTCTGTTTGAGCTGTTGAACTTGTTATGCAAGGCCACCCATGTATGGCCTTGTACTGTTTCCCCCCATGACTCCCTTTCCAGCTCCTTGTATCCAAAGTTCTCATGCCATTGGCTGCAAAACTTGAAGCTATCCTGAATGGACTGAGATGAGGACAGAGAGAGCAGCAATATAGAATGATCTGATACACCACGAACCAGGTGATTGACCTTCGCATTGGGAAACATGTTGAGGATGTGGATATTGGTGAGACATTGATCCAGACAGCTCCAACGTCGATTTTTTCCCTTTTGATTGTTGCACCAGGTGAATTTATCGCCCAAGTATCCCATATCCATCAAACCCTTGCCCTCCACGAACTGGGCGAAGTCCAAACTAGCCTTCTTGGGGAAATTTCCTCACCTTTTCCTCTCCTCTAGATCTATAACAGCATTGAAGTCTCCCCCTATTAACCAAGGGAGACCCATGGGTCGAAGACAAAAAGATTATTCCATAGGATCTCCCTCCTTTGAGCATCATAGCTCGCATAAACGACTAATATGAGGAACACTCCCTTATCACTAGTGACTTTACTGGTGATATATTACTCCTCAGCCTCCACCAAGTCTGTTGTGATGTCCTTATTCCAGAAGAGCCAAATGTGTTCATTATTGGGAGCAGAGCAGCATGCATGAACTTTCTCATTTTGATCATGCGAGAGAACTCACTTAACTTGGTTTTTTGTTGTTTGTGTTTGATAATGGAAACCAACTTAACCTTGTTATTCTGGGATTTGGATGCTACAAAGTATGTTTTCACCTAGGCCCCCAAGCCACATGCGTTCCATATGAGTATGGGTATCATTGGAAAAGGAAAGTCCCAGCTTTGACCCTAGGTGACGTGGTCTCTCATAGAAGGAAAGGGATGCTCTCCCATGATATTTGTAGCTTTGATCATGATCTAGTACACATTCTCGTGCTATGATCTGAAGGCCCTAGCGAAGGCAAAAGTGGATGGGGAAGGAGCTTGAAGGACTTTCCCTTCACTCCTCTCGGAAGAGTTTTGTACGAGACACCCACGACGTCTCCATCACCACGAGAAGCCATGGAAACAGGCCGTAAACTTCCCTTCTTGACCCTGGGCCTAGCTGCACATTCCGCGAGAAAAGAAGGGGACTCCTTGCCCCTACTCATCTGAAGTGGCCTTTCTTTATGAGAACTGAAATACTGCTAAGTGGATTGAGGGTGAGAGTATGAATGGCCAGGGGAGATGAGAAGAAACTAAAGAATCGTTAAGGGTCCCCTCCAAACACCACCAAGAAGGCACAGAAAACCTCCCCAAACCTGCATGAAGAACTGCGGGAGAAGCTTGCATACCTGGTGGAGCCAACTCTTTGCAGGGAAGCGCCTCCCTCACTGACTGAATAGAATGGGAAACCTCCGGGATAATAGGAGCTAAAGCATAGTAGTCACAAGTGCAGGGAACAGCAAAAATGACCTCTTGACTGAGCACACAACTCAATCCCGATGACGTCTCATTGGGGAAGCACGAGCTTTGAGACCCCTCGATTCCACACCTTTCTTCCTGTATTTTTGAAAAGAATGACCCTAGAGAAGGCAAGTTGAGCAATACCTAGGAAAAATTGGGTATACCACATCCTGAAACCACTCAAATGAGTCCTGAACTTTCACCGAAAGCATCTCCAAAATAGGCTGAGATAAATTCAACTCGATGTAGATCCTGGCATCCAAAGTCTCTCCACCCCTGTGAGTACGATCATCCATGCAAAGAAAACCTCCAATAGAATCACTGATGTCCTGAAGGAGAGATGGATTCTAAAACGGCAAAGGAAGGCTGGGAAGACATATCCAAACTGCCGCAAAAGGACTCTCCTTCCCCTTGTGAACTTCCATAGACCATCAGGACAAGTTAAAGCGCCATTGTCCCCATGAACAAGGGGTTGAGCACCACGCCTTAACAAAATCTGCTTCTGACCCAAAAACCAAGAAAAATGAATTATGATGAATAACATAGATGTACGCTGGAGAAAAAAACCTCAGGATTCCACAAAACGATTGAAGACCAGGAGAGATAGTTTTTCGGAACCAAAACAAGCCACCAGAGTCCATTAAAGTGGAATCTGGGATCTCCATCGTCACCCTTCTACCAACCCTAGAAACAGAAGGAGAGATCGAACCTGCCGCCTTGAAGCATGGTTCCTAGGAGGAGAAGGACGAGACGCACAGAGCATCCTTGAAGGTTGGATCCTTGCCTCGTGCTTGGGGGGAAGAGATATGGAGTCCTTCGTAGATATAAGGACCATTCATTCGGATGAGACGATCCAGGATCGAAGGTTGCAGAGGCTGGAACCACCACCGGCGAGCGATTTGCTGCAGGAATAATGGTCGGAAAATTTTGAAAAACTACTGGTGCGTGGGGCGTGTTCTCGGACACTACAGGTTGAGCCATTTTTGAGATTAAACCCAAGAACTCTCATTTCAAAACAAAGAAAAAATCATTAAAAGGGGGGTTCTTGGTCATTTAATAAATTCATGCATTTAAAACCAAGGTAGTCAAACTCGAGAGTCTACTGAGACTCGATCGAGGTCAGTAAACTCGACGCGTAGACTCAACTCGTAGACACATAAAAGTCTACTTCAACCAGATCAAGCACCATCATCGGAAACTCCCATTCACACACTAATAAAAAATAAAATCAAAAAATTCAAATGGTTCAAACCAACAATTCACACACCTCACACCAACAATTCAATTTAAAACCATCATCACCAAATAAAAAATTCATACAACAAATAAAAATACAGAGAATATAAAAATCATACAGCAGATAAAAAATTGAGACTTCCAGAAAATTAAAAAAAAACTCATACAACATAGCATATCACATTTGATAAATTCAGAGCAGATCACATTAAATAAACCGGACAGAGAAATAGTGAATTAAGAATTCAACCAAAACTCACCTTGAGGTGAAGGAGTAGCGAAGAAGCAACGATTCAGAGAAGCAGCGACGATCTGGCGAAGTAGGTGAAGCACAGGTGAAGTACTTTCAGTGAAGCAGGTGAAGCACAGGCGAAAGCAGGAGAAGCATATTCGAGCTCAAGCAAGATGATGTAGGTTCAGTTGTGATTGGTTTGTACCATGTGAGGTACCGCCGGAGGAGCATAGGAGAAAACCAGAGGTGGGTGTGAGGCAAGCACAATGGAGAGGGGAAGAAATGAAAAATTGAAACCCTAGGTAGCAAGGCGTGCCGTGTGTCATGTTGGCTTCAATCATCCCTGAATTTTAGATTTGAAATACAGATTTTGGTTCACTCGTTGGATGCGGCGATTTTGCGCACATCAACGAGTTTATCTCGAGTTTACTTTGTTGCAGACAATTTTTCCCAAAATCGAATCCACAAGCGAGTTGAAACAAAAGGGATGATTGAATTCGTAAACTGTACGAGTTGGCTCGCGATTTTAACTACCTTGGTTATCGACCAAATTTTTAGTAAACAAACTAGATTCACCCACATCAAAATCAATTATAGAAATTAAATAAGATAACAATTGGTCCTCATGCTTCTCCAATTTTTCATTAATAATGTTAGGAAACAAACAGAAAAAAATTACAGTCAAGACTTGCCTCTTGTAAGAAATTGCATAATAACAAGTTCAATCTTGAGCTGGTCCAAAGATGGAATATTCCAAGTTCTTTAATGCATAAGGGGTTACTTCTGGGTGTCAGCTTGTTTTCCTTTGCTTGTGTCGGATGCTTCTTGTGTTCTTTTGGTTGCATTGAATGGTGTATTGTATGGGGGCCTATGTCTGGTGGAGTGGGGATTGGTGGGGTAGCGATCTGCTGCTTGGTTCATAGAGGTGCTGCTGTTAAGGCTTCTAGTCCTGGTGTGGTTTCTGTCCAGGTAAGGTTCTAGGTGTTGGCCGGTTGTGGTAGTGTGTTGGGGGGGGCCTCTCTTGTGCAGTGTTCTTGGTGTTGGGGTGTTGTGGTTATGGTTTGGATGGGATGTGGTGGTCTGGTTGGGAAATGTTGCTGGCTTGTCTTCTACAGGTGGTGTTGTCGTCGGTTTATTGCTCATTGTCTTCTCCGTTGGATGCAGATTGGAAGGTTGGGGTTTGGTGTTATGCTAACTAAGTTCAGGCTTGGTTTGTGGCTGGTTTTCCTAGAGGAGAACAAATGTCATCAACCTACCTGCATCAATTAAAGAGAATACAGGAAAAAATGAATCCTTTGGGCACCCAAACTGCATGTATAGACACTGACCTGCCCACTATAGATAGCTACTTCTACCCTTTTTTCCAGCAACTCATCTAGCTAATGCAGATAGAAACAAAGTTCTTATTTCCAATGATTTTAATGAAAAACATAAACATGATCAATGGAAGGTGAAATGGATTAGAGCATCCTACCTGGACTTCCTCGTATTTTGCAAGGATCAAGAGAACCTCATCATATCACTATCTTCACAGAGTTCATTTGACTATAACAAAGGATTTGTCAAGATAAACAAGAGCATTACATTCTTTCCCATGGGCCCACGCTGCATCCTGAAAGTGGTTAAATATTTCAATTTAGAAGGCAAGGATTCCATAAACAAGGTTCATACTTTTCCACAAACCTGAAAAATCATTCCTTGATTAATATGTACTTTGATTACCAATTCATATTATCAATAGATTGTTGTATTCATTGAATTACCATCCATCCATGCTCGAGATTTCAGACGTACCATATATGGAGTTCCTTGATCAAGTCCATGCTTCAGAGATGAAACTTAAAGCTCAGGGTCTGTGGAAAGTATCTCCTTGGTATCAGTTGGAATAACAGAACATGATTAGTGACCCCAGATGATGAAGTATTATTCTACATGGTGGCATTCCTATCCTCAACAGCGCCACCCCCCATAAAAGATGACATGCTCAGCTACTTCCTTGATCAAACCAAGAGGATTATAGACTTCTGTGAAATATCCAACCTAGGCATGAAGCAATATTTGCCTCTTCCAGCCTCACCCCCCCCCCATTGAATATGCCTCAACTGGTCCTCAAAAGAGTAGTCAACATTAAAACAAAAATAAATAGTAGAATAATATTTCCATGAATGCATGAAGTATACAGGTCTAGAGAAGGAGACATTCTAAAGCACAAGCCTAACCACTATACCAGACTTCATTTAATCCTGCCAGTACAACACCAAGAAATATAAAAGTTAAAAGAAAGAGTAGTTCTTAAAGAGTCCTTAGAAAAAAATTTCAAAACCAAAAAGCTGAGATATTATAGAATTAAGCAAACAAGTCAATAAAAATCCTGAATAGATTTGATTCTTCAACCACCAAAAAGATCGTCATCCTCATCATCATCATTTTCAGCCTCACTAAAACCACGATCATCTTGAAGATTTTGAGCAACATCCACATCACAATCTTTCTCACTATCATTTCCAATATCATCATGAATTTTCATGTCATCTAAATTGGGATTAGAATCATCAAATGCAACATTTTCCTCATCATTTTCTAAAAGTTCACAATAATCTTCTTCAGTTATCCATGTAGAGACCCCGATCCCAGGGTGATAATGAGACATGACATACTTAACATTTAATTACATCATTTACAGATTAGATATCATGTCCCATTACTACAGAAGATCGCGAGGCTCAGGATTATGGGAAACCAGCTGCTTCTGATAAACTTCATTACTACAAACCATGCTTGAAAATTTTAAAACAAAAACGTAGGGTGATAAAATATGCCCAGTAAGGGGTTTTAAAAATGTTTTAAGAAAACTCTTTCTCAAAGCAGTCCCTTTTGAAGAGAATAAAACACTTCGCTAAAAACAAAGCATTATCTTTTCTTAAAAACATGAAATCTAACATTTTTGAAAACCACTTTCACGGAGAAGAAGTACGTGCTTAAAATAAAATTTAAAGTAAACATGATCAGAGAGCGCAAAACATGAAGAATAGATAATGCATAATATTAAAACAAGGTTACTTTAGTTCTAAAAGAAATCTGTGAGTAAGCTGGGGAAAACATTCATAACATGATTCATGAGCACATACAATTCTTATAACAACTTACCACATGAAATACATTTCTTATCACATAATTACATTTTCATAGTCATGGGAATTTTCAACTAGGGGATGTCCTGTTAGTTGAACTAACCCCTGGTTGACCATTTATCATCACATGCAGAGGGAATGTATAATGTCGGACTTTGCCAAGATCTTGCGTCAAGACCGTATAACATACTTAACGGGTCAAGGCTAACCGCCAATCCTGTTTCCATGGTAGCACAAACCAAGGTTAACTGCCAAGACCGTCGCACATAACGTCTCATGAGACTCATACTTTACCCAATGCATTGGAGCGCTATATATTTCTGGGCGCACCCGTCACATCATTCATATTGCGCTATATAATTCCAGGTGCACCCATCACATTTAAGTCCAATACATCCCTCACATATCTTGACATGGTCTTTCATTCATAGGGTTTCATACAAACATTCTTAATCAAACCCCCCTTTTCACATACATAATCATAACTTGAAGACAGTTCAATCATTAATAAGACTAAGACATGCATGCTAAAAATCCTTACACATAAGAAATTATCTTAACAATTGAAAACATGGGTTTTAAGGAAATGAACATAAACACTTTAACATTCCAAAACATCATAATACCAAGTTAAAACAAGGTCGTTCATAACTAATACACATGCTGATAAATGGGTATTGTGGTTTTTTAATTAAAACTATGGGAATATAAATAAAATTAGAGATATAAAGTGTGAAATTAGGTTCATCTTGGAAAGTCATGTATATATGTAAGCAAACTGAATATATATACAGTTGTGTAAAAACTCATTTGCACTTTAAATAGCATGACCTTTCCTTTGAAAAGTTTGCAAACATCACAAGAAGGAATTGTATTTGAAGACAACATATTGATATACCTATATATATATAAATTTAGGTGCATATACACATGTGCATCAACTTAAACCATACTCCATATTATTTCTCATGTTATACATTAAACTTAATTAATGTTTGGTAAAACCGAATGGGGTTCTTTTACATGAAAAGAAGTGAACATAATTTTCATAGAAACCTTATTAGCATAAAATCATTCTTGCATACCACATGGTCGATCCATAAATATGAGTACATATATATATGAATACATATGTATACACTTGTAAGCGTTTAAGGTATTCACACTACCCATCTTCACAAAACAAAATCACGATTGATCAAGAATGGTGATAAATGAAAATTTGAAAGAATTTATTTGATACCAACTAATCCTTAATCTTCGTCATACATATAAACATGTATAAAAATAGTTTTGGGACTTTACTTGAAATAATAATAATCTTTAAAGGGTAAATATAATTTTAATAGATCTTCATGTTATATTGTAGTAAATTTTAAAAGAAATAAATAAGCTTGTCCTCCTAGTCACACATATATGTACATGTAATCTTATATAATCACATGTACATACATATCTATATGATTCATATATTTGTATAATCCCACATGTTTATAAAATTACCCGCAAACTCCATTTTTTATAGGCAAAATAAAATCAGGGATTGTAGACATTGAGAAAAGATTTCTATATTTGCATATATCATTTTATACATATATGTATATAAATGAATATATATACACAAATTGTATATGCAAAACCCGAACCCAAATAAAATAGATCCTCTGAATACCCTTACCCCAGTTTTGGAATCCCACTCAGAAGCGGACAAGTATGGTCCTCAAGCTAAGCTTTAGTGTATAAATAGAGGGTATATACTTATAGGTTTATATATATATAATCCTATATATATAAAAACATACAAACCGAAGCTTAAAAAAAGAAGTAGGATTTGTCCCCTTACCAGTTCGGAGGGAAGGAGTAGACGAGGAAAATGAAACCGGTTTGGTGGTCGGAGATCCAAAAGCTTCGGGTGCACAACCTCTCCAGCCTTCGGTGCAACCAAGGTTTTTAAAAAAAAATAAAACAGCAGACTCTTCGTGGAGATGTCGACCCGGGTATTCGAGGCGAATTCGGTGCCAACCCGTGGAAAAGAGGGGCAAAGCGGGGTCTACTGGCCGGCCTACGAGAAGAAGACGAAGACCTAGCTGCTGGTTCATCGTGTGTGGCGAAGAAGAAGAAAGCCACGGGGTGCAGAAAACGGAAAAATGGTGGACAGCCGAGATTAGAAGGGAGATGATCGGACGGCTCTAGGCTGCTGCGGTGTTTAAAGAAATGCGGTTCAACGGTTTTTAAAAAAAACAAAGTTGTTTTAATATTATTTCTATTAACTTATTATAACATTGTTTTTATTATTAATATTCAATTATTAATCTAAATTTTATTATTTTAAGACAATTCATTGGTCAATGGTTTATTTAATACAAAAAATACATTAATTAATCAAAAAACATCAATAATTTTATGAACCTCATTATATTAACTTTATTATTATTAAACCATAATTATTGACAACCTATTATTATATCTTGAAAGGTCAATGGTTCATTTAATATAAAAAAACATTGATTAATTCAAACTTATCAAAACATATTATCATTTTTTTTTGTTTTCCTTTATTAACTAATTATCTTAATTCCCTTAATTAAAGATTAATATTATTAATACAATTAAACATTAAACATAACTACATTTATAATTATTTTCA
Source organism: Viscum album (assembly GCA_963277665.1). Taxonomy (NCBI): domain Eukaryota; kingdom Viridiplantae; phylum Streptophyta; class Magnoliopsida; order Santalales; family Viscaceae; genus Viscum; species Viscum album. The sequence continues at coordinate 78,681,872 of OY728133.1, read as the reverse complement.
AAATCACACATAAGAGTGCGTTGATATAAATATTACCATTACGAAACACATAAGTAAATGAAATCATGATTTGACATAGTTTTCAAAACTGTTAATTCAAATTATAAACATTCGCATTAATATTATTAATTATATTTAATTTAGAGATAAATATAGTAAATTTAATTTAAGGTTTGGTGCAACGTATATATATAACTCAAGAGTCTGAGTACATATTTTCTTAGACAAATTAAAAACCCAACAGATTTAATATAATTACAAAATAAAATTTTAATTGCTCAAATTAAAAACATGTATATTAAATAGTGGAAGAAAAAAAAATTAATTTTCACTATTTTGAAACATAAAATATAATTCGCATTTTGTGGGAATAAGAAATAAATTAATTATATTACTATTGACGTAATTTTTTTTAAATATTAAAGAAAACTACATAATTAACTTTTCGAACCTTTCAGGGGTAAACCATTCTTTCTCCAACGGTCCAAAATAAAACATTAGTGGATAGGAGAATCATGGTGGAGCCAACGGTCATATTTATAGCCGTTAGGGTTCAACGGTCGAATTAGTGTTCTTATAAAGAGTCTGGCCTCGGGGTATCCCTCGCTCAAGGTGACTGAAGGAGAAAGGAGGAGATGGTTCGTGTGATTCCCTTGGTGCTCAGCACAGTTGCAGTGGCTTCGGCCATCCTCATGTTTATTCTGATGGATTCCAGAAACGCTTACCGCCTTCTTGGGGTCCTGGTGGTTTTAATCGGTCTCCCTATAATTGTAATCGGGTTTTTAATTGGTATTTTTGGTTAGCTTATCTTCTTGTTCGATCAGTGTGAGTTGTAGCCACCGTGATGTTACATTTTTGAATAAAAGGGCCTTTCATTCATTTGATGCGTTTTTCTATTTTATTATTATTATTATCTTATAAGATTATTATTTGTTCACTTAACGGGTGGCATTGTAAAACAAACTTGTCATTACTCAAAACTCGGTTTCTCAGGTCATTACATTACTTCCCCCTTCAAAGAATTGCGCCCTCGCAATTCTATTCATAAAAAGAAAAAAAATTGAAACCCCACAGGTACAACATTACCGAAACAGTGGATCTGGCTCGGTTAACAGAATACCAAATTTGGAACATAGTTCTTCTGTTTCCCTAGCCCAGATGCACTTCGAACAGTACTTCTTGAACTCCTGCTCGTGCGTACTGCACACGGGCTTCCAAAGGGAGGCTCGTGTGGTGAAAATCTCAGAAATGTCCGAGTAGATGAACTCCCTGATAACACTCTGGGCCACATCACGCTCGAGGTAGTCTAGGGGAATGATGCGATTGAGGAGACTGAAATTCAAGACCAGGAACATATAGGCTGCACTAAGGTGGCCATCCTGAGCAGCTACGAGGAAGCACGCTATGGCAGACAAGTTCTGTGCCAAAGTAAAACACTGGAATAGGCCTTCATAGTACCTTCCCCTTCGCCTATAGCAGGGGAGTTGAGCAGTGGCGATGAGATGAAAAACACGATCATCCTCTTGACACAAACGAAGAATCTCAGGACCGTTTGCTAGATCGAGAAGACGTTGGCAGGACCCTCGCAGGTGGAGAAAAGATGGATAATCCACCGTGCATGCCCTGATCATGATAATCTCTACTAACTCATCAGGTAGTGATGAGCTGTTTGTTTGACCAGCCATCTGAAAAAAACATTCGAGAGGAAACTCTTAACAACATTGATAAGGTAGAGACATGAAAGGAAATACGAAACTTCCATTTATGCAAAAGTTCACATGACAAAGCCTGAGTTTACTAAACGCACACCATAAAGAGTGGCAAAACTCCTTAACTCTCCAAACCACATGCAGGTTGAACAGACAGGACTAAACTCATGGGAACATCTATGACGCCTCCTAAGTTTAGCGTGAGGGGTATGGAGTTGGGAAACATCGGTATACACCTCTTGCCTAAGAGACAATTGGGTGGACTCATCTTCCAACACTCCGAGGTCCATTAACTAGCCCCAGAAGCCGTAGTGAAAAATCTGGAATAGGTAAGCCGCTCGGAGGTCTCCAGCAGCAGCAGCTTCTTGAAAGGGGTTATCAAGCATCGTGCCAAATTCTTCGCCAGTTGTGAACACTCGGAAGAGTCCCTCATGATACTTTCTCTGACGTGCATAAGAGGGAAATTGGGTCATCATTATTAAGAGATAATCCATCCCCAATCCCCGGTGAAGACTAAGCACCCTAGGCGAGTTTGACACGTCATACAGGTGCTTACATGTCATACGAATTCGGGCGTAATTTAGAAAGTTCTCACGGCTAGCTAGAGATACAATGTTCTCCAGAGCCTCAGTGGGAAGTGACAGTAGGTTGGTAGGTACATTTTCATCAGCCATATGAAAGCTATAACATTTTTACTTAGTCAATCATAGAAATACATTCATAACACCTGGTTTTCCAGAGTTTCCTGAACCCATCCTCTGATACCAACTGTAGCGACCCCGATCCCAGGTTGCCTATGAGACATGATATACTTAACATTTCATTACATCATTTACAGATTAGATATCATGTCCCATTACTACAGAAGATCGCGAGGCTCAGGATTATGGGAAACCAGCTGCTTCTGATAAACTTCATTAGTACAAACCATGCCTGAAAAATTTAAAACAAAAACGTAGGGTGAGAAAATATGCCCAGTAAGGGGTTTTAAAAACGTTTTAAGAAAACTCTTTCTTAAAGCAGTCCCTTTTGAAGAGAATTAAACACTTCGCTAAAAACAAAGCATTATCTTTTCTTAAAAACATGAAATCCAACATTTTTGAAAACCACTTGCACGGAGAAGAAGTACGTGCTTAAAATAAACTTTAAATTAAACATGATCAGAGAGCGCAAAACATGAAGAATAGATAATGCATAATATTAAAACAAGGTTACTTTAGTTCTAAAAGAAATCTGTGAGTAAGCTGGGGAAAACATTCATAACATGATTCATGAGCACATACAATTCTTATAACAACTTACCACATGAAATACATTTCTTATCACATAATTACATTTTCATAGTCATGGGAATTTTCAACTAGGGGATGTCCTGTTAGTTGAACTAACCCCTGGTTGACCATTTATCATCACATGCAGTGGGAATGTATAATGTCGGACTTTGCCAAGACCTTGCGTCAAGACCGTATAACATACTTAACGGGTCAAGGATAACCGCCAATCCCGTTTCCATGGTAGCACAAGCCAAGGCTAACTACCAAGACTGTCGCACATAACGTCTCATGAGACTCATACTTTACCCAATGCATTGGAGCGTTGTATAATTCCAGGCGCACCCGTCACATCATTCATATTGTGCTATATAATTCCGGGTGCACCCGTCACATTTAAGTATAATACATCCCTCACATATCTTGACATGGTCTTTCATTCATAGGGTTTCATACATACATTCTTAATCAAACCCCCCTTTTCACATACATAATCATAACTTGAAGACAGTTCAATCATTAATAAGACTAAGACATGCATGCTAAAAATCCGTACACATAAGAAATTATCTTAACAATTGAAAACATGGGTTTTAAGGAAATAAACATAAACACTTTAACATTCCAAAACATCATAATACCAAGTTAAAACAAGGTCGTTCATAACTAATACACATGATGATAAATGGGTATTGTGGTTGTTTAATTAAAACTGTGTGAATATAAATACAGTTAGAGATATAAAGTGTGCAATTAGGTTCATCTTGGAAAGTCATGTATATATGTAAGCAAACTGAATATATATACAGTTGTGTAAAAACTCATTTTCACTTTAAATAGCATGACCTTTCCTTTGAAAATTTTGCAAACATCACAAGAAGGACTTGTATTTAAAGTCAACATATTGATATACCTATATATATATAAATTTAGGTGCGTATACACATGTGCATCAAATTAAACCATACTCCATATTATTTCTCATGTTATACATTAAACTTAATTAATGTTTGGTAAAACCGAATGGGGTTCTTTTACATGAAAATAAGTGAACATAATTTTCATAGAAACCTTATTGGCGTAAAATCATTCTTGCATACCACATGGTCAATCCATAAATATGAGTACATATATATATGAATACATATGTATACACTTGTAAGCGTTTAAGGTATTCACACTACCCATCTTCACAAAACAAAATCACGATTGATCAAGAATGGTGATAAATAAAAATTTGAAAGAATTTCTTTGATACCAACTAATCCTTAATCTTCATCATACATATAGACATGTATAAAAATAGTTTTGGGACTTTACTTGAAATAATAATAATCTTTAAAGGGTAAATATAATTTTAATAGATCTTCATGTTATATTGTTGTAAATTTTAAAAGAAATAAATAAGCTTGTCCTCCTAGTCGCACATAAATGTACATGTAATATTATATAATCACATGTACATACAAATCTATATGCTTCATATATTTTTATAATCCCACATTTTTATAAAATTACCCACAAACTCCATTTTTTTATAGGCGAAATAAAATCAGGGATTGTAGACATTGAGAAAAGATTTCTATATTTTCATATATCATTTTATACATATATGTATATAAATGAATATATATACACAAAGTGTATATGAAAAACCCGAACCCAAATAAAATAGATCCTCTAAATACCCTTACCCCGGTTTTGGAATCCCACTCAGAAGCGGACAAGTATGGTCCTCAAGCCAAGCTTTAGTGTATAAACAGAGGGTATATAATTATAGGTTTATAATATATAATCCTATATATATAAAAACATACAAACCGAAGCTTAAAAAAAAGAAGTAGGATCTGTCCCCTTACCAGTTCAGAGGGAAGGAGTAGACGAGGCAAATGAAACCGGTCAGGTGGTCAGATATCCAAAAGCTTTGGGTGCACAACCTCTCCGGCCTTCGGTGCAACCAAGGTTTTTTAAAAAAATAAAACAGCGGACTCTTCGTGGAGACGTCGACCTGGGTATCCGAGGCAAAGTCGGTGCCAACCCATGGAAAAGAGGGGTAAAGCGAGGTCTACTGTCCGGCCTACGAGAAGAAGACGAAGCCCTAGCTACTGGTTCATCATGCGCGGCGAAGAAGAAGAAAGCTGTGGGGTACAGAAAATGGAAAAATGGTGGATGGATGTGATTAGAAGGGTGATGATCGGACGGCTCTAGGCTACTGCGGCGTTTAAAGAAACGCGGTTCAACGGTTTTTAGAAAAAACAAAGTTGTTTTAATATTATTTCTATTAACTTATTATAACATTGTTTTTATTATTAATATTCAATTATTAATCTAACTTTTATTATTTTAATACAAGTCATTGGTCAATGGTTTATTTAATACAAAAAATACATTAATTAATCAAAAAACATCAATAATTTTATTAACCTCATTATATTAACTTTATTATTATTAAACCATAATTATTGATCACTTATTATTATATCTTTAAAGGTCAATGGTTCATTTAATATAAAAAAACATTGATTAATTCAAACTTATCAAAACATATTATCATTTTTTTTGTTTTCCTTTATTAACTAATTATCTTAATTCCCTTAATTGAAGATTAATATTATTAATACAATTAAACATTAAACATAACTACATTTATAATTATTTTTAAAATCACACATAAGAGTGTGTTGATATAAATATTACCATTACGAAACACATAAGTAAATGAAATCATGATTTGACATAGTTTTCAAAACTGTTAATTCAAATTATAAACATTCGCATTAATATTATTAATTATATTTAATTTAGAGATAAATATAGTACATTTAATTTTAGGTTTGGTGCAACGTATATATATAACTCAAGAGTTTGAGTACATATTTTCTTAGAAAAAGTAAAAACCCATCAGATTTAATATAATTACAAAATAAAAGTTTAATCGCTCAAATTAAAAACATGTATATTAAATAGTGGAAGAAAAAAATATTAATTTTCACCATTTTGAAACATAAAATATAATTCGCATTTTGGGGAAACAAGAAATAAATTAATTATATTACTATTGATGTCATTTTGTTTAAATATTAAAGCAAATTACATAATTAACTTTTCGAACCTTTCGGGGGTAAACCATTATTATCTCCAACGGTCCAAAATAAAACATTAGTGGATAGGAGAATCATGGGGGAGCCAACGGTCATATTTATAGTTGTTAGGGTTCAACGGTTGAATTAGTGTTCTTATAAAGAGTGGCCTCGGGGTATCCCTTGCTCAAGGTGACTGAAGGAGAAAGGAGGAGATGGTTCGTGTGATTCCCTTGGTGCTCAGCACAGTTGCAGTGGCTTCGGCCATCCTTATGTTTATTCTGATGGATGCCAGAAACCCTTACCGCCTTCTTGGGGTCCTGGTAGTTTTAAGCGGTCTCCCTATAATTGTAATCGGGTTTTTAATTGGGATTTTTGGTTAGCTTATCTTCTTGTTCGATCAATGTGAGTTGCAGCCATCGTGATGTTACATTTTTGAATAAAAGGGCCTTTAATTCATTTGATGCATTTTTCTATTTTATTATTATTATTATCTTATAAGATGATTGTCTGTTCACGTAACGGGTGTCATTGTAAAACAAACTTGTCATTACTCAAAACTCGGTTTCTCTGGTCGTTACAATCCATTCTTCATCGGAGTAAATATCATCAATTATAGAAGGCTCGTTACTTTTTTTTCTTATGGTCCTTCGCTTGTTCAATTTTAAATTGAACATAATGAACACCAAATCATTCATTTGTTTTGGTGCAAGTAGTTTCTCCTCTTTGTATGAACCTGAAAATGCAAGAGAAAAATATGTTAAATGCATTAAATCAAAATATTAATGTAAGTAGATTTATTATCATTCTCAACTTACCATCTCAAATGCACTCCAATTACGCTCACATCCAGAAGAACTAGCAGTCAAACTCAAAACACGGATCGCAAATCTTTTCAACTCAGGAACATCATCCCCATATGAATCCCACCAATCAGCTGGTGTCTTTTTATCCCTCATCCTTTTTGCAAAATCCATACCCATCAAGCCTCTCGCATTTTTGAAGTGGTATAGCTGCAAATCTATTTGGTCTCTCTCCTCCTGGGTGGACACCAATCTATTCAAGAAATCATATAAGCCAATTTTGATCACTGCACTAGCCCTGAAGTTGGAACTATAGTGCAATTGAGGATTTAAATAATAGGCAGCAAAATGCAATGGTCTATTGAGTTGAACATCCCACCTATCATCAATTATTTCCCAAATAGGTAGATAACTGCATATTAAATGATAACATAAGATTGGTATTCAATGAAAACCACATAATAGTAATAAAAAATAACTCTTTAAATGATGTACCTTTTCCTGGTATTACTGAAATTATCCTTAATTTTGTCCTTTGCTCAGTCCATCTCCTCATAAAGGAATCCCATGGATGGTTTCTCATCAGAATCCACAATATGAAGTACTTTAATGAGTGGGAATGCAGCCCTTAAACAAGTCATGACATCACGCCTAAAGGAAGTATCTAACACGGTTAATTGCACTTTCTTGCCATCTTTCTCTTTTGCAAACCTACTACACCGCCATTTTTGTGATGTAAACATATTCATCAGAGCACCCTTATGCTCACTAAGGCATCCCAAGGTCAATTATGATATAGAAAACCGAGTGATACCCGGTCTAATCAAATCTCTCCTTTTTGTGAATTCATGTAGCAAAGGAATGAGCATAATCCTCGAATAGATATATGTTGTGACCTTTTTTCCCCTAGAAATGGTCACCTTATGAACATCTAATTTTTTCTCTAAATCCTTTAACATCAACATCTCTCCCACAACTTTATAGTTTGAATCATTATCACTAAGTACTTGAACAACATTTTCTTCTCCAAAAAAATCAACAATCTCATCTAACATTTGAAAGATTTTATCAGCAGTTTTTGATATATCAGATGTATCAATTGATTTAATAAATACATACCCTTTCGGGCTATTTACCAAAAAATTATAGATCGATCGTCTCTTCTTATCTGTCCATCCATCAGACATAATAGAACAACCAGTTTCTTTCCATTGTTTCCTATACTCTTTGAGCATCTCTTGTGTGTAAGAAACATAATTCTTCAAATGATTCTCTCTTATATCATGATACGATGGAGGTTTATATCCATTTTCACACCTTGCAATCATTTCACACATCTTCACAAACTTTGGATTTCTAGCATAATTAAAAGGTATAGCACTTGTGTAAAAAAACCGAACTACTTGGGAATTTTTTTCCTCAAACAACTCCTTTTTCAAAAACTGATTCATAGAAGGTTGTGCATAATTAAATGAAGACTGAGTCTCACTAGATTTTTTCAAAAACCTGTCGATCGTTGTGTCATCATTCCTCGAACAAGAAGAATTCATTTCATCCCCAATATCATGAAGATATTTTCTTTTTTTATTACTCAAGCCAATATTTATAAGAAGCATAGTTTGAACATTCATGTTTAGCTTCATCTGACACACTTCTTCATGGTGCTACATCTTTATTAGTTTGAGCCAAATGGTGTTTTAATTGATTAATCCCTCCTGGAAACAATTTTTCATAGAACTTTCACTTCACCTTTTTCCCATTTTTCTCAACATCAAAACCAAATTTCCAAGCAGAATCAAACCTATTTCCACTATTATTTTTTCAAATAAATTTCTTTTGGACAGATGAGGAAGAAATTATCTTGAACCAAAATTAATATTCAATGAATCATAAAAGGAAACAATCCAAAAAAATTACAGCAATACACATGAGATCACCAATTAACATCACTCCAATTACAATTAAAATCAAAAAAATTAAATCAGAATTCAGGACAACAATTCACATTAGTTTAGGAATAGACCAATGATTCATATTAAAATCATTAGTAGTAAATAAAAAAATCAAGCACCAATAAATAAATTTAGAACACCCCAAATAATCATTAAGAGATTACAATGGAGAACTTACATAAAAAAAATGAATGGATTCTTGAAAAAAGGGATTCTAATCACACGTCACCACATTTACCACTTCTTTAATAAATGAAAAATCTTTATCATCATATTCCTATTAAACTTATTGATGCAACCACCAAAATAGCTGACTGAATCAATGAAGTATTCCTCAATCTCAACCTTTTACTTACCAATGTACTATATGTACCAGATTTTAAATTCAATTTGTTTTCAACTGGGTAAATACTTAAAATCCATGCTCATAATCCTAACTATTTAAGGGGAGACTGTATTCTAATTTCTAACAAATACACGCCTTATAAATCACACTTAATCCTCTTAGTTGGGAGGGAAAACACCATGTGAGATCCTTCGGGGTGAAATTCCAAATGACTATTTCAGGTGTGTGCTCCTAGGATATTCATAAAACAAAATGGATTACATAAGGAATTGAATTAAAATTATAGGGAATAAATAAAAACCTCAATCACCTATCCCGCCTCCCCTGTGCGATGCAAGATTGAGGGTCGCCACTCACTCCTCTGTGAGATGCAATGTCGAGAGAGATAGACACGAGTCTTCGAGCAGTGATGCGGTCGATTTGTGCCGCGCAAGGCTGCAGAAGAAACAAAGCAGTAGAAATAAATGAGTGTGACGGAGGGAAGACGGAGGGGAAGAAATCCAAACCTGAAACCCTAGGTAGGCGTGCGATGCGAGGCGCATTGTTGCATTAAATCCACCCTGTTTGATTTTTTATTTTTTTTCAAAAAAAAAATTCTTCACTCGTTTGACGCGGCGAGTTTTCCCGAGTCAACGAGTATGCTCTGAGTTTACACTTTTGCAGAACGATTGTACAGAAAACCGACTCCAACAACGAGTTGAATCGGTGTGGAAGATCCAAACGATAAACACATATGAGCCTACGAGTCCGCTCGCGAGTTTAACTACCTTGTTTAAAACTATTTTGAAAATATCAAATAGATCAACTCATTTTATTCAAACCATGGAAGTTCATTTTATAAATCAAAACCTAGGAAAAATCCCTCAATTTCACCAATAAAAAACTTTTAAAATTTATTTGAAAATAAATCCAAATGAACATGGAATTCAAACAATTCATAAAAAGGTTATAGATATCAATATTATAGTCATTCAATTAATTCCATATTCAATTCCTTGGGGAATTGGTCCAAGAATCATTTATGAGGAGTTAAATAGATTAATTCCATAAAACTTGTGTAAGAAATTAGGTGACATGAATATATGAATTTATCTAGAAATAAATAATTACAAAATGAAGGAAAATCATACAAACAACAACATGGAAATTAAGTAATCCAACCGCAACAAATATGAAATGTGTTTCCTTCGATGGAAAACATCGGATCTATGAAGATTGATCTTGAAAGAAGAGATATAAGATCCTAGATATACAATTATGCATCAATAAATCAATATCCCACAAAAATCAAGGATTTCACAACCTTTAGGAATAATGAATCAAGAGGATAAGGGAGATCTATTATCAAGAAGAAAATAACTCACTAGAATATGATTATCGCTACGATTGGCGCTTCGATCCGATAAGAGATGAGGTTTGGGAATCCAAAATGGATCTAGAGGGATCCCAAAACCCTAAGTATCAGATTATCATTTAATGGGATAATTTTAGGGTTTATTAGGATTTTTTGGGGTTTTAATTAAGATTTTTTTAACTTTAATTATCGTCCAAAAGGTTTTCTGGGTTAAGTCGCACGGTTTGTACTAACCATGCACAAACTGTGTTCTTAGAATAGAGCCAATATAAGTGTTACATGGTTTGGCTTCACACTTTGTAAAATTTTGTGCCAACCATGTGACCCCCTACTATCTATGCTACACACTTTTTCAAACTGTGCTCAAATTGTGTGCAAACCATGCACAGGCCCAAAAACCCTCAAAAAGTCTGTAAAAACTCCAGAAACAAAACGTGAAGATACCCAACAATTGGGTATTAAAATCATTGGGTAAAAACGCATAAAAATAGGCAATGAGATGTTATAACCTTCTGACTATAGAACTTTCTATCCTCAGAAAGCATCTAGTTTGAAAGATAGAACAAGATTATGCAAGAAGAAATCCCCCCCCCCACTCATCTAGTGAGGTGGAAGGTTCGTAGTCCAGAATAGAGACTCACCCAAAGAAGAACAACACACAACTACAAGATCTAAACACCAAGATCAGCACATATCTCTAAATAAAATAAATACTAGAGACCTATCATAGGTCTCCCCACTATTTAAAGATTCACCATAATGGTGTAACATAAGAAAAGAAAGTACCTTAAACCCAAAGTAGAGACTTTAACTATTATATAAGGAGTAATATCAATGATCAAACATCCACAAGAATAGTTAAGAACTTAAAAGGATTTCTACCATGGGTAAATACTCAATGGTAACCTAGGATTTTTCAAACTAACCCTCATGCCTCGATGTGCTCATTAAAACAAATTCCAGCACCACAATGTGACTGGTCTATCAAAAATACACATCATCCTAGTTAACCCCATAAATTCCAAAGGTCTATCCATTTCCAAATGTAAAGAACTTAAAAATCAAGGTCGGTGCATGATAGGGCACTACACTCTCACATGAGAGATCATACAACACATCAAAATTGAGCTCCAACCACCAAGTCGAAACAACAGGAACACCAAGGAACAACAAACAATATGTCAAGGGAAGGAAACCATTACTACATCACCAATCCACAAATGATCCAATTCATGTTCCACAAGATATTATCAAAATGATCCCAAAACAAAATTTTTCCAAAAACAGACAATCCAGAATAAGGAAAACTCAAACAGTTTCCACTCCGACATCGAAAACAAAAATCTAGAAACTAGAAACTCCTTCAATGCGTGAAAATATTCACTTAGAGTCCTATGAATGGATCCATATTATCCTAAAAAATATTCTACCCCACAGTTATGAGCTGATATACCTAACAGAATTCTCTATTTCGGATCTCCCAACTTATAGAACCTCATAAAGTGACCTAAGTGGCCACGCCATTTAAAAACTCTCAGATATTTTTTGAGAATATGGATGATAATAAAATAATTCAAAAATGGGGTTCAAAGGTTGTAAATTCTCTAACTCCACCACTCTATATGAATTCTAGGTAGATTTGTTGACAAGGGATTCAACTTTTGGAAAAAAATGAAGAAATTCCCTGAGGACCAAGTCATAGGACCAACATTCTATCTTTATTAAAATATTTTTTGGGAGACATTTATGAGTATCAAAAAACACAATAATACCAAATCAGGCATCAAATAATTCTCAAAAAGGTCACATAAGCTTTTAAATAAAGTCACAATCCATTTTAATCAAAACTTTACTGATTTCAAAGTGCATAGGATTTCACCATTTATAAAACATTACTCTTTCCTTTTAAAATGATAAATCTTGTTATAAATAAATGAGATATTAAAAAACATTTTACCAATAGTTTTAAATTATTACATGGTTTTAAAATAATTAACCTATTTTTCCAATTAACAAAACAATTTCCATTTAAATCCAGCACAAACTAAAATCTCTTCTTAAAAAATTGTTTTACCACATCACATAAGAGTCTTTTATAATTATTTTTTCAAACCAAACATTTCATAAAAAAAAATTGTTAGTTGAAAACATTTCTCAAAGAACATACCAAAACTTGTTTTATGGAATAATTTATTTTTTGCAGGGGATTTAAAATTATTAACAACGGATTAAATTTGAAACAACCAAACAAGAGCGTGAAACAACCCACATCTATAACCCACCTAACAAACCTAACATAAGTGAAGTCACTTGTAAGAATATGAATATGGTTTCAATTTTAGAACCAAGTTAGAACTAAAAAGGTCTTGGCCATATAAGTTGGTAAACTACACACCAACCTCACGATTGCTTGTTGTTGGATTTACAAATCAGCCACACCAATTCCTCATAGTTTACCAGACCGTGAAAACCTAGTTTCACTATGTTCATCCTTCCATTATGGTTCATAAACTCATAAGATATTCCTCAAATAAAATATAGTCTCATAGAGAATCTAAATATAATTTATCATAAGGAAATCAATATCTCAAAATAAAAACTCAAGTCTCAATATCCCTCGTAACTCAAGTATCACCATGAAGGGGCGGTGATCAAGCACCCACTCATGGACTACCTATTGAGTCCCAACACATTCTTAATATCCTTTCTACCATGACTCACCCCAAATAAAATAAATATTTCAAAGGAAAATATGTTCCTTTATGTAATGACCTTCTTTGATTCCATTTGTTGTGAACCAACCCAGAATACCATCTAAACTGATACCCAAGATGATTCACCACTAACCCAAAGAGCATTACCAATCTCCGTAGGCCAACAAAAAGAACTTGGGAATTAACAAAAATCTTTGGGAATGATTTCTACCTCAAAGTATTACAATAATATAATACGATTAGGAAACAACATCAGATATATATATAAATCAATACATACATATCATAGTACAAAAATACAGTAATAAAACTGAAAGCAAAACATGACCACTAAAACTCGTCTCCTAGTGGTCCATGACTACCCACCATGTCCCAAGTCACCCAAAAAGGAAGGTGAGAGAATGAACACTTGAATTAATAAAATTAAGGGGTTGCAAACACCAAAAGGTATAAGTAGGGTGTGAGAAAAATAACCCAGAAGGATTCCACAAAATATTTTATGCAATTACTTCATAAGGTAATTCAAATATGATAAAAGAGGAGTACAAATGGGAGAGTATGAGGATGATTTTAAGAATGTGGTTTTAAACATTTAAAAATAATTTATTAAACTAAACCTGTAAAACATGCCATTTCACCATTTAAAAATAAATCATTTTCTTAAAAATATTTAAAACCATTTCACAAGATTAAGTCAAGTAATCAAGAAAAGATGAGAATATTCCCCTAATTTGTAAATATGAATAAGAATCATTACAATAGAGTCAAGGTTCATAATAATAATAAATGAAGAAAGTAAGGAAACTCTAGTGTCAGATGGTTTAATAACCAAGTAAAGAGATTTCCATTTTAAATAATTAGGTTTTTCATTTCAAAAAATATTTAAACAAATCCTTCTTTACATTTCAAATGATGGAATATTTATAAAAAAATGGATTAATAAAACATTTTAAATAAAAAAGTTTAAATAAATTTCTAAGTCATGTAAAACAGTTTGCAATAGTGGCATATATATATTCCAAATACAAATACAAACAAGAGAGCAACTTGGTCATGTGCCAAGTAGGTATGATAGTTTTGGGCTATAGGGACCCAACATTGTGAATACAAAAAATTATGTACATACTTCCCATGAACCAAGGCCAAGAGGACTCATCACCACTATCTAAGGAATGGGATGTGCTAATATGATGTTTTATAACATTGTAAATCATAAAGTGTTGCCCAAAATAACTCACTAAATACCTAAGGCTTTCGTATTCTCTAATACAAAACATTAATGGAAAATTTATTTCAAGACAGCCTAAAATACAATTAATTGCATTCTCCATTTCAAATATTCCAATTTTCTCTTTGAAATCCAAAATGGGTTTTTAATTAAAAACGTGCCATTTCACCAAGATAAAAACCTAAAGTTTCTATCAAAACCATTTAAAACCATTTTCAAAAATAGTGATTTTAAATAAATTCACCATTCAATTTCAAAATCCAATTACACAATTAAATTCAGAAATTTAATTTTTGAAAAAATTATATCAATTTCATAACAAACCCCCAATTCAATGGAATTGGATTTTTTCACAATTTTTCATCAAATTTAAATTCAACCCCTTTTATACAATTTCAACATTCAAAAAGGGTAACCATACCCTCTTCCTTTCACAATTCATCTTTAAAATGAAAAGTGGGCCATTAAAACAATCATCAATACATTCTAAATCCTTTTAAACAATTCAATAGTTAAAAGGGTAATAAGATCTGCTTCCTTTCACTAATCGTCATTAAAATTCCAAACGGGACGTTAAAACAATCATCAATTTATTCAAAATCTTTTTAAATAATTCAATATTTAAAAGGGTGATAATACCCACTTCCTTTCACAAATCATCAATAAAATTCCAAACAGGCCATTAAAACAATCATCAATTCATTCCAAATCCTTTTAAACAATTCAATATTTAAAAGGGTAATAATACCTACTTCATTTCATAAATCATCATTTAAAATTACAAACAGGACTTTAACATAATCATTTATTTAAAATAATCCCTAAAGCATTTAAAGGAAGTATTACAATTAAAAGGGATTGAATAAATTTCAAAACATGGGTTTACACACTCTTTCCATTTAAATAAATCATTTATTTCTAATAAACCAAGAACTCTCGTTTCAAAACAAATTCCAAATCATTAAAAAGGGGGTTCTTGTTCATTTAATAAATTCATTCATTTAAAACTATTTTGAAAAAGTCGAATAGTTCAATTCAAACCATGGATGTTCATTTTATAAATCAAAACCTATGCCAAATCCCTTAATTTAACTAAAAAACATTTTAAAATTTCATTGAAAATAAATCCAAAGGAACATGGCATTCAAAAAACTTACAAAAAGGTTTTAGATATCAAGATTATAGCCATTCAATTAATTACATATTTGATTCCAATGGGAATTGGTCAAAGAAGCTTTTTTTAGGAGTTAAATGGATGAATTCCATAGAACATGTGAAATAAATTTGGATCCATGAATCTATGAATTTATCTAGAAATAATGCATTAAAAAACTATGTAAAATCCTAGAAACACCTACATGGAAATTAAGGAATCCAACTACAACAAATACGATATGTGTCACTTTTGATGGTGAACATCGGATCTATGAAGAATGATCCTGAAAGAAGAGATAGAAGATCTTATATCTAAAATTCCACATAAATCAATCAAGATCCCATAGAACTCAAGGATTTAATATCCTTTAAAAATAATTAATCAATTGGATAAGGTATATCTGTGATCAAGAAGAAAAGAAATCATTGGAAGATGGTCACTGCTTCGATTGGCGCTTTGATCCGCCAAGAGATGAGGTTTGGGGAGCCAAAATGGATCTGGAGGGATCCCAAAACCCTAAGGATCAGATTATGATCTAGTGAGAAAATTTTAGGGTTGATTAAGGGGGGTTTAAATTTTAATTAAGATTTTTATAACTTTAATTGTCGTTCATGCGGTTTCCTGGGTTAAGTCGTGTGGTTTGTACTAACCATGCACAAACCGTGTGATCATAATAGATCTATTGGAAGTGTTTCATGGTTTTTATTCACACTTTGTCAAACCAGGTTCCAACCTTGTGACTCACTACTTTCTAGTCTTCACACTTTTTTAAACCATGCTCAAACTGTGTGCAAACCATACAGAGGCCCAGAAACCCTCAAAAAAGTCTGGAAAAACTCTAGAAATGACCCAAAAAAATACCCAATCATTGGGTAATAAAATAATTGAGTCAAAACACATAAAAATAGGCAATATGGTGTTAAAACCTCTCCATATAGGACTTTCTATCCCCATAAGGCATCCAGTCAAAAAGATCGAACATGATGACACAAGAAGAAATACCACCCACTCTTCTTGTGAGGTGGAAGGTTTGTGGTCTAGAATAGAGACTCACCCAAAGGATAAAAACACACAAACTCCATGATCTAAACACAAAGATCATAATGAAACTCCAAACAAGAGAAAGACCAGAGACCTAGAATATCTCTCCCCACTATTTAAAGATTCGCCAAGCACATCCCTTAAACCCAAAGAAGAGACTTCAACTATTATCTAAGGAGTAACATCAATGATCAAACATACACAAGAAAGGTTAAGAATTGACAAGTAATTCTAACATGGGTAAATACTCAATGGTAACCTAGGATTTTTCAAACCAACCCTCATACCTCAATGGGCTCATTAAAATAAACGCCAACACCACCATGTGACTGATTTATCCAAAATCTACATCGTCATAGTTACCCACATAAATTCCCAAGTTCTATAAAATTCCTAATGGAATGAGCTTAAAAATCATGGCCAATTCACTATAGGGAACAATACTCTCACAAAGGATATCATCCAACACTTCAAAACTAAGCTCTGGACACCAAGTCAAAATAATCAGAACACCAAGGAACAACAAAAACTATTTCAAGGGAATGAAACCATTATTACATCACCAATACACAAATGATCCAAACCATGTTCCACAATATATCATCACAAATATCAAAAAACAAAAGTTTCCAACAAATAGACAATCCATAAGAAGGAAAACTCAAACAATTTCTACTCTGATATTGGAAACAATGAGATGGAAACCAGAAGCTCCTTCAATGCATGAAAAGCTTCAATCTAAGGCCAATGTATGGAGCCCTGTCATGAATCGTCTTCTATCCTATAGTTATGAGATGATATACCCAACAAAATTTTCTATTTTCAATCTCCAAACTTATAGAACCTCATAAAGTGACCTAAGTGTCCACACTATTTACAAACTCTCTAAGCTTTTATGAGAAGGTGGATGACAATCCAAGAATTTAAGGATGGGTTTTAAAGGTTGGAAAGTCTCTAGATCCACCACTCAATATGGAGTCTGGGTATTGACAAGGGATTCAACTTATATGAAAAAAATGAAGAATTACCCTAAGTACCGGACCGTAGGACCAATATTCTAACTTTCTTGATGGAATTTCTAGGATACATTTCTAAATATCACAAAACACAAGCATACCAACTCAAAAATCAAAGAAAACTCAAAAAGAGCACATAATATTTTAAACAAAGTCACAACCCATTTTAATCAAAACTTTATTGATTTCAAAATTCACAAGATTTCACAATTTATAAAACATTACACTTTCCTTTCAAAATGATAAATCTTTTTATAAATCAATGATAGTTTTAAAACACCTTTAACAAAAATTTTAAATTATTCCAGGATTTCAAAATAATTAACCCCTTTTTTCAATTAACAAAACCATTTCTATTTAAATCCATCACAAACTAAAATATATTCGTAAAACATTGTTTTACCAAATCATATAAGAGTCTTAGATAATTATTTTTTCAAACCAAAAATTTCCTAAAACTAACTTTTTGGTAGATTAAAAAATTTATTAAAGAACATACCAAAACTTGTTTTAAGGAACAATTTATTTTTCACAAGGTATTTAAAATTATTATCAAGGGATTAAATTTGAAACAACAAAACAAGAGAATAAAACAACTCACATCTATAACCCACATAACCAACCTAACATAAGTAAATTCACTTGTAAGAATATGTATAAGGTTTAAAATTTAAAACCAAGTAAGAACTGAAAAAGTCTTGGTCATATGGGATGGTAAAACAAACACCAACCTCACAACTGCTTATTGTTGGATTTCTAAATCAGACACACCGATTCCTCACAATTTACCAGACCATGAAAACTTAGTGCCACTATAGTCATACTTCCCATCTGGTTCATAAACTCATAAAAGATTCCCCAAATAAAATATAGTCTCATTAGGAATCTAAATATAATTTATCATAAGGAAACCAATAACTCAAAATAAATACTCAAGTCCCAACATTCCTAATAACTCAAGTATCACCATGAAGGGGTGGTGATCAACCACCCACTCACGGACTACCTCTTGAGTCCAAACACATTATTAATCTACTTTCTACCATGAATCACCACAAATAAAATAAATTTTTCAAAGGAAAGTATTTTCCATTAAGGAAAGACCATCTCCGATACCATTTATAATGAACCAACCCAGGATACCATCTAAACTGATACCTGAGCTGATTTTCCACTAACCTGAAGAGCACTCCCGATCTCCACAGGCTGAAAACAAGCACCTAGGTATTAACAAAAATCATTGGGAATTATTTCTCTCTCAATTTATTATAATAATAGAGTACAATGTGGAAACATTATCAGATATATATAAATAAATACATACATATCATAGTACAAAGAGACTAATAAAACTGAAAGTGGAACATGACCACTAAAACCCATCTCTTGGTGGTCCACGACCACCCACCATGTCCCATATAGCATACCATCTTTTTATAACATAACTTTTATTCCATTACACGGAAATGAGGATCTTTAAGGTTTAGTGTCTTGGAAACAAGGAACATAAAACATGAAACAAAAAAAACATTCTTCTTAAACACTTGAAAGGCTTCTCCTCATGTTCACCCTAGGCTCATTACTGCATCTCATAACCTGGGGTCATACATCAAAAGAAAGGGTGAGCAGAAGGCCCAGTAAGGGAAACAAGTGAAACATTTTACATATGAACTTGAGATACATCAATAAAGTCATGAAAATAACTTTAAGGCATGAAAATGAAATCATGAGGCATATCATAATAAAAATAAAACTTTTTCATAACATGAAGATGTGGCTGCAACATTTAATATTTAAAATCGTTTCATTTCACCAAGGTCCATCCCCAAGGTGTCATTAAAAATTACCAAGGTTATTCACCAAGGTGTCGTTAAAAATTACCAAGGTTATTCACCAAGGCGTCGTTAAAAATGGTCATCTCTAGAGATTAAGTCTTTACCCAATGCATTGGAGCGCTATCAGGGCGCACCCTTAAATTTGCCTTTATTATCATGTGAGCCACATATATCATCATCAATAATTTCATAAACAACCCATATATCATAAAAGAAATGGGTTTCATTTCATAATCATAACATTTTAAAAACTGCTTTAAAGACATGATCTTTATGTCACTTTAAACCCACGGAAAGGGAAAGCGGGTCTCATGTATGTAAATCACAGAATTTAAAATAGAACATTTTGATATATATGTGAATACCCTTGTATAAATAAGATCTTTGAGTATTCACTTTATAACATAAAATAATTTTGAGAAAAGAGAGAGGCATTTTGAGACGAAAATTCTGCAGCATAATGGCTATGTTTCGGGGTTTTAGAAAACATTGAAAAGAGAGGGGACATGGGTCGAAGAATCATAATTGAACCATAAAACAGTAGAGGTACAGAATAAGAAGGATATATGAACATGGTGATGCAATTTCAAGGACATACCATTTGAAATGAAAAACATGGAAGGAAGACAAAAATTAGATTTCCCTTATGAAAATTCGGCAGCCTAACGGCGTCACTTAAACTTCAACAAAAAAGAATTGAAAAGATCAAATAAGGTCTCTCATCATATGATCATAAGAGATAATTATGATAGATATAGAGATCATACCCCAACATAATAAAAAGGAACTTGAAAGATCTGACATGAAAATCGAACTTGAAAAATGAGAAGGGTGAACGAATCACTTAAAAATTCGGCAGCCTAACGGCGTCACTTAAACTTTCATAAAACGAAATGATGAGAGTAAGAGGGGATATCTCATCATATAAACATGAAAAGGGAAGTAAGAGGAATATAAAATAACATACTCTCACATAATAACATGGATCATAAAAGGAATGACATAAAAGAGATTACATGAAAAGAAAGAGAGAGGTCGGATCCCTTACCTTAAAACGTAACTCTTAAAACTCAAAGGTTTGGACCTTGAGGGCTTGGGAGAACCTTGAGAGGACTTTTTGGGAGGTAAGGAGACCAGAACTTAGTTGGGGGAGAGTAGGGAGTCGAATGGATGAGAGGATGGCTTGGTATTTATAGGGAAAGTGAGGGGACAAGGCATTAATGGCCAAGGGACACCTCATTAGTGGTTTTGGCAAAACCATGGGCTTGCCCATGGTATTTGCCCATGGTATTGGCCACTTGGGACACCTCATACCTTATCTTACTATTCATAAGTCTACCATATTGATTACATACTTAATACATCATTTAATGATGTCATTAAACACCCGTAACTTAAAAACTGTATTTTCACTATTCATCGAAAATTCAACTTTCTCAGAATAATCCCAAAATTTCACCATAACCAAAAATCAATGCTCTGATTTCAAAAATGAAATCCATTTTATAAAAATAATTTTCTAAATATTTTTAATTAAATTTTTAATTAAAAACACTATTCATCGAAAATTTATTTTTTTCAGAAAAATCCCCAAAAATTACCTTAACATAATATCGATGCTCTGAGTTCAAAAATGAAGTCCATTTTATAAAAATAATTTTCTAAATATTTTTAATTAAAATTTTAATTAAAAAAAACTATTCATCCGAAAAAATAATACTTGAATAATAATTTATGAAACCGTTATTTAACCATTTTATTAAATCACATTACTTAATCAAAGTGCCTAGCTTATTTTAATACTTTCTTTAAGTGAGATTACTAATCCATTTGGACACATTATTAATCCTAATCATAAAATCACTATTCATAATTTACTATTCATCAAAAATCAAGTTGATCTTATTAGACTCTAAATTTTGTACTGAACATAATTGTAGAAGACCATTTTTTAAAAATCATTACACATTTTTAATTATTTAAGGTTTACATAAACATTTTTAAAATATCCTTTTTCTAAAATTCATCAAAAATATGCATACTATATTTATCCGGTCATTTGAAAATTCATAAAAGAAATCAAAATTTTTATTTAAAACAAAGGATTACACAAGACAGTTACGGTCTCCTTACATAGCCCCTTATCACACCAGCATATGACCTAAGTGTAAGGTGTGCTAAGGTGAGAGAATCCGAGGGAGGCTCAGCCAACATCGAACGAGTAGTAATTTCTATCAGTTTGAACTTCTCGTGAAGGCGATCCCGTTCTAGCTTTATACGATGAAGTTCAGCTTGGGTTTGGTCCAGAGAAAAGCCTAGTGGTGCTACCTCCTTCCCAAGTTCTGTTAGATGGGCTTCGATCGGTCCAAGACTACTGGGTGAGGCCATCGAATCTTCTTTCTATATTAATTAACCAAGATTACTTGTATTTAGAGACAATAATCGAAATGTTTAGTTTACAGCGGTCATATTGACCAATGGTCAAATAACGGTCAAAACCCAACAGTATCATTTTAATTATACTCATGTTATCAAATGAAACATTTTTGTTGAGTACAAAAATAAAATAAAATAACACATAAAATTAGGAAACAAGATTTACTCAAAATTTCGGGTCGTTACATCCCAAGTCACCAAAAATGGAAGGAGAGATCATGAAAACTTGTTATAAGAAAATAAAGGGTCTCTAAACACCAAAAGGTACAAGAAGGGTGTGAACTAAAAATCCTAGTAGGATTCTGCCAAAGATTCTATGAAATTACTTCATAAGTTAATTAAAATATTCTAAAAGAGGAGTACAACTAAAAGAGTATGAGGATGATTTTAATAATATATTTTTTAAAAATTTAAAATCATTTATTATAGTAAACTTGTTAAACATTCCATTCCACCATTTAAAAACTAATCATTTTCTTGAAAATCTTTGAAAACCTTTTCACAAGATTAAATCTAGTAATCAAGAAAAGATGAGAATATGCACCTGATTTGTAAAGATGAACAAGAATCAATACAATAGATTCAAGTTGTATAATAATAATAAATGAACCAAGTAAGTAAACAATGGTTACATATGGTTTAATAACCAATTGAAGAGATTTCCATTTTAAATAAACAAGTTTTTCATTTCAAAAGCATATTTAAACAAATCATTATTTACATTTCAAATGATAGAATATTTCTAAACAAATAGATTAATAAAAAAATTATATAAAATATTTTATATAAATTGATAATTCATATAAAATATTTTACAATAGAGGCATATATATACATTAAAAATACAAACAAGGAAGCAACATGGTCATGTTCCAAGTAGGTATGATAATTCCAGGATATAGGGACCCAACACTGTGAATACAAAAAATTATGTACATACATCCATTTAACTAAGGACAAGAGGATTAATAACCGTTGTTTAAGGAATAATATGTATAGATATGATGTTTTAGAATGTTGTAAATCGTAAAGTGTCTCCCAAAATAACTCACTAACTACCTAAGGCTTGTGTAACACCCCAAGACTTTACAATATTTTCATTTTTGAATAAAATTAACATTATTTCATGATTTATTTTTACTCAACGCCATTTTAAGGTTATGTTACACACAGAAATTAATTGGCTTGTGTTACACACAAGGCCCAATTTTACCGAACAATAGTATATTAATAATAAAATATTATTATTTAATATGATATATAACCAAGCTGTTAAATAACAAGTTATGAATAAATTTAACCACATTTTTAATTTTATATATTCCATATAATTTTAACATTAATCTTATGTGTTTCTTATACATAATATAAGAAAAAATTCAATTTTTCAGGTAAAAGAAATATTTTTCAAAAAATGCAGTTTTACCGCCTTTTAATGGAGAACCCTTTTTAAATCCAATATTTTACACTTTTATATATTCATTTTGAAAAAATAAAAATTTTATTTAGAATTGGGTCCTAAAAATTTAGTTTGGATAAAATTTTTAGTGTTTTCATAATAACTTTCATATTTTAATAAATAGTTAAAAATATTGCATTTTAATTCAAAACAGCGTTTTCATCTAATTTATTTATATAGTGATATTATTCTTTTAATTGATTTTAATGTATAATTAGATTATTTTTTTATCATTTAATCCAATTATGGTCATTTTTAGTAATTTTACATTGAAATTTGATATAAACACATGTCAATCTTTTGATGGTTTTTACTTTTTTAAAAACTCGCTTTCTTATTTTGACAACGGGAAATAATTTTAAATTAATTTATACTAATTCTATGCTTTGATTTATGAAAAATGGATTCCATATTTGGAATTATAAGGTCCAAATTATGTAAATAGGTCCCTTTTATTTTTGGATATTGTGAATAGTAACTTTAGTAATTATTTTTATTTACCACGGTTAAAGGTAAATAGTGTAATTTAAGGTAAAAATAATATTATAATAATATAAAACTACTCTAACAAGTGTCTTTATCTTATTTATGAGTCAGAAGTGACCAAAAAAATCCTTAGGCCAAACTTTTGGATTTTTGGATCCACTTGGTTGTGATAATGACATGTTATAATAATTAATTTAAATTAAAGAGAAATATAACATAAACATGTATCTTTTTACAAAAAAAATTAATATAGGGTTATATAACTGATTTATTTGACTATAAATGGTAATTAGAAACATAAAAATATTTCATACGTCATGGTATTTTATTAATAATTTTTATACATTAAATAAAAAAAATATTTATGACACAATGATGATGCAGTGATTGCCTTGTTAATGAATGAGTTGAATAAATGATATTATAAATATTAAAATAAATGTAATTTAAAAACTTTTATGCCATAAATTAATTTTTGGATTATTATGACATGTTATTTATTAGTTAATATATTTTTTTATAAATGAATCAAGTTTTTATGACTTTAACAAAAATCAAATACTAAATAGTGTCAAAATTGACATAAATGAGTTTTTAAAACAAATAATGTTTTATTAAATGATATAATAGTCGTAAAAATATAATATTCAGCCAAATAAATTAGATAATTTTATAAATTTCATTAATGATTCACTTGAGGTTCTCTTGGCATTTTATAGTAACTATATTAACCATATAGTGTAAAAATACAAGAATACATGGTAAGAGTTAATTTATTTAACTAAGTAATAAAGCGAAAATGTAAGGTTAAATTTGTAACCAAAACTTGTTTAAAACCTATTGGTTGAGATTATTTCAACCCATCCTCATCTTATCCATGAAATATATCACTTTGGAGCTATTATAATTCAAAAATCAATTTATAATAAAATAATATTTCAAAACTTTCCTAAAGTTACCCTCCTCCCTCTTATAAAATGGAACCAACTATACCCACTTAAACACACCTCTAAAGCACATTTTATCAACCAAAATATTCTCAAATAATCTCCCAACATCCCTCTCTTCCTACTATAAGTCTTTTGGTATAAACCAAAAGGAGTAACCTGATTTAGAAGTAACATCTTCTCTCAAGCTCCTTTCCTTTATTTTCCTTATCCACCCCATACACTCTCTTTATTCCATTAATTTATAAAAAAATAGTATAATAAATATACTAGGATGTTTTTATGATAAGTTTCTGACCTTAACTTACAAACACCTATATCTAATGTATATAGAATCTATTTTTTCTATGTATGGTGAACTATTGCCTCACGAAATGATGATTGTTCATTTTTCCTTTACCACTAATCATGGTGGCCATTATGATGGAAAATATATTTATATATGATATATATTATATTTATATTGTCTCTATTATTCTGTAATTTTTATTTATAACATACCTTTATACTTTCCATTTTGTGTAAATATGATAATTTCATTTGAGAAAGTGTAGACTACCACCCCCTCAAAGTGATATGACTCGTTCATGCCATACATGAAACATATAAAGGATGGTTGTAATAAAAATATGTAACATATAATATATATATATATATATGATAATTTAATTATAATATACACATTTATCATTTAATTTTAAATCATTTAATACAAAAAAGAAATAAAGGTAGCGTTCATGCGTACGTACGGCCTACCGTCTCCATGAACAATGCACTTCATTTCTAATCTCCAAATATTATGGACTATTATAAATATATGTTTAATGAATATATAATATGATTTATTCATATTTTAAATTATTTAAATGATGAAACCATGATATATTTAATAATAACACAAAATAGAAAGTCAAAACACACTCGAGAAAGCTAGGCAATTAACACCCGAAATAGTTAAAATAATGAAATAGTGTTAAAAAATGGGTAATAAAATATTGTAATAAGTTAATATATGATATTATAAACATTAGTGTGGTTATTTAATTAGTTATTAAATTGTTTGAAACCACTATACATGAGGTTAAATACCACACAACAAGAGGATGGTTAAGGTCAGGATTTTCATCTCACTTTTTAAATTTGTGAGACTAATGTCATATTCACTACTTACTTCTTT
Source organism: Viscum album (assembly GCA_963277665.1). Lineage (NCBI taxonomy): Eukaryota > Viridiplantae > Streptophyta > Magnoliopsida > Santalales > Viscaceae > Viscum > Viscum album. The sequence goes on along the minus strand of OY728133.1, from coordinate 78,655,862 downwards.
TGTGTGTCATACCTACTGGACATTTTGATATAATATATAATGAATAATATTATTCTCATGATATTATAAGATTAATTTAACTTCATAACTTTTTTTTTATTATGATTTAAATGTTTCAAAGTGGTATGGGACATTTTGGAATGTTTAAAGATTATTCTCCTCAAGAATGTTCTTAATCTCACTTACTTTTGTGATTATTAACATTATCTTGAAATAATCACTTTATATTAATAATTTTTCATTAGAAATTTAATTTAATATTCATACTCTCATACAATGTATATTGGTATTCCTAAACCATATACCATTATTCATACGGTGGTTACTTTGACAATTATTTGATTAGTTGAAGAATTATTGATAAATATGTATTTCTCATTCAATACGGTTATTTGGTCAGGAATGTTAGTTATTTTGATTATTCAATATGAATAATGATTTGGACTGGAAAAGAAAAGTGGATCTCGGGCTTTATATATCTCCCTGATGCATCAATAGGTTCTCATGATACAAATAAGTTGGAAAAATTAAACAGGATTCAATCCATGTTTTAAACCGTCTTGCGAAAGGTATTGATGGTAATAGTTTTTCATGTGCCTGAGACATGAAGTCCAGTAAGAAATAAATTCCACTCATTTAGTTATAGTTATTATTTATCCATGATATTTTGCGTTGATAAATCTATGGATTTAGTTCATTCTCATTTAATTGATTTATGGAATGTGTTTCAATTTCTTACTTGACATATTATTTTTTCATTATCTAGTTATGTAAATGGAAAGTGTTTTCAGTTATTTACATTTCCATATATATTGATTCATTATTAATTCCATTGTATTTACCTTTACTGGGCATTTAAACTCACCCTTATCATGTTTCTTTCCCCAGGTTATAAAGAAGAGAATATTAAATAATCTTTCAAGAATACATTTTATTTCGGTTATTGTGTAGCATGTTTTATTTTGTTTTCCTAATGTATTATGAGTATCGTGTTTGTAATATGTATTTATAAGATTTATAAACTAAATGACCCTTTAGGATTTTATTCCTTGTAATCATGTCACTGTAATGTAATAATGCACCAGTACCAAGCTTCTGGGGTCGGAGCGTTACAGTTGGTATCAAAGAAATTTTAGTAATAACCTTTGAAACTAGATTTAGAAAACATAGATTATGGAGCATAACCCTAAGTTATACATTTATGATATTTATAGAATAACGTAAAATAATTTTTTTAGAGAAAAGATTATATGGTAATTCCTAGTAATACATACCTGTCTGGATACTACAAGTGGGCGTGGTTCTGGCACAGATGTACCTAGGAGTAATAACTATGACAAGGTATTCTGGGCCTAACTTGGGGTAACCTGGTACACGACAGTTCCTTACTGCGCACCTGGTTTGACACTCTTATAGGATATTCTTAGGATGATTCATATTTTATGTACCTACCATTATGAAGGATTTAGAAGTAATGATTTCCCCAATGTAGCCAAAGTTTATGGCTCTAGGATTTATGATTCCTAAATTTATGTTATGTGTTATACCATATTTCTAGTTATACAAAGTTCATAACTTTATAAGATAATCCTATATATGCCTTTGTTTAGAAATGGCGCCTAGTAACAGGAATTTGAAAACTGCTGATGCACGTGATCCAAAGAGTAAGAAATATCAAATATTTTATGATATTAAGCCAATATTTAAAAGGGAAATATTCTCCCAATCATTCTCATCATATGAGGACATAGTATCATGTGACAATGAGATAGAAAAATAATTCTCCGAGCCCTATGTATTTGAAGGAAACCAAGAAAATAAGAGGTTATCTCAGCACCATGAAAAAGGAAATGACTCAAAGAAGATGAAGGGAAAGAATGATTTTCCAACATGTGATAATTGAGGCAAGAAACACTTTTGTATTTTCTTGAAGGGAATGGGAGTTTGTTATAAATTTGGAAAAAAGGATACTAAGTTCATGATTACAAGGGTAATAAAAAAATTCCAATGTACAATACTTCAACTGCAATGAGATGGAATACTATGTAAATAAATTTCCCAAGAATCAAAGGAATATACACCAGATGATGCTATTGGATAGTGATGAAGTTATGATATTGTTGTAGATGAAGAGGAATAATTTATATGCTTGTTCAATAATTATGTCATTTGAATATTTTATCAGTGATGTACTGGTTATAAGAATTATGAAATATATAATTATTGTACTAAAATACTATTTCATTAAGGATTTTAGATTGTATGGTACCAAGAAAAGTGACACAGTTTCAAGTTAAAATTTTTAGAAAATATGTGGTTGAGGGAAAGATAACCCTTAATATGTTTCTAATACTAAGATAATGATGTTGGAATAAAAAGATGATTGATTTGGATAAAATATATTGGATATTATTGACTACCTTGGAACTAATTAATGGTCTATTTATTCCATGATTGTTGGAGTTTACAACATTTTTTGATTTAAGGAGTATATCTAATATTCTATGTTTTACGTAAGGACTAAGGAAGCATAAACATATTCAATAAGATTTTATAGTAATTATGATTATTACCATGTTTTAATAGAATACATGATGAAGGTATTGGCATGTTTGGTAAATGAAAAAAATGGATCCACATTATGTTATGTTGATTTGATAAATTTAGTGACCTTCCTTATAAATTTTTGGTCTGTGAGTTTAGACAAAAGTATTTTGGATAAGTCTAAAGGTTGGAATATATTAATTTGAAAATTGGATAGTATTGTTTGAGGTTAAAACAATTCTTAATGTTATTTATAGAATTTTATAATAATATAGTATTTGAAAAAGGACAACATGCAGGTCAGATGATAACCCATCGTGTCGGAAAAGGCTGTGAGAATCAAACCCACAACTGAAGTGCGACAAGGCTTTATCGCCTACCACCGGCCTATAGGAATTACCTGGTTAGTATAGCATAGTTTTCTTTATTCAAATGGTATAAGTTTATATTTAGAACCTTATATGATTAATATAAATAGAATATTTTTAATTTTTATTATCTTTTAAATAGAAAGATGGGTTTGTGTTAGGAATTAGTTAAAGGATGAAACTCTACGTTTCAATTAAGTATGCTTCCTTGTGTTCTTAGTCTCTGAAGTAAATTAATTCTTCAACATTAGGGAAATGATCATAAAACCCAAAAAAATATTATTACTTTATTTTTTGATTAATCAAATGGTACCTTGGATCATCACATATTTATAGCTTTCTGGTTTTTAACTTTCCACTAATAATGTTCTCCATCACTCTCTATCAGAACTTGATGGTTACATTTTCGTTCATGTCCATGTTTTCCTATATAGAACCCCAGTATGCATTATCTCTGGTGACCTCCATACATACCTTTCTTTATTTTAAAATATTGGTCTCATTAATCCATTTTCTAATATGGGATTTCAATAAATAATTTTTTTTAATAAATCAAACCCATAGTTTTTGATTCTGAGTTCAAATTTTGAGGACATAATTTATTGAAGGAGGGGAGAATGTAACACCCCAAGACTTTACAATATTTTCATTTATAAATAAACATAATTTTATTTATTTATTTCTTTTTACTCAACACTATGTTAAGCTTACTCTACACACAATAATGATTTGGCATTCGTTACACGCAAGGCCCAGTTTTACTGAACAACAGTATATTAATAATAAAATGTTATTATTTAATATGATATATAACATATCCGTCAAATTATTGGTTATGAATAGTATTAACCAAATTTTAAATTATATATATTACATATAATTTTAACATTCATCTTATGTGTTTCTTAGGCAAAATATAAGAATAGATTCAATTTTTTAGATAAAAGAAATATTTTTCAAAAAATGCAATTTTACCACCTTTTAATGGAAAACCCTTTTTAAATCCAATATTTGATACTTTTATATATTAAATTTGACAAAATAAACTTTTTATTTAGAATAGGGACATGAAAATTTAGTTTGGATAAATTTTTGGTGTTTTTCAGATCATTTCATATTTTAATGAATAGTGAAAAATATTGCATTTTAATTCAAAATAGCTTCTTAATCTAAATTATTTATATAGTTATATTATCATTTTAATTTATTTTAAATTATAATTATATTTTTTTTATCATTTAATACAATTATGGTCATTGTAAGTAATTTTACATTGAAATTTGATATAAACACATGTCAATCTTTTGATAGTTTTTACTTTTAAAAAAACTCGTTTTCTCGTTTTGTCAACAGTAATTAATTTTAAATTAATTTATTCTAATTTTTTGTTTTTAATTTGGAATCTTAAGGTCCAAATTATGTAAATAGGTCCCTTTTATTTTTCAAAATTATGAATAGTAACTTAAGTAATTATTTTTATTTAGCACAGTTAAAGGTAAATAGGGTCATTTAAGGTAAAAGTAATATCATAATAATATAAAACTACCCTAACATGTGTTCTTATCTTATTGGATGAGTATTGGGTGACCTAAAAAATCCTTAGGTCTAAATTTTGGCATTTAGGAGCCACTTGGGTGTGATAATGACATGTTATAGTAATTAATTTAAAGAGAAATATAACATAAACATATATCTTTTTACTAAAACAATTTTAATATAGGGTTATATAACTGGTCTGTTTATCAATAAATATTCATTAGAAATATTAAAATATTTTCTACATCATGTTATTATATTTATAATTTTTATACATTAAATAAATAAATTTATTTATGACACAATGATGATGCAGTGATTACCTTATTAATGAATAATTCAAATAAATGATGTTATAAATATTAAAATAAATGTAATTTGATAATTTTTTTCCATAAACTAATTTTATGAAGGATTAAAACATGTTATATTTTATTTAATTTAGTTTTTTCTAATTAATAAAGTTTTTATGACTTTAAAAAAATAAATCAATAAATAGTGTCAAAATTGAAAAAAATGAGTTTTTAAAACAAATACTATTTTATTAAATAATATAATAGTCATAAAAATAAAATATTCGTCCAACTGACTTATATAATGTTAAAATTTTCATTAAATATCCACTTGAGGTTCTATTTTAATTTTATAGTAACTATATTAACCATATAGTGTAAAAATATCAGAACACATGGTAAGAGTTAATTTATTTAACTAAGGGTTAAATCCAAAACATAAGGTTAAATTTGTAACCTAAACTTGTTTAAAACCTATTGGTTGAGATTATTTAGACTAATACTCATCGTATCCTCTAAATATATCACTTTGGGTCTATTATAATTCAAAAATCAATTTATAATAAAATAACATTTCAGGACATTCCTAAAGTGCCCCTCCTTCCTCTTATAAAAGGGTACCACCTCTACCCACTTCCACACACCTCTCAAGCCCATTGGATTGACCAAAAACTTCTCAAATAATATTACACCATCCCTAAATTCCTCTTATAAGACTTAACTTGGGCAGAAGGAAACTCAATGAATCATTTTTCCAAAAACCCAAAGGAGTTACCTAATTTAGAGGTAACATCTTCCCTTAAGCTCTTTCTCTTTATTTTCCTTATGCACCCCATAAACTATATTTATTATATTATTTTATAACAACACTAGTATCCTCAATATAATATAATGTTTTTACTCTAATTTTTTGACCAACACTTACACACACCTCCATCTAATGGATATAGAACATACTGTTTCTGTGCACAGTGAACTACTACCTCACGAAACGATGATTGTTCATTTTTCTTTCACCACCAATAATGGTGGCCATTATGATGGAAAATATATTTATATATTATATATATTATATTTATATTTTCTCTATTCTTATGTAATTTTTATTTAAAACATACCTTTATACTTTCCATGTTGTGTAAATATGATAATTTTGTTTGAGGAAGTGTGGACTACCGCCCCCTCAAAGTGATATGACTCGTTCATGCCATACATGGAATGTATAAAGGATATTTGTAATAAAAATATGTAACATATATAATATATATATTATACAGTAATTATAATATACATATGTATCATTTAATTTTAATTCATTTAATACAACAAATAAATGAAGGTAGTGTTCATGCGTATGTACAGCCTACCGTCTCCATCAACGGTGAACTTCATTTCTAATATACAAATATTATGGAAAATTATAAATACATATTTTCTAAATATATAAGATTATTTATTAATGTTTTACATTCTGGAGATGATGAAACCTTGATATATTTAATAATAACATCAAATAACAAGTCAAAACGTACTCGAAAAAACTAGGCAATTAACACCCAAAATAGTTAAAATAATGAAAAAGTGTTAACAAATGGGTAATAAAATATTATAATAAGTTAATATATGGTATTTTAAACATTATTTTTGTTCTGGTATTATTTATTAACATGTTTTAAACCACTATATAGGAGGTTAAATACCACACAACAAGAGAAGGGTTAAGGTAAAGATTTTCATCTCACTTTTTAAATATGTGAGATTAATGTCATATTCACTACTTACTTATTTTGTGTGTCATACCTAATGAAAATTTTGATATATTATATAATTAATCATATTATTCTCATGATATTATAATATTAATTTAACTTCATACCTTTCTGGTGATTATGATTTAAATGTTTCAAAGTGGTATAGGACACTTTGGGATGTTTAAAGATTATTCTCCTCAAGAATGTTCTTAATATAACTTCCTTTTATGATTATTAAATTTATATTGAAACAATCACTTAATTTTAATCATTTTTCATTATAAATTTAATTGAATATCCATACTATCATAAAATAGATATTGGTATTTCCTAAATCGTATACCATTATTCATACGGTGGTTACTTTGACAATTATTTGATTAGTTTATGAATTATTGATATATATGTATTTCTCATTAAATATAGTTATTTGGTAAGGAATATTAGTTTTTATTATTATTAAATATGAGTAATTATTTGGACTAGAAATGATGGGTGGAGCCTAGATTTTATATAGCTCCTCGACGTATCAATAGGTTCTCATGAGAAAAATAAGTTGGCCAAGTTAAACATGATTCAATCCATGTTTTAAACCATCTTATGATAGGTCTTGATGGTAATAGAGTTTCATGTGCCTGATACATGATGTACAAAAAGAAATAAATTCCCCTCATTTAGTTATATTTATTATTTATCCATGATATTTTGCATCTACAAATCTATGGATGTAGTTCATTCTCAGTTAATTGATTTATGAAACGTGTTTCAGTTTCTTACTTTCCATATTATTTGTGCCTTATATAGTTATGTAAATGGAAATTGTGTTCAGCTATTTACCTTTCCATATATATTGATTCATTATTACTTTCATTTTATGTACCCTTACTGAGTATTTGAGCTCACCATTATCGTGTTTCTTTTCCCGGGTTATGAAGAAGAGAACATTAAATAAGATTTCATGAATGCAGTTCATTTTAGTTATTGTGTAGCATGTTTTATTTGTTTTCCCAATGTATTATGAGTATCATGTTTATAATATATCTTTTCAAAACTTCTTAATTGATTAATCCTTCAAGAATTTCTTCCTTGTAATCATGCCAATGTAATGTAATAATGCACCAGTACCAGGATTCTAGGGTCGAGGAGTTATAGCTTGAATCTGATCTAATACTAAAAAATGATGGGAATTTTATTTCAAGACTATTTAAAATGCAATTAATCCCATTATCCATTTCAAATATTCATATTTTCTCTTTAAAAAGCATAATGGCTTTTTAATCAAAAATGTGCCTTTTCACCAAGATAAAACCCTATGGTTTCTATCAAAACCATTTTAAATAATTTTCACAAATCAGTATTTGAAATCAATTCACCAATTTTATAATATAATTTCACAATTAATTCATCAATTTAATTTTCAAACAAATTCTATCAATTTCATAACAAACCCTCAATTCAATTAGATTGGTGTTTTTCATAATTTTACACCAAATTTCAATTCAAAACCTTTTATACAATTTCAACATTCAAAAAGGGTAACCATACCTACTTCCTTTCACAATTCATCATTAAAATACCAAACAGTCCATTAAAACAATCATCAATTCATTCCAAATCATTTTAAACAATTCAATATTTAAAAGGGTAATAATACCCACTTTCTTTCAAAAATATTCATTAAAATGCCAAATGGGCCTTTAAAACAATAATCAATTCATTCCAAAACCTTTTAAATAATTCAATATTTAAAAGGTTAATAATACCCTCTTCCTTTCACAAACCATCATTAAAATTCCAAACAGGCCATTAAAACAATTATCAATTCATTCCAAATCCTTTTAATCACTTAAATATTTAAAAGGGTAATAATACCCACTCCCTTTTACAAATCATCATTTAAAATTCCAAACAGGACTTTAAAATAATCATTTATTTCAAATAATCCCTAAAGCATTTAAAGGAAGTATTATAATTTAAATAGGATTGAATAAATTTCAAAACATGGGATTACTCCTTCTTTATAATATAATAAATCATTTATTTCAAACAACCCATGAAATATCATTTCAAAACAAAGTCCAAATCATTAAAAAGGGTTTTCTTGGACATTTAATAAATTTTTTCATTTAAAACTATTTTGAAAATGTCAAGTAGTTTAATTAATTTAATTCAAAACCTAGAAATTCATTTTATAAATCAAAACCCAGGTCAAATCCCTCAATTTCACCAAAAAAATATTTTAAAATTTCTTTGAAAATAAATCCAAATGAACATGTAATTCAAAAAATTCATAAAAAGGTTATAGATATTAAGATTATAGCCATTCAATTAATTCTGTATTCAATTCCATGGGTAATTGGTCAATGAAGCATTTATGTGGAGTTAAATAGATGAATTCCATAGAACATGTGCAATAAATTAGAAAAAATGTATCTATGAATTCATCTAGCAATAATGAATTAAAAAATTAAATAAAACCATAGAAACGCCTACATGTAAATTAAGGAATCCAACCACAACAAATCTTGTATGTGTCACCTTCGATGGTGAATGTTAGATCTATAAAGATTTATCTTGAAAGAAGAGAGAAAATATCCTAGATCTACAATTCTATATCAATAAATCAAGATACAAAAAAACTCAAGGCTTTCACAGCCTTTAGGAATAATGAATCAAGAGGAGAAGGGAGATCCATGATCAAGAATAAAATAACCCACTAGAAGATGATCACTGCTTCGATTGGTGCTTTGATCACCAAGAGATGAGGTTTGGGAAGCCAAAATGGATCTAGAGGGATCTCAAAACCCTAAGGATATGATTATGTTTGAGTGGGAGAGGTTTAGGGTTTATTAGGGGGTTTTATTTTAATTAATATTTTCATAACTTTAATTACCATCTATATGGTTTACTTGGTTAAGTCACACGGTTTTCACTAACCATGCACAAATTGTGCGCCCAGAATAGAGCCACTAGAATTGTTTCACGGTTTGGCTGCACAATTTTCCAAATCATGTGCTAACCATGTGACCCCCTACTATGTAGGCTGCACACTTTTCAAATCATGCTCAAACCGTGCATAGGCCCAAAAACCCTGAAAAATTTCTAGAAAAACTCCAAAAACAACCCATGAAGATACCCAATCATTGGGTAATAAAATAATTAGGGAAAAACACATAAAAATAGGCAACAGGTTGTTACATCAATATATCCTAAAAAGGTGTAGGCATTTATGTCTTGGGAGAATCCTAGAAACATGTTTGAGATCTGGAGCTTCTTGGGTTTGACAGGTTACTGTAGAAAGTTCATTCAGGAATTCTATAAGATCACATATTCGATGATATCTTTAACCCATAAGTGTGTGAATTTTGAATGAAATGACTGGTGTTAGAGATATTTTGAGGATCTAAAAATGAGATTCACTTCAGCACTATTTTTGATTCTTTTTGAACTAGGGTCAGGTAATAATGTTTTCTGTGATGCTTCTGGTATAGTGTTGGGTTGTGTGTTGACGCTGAGGAAACAGGTTTTGGGATATGTATCATGCCAGTTACACCCTCATGAGAAGAACTAACCTACTCATGATATTGAGTTAGTAGTTGTTATTCATACACTCAAAATGTGGTGCCATTATCTCTTTGGAGAACTGTTTACAGTATATTCAGATCATAAGAGCCTGAAATATATTTTTACTCTGAGGGATCTAAACTTCTAACAGAGATTCTAGGTTAGTTATCTTTAGACCTTTAATTTTGATATTTTATATACCCTTAGGAAATGAAATGTGGTATCTAATGCATTGAGTAGAAATTTACTGATAGAAGTTGTGATGGAATCAGTTGAGCAGTGGTCTCTAATGAGTTTTTTCACTAAGATGATCTTGGGAGTAAATGAGGTTAGTGTAAATGTGTTATTGGATTCAATAAAGGTTGAATTATCTTTTTTATGAATGAGTTTTACTTGAGAAGATGAAAGACACCAAGATATGATTCTTAAGAGAAATCTAAGATAGTGGGAAGACCTTGGGTGAGTTGTCTCGATCTCCTAGTAGAGCTTTGTGCTTCTGTAAAAAGTTGGTTGATCCTTTTTCCATGAATTAGGAGTTTCTAGACAGTGGATACCATTCATTTTTTTCCTTTCACCCTGGGGATACAAAGATGCACCACAATTTTAGACATCGGTATTTTTGGTTGGGGATGAGGCGGTCAATTGCAAATTTTGTATCATAGTGTCTCTTTTTAGAGAATTAAGGCGGAACACTAGATACCTACAAATTTTTTGTATCCTTTACCCATTATGGTATGGAAGTGGGATGATATTTCCATGAATTTCATCATTGGTTTACCATGTAATCCTAGTGTGAAGGATGAAATTTGAGTGATTTTTAACCGACTCACTAAATTTTTGCATTTATTTCCAATAAATGAAACGATGAAAGTGGAAGAGCTTGGGGACTTGTATGTCTGGGAGATTGTGAAGCTTTATGGGGTACCCTATATTGTTGTTTCTGGTAGGGACTCAAGGTTCACATCCAGATTTTGGAAATTTTTGTAGAAGGAAATGGGTTCCCAAATTAAATTGAGCATGAAATATCATCCACAGATGAATAGACAAGCAAAGAGAACTATCCAGGTTCTTGAGGATATGTTTCGGGCATGTGTGCCTAATTTCGGTGGATCTTGGGAAAATAATTTTTTTTGTTGGGTTTTCCTATAACAATAGTTTTTAGGTTTCTATCAGGATGGATCCCTTCGAGGATTTGTATGGGTGCCCATGTCGATCTCCCTTAGGATAGGCATAGTTGGGAGAGCGGTCCTTGGTTTGGTTGAGTGTTATTTAAGAGACGACATAGAGGGTATAGTTGATCCATAAGCATTTAATCATGGCACGGAGTTTTCAAAAACATTATTCAAACCATCGACGGTGGCCACTAGAGTTTGAGGATGGTGATCGGGTCTTTCTCAAAGTTTCACCTCACTTGGGACATCGTTGGTTGCGTAAGAAATGTAAGTTGGCACCATGGTTTATGGGGACCTTTGAGATCATTGAGCGATTGGGGAGGGTGGAATATCAGTTGATTTTACTATCTTTATTTACTTATATACATGGAATGTTTCATGTTTCCCTATTGAGAAGGTATATACCATATCTTTCCCATTTAACTAGGTGGGAGGATATTGATCTTGATCATGATACCAATTTTTTTGAGAAGACAATTTAGATTATGGATCACCAAGATAAGGTGTTTCACAGTAAAATGATCCCCCTATTCTGGGTACTATGGTAGTGTAGAAAATATCGCCAAAAGACATGGGAGTGGGAGTCATTGATGAAGCTGTAGTAGCCTTCTCTTTTTGCAGATCTAGGATCTTGGGGTCTTTCTGGGGATAGAAAGCTTTATGGTGGGGTACTCCCCATTACCTTTATTTTAGGTATTTCCTAGTCTTTGATTTTGGTTTCCTTTTTCCATTAGGCAAGTTTTTTCCACCTTGAATTGGAAGGATGCCTATAATGGTGAAGTCAGGGATTTGTTGGAATTTTCAACTTTTCCTTGGACCTTTTTCTATTCTTTGGGTAGTTACATGATGTGTAATGGGATTAAATGACATGTAATGGTCATTAGATAGATTTCAAGAATTTGATTACACAGTGTGAAAATGTTACATGTCATGTAAGGTTTTCACATCATGTAATGTGAAAATTAGTATTTTTAATCCAAGGTGATGCGTTTTTCAATGTAACATAAAATGAATGGGTTTCACAACATGTAAAGTTAGTACACACCATGTAATTTTTTGAGTTGCAGTTTTTAGGGTATCATGTGGGTGTTTGAGGCTTGATTCTCTTTTTCATCCTTCTCCTCTCAGCCAGAGCTCTTACCCTATGAGATTTTGGGTGACTTCATTCAATATGGATTGATTCGTTCATCAATTAATTGTCGTTGGGGTTGAAATTTTTTTATTTGTATAACTACTCCTGTTTTTCTTTCTTTGGTTCTAGTTGTATCTATTTTTAGGTTTCAAATTTGTGATTTAATAGGGTTTTCTATCAATCCTATTCATATTCTTGGTGTGGATTGCTTTGTGAAGGCCTCTCTCTGGGATTCAAGTCCCCATTTTCAGAGGCAGTTTGGTTTTCTACATCCTTGAGATAGGTGTATTTTTTCAATTATTCTAATTTATTGAATTTATTGTTGTTCTTATTGATTCTTTAATAATAAAAATGAAATTTCATGTGTTGAAATTGAAAAGGTAATGTGTTCTTGTTTTAAAGGGGTTTTTCTTTGAAAAGTAATTTCCTTAATTTAAAATCAAAAATGGATTTTCCAACCCTAAAGTAGGTTTTATTGGATTTGAAATTGTTTTGCAAAAAAAATGTGAGTGTGTTTTTAAAAATAGAAATTGAAAAACATTGCATAGTAGGAACCTTGGGTGCATCAAGAAAGAGACATGGGTTACCTTAGTGTGTGTGACACTAGTAGGAGGTAACATCTTGTATGTTAATGTTCTATGGAAGGTATCAATGATAGTTGGATCCAACCTTATGCCTTTTAGTCTTGTGAGTGTCTAGTATGTATTGTCCCATAGGCTAGAGCATTGATGGTAGGTGCATTGTTGTTTCTAGTTATTTAATTCATGATACTTTATTTCATGGATTTCAGTTCACATGTTTATTTATATTTGGTATCTTTACATGATTTTTTCTGGCTTTGGAAACATGTTATTAAATTTTTGAAAACTTGAGTATTGTTTTAAAAAGGATTTCAAATTGTTTATTTATAAAAATTATTATAAAATTGTTTTGTTTTAAATCTTGAACTTGTGAATTATTATTATTAAAACTTATATATATTCTTTAGTGATATCCTACTGGGCTCTGTTTCTCACACCCTACTTCTTCCTATGGAAATATGTGGACCTTTTTTTCATGATATAGGTAAATCTAAGAGAACTCTGTAGTATACAGTCTTCTCTTTACATTGGTGTTTTGGTTTGGAGGTGATGGTTGGTCACATGGATACTTTTTTGTCTATTTTTTCATACTTTCTATTTTTTCCTATTTGGATCAGTTCTATCACCCTTTTTCTGCTTTTCACTCTGGTTTTATGTCTTTTTTATCCTTATATTTGACACTTCTTTTATTGTATTTTTTTTACCCCACCCTATAATAGGCTGACTTGGGCGACTGGTTTGGTTGACCCAGGTTGGTCTGTTACACCACCTTTAAATAAAATTTTGACATGTTGGATAAACACCATTGTCTAGCCACCTAATGCCACCGGCTAGCTGGTATGAATTCTAGAGATATTATGGATCTATCTTCCTACACTGGTTATTTAATTCTCCTCCACCAGTTAATCGGTGGTTTTTTGCTATATAATCTGGTTATGTCCACTTGCATCGGCTAGTTGGTGCCCTGCACCATGTATTCATTTCTCTCTACAGCATCCTAACTTCAACCAAGGACTTATAGATTCCTTAAATGACTTCATGATCTTCCTTCCCTGATATCAAAAAAAACATTAAGACTTCAAATATTCTTCAAAGATATTCTAATATCTTCAAATGAATTATCAGCATGGTCTTCAAGTTCAAAAAGGTTCCTTAATTTATCACAATAATCTCAACACATGGGACCACATAAATGAAACTGAAATCTAATCAAATGAAATAATTAGATATATAATTTAGAATATGTGTTCATGAAAACACCATGATAGAGAGAGGTACAACAACCTCTACTTTTTTTATGATCACAGAAACTTAACAAAAAAAGATATATCAAGTGTAAATCAAGAGTAAAACATGTATTCAAGATAATTCAAGATTTTTTGAATAAGATATTCAATATGATCAAGAGATAAACATAACATAATTAAACTATCAATAAATAATCAATTGAAATAAATAAATTCTTTTCTCTCCCAAAACAAGATATAAAAAACTTTTCCCAAATTGATAAATTTCTCCCCTTTTAACTAAAAACTTTTCCCGCTTTGACCCAAAAGATTCTCCCCTTTGTTATTATAAAAAAGAGAAAAAGGAAGGGATAAAATAAGATATATTTGAATAAGGTAATTGCACATAAGTTAAAGATATAGTCACAAGATATTAAATAAGATAATGAGGGAAAATAATTTTATTTTGAAATCAAATTCAGAAGAAAGAAACAAAAAGGTGAAAATGAGAAAAAAAAATCAAATTAAAACCTCTCCCCTTTTAAGAATAAGAAAGCATATCCATGAGGGAGAGAGAGTTCTTAAAATAAATTTCAAGAGGAGATATTAGTATAATATATTTTTTATTTTATATATGGTAATAAATATGAATAGATTTAAAACTTCCATATCTAGATTTTTTTCAACGCACTCGTACTTTAGATGCCCAAATTTCTAACAATATTTACAAAAAAAAATGGGAATATTCCTTTACAAAAGTGGTTTTTTTATTAATTTTATTTGAATTTTAAAAACCAATCCCATAATTACCTTTTGTGTAATTTTGAGAACCCAACATCATATTTATATTATGTTCATCTTGGGTTAATTGAGAAAGAGTATTTTTAAGCTCTTTGATTTAGAATTTTAAATTCTCAATGATATGTTGATCTTTTAATTTCAAAACCAAATCATATTTTCTTTATAAAGGATATAATTTTCATTAAAATTTTGATCTTTTTCATGAATAAATTATTTATATTTCATTTCCATATCTTTTTATTTTGAAATTATTTCTTCACCAAAATAATTAAGTTCATTTTTTTGATTATAAGAACAAGAAGAAGCGGAAGAACAAGAAGAAAATGAGGAATGGGAAGGAGGTTTAGAAATCGAAGAACTAGCCACATGTGCTACTTAGATATGTACCATGAAGAATTTAGGACTTTCATCACCTGAGGGGGTTAAGTCCATGGAGTCATCGCTTACACTCCAAGTTTAGAATTTAAGATTTTTCTTACCTTTTTCTTCTTTTCTTTCAACTTATTTTTGTGGATGGGTTAATCTAATATAATATTACCCTTATTTTTGCATTCATAACATGTAACTTCTATTGAGTCAATTTGATTTTTATTTTTGTAACTCTAAGATTTTTTCTTCCTTTTATTCAATTTTTTCAATCTCTTGGACAGTCGTTCAATCTCATATTCACTATCGAATGAACCATCATCGACAATTGCTTTGAAAGTAATCATTATTTTCACTTTTCTAACTTCCATAGCCTCTTTAGCTGCTTTTTCATATTTATATTTCATGGTAATTTCATACATCATGATGGATCCAATTTTTTCTTCAAGTGACATATTTTTTATATCTTCCACTTCTTATATAGTCATCACCTTTAGTGCTCGAGATCTTGGAAATAACCGAAGAATCTTCTTCACTAAATTTTCTATTGAAAAATTATCACCAAGTGACTTTAAACTATCTAAAGTGTCAGTAAAATGTGAAAACATATCAATAATAGAATCATTTTCATGCGTGATAAAAATTTCAATGTATTTTCTGTATAAATCAAGCTTAATATATGAGTAAATTCTAACAATTTCTAGATTTCTTGGGCAGTTTTTCAAGTATGTATTCTATTGAATTAATTTTAGCCTAAACCACAATGCAATACTTTCATAAATTTACCATCTAATTCAAAAGAAAAAATATACTGAGGTTTCCATTTATCTTTCTGTTTTGTTATAGGGGTATAACCATGCATAACCATTTTCCAAATAGGATGTCCAATGCTTCTAAAAAAATCCATGTGAGATTTTTGATAAGTATAATTTGAATCATTAAAAAAAGAGCATGAGTATAAGAGGTAAAGGTCATAATATATTTTCATACTTGGAAACTGGGTAAGGTTTAGTTCAAAGATGGATCTAATACCAAATTTTGGCCCAAGAGTATGGTAAGAGGGGGTGTATTTCCTTTAAAAATTAAAAAAAATAAGATTGATGGAAATCAAAATAAATGAAGAGTGTATATGCCTCAGAAATATTAAATAAAAAAAGATGAAGTAATGATGGTATTTAATTGAATAATGTTCTAAAAAATAATTGATATTATGAAGAATGTGAGCATGCAATTATCAATTAAATATAATATGAGATCATAATAATTTTTATAAGATTTATAAAAGATAATTTCAAAGATAATTAAGAGCGTAAGTATAGCGGATTTATGGAATATTGAAATTATATAGTTTTGAAAATCTATATTATATGAATGATGCAATGGTAAATTAAAAGAGAGAAAAAACACAATTTGATAAAGGATTTTGGAAATATTTCAGTGTGAGCCCCTACGTATCATCCCCTCAGGATGAGAGGTTTTTCTTATTACTCCCTTGAATTTAATAGAGATCAAGAAACCACTTCCTCCCTAGATTTTCTATGGTTGTGGAAAGAAAATCATTCTCACTTACTTCAATGGTACTAAGAACTCGGTTCCCATGTTTTTCATTAGTTGTAGTTAGAAACCTGTTGTAGAATGTAGGTGAGAAGAAGAGAAATAATTACTTGACACAAATCCATTATAAATTCGATATCTTATCTCTTTATATGCATAGATGAAAATTGGGTAGAGAAATAGATAGGTAATAGAGAATAGATCCTTGGAGAATGGAGAATTGAAATTGGATTCAGATATGATCATGATATTTTAGATAATTTTCTAGAGATCTATCATCAATTTATTTTATCATTCAATCCACCATCATTGTTAGATATTTGATATCAAATCCAGTCATAGGTCTCTATTTTTAGGCTTCAATGTATCTAAGAATCTTCTAGAATCCACAGAAGTCATAAAGTATTTTTAACTAAAATTTAATCATTTTGGAGTCCACCATTAAATAAATCTTTGACCTAGTGGATGAACACCACCGACTAGCTGCCCGATGTCACCAGCTAGCTGATAGGAATGCTAGAGATATTTTGGTTCTATAGGTTTTAAATAGCTAGCTAGTGCTCTTTCATCGACTGTTCAGTGGTATTCTACTGGGTAATCTAGTTTTTTCCACTCACATCAACCGGTCAATGCCCTATACTAGGTAGTCAGTGCTATATGCAACATCCCATATTCAACTAAGGCCTTCTAGATTCCTTTAATGACCTCAAGAGCTTCATTCCATGATATGAAAAATTCCATTAAGAGTCCAAAGATGCTTCAAAGATTTTCCAATGACTATAAATGAATTATCATCATGATCGTCAAGTTTGACAAGGTTCCTTCATTTATAACATTAATCTCAGCACATAAAACCTTATAAATTTTATTTACATCCTCTTAAATAAAATATTTAGATACATAATTGAGTTTTTTTTGTCATTAAAACACCATGAGATAGAGATATAGTTACAACACATAGGACTTCAAGAAGGCTTATGAATATTAATGGAGGAGGCCTTTGAGTTTGAGGTTGGAGACCATATTTTCTTAAAGGTTTCCCATCAACATAGTTAATGGAGGTTTGTTCGGGGGGGAAAGATATCATACTATTTTTTGAACCCTTCTAGGTGTTGGAGCACGTTGATGAGGTAGATTATTGGTTGGTGATACCTCTACAGTTAGACAAAGTTCATGATGTCTTACACATGTCCTAACTTTGTCGGTTTCTTCATAATGATTCTCACATCAATGAATAGGGGATTTAGATATCAAGGAAGATGTGATGTTCTTATAATGACTGATTGAGATTCAAGACCATTGGGAAATTGTGTTGCAAGGGAAATATATTCCCTTGGTATGAGTTCTATAGAGGAATAGTGGCCAATAGGATGGTACTTGGCATTGGGATCTACAAATGCATGCCTAATACCTCAAGTTTTTTGTTCCCTGGTGTTTTTTCTATTTGAAGGTATACTTTTTATGGTTATTGACTTCTTATTATTATTCTTTAAGTCATGTTGTTATGTTTGTAGGTATGGTTTCATCCGTGTTTGAGAGGTATCTCCCGTGGGAGTGTTTGGTGGTTTCTAAAGGTTGGTACTGCCATTCCTTTTTCTGGTTGATTTTGATTCTCAAGGACAAGAATCATTTGAGAGGTATCTAATTTAATCTAATAGACCCTTGTGACCCATTACATTTTGTCTTTTGGATATTGAGAGCCTTGATATGGGATTTGGGAAGGGATAAGAGCAGTTGGATTTAAATTTATAAGTGCAGGTAGTGATTCACATTGTGAATCATCATTTCCTGGTGTGTGATGTTTCATAGGGTGTATTCATAGCTTGTTCTAGAGTTTATTCTTAGTTTTATTCATAGAATAAAATTTTCTTCACATTTTTAAAGTTCATCATGAAGTTTTAATGGGTTCATGATTCAAATAATTCATGGCATGAAATGCTTACTCATGGCATGAAATCTCACTCAGTTTTTTTGGATCAAAAATCTTGTTTCTTAGTGGATGTGAACCACATGAATTTCATGGTGTAAACCATCTATTAACACTATGAATGGGGTGATTTACACTCTATATATAAATTTAAAACTCTCTCCTATTTCCCTCATTCTCCCTTAGATTCTCTCAAACATCAGGTGATTCCCAAGTGATTTGGGGAGCTTTAACTTATAGATATATACCCTAAATCCTTATATATATATATATATATGATATATATAGGATATTTTCATGCATGGTTGGTATCACTTTGGTTCGATGGTTTTCATGAGATGTTACCATTTTATATTCTCACGTAAGATATCATTTATTATATTGTTTCATGAGATGAAATATATGGGAGGTGAATCATTCATATGATGAATTCATATATTGTTTGGATCATTTATTTAGGAATTGTAACACATAAATAAATGAAATTTGTTGAGGGGCATCTTCTACAGCCTATATAAACTGCTATCATGCAATGGATTTCAAAAAGAGTTTTGGAAAATATCTAAAAATGATTTTTAGATAGGATATTAGAGGTTATTTTATATGATAAAGCATATAATGAAATGTTATAAAGTCTATAAAGCTTTAGTGTAAGTGGGAGATTTATAGATATATTCCCTAAAGCCTTATTTATATAATATATATAAGTTGTTTTCATACATGGGTTGTATCTCTTTAGTTTTATGGTTTTCATGATATGTTTCTATGTTATATTCCCACTCAAACTATCGTTTATTATATCATTTCATGAGATGAAACTTATAAGAGGTGAATCATTCATATGATGAATGAATATACTATCCAAATCATTTATTCATGCATTGTAATGCATGAATAAATGAAATTTGTTGAGGTGTGTCTTCTACAACCTATATAAACTATGTCCTTGCAATGGAAGGGGGTGTGATTCCATTTTTTCTTGATTGAAACTCCCTAAGACCTGAAGCTCTCTTCTTCTTCCTTATTTCCATACAAGATTCTAGCACATCGTCAATGGAAGAATATCCTTATCTAAATGTTGGATGATTCAGCGCAGCCCATGGATACACCATAGAGAGGGGATGTCATTTTACTTCCCTTATGGGACCTTCATCAAATTCATATAAAGATGATGATGTAGAAAAATATCTTCGGAGAATGGTACACATCTTTACAATGTTCTTCATTTCTATATTTTTCATGATTTCATTTTTCTATTCATGGGAGATCTTTATACTAGGGTTTAAATAACTTCTTCATGGTTTTATAATTGTTATTATATTATTTTGAAACCCTTCACTAACAACCTCTGATCTTTGGAATCCATCCTTGGTTTTCAAGTATTCAATATCGATGATTCTTAGTGGGTTCTTTTTCTCTTTATCTCTGAGTCATTCTTTATTTCTTCATAGATCTCACAGTGGATGTGATTTTAGGATTTAGGGTTTTATTCAACTTCGGTTTTGATGATATATCTATGTGTTTCATAATGATTCAAGAATTATTTGTGTGTTTGTGTCCTCGTGGTTCATACTCTCTTCTTTTAGTTTTTTACAACGAATAAAAAATCTTCTTTTGATGTAGGGGATCATTTTTTTATCCTTTTTATGTGCATATATATAATTATCATGCATTTTCTTTCTGTTAGGTGAGTGTTATGAATTGGAATAATAAATATAATAAACTGAACTAATGAAATTGAAATGGGATGGTGTTATGTGCATATGGTTATCAATTTTCTTGATGTCAATGACGTTGTTTCATGTTATATGATTGATATGTGGTTATTTCATGTAGTAATGGATTGATTTTAGAATACCATTTAAATGGTTAAATACATAAAGCTGATAAATGAAAAGGATAAGTTGAGTATGCATGTTCTATACTTGACTTGATGTTTGGCCTTGGTTTTGTATGACTTGGTGGCCTTGTTTGTTTACGGATTGGTGGCCTTGGATGTTTGTGGCTTAGTGGACTTGGTTGTTTATGAATACTTGACATGGTTTTCTCTTGATAACAGTTTGGTAGCAATGTAATAGTATTGACATATATATATGTGATTATGGATAAAGAATTCCTTGGTGTGAATTTTAAACTAATAAATAAATAAATGGATCTTGGTGGATGATTTTTTAAAATAAATAATGGGAAATGAAACCCAGGTTGTGACCTTTAATGTGATGCTTATGGATGGTTGTTCTACATTAAAGGTGAGGCATGGTGGTGAGATATCAGTAGTGACCAAATGGTGGTTATGGTGGTGTTGCTTATGTGAATCCATAGCTATAGTCTTGTTTGGGACTACTATATAATTGTATTGTTTTATGACTTTTCTACACACCCCACTCGAGTCGGGTAACCTTACTTACACCCAAAGTGTAGGTTCCGAGTGCAATGGAAGCGCATAGATGGGTGTACCCACCTTTAATTTTTCCATTAACAATGATCAATCCAAGATCCGTCACAATGATAAAATGTTGGATCTTTAGAATAGAATGAAGAATGAAAGAAAAGAGGGGAGTCCTGGAACCATAGAGATGATCATCATATGTTAGTTATAATTAACTTAATTAAAATACAAGAATTACCTTGATGGAATTCTCTCTCTATTGATGTTTCTGGTCACGAGCCAATTTAATCCGTTGTTGCATCATATAATCTAAGTGAATACTTTCTCTAGCGGTGATCCACACATGATCTGTGTATCTCTAGACATCGCTGAAGGGATCTCCGAGTTCTAGCATGGAAGAGCCTTCGCTTGCGATGTCCACCTTCAATCGCCTTGAGAGCCGCTTCCAAAGCACTATCCTTGTTATAGTGGAGGAGGATCTCTCTCGTAACATGAGAGTGTTCTTAAAGGAAAGTAATTATATCTTGGCTTGAGATATTTATTCAGATACATTGTGCATAGCCACAAATAATTTCTAGTCTAATGAGAATAATGTAATTGGGATTTTAATTACTTAGAATAATAAAACGAATTAATTACCTGAAAGCATTTATTCATTTCATTTAATTCTTAGTAAAACCCCATGTCTAATAATAACATTTGACTATTGTTATTACTTGAAGTATGCCTAGTTAATTACACCTAATATTATTTAATTAAATAAATAATATTATTTCTCACAAATCCCCAAAAAAACTACACTACATGTATATATTAATATACACGACATGTACATTTGTTTTTCCATTTTCCTTATTTCCTTTATGATTAGACACTAAATGAGGATAATATTCACTGTTAATATATATAACATTCATGTGATTTATTATTCATAAACAACATTTTAGTGCATTTTACACTTTGAACATCATTTCACATTATGATTGTAATTCTTACTTAAAATGCACTATTATGTGGTACATTTTTTAACATCATTTAAAGTACCCAATGATTCATCTAATTTTAAGGAATATAATTATAAATATTTTAATTTGATATTTTTGTAAATTTATCTATACTTCAATATAAAAATTTTTGATTTAGGGATCAATGGATAATTCATGGAAGAAGATGGGGATATTTTGTGATGAAAGGAAACAATTCTGAAGAATTCAGATTGGACACTTGCCCACTGATGAGAATGTGGGACCCACATTACAAACCCAATGAAGCCCAAATTTGGTGGGAGGATATAATACATATATAGTAACAAATCATTATACATGATCCAGTGATAATTCGGCTTCCATTGTGGTCATTTAGGAGGCCCAAGTTAGAGATAAAATTCTGGGCCAGATTCTGCGTCCCAGAAAAACATCACACTAATATAATAATATCTCCTAACATACAACTCCAAATGGGCCCAAATTTTACATGATGTTAGGAGACATCCGGGGATCAAATTTCTTCTTCTATGGCCCACTCTGATTCGGCCATATATAAGGTCTTACAAGTGCGTCTATTATGTGGATGAAAGCTATCTTCCACCTCGGGTCAAATGTGGAAAAGTCCAAGTTCCACAAGCTTTCCACCACCCTAGGTCTACCATAATCAAGTTTGATGCTTTGTACTGTTTGAGTATCGACCAAAGGCTTCAAAAATGCCTATTTAAGTCAGTGGTGGTGGATTAGTTTTATGATCTTTGGTGCTTTGTTCAATTATAATGTTATGCTGTGATTTTGTTGTCTCAAGTTTGTCTTTCACATGTAAGTTGTTCAATTCACTTTAGTTTCTTAATAAAATATCTTCTTTTCCTCTTATTCTCTTTTTATTCATATCAATTTGATAATGTTGGTTCAAGGTGTGAATTTATTCACACTAAACCTTGTGAAATTATTCACACAACGGTGGAGTGATCATTTTCTTTTTATTGTTTTCTTTACTTCTTCAATTCCTCCCTCATGAGTCTACTTCCCGCTTCCATTGAAACCATAGCATCAATGGAGGGCTAATAAAATTATGGTTTGATACAAGGGAGTATAAATGGGATGTATTGGATGTTATTTATCACCCCATTAATTTTTAATCACTTCTTTAATTGAGATTTTTATTTGATTATTTTTAAACTCCATCGTCCTTATTGAATTTAAGGCCACACACTTCAAGTGATAATACGAACATTTACCTTGAAGTGATCAAAACTTTGATCCTTAAAGTGTATATGTGATTAGTATTAAGGGTTTTAGGCATTAAACCAGTAAGATATAATGTTGTTTTATCTTCTTAAATGAACCCATCTCAAATATAAGAAATTAAAATCATTGAAAAGGAAATACGTCCAATCCACCCCGAGTGATAACCTAGGATCAAATCATTATTTTAAATTGAATTCCCTTAAATCTATTAGATATACTTTAAATAAATCTAAATTCAATCCAAGTTTTCCACTTCATATCCTAAAATAGTCCATAGAATGTACGTGTCTGAAGTTTACTTCTTAGGTCTCTGAGGATTCGACAACCCAAGCTAGACTACAAGGATCATTCTACCTTCTTCTCTTGGGTAAATTTGAGCGTGAATAAAATTTTGGAGCTGTTTATAGGGACCCAAGTAAGTAATATAAACACCCATTCTATTCTCCCCCATTTCTTCTTTTCTCATCCAAATTCTCTTATCTTATCCCTTTCTCATTTTTTTTTCTTTTGGCGCATGTCCGCCTACACCCGCGATCAATCAAACCATCTAGTTAGGGTGGATAGTCCTAGGGTTGGGGAGTCAATTACACCAAGGGAACTCTTTCCATTAGATCCTAATCTTCCTAATACTCTAGAGTCCAAAATTGAGCCCATTTCAATGGAAGGTCTTCAAATAAACCAACTCATAAACCCAGGTGGAAACCAAAATGGAAACCCAAATGAGGTAGCCCCAAACTTGGGGAATGCAGTTGATCAAACCATGAATGACTACCTCATAGCTTCTTGGACCAATGCCCCCTCATACATTAGACACAACTCCCTAGGAGATTCCAACTACATATTTAAACCCCATGTCCTAAACCATCTTCCCACATTCCATGGAATGGAGTCCGAGATTCCCTACCTTCACATTAAGGAGTTCAATGACATTGTAGAAACCATGTGTCCCCCACATCAACTAGAATCATCTAAGATGAGGCTATTTACTTTTTCTTTAAAGGATCGATCTATAAATTGGCGAAACAATTTGAGACCATAATCCATAAACTCTTGGGACCAACTATAAATAGAATTCTACAAGAAATACTTTCCCCACCACAAAACAATTGCACTTAAAAAGAGTATCCAAAACTTTTTTGAAAAAGAGGGAGAGTAATTCTATGAAACATGGGAGAGGTTCAAAGACACTCTAAACATGGTTCCACACCATGGTTTTTCTATTCCTGAACAAGTGATAATTTTCTATGAAGGGTTGGGTCTGGGAAACAAACAATTCATTGACATGATGTGTAATGGAACCTTTAGAAACAAATCCCCAAATGATGCTTACGAGTCTCTAGAAATCCTTTCTGAACAAAACCAAACATGGGGAACTTCACCTTATTCTTAAAAGCCACAAAGAACTATTGGAATTCATACACTTAGATAAGAGGAAAGCCTTAGGGCTAAACTCACAGCACTCTATAGGAAGGTTGAAGAGATAGACCTTAGGAAAGTCCATGAAATCGAAACTATTGACCCTGTTTGCACAATTTGTGACAAACATGACCATAAGACAGAAAACTTCACAAACATTCCATCTATAAAGGATATTCTTTTAGGAGGACCCCCAGTGTAAGTAAATGCTTTGAACTTTCAAAAGACTCAATACCAAAACAACTTCAACCCAAGGTATAATGACCACCCAGGCTTCCGCTGGAAAGATAACCAACAACCTAGACAAACACAGGGACAAAATCCTTACCCCCATCAGAACTACCAAACCCATAACCAGTTCCAAACCCAACCTATCCAATACCAAAATCCACCGGTCCATTTTCAACAAACCATCCCACCTCCAAAATATCCCCCTGGGATAAACCAATCTTCTCAAGCACCAACCCAAACTGTTCCACAAATCCTACTAGAACAACTGTGCAAACAAATGGAAAGGATGAACTCTGAAGTCTCTTCCCTTAAACAAGAACTTCAAACCATCAAAACTGGAAAGGCACCCATGCCTACTCAGGTGGTTCCATCCTCAACTTCAAGGGGAGAGTCAAGTTATACTCAAACAACTCATGAACAACTAAAGTTTGTGACTGTTTTAAGAAGTGGGAAATCAATTGAGAAACCTGAACAACTAATTCAGAACCCATCCGAAGATTCAAACTTAGATGAAAATTCAAATGAACCACAAGATCAAACTAAGGAAACTGATAACATTTTCAAAGAAACAACTCTTCAAAAAACAACCCCATAACATGCACCATTTCCTCAACACATGAGGGGGAAAACCAAGCCTGAATTAAGTGAAACATTAAGAGAAATATTCTCACAAGTCAAGTTAAACATTACCATTCTTGATGAAATCCAAACCATATCTGCCTAATCAAAGTACCTTAAGGACTTGTGCACTTTTAATAGAAAATTTTCACATAAAAACCAAGTCCTTTTGGCTGCTAATGTGAGTACCACTATTCAAGGTACCATTCCTCCTAAGTTGAAAGACTCGGGTTTCCCTTACATCAATGTTGAACTAGGAGAGAGAAAATTTGTCAAGGCCTTGTGTGACCTAGGTGCTAGTGTCAATCTCATCCCTTATGATGTGTACTGCCACTTAGGACTAGAAGAACTCCAACCCACATCTGTCACACTTCAACTTGTTAATCGTATCATTAGGGTTCCAAAGGGTATTTTAAAGGACATTATGGTAAAGGTTGAAAACTTCATCTACCCTGCTGACTTCATTGTCCTTGACAACCATCCAAACTTAGGAAATAAGGAACAAAACCCAATCATCCTTGGTCGTCCCTTTCTTGCAACAATCAACTCTGTTATCCGACTCTGAAATGGGAACATGACCATCACCTTTAGGAACATGAGTCTAGACTTGAACATCTATAATCCAATCTCAAAAACAGGGGATGACGAGGACATTTATGAAGTAAACATGATAGGAAGCATTGATAATGAATCCATAGAACATCAAGGAATATTTGATGAATTTTTAAGTCAAGATGAGATTGATTTCCTTTTTTAATATAAAGTAAGTTTATCTCCTTGGCTTGAATCATTTTCAAATTGCTCTTATGATGAAGTCTTAGGTCCAACAATCAGTGAAACCTTTCAAGAAACTACTTTCATGGAGACCACTCCAACTTCCTTACCTAAATCTGATCAAGCCAATCTAGTAGATGAAACTTCTACATGTGGGGAATCAATCCTATCTAAAACTCTAAAAAAAGAAATTGAACTTGATCCAATGTCCCAATCTTCTGCTGAAATTCCAAACCAACCTGATCTTGAATTGAAGGAACTTCCCGCTGCACTCAAGTATGCTTTCCTAGGGGACAATCAAACACATCCTATTGTCATTTCTTCTTCTCTTGAAGCCAATCGTGAGAGTATGCTTCTAGATGTTCTTAGGAAACATAATAAAGTCATTGGTTGGACCCTATCTGATATTCTTGGGATTAGCCCACTTATTGGGACTCATAGGATTGTTATGGAATCTGATTCAAATCCATGTCGTCAACCTCAACGGAGACTCAATCCTAATCTCATGGAGGTAGTAAGGAAAGAACTTCTGAAATTGTTAAAATCCGGTATCATATATCCCATAGCTGAGAGTGAATGGGTGAGCCCAATCCAAGTGGTTCCAAAAAAGGCTGGAATCACAGTGATAACCAATGAGGATGGAGAGATTATTCCAACAAGGGTGAGTAGTGGATGGAGGGTCTACATTGACTATAGGAAGCTAAACTCATTCACCAAGAAGAACCATTTCCCCTTACCATTCATTGACCAAGTCCTTGAGAGAGTGATAGGTCATGCCTTCTATTATTTCTTAGATGGGTACTCAGGGTATAATCAAATTGAGGTCTCCCTAGAGGATTAAGGGAAGACTACATTCACCTATCCATTCAGTACCTTTTCCTTTAAACGCATGCCCTTTGGTTTATGCAATTCCCCTGGAACCTTCCAGCGGTGCATGATGGGAATATTCTCAGACATGGTAGGGGATTTTCTAGAGGTCTTCATGGATGACTTCTCTGTGTTTGGGGATACATTTGAGGGATGTCTGTAGAATGTGGAGAGAGTCTTGTCAATATGTAAAGAAAAAAATCTGGTTCTAAACTGGGAAAAATGTCATTTCATGGTTAAAGAGGGACTAGTTCTAGTCCATCTGGTCTCAGGTAGGGGGATTGAAGTTGATAAAGCCAAGTTTGACATCATTCGTCACCTTCCATCACCCAAAACTGTCAAGGAAGTGAGGTATTTCTTAGGAAATGCTGGTTTCTATAGAAGATTCATCAAGGACTTTAGTTCAATCTCTCATCCCCTTTGTGCTCTCTTAGTAAAGGATGCTCCATTTGTTTGGATAGAAAGCTGCGAGGGATCATTCTTAACCCTCAAATCCTCTCTCACCTCTCCTCCCATTATGAAATCTCCAAATTAGAACCTTCCTTTCGAACTTATGTGTGATGCCAGTGACTTTGTTGTAGGAGATGTGTTAGGACAACATTGTGATAAAACTCCTTATGTCATTGCTTATGCAAGAAAATCCTTAAATGATGCCCAAATAAACTACATCAATACTGAAAAGGAGTTACTTGCTATTGTGTTTGCTTTAGATAAGTTTAGGTCCTACCTCTTAGTATCCTCCATCATTGTGTTCACTGACCATTCTGCATTAAAAGACCTCTTCAAAAAATAAGATGCTAAGGCTAGACTGATTAGGTGGGTCCTTCTCTTACAAGAATTTGACCTCACAATAAAGGATAAAAAGGGTGTTGAAAATGTTGTGGTAGATCACCTCTCTAGAATGGAATTCAAAGATAACTCAAATCACCTTTCTGTGTCTGATTCATTTCCTGATGAACACCTATACTTTGTGAGTGACTGCCCTTGGTATGCTGACATAGCCAATTTCTTAGTTACAGGATTCATTCCAAAATTCTTAGGGACTCAAGCTCGAAGGAAATTCCTTTCTGATGTTAGACACTATGTGTTTGATGATCCATACCTCTATAAGTTCTGCCCTGACCAAGTCATTAGAAGGTGTGTCCCAGAATCTAATCAAGAGTCCATCCTTAAATTATGTCATAGTGAGGCATGTGGAGGTCACTTTTCCTCTAAGAAAACATCTGCTAAGATTCTTCAATGTGGTCTTTTCTGGCCCACCCTCTCAAGGGACTCCTACACATTTTTTCAAAGTTGTCCTAGGTGTCAGCAAGTAGGGTCCATCACAAAAAGGAATCAAATGCCACTCACTCCCATCTTAGTGGTTGAAATCTTTGACTATTGGGGAATTGATTTCATGGGTCCCTTCCCAAACTCTAGGGGATATCTTTACATTCTCTTAGCTATCGATTATGTCTCTAAATGGGTTGAGTCCATTCCTACAAAATCCAATGATCATCAAACTGTGATTAGATTTCTCAAGGAAAACATCTTCTCTAGATTTGGAATTCCTAGGGCTATCATTAGTGATCGTGGAACTCATTTTTGCAATCGTCCATTCTCATCACTCATGAAAAAATATGGAATTTCTCAAAAAGTGTCCACTGCTTACCACCCACAGACCAATGGTCAAGCTGAGTTAGCCAATCGTGAAATCAAACTAATTCTTGAGAAAACTGTCAATCCTTCTAGGAAATATTGGTCCAAGAAACTCTTGGATGCTCTTTAGGAATATCGTACAGTATTCAAAACCATCCTCGGAATGTCACCATATAGGTTAGTTTATGGAAAATCATGCCATTTACCTGTTGAAATTGAGCATAAGGCCTTTTGGGAAATTAAGAAAATGGATTATGACCTCTCATTGGCCGGAACGAAAAGGAAATTAGATCTCAATGAACTGGAGGAACTAAGGATGGAGGCTTATGAAAATTCAAGGATCAATAAATCTATAGTTCAAGCCTACCAATCTAGGAATATCAAGGTCAAACATTTTGAACCGGGAAAACTTGTGCTCTTGTATAGTTCAAAACTTCATTTACACCTGGGAAAGTTAAGGTCTAGATGGTCAAGTCCTTTCATAGTGCATCATGTGTACCCCCATGGGGCAGTAGAGATTCAAGATCCCACGAGTGGTTACATTTTCAAGGTCAATGGTCAAAGGTTAAAACCATTCATTGAATCATTCAATAAACATGAAATAAAGGTTGAGTTAACTGAGCCAACCTATAAACCAAGAAAAAATTGATAGATTTAGGATCCATGTCGGGATAACGACGTTAAACAAATCACTGCATGGGAGGAAACCCATGGTTTTCAAGTTTCCAATCATTTTTTTGTTTTAATAAACTTTATATTTTAAATAAGATTAATGAGTAATTTTGATATTTAGAAATAAAAAAAAACTATTGACCTGTTCTTCTATAATGAGTATGGATGGGTATGAAAGGGGAGTGCCATATTCATATGTGTCACGTGGTGTGATCCTTGAGTAATACCTTACCTAGAAATTTAAAAAGAAGACAATGTATCATCAGTTTGATTTATTTTATTTTTATGAGTTTGTAGGTTAAAATAAAAATACAAAAAAATAAATAAAAATATAATAATAATAAAAGGCCACATCGTAGGTCATGGGTCAAACCCCGTCACAATCGGTGAAGCCGCGGGGATTCGAACCCAGGACCGAAGGGAGACAGGGGCGCACGGTTACCACTGACCTACGGTTTTTTGTGCTTCCTTATTCTATAATTTTTATAAACTTATATTTTACTTTATTTATTATATAAATATATATATATATATATATATTTTTTGTTTTTTTTTGTTTTTTTTTTCTTTTTCTACTAGGGAACTCTGCAAGTGACATGGATATCAAAGGATTAAAAGGGACCAGCAAGAATTTCAACTTCAACCACCAGGTGACTTCATTCCATGATCCTCATTCTCAATTTCCTTTTTGAACTTTCATTCTCTACCTCTACACCCTTCTAAATTTTCTTTTCTTTAAACACTGAGGATAGTGTTATTTTAAGTTGGGGGGGAGATAAAATAAAAAAATGCTTTTGTGTCAAAAAAATGAATGATTTGAAAAAAAAAGTTTAAATGGAAGGAAAATTTACTTTAACTTTGAACATGGTAATACACATTGCAAACTTTGAAACTGAATATCAAATAATTTAGCATGCCCTGATTCTGATTTTAATCCTTGTATAATTTCATGAGCATAGATTTTAAAAAGTTTGCCTGTCCAATGTGATATTTCATCATTTATATTTTCATCCAAATAAGAAAAAGATCTCAATGCACATCCTTCGGATAGTGGGGTATTAGTTTGAGTTCATGGGGTCCCCCAAATAAATAGCATAGGTTTGGTGATCATTTTAGTTTTAATATGAGTATTCAATAAATAATAATAATAATAATAATAATAATAAATTTGTGTGTAGAGTAATGAAATGACCTAATGCGTGGCTTTCGGCACTTGGGGATCGTGACTCCATAGTTGTCTGGCCCAGAGTTAGTAATTTTATCTCTATTTTTTGTAATTTGAATTTGTTTTTGACTGAGTTAACTTGAGATGATGCTCGAGTAGGTGGGCTTCACTTGGTGCCCTAAGGTCTTTGAGCTTGGGAGTCATCGGCAAAGTCTCGCTATAGGGGTTGACTCTTTTGAGTGCAATTTCAATTACCATGGCAAAATTGCAAAAAAAACAAAAAAAACAAAAAAAACAAAAAAATGTGATACAAAAAAAATTGAATACTCATCTTAATATTGAAATTTGATTCCACCTAGCGCTTCCGTCATTTCCCCCTTGAATAAAGATGAACCCCCATGTCTATTGTGATGCACAACACATCCCCATACTTAATTGATATTGGATAAAATATGGCAATGAATTTGAACAAAGGAATGGGATTGGGATTGGGTTCTGCTTATGAAACAATCTTGTATTAAAATATTTTGATGGGTTTCATTATTTTTTGGTATAAGGGTTTTGGTGATCATTGTGTATTAAAATGTTTTTGGAAAAGGGAATTCAAATTTAATATTGTTGAGATATATTTTGCTCGGGACTAGAAAAACTCAAGTTGGGGGGTGTGATTAGCCACTAAATGAGGCTAATATTAATTTTTAATACATATAATATTCATGTACTTTATTATTCATAAACACTATTTTAGTTCATTTTACACTTTGAACATCATTTCACATTATGATTTTAATTCTTACTTAAAATGCACTATTATGTGGTACATTTTTTAACATCATTTAAAGTACCCAATGATTCATCTAATTTTAAGGAATCTAATTATAAATATTTTAATTTTATATTTTGGGAAATTGATCTACACTTCAATATGAACATTTTTGATTCAGGGATCAATGGAGAGAATTCATGGAAGAAGATGGGGATATTTTGTGATGAAAGGAAACAATTCTGAAGAAGTCGGATTGGACACCAGCCCACTGATGAGAATGTGGGAACCACATTAAAAACCCAATGAATCCCAAATTAGGTGGGAGACTAGAATAAATATATAGGAACAAATAATTTTTAAGGATCCAGTGATAATTCGTCCTCCATTGTGGTCATTTAGGAGGCCCAAGTTAGAGATAAAATTCTAGGCCAGATTCTGCGGCCCAGAAAAACATCCCACTAATCTAATCATATCTCCGAATATACAACTCCAAATGGGCCCAAATTTTACAGACAGTTAAGAGACATCTGGGGATCCATTTTCTTCTTCTATGGACTACTCTTATTCGGCCATATAGAAGGTATTCCAAGCGCGTCTATTCGGTGGATGAAAGATGGATGTCACCTCGGGTCAAATGTGGAAAAGTCCAAGTTCCATAAGCTTTCCACCACCCTAGGCCTACCATAATCAAGTGGGATGCTTTGTACTATTGGAGTCTCGACCCAGGGATTACAAAATGCATATTTAAGGTGGTGGTGGTGGATTAGTTTTATGATCTTTGGAGCTTTTTTCAATTGTAATGTTATGCTGCGATTTTGTTGTCTCAAGTTTGTCTTTCACATATAAGTTGTTCAATTCACTTTAGTTTCTTAATAAAATATCTTATTTTCCTCTTATTCTGTTGTTCTTCATAACACTTTGATACCTTTGGTTTAAGGTGTGAATTTATTCACACTAAACCTTGTGAAATTATTCACACAACGGTGGAGTGATCATTTTCTTTTTATTATTTTCTTTACTTCTTCAATTCCTCCCTCATGAGTCTACTTCCCGCTTCCATTGAAACCATCACTACCACAAAAACAGTTTTTCCCAGCGCCCCCCCCCCCCCCCTTTATCAGCGCTAACGAAAAAGCGCTGATAAAGGGGGGGCCTTTATCAGCGCTCAAAAAACTCTGATAAAGGGTGTCTTTATCAGTGCTAAAAAAAGTGCTGATAAAAGTACCCCTTTATCAGCGCTTTTTTTAGTGCTGATAAAGGGACCCCCTTTATCAGCGCTTGTTTAGTAACGCTGATAAAGGGTCGAATTCAAAAAAAATTAAAAAATATATATTAATATATTAATATATAAATATAGTTATATTGATATAGATATAATATATAATTTTTAAATATATTTTAGATAAGTATAAATGTACACTAACACTTAATATACTTAATATATAAGATATTTAGTGAAAATGTCTTCTTGAAAAATTTTAAAAATATTTTTAATTAATAATTTTCTAATTATTATGGAGTAGTAGTCATTTAATAACAATTTGAAGACTAAAAAAATTAAAAAAATAGATCCAAAATAAGTTGAAAACGCAACTCAAAATTCAAACGGCCATAACTTTTGATCCGGGTGTCCGTTTGAGCTCTACCACATATCAAATCGAATCCTGCGACGAGCTCTACATCTATATAAATAGGTAAGACCCAGGTCAAGCGTTTTTCGAGGCCAAAAGAGGCCCAGAAGGCATCCAAAACTGAGTTTTTAGTCGGGGTACCCAGATTTTTTAACATTTTGTGGGTTTTCAGCCTCGTTTGAGGGGGTATTATTAGATTTTTTGGTGGGACTGAATTTATTCCAAGGTATTATATTCATATTGATATTATATCTTTGAAATTTTGTCGTTTTTTATAATGCACTGCTATTTATAATCAAATATATAACTATATGTACATATTTTTTATATATTCACACCTAAAAATTAAATTTTTAAAATAAATAATTAAACATATTTACATATAAAATATATTATCTCTATCTAAATAATAACTAATATCAATTTTATTTAAAATACCAATATATGAATATTTATATAACTACTATATATTAATATAACTATATATATATACATTAATCTAGCTATATATATATATTAATATAACTACATATATATTAATATTACTGTATATATATATATATTAATATCACTATAAATATATATATTAATATCACTATAAATATATATATTCATATAACTATATATATATGTATATTAATATAAATATATATTACTATACAAATAAATATAACTAAATATATATATAAATAGAGATATATATTAATATAACTATATATAGATATATTAATATAAATATATATTACTATACGAATAAATATAACTATATATATATAAATAGATATATATATTAATATAACTATATATATATATATATATTAATATCACTATATATATATTAATATAACTATATATATATTAATATAACTATATATATATATTAATATAACTATATATATATTAATATAACTATATATATATATTAATATAAATATATATTACTATACGAATAAATATAACTATATATATATATAGATATATCATGAAATAGCAAACAAATCAAAATAGAGTAGTGGTAAGGGCTTAGGCGCGCAGGGGGGAGGTCTCGAGTTCAAAACCTGTTGGAGGCATAGGCGCGCGCATGGGGGTGGATTTTGGGGGCTAGCGCTGATAAAGGGTGGAGGGGGTGTGTGCGGGAACTTGAGGAGCTGTAAAGCGCTATTAAAAGGGGGGCTTAAGCGCTATAAAATCCCCCCACGATTGGCATGATTTTTTTAATTTTTTGTAATTTTTTTTTTAATTTTTTTTAAACTTTTTAAACTTTTTTATTTTTTTAACTTTTATCAGCGCTTTTTTAAAAGCGATGATAAAAGGTTCCTTTATCAGCGCTAAAAAGAAAGCATTGATAAAGGAAGCGCTGATATAGGACCCCTTTATCAGCGCTAAAAAAAGCGCTGATAAAGGGGTACTTTTATCAGCGCTTTTTTTGAGCGCTGATAAAAGGGGTCTTTATCAGCGCTTTTTTTAAGCATTGATAAAGGGGACCCCCCCCCCTTATCTTCGCCGGCTTTAACAGCGCTTTTCCTAGTGCTGTTAAAGGCCCTTTTTAGCGCTGATAAAGGGCATATTTGTAGTAGTGCAAAGCATCAATGGATGGTTAATCCACTTATGGGTTGATCCAAGGGAGTAGAAAGGGGCTGGATTTGATGTTATTTATCACCCCATTAATTTTTAATCACTTATTTAATTGTGATTTTTATTTGATGATTTTTAAACTCCATCATCCTTGTTGAATTTAAGGCCACACACTTCAAGTGTTAATACGAACCTTTACCTTGAAGTGCTCAAAACTTTGATCCTTCAAGTGTATAGGTGATTAGTATTAAGGGGTGTATGAATTAAACCGGTAAGAGATGATGTTGTTTTATCTTCTTAAATGAACTCATCTCAAATATATGAAATTGAAATCATTGAAAAAGAAATACGTCCAATCCACCCCGAGCGATAACCTAGGATCAACTCATTATTTTAAATTGAATTCCCTTAAATCTGTTAGATATCTTATAAACCCATCTAAAATCAATCCAAGTTATCCACTTCATAGCTGAAAACAGTCCATAGAATGTACGTGTCTGTAGGTTACTTCTTAGGTCTCTGAGGATTCAACAACCCAAGCTAGACTACAAGGACCGTTCTACCTTCTTCTCTTGGGTAAATTTGAGCGTGAATCACTTTACCACATTTATTAGACCTTGAATAATGACTATTTAATTCTTAAATAAATATCACTACATTACTCACTAATAAATATATTATTTCACCCACAATATATTCTCTTGAATAACTAGTGTTGAAATAAATGAGATCACGAATCCTTGAATAATTATTAAACCAAAATCAGGAATAATCTTTATTCAACTTGTTGAATAGATATTTAACTGAGATACTTAGACACACTTAGTGTGTGACCCTCTAGGCCTATTTCTCAGTGGCATTAGGCGAAGCCTACCTAAATTCCAAGTTTAGTGTCTAGAAACATGCCAAGGAACCTATAGAGAAATAATTTAAAGCCACAATGATGTTTCACCTCCTACGAATGTTTACCGTACAATATAATCCCTTTGTCATGATATCTCGAATCAAGCAGGTTTCATGTTAGTGAAATCAACCCATGTGCTTGATTATTCTTTCTTTGAATTTCCATAATTGAACTCGCCCATTCCTTAATGTGGACATGGATTTATTTACGCTATATCAATTCCATCAAAGGTCCTGAGATATCAACTTCTACTATAGAACAGAAGGTACAAATCCTTTCTCGCATTATCTATTAATGCAGTATTACTCATGATGCACCCAACATATCCTAACTCACTGTGAATAGTGTGTCATCACATTTTTTGTAAATATATCTAAGTGTATGAGTTGTAATACCCATTAATAATAATCTTAAAGTCTAAGGACCAATACACACTTCTGTAGATAGGAACATCCAATGACACTATGAAATGTGGATTTCATACTAGAGGGTCTCATTCTCATAATATCCTCATGGATATTACCAAGGTAGCACAACATGATAATGTGACTCAAAGTTTTATGAGTCCTCACCCTTAATGGTCTATATTATTTTTGTCCCTCAAATAACATCATCCAGCCATAGAACATATATTCCAAAATAGTGTTATAGCACTTCCAAGTTCTCATCATAGTAGGGATCTACTATGACCCTTTGGTGAAATAGTTATCCTTAGGAAATTATCAAATATATTGGCATACATAAGAACAATCAATATGTTATAAGGTATTTATTTAATGAATAAAGTAAAAATTAGTTAGTTCTATGCCACCAAATCCAACAGATTCCTACTTGGACTAGAGCCAACTGCTAAACCTTTAACCCGATATCTCTCACATGATATTCATGCTTCTACTGAGATAGGCCTTTAGTCATGGGGTCCTCCACATTCTCTTCCTTGGAAACTCTTCTCACTGAAACTTTACCCCTTTAATATAAATCCATTAAGAGGTGATATTTCCAGAGAATGTGATTTGTTCATTGATGTGACCTTGGTTCTTTTATAAGAGTCACCGCTGCAGTATTATCACAATACAATCTGATGGGATCTTTGCTGATAGGTATCACATCAAGCTCATAGACAAAGTTTTGAATCTAGAATTATTCCTTGGCTGCATCAGAAACCACTATATATTCAGACTATGTTGTTGAATCAGTGAAAACTGACTGCTTTGAACTCTTTCAGTTCACAGCTCCTCCATTGAGACAGAAAACATATCCTGATTGCAACTTCAGATCATTCTGATTTATCTGAAACCCAGAACCAGCATACCCTATGATGACAAGATCCTCATCTCCTATATACACCAGGAACATATCCTATGTTATTCTCAGATACTTAAGGATAGTCTTAACAGTATTCCAATGTTGTTCCCCTGGATATGCTTGATATCTTCCTACCATGCTCAGTTCATAGGCAACATCATGTCTGGTACATAACATGGCATACATGATGGATCATATAGCCTAATCATATGGGATCTTACTCATCCTATCTTTCTCTTATTGTGTGTGAGGACACATTCTCTTATAAATATGTAGGCAGTGTGACACTAGAACCAATCCCCTCTTGGATTATTCCATACTAAATCTCTTTAGTATTTGGTTAATGTATGTACCCTAACTTAGTCCAAGTAGTCTCTTGTATCTATCATGAATGTTATTGATCCCTAGAACGTAGGTTGTTTCACCTAATTCCTTCATGGAGAAACACTTGTTCAACCAATCCTTAACTGACTATAAGACTGGTATATCATTTCCAATAAGTAATATGTCATCAACATATACTTCTAGGATAAAAATCTCATTCCCATTAAACCACTTATAAACACATGTCTCACACTCGTTCTTAATGAAACCAAACTTCTTTATTGCTTCATCAAATTGAATTTTCCATGACCGGGATGCTTTCTTTAATCCATAAATGGATTTTTGTAACTTGAAAACCCATTTGGATTAACCAGGTATCACAAAATCTTTTGGTTGTGTCATATAGACATATTCTTGAAGGTTCCCTTTAAGGAATGATGTTTTTACATCCATTTTCCAAATATCATAGTCATGGTAAGCTGTTATGGAAAGTATGATTCTTATGGATTTAAACATGGAAACTGGAGAGAAGGTTTCATCATAGTCAATTCCTTGATGTTGTATGAATCTTTTAGCCACTATCCTTTCTTTATAGGTTTTAACTTGACCTTCTATGTCCATCTTTCTCTTGAATACCCATTTTCATCCAATAGGCTTTACATCAACTGGCTCATTGACCAGATCCCAGACTAGTTCTGATACATGCAATCCATATCAGAATTCATATCTTCTAGCCATCTTGTAGCTTCTGAGCTCTCTATTTCTTCCTTGTAGGAGATAGGTTCATTATTTTCCAACAATAATGATTCACCATCCATGGTGACTAGTAAACCAAATCTATCTGGTTCCCTTACCTCTCTCAAGCTCCTACGTAGTACTTGTGTTTCTGGAACCTCTTCTACGGGGACCTGTGGAACTTGTTCCTGTACCAACTCTTGTGCATACTAATCATCAACTTCATTGAAGTCAATCTTTCCCCCACTATATTTTTTGAGGATGTTCTCCCTGTTAAGAAATATTTCTTGTTTGGTGACAGTCACTTTCTTGACTGAAGGGTAATATAGGTAATATCCTTTCATTTCCTTGGTATATCCTATAAAGATACACCTCGTGACCCGAGGTGCTAGTTTGTTTCTTGAGAAGGCCTTAACAAATTCCTCGCATACCCATACACATGTGTGCAACAAAATGGGTTTCTTTCCATTCCATAACTCGGAGGCAATTCCATTTTCTGCCTTAGTTGGTACTCAGTTTAATGTGTATGATGCAGTTTGTAATGAATATCCCCAAAAGGATAATGGAAGATCTGCATGACTCATCATTGACCTCACCATGTCCAACAAGATGTGGTTCCTCCTTTCAATAACACCATTCCAATGTGGTGTATAAGGAGGAGTGAGTTGAGATAGAATCCTAGACTCCCATAAAAGTTTGATGAACTATTAGTTCAAATATTCTCCACCTTGATCTGATCAAAGCTTCTTTATCTTTTTAACAAGATTATTCTCTACTTCATTCTTGAATTCCTTAAATTTATCTAAGGACTCTGACTTATACCTCATTAAGTAGATATAGCTATATCTACTCAAATCATCAGTAAAAGTAATGAAGTAAGAATATCCTCCTCTAGCTTCTACTGGAAATGGTCCACACACATCCGTGTGTACCAATCCTAGAAGCTATGTGGCTCTTTCACCCTGTCCACTAAAAGGAGGCTTGGTCATTTTACCTTGTAAACAAGTGTTACATATATCAAGTGGTTTTAGCTCAGTATAATCTAAATAACCATCTTGTAAGAGCTTTGTCAAGTGCTTCTCATTTACAAGACCAAGACAGTGATTCCACAACTGGGTGTTGTATGAGTCATGTGAGTTTGTTTCATTATCATTTGCCAATACTTGGTTTTCATAATTTAATACATACAAACCATTATTTAAATGTGTCATACCATAACACACGTTGTTCTTATAAAAGAAACAACCCTTATTTCAAAACGTGAAAATAAATTCATCCATATCCAAACATGATATATAAATTATGTTCTTGGTAACACTAAGCACATAATAACAGTTATGTAAAACCAAAAGCATCCCAGTTGGCAATGAAAAATGGTAATCGCCAATGGATAACGCAGCCAACCTCGCACCATTGGCAGCTTGAAGGTCCACCTCTCCTTTATCAAACTTTTTAAATCTACTTGGTTCCTGCATTTGAATATATATGTGAGCCCTGCAAGCTATATCTAATACCCAATGTGTATAAATGGAAATATTACACTCAATAACAAACACACCTTTAGCATCCCCACGTTTCTAGGTGCAGTTTCTCTTCTAGTGTCCTAGCTTGCCACATGAAAAACACACTTCCTTCTATTCATGGCTCTACCTTTGGATCTTCCCCTTCTTGGAGGGATGGTGATCGGGGGCTTCAGATCGTTTATAAATCCTTGGCCCCTTTGCCTTGTCCTTCCTTTTCTTATTCACCATAAGGATTGTGGGTTTGTCACACACCATGTCCTTATCTACCTAGAGAATTAACGTCAGAAGTTCCAATAGACTCTTCTCATTGTTTCTCATGTTGTAGTTGATGATAAAGCTATAGAAGGTCATGGGTAGTGATGATAGGATGAGATCTATACGCAAATCATCTGGGAACTTAATCCCTAAGATGTCTAGGAATTCATTGTAGCCAATAATCTTGACTACATGAGGATAAGCTAGCATAGACTCTCCAAGCTTAGTTGTGAACAAAGCGTTGGAGATCTCATATCTCTCATGTCTCACCTTCTCTTGATAAAGATCCTTAAGGTGAGACGTCATCCTATATGCATCCATGTTTTAATGTTTCTTCAAGATCTCATTAGACATGGCTGATAGCCAGAAATATTGGACATCTGTGGCATCATCTATATGTTTCATATAGATATATAGTTTCTCATCACTAGCCTCTTTTCTAGGTGCAACTGGAACAGGCTCCTCCGTCACATACAATTTTCTCTCGTGGTGAAGGATGACGTGTAAACGCCTCTACCACTCTTAGAAATTGGTGTTGGTGAGAGGGTTTTCCTTCTCGAGTATGGTTTAAAATGATATGTTTGAAGTTATTTTTATTTTCGTTTCTACAAAATTAAGATGAGAAAATATTTTAGTACTTTATCATGATAAAATTGAGAAAAATAAATAAATTAATACTTATTTTTCTCCCACTATTTTATCGAAATTCAATAGCCCTCACCATTGACTTCAGAACATTCTGTTGCCTGAATATTCTAGTGGAGAGGTTCCATATTTCCCTTCGCATTACCTGAAATAGGGTTGGTCAAGCAACTAGAAATGTTTTAGGTAGGCATTACAAATTCCAAATGCATTAACTCGCAGTTCCTTGATCTATTGAGTGGACTCCCCAATACTAAAATCCTTTTATTTTGGATTTCCTCAACCTTTGCCTCTTGGTCACACAAAGTCCTATTGTGGCAGTCAATCCTTGATGTGAACCAAGTCTTTTCAACCAAAAACCTTGAATTATAATTCTATGATAAATGAAAGCACCCCAACTAGGGTTGGTCAAGCACTTTGAACTATGGTTCAATTATAACCAAGATTATGGAAGGCTATACCGACTTAATATTTATTTGAGGGATTTTATACTTATACGTAAATTTCCATTTTATTATATTTCTTAAATGATTTTTAATATTAAGTGGGATATAATTAATTGATTAACCATGTCTAAGATAATATTTACGCATAATTCAGTCTTATTTTAGTTCCATATTGCATTCTTGTTTAATTCATTAATTATGTGATCACAACAACACACCCCTAATAAATAAATCATGCAACTAACAGAAATAAAATAAATGGTATGATTATGAACTTGTTTTATTGTTTAGTTTATCTAGTGGTTGATAAACTAACCTAAGACCTAGGGTAGAAACACCTTGAACCTTTTGGGTTTTTGTTTACAATTTTCCACCTGTCAACCTTTGAATCTCCATGGATTGGTTTCACCTTGGCTCCTAACTTGAGACACCTCCACTAGCTTTGGAGATACATCTATTACATATGCTTTTATCTCACTCGAAGGTGAGGGGTAAAGTGGGTTTTACATAAAAGAAACATTGGGCACATAGGCCCTACATATTAATGTTGAGAAGGCCCACAGGCTGACAAATTTAATTAAAATAAAAAAATTAAAAGAAACCATCCATGTACAATGGTCCCAGTCTAGCTCATGATCGTCCATATATGCAATTATATTTACACATAAATAAAACTATCATTCAATTCTTTAATTGGTCTTGTTTAAGGTAAATCACGTTCGAATCAATTAATTATCTTTAATTAATCAATACTTTTTTCTTAAACCTTTTTTCTGAATTTCCTTGAGATTCACATCCATCATAATTTTAAAAAAAAATTCATTTAAAATTATCTTTGTATGTAACTTTTACCTTGGAGGTAACCTGGTGAATTCCCATTCATAACTACCCAATGAGTAGAAATGATCATTTATGCAGATGTTAAATTAAACACATATATATATAACACCTATCATGTGTTGTGCCTTAGCTTTACGCCTACACCATGGTACACATCTCAAGGGTTTGTATAATATAATAATAAATTTTAATAAATCTATGTAATTTCTATGAGTACACAGTGTGTAGTTACAACTACACTACGTGTAATTTCTTTCACCATCCATCCGAAGTACACACTCGGGGATATGGTGTGTATATGTACTTCATAAATCTTTAAAGTACACAATGTGTCCAGTGGGCCACACACCATGTGGTATCCACGTTACAAGGTCTCCAACCGAGCAAGCCATGTATGGGGTACATGGTCAAACCCTAACCTAAAGGGACTACACGTCGTGTCCAGTGGGCCATATGGAGTGTAATCGGAAACCACATGCCACCTATTCCTGGTCAACACATTGAGTCATTTAAGACTTAGATAAACTCTAACACACCACTTGGTTTGGAAAACCAGTCCAATGCATTGATCCTCAAATACATGGCGTGTACTGTCGAATACATGCCATGTGTTCTGGTGTTGCATGGCCAAGAACCTTTGGCACCTTTGGATGAGATCCTCTATTTTATTTTAATCAAAATTAAAAGAAAAAGATCATTTCTGTAAGGTGAGTGAGAAATGAGAGATGAGGAATAGATCTTGATATTCATATTTGCAGAATGATTAACTTGAATTGAAACAACTAAATTATTAAATGTGTAAATCATCAAAGAAAAAATAAATAATTATAATCAATGATATGACCCCTCTAATACCACTTTTAGGTTCCAAGTATAGTGGAAGTGTGTGGATGGGTGTACCCAACTTTAATTTTTCCGTTAAAAATGATCAATCTGAGATCTGTCACGATGATAAAACATCAGATCTTCAAAATAGAATGAAGAATGAAATAAAATAGGGGAGTCCTAGAACCATAGATAAGATTATCATATGTTGGTTATAATTAATTTAATTAAAAGACAAGAATTACCTTGATGTAATTCTCTATCCGTTGATGTTTCTGGTCACGATTCAATGTGATCCATCATTGCATCATAGAATCCAAGTGTAATCTTCCTCTAGCGGTGATCCACACTGGCTCCACGTATCCCTGGATGTTTCGAAAGGGATCTTTAGGTGCTATCATGGAAGAGACTTCACTTGCGATGTCCTCCTTCAATCGCCTTGAGAGCTACTTCCAAAGTGCTCTCCTTGATCTGGTGGAGGATCTCTCTCGTAACTTGATAGCGTTCTTGGAGAAAAGGAATTCTCTCTTGGATTGATAGATTTTTCCAGATATGTTTTTCACAACCGCAAATAATGGATAGGCTAATGAGAATAATGTAATTGGGATTTTAATTACTTAGAATAATAAAACGAATTAATTACCCAAAAGCATTTATTCATTTCATTTAATTCTTAATAAAATCCAATGTCTAATAATAACAGTTGACTATTGTTATTACTGAAATGTGCCCAGGGAATTACACTTAATATTATTTAATTAAATAAATAATATCATTTCTCACAAATCCCTAGAAAAACTACATGGTGTGTATATATTAATATACACGGCGTGTACTTTTGTTTTTCCATTTTTTTATTTCCTCCACCACATTTATTAGACCTTGAATAATGTCTATTTATTTCTTAAATAAATATCACTACATTACTCACTAATAAATATATTATTTCTCCCACAATATATTCTCTCAAATAATTAGTGTTGAAATAAATTCGATTAGGAATCCTTGAATAATTATTAAACCACAATCGGGAATAATCTTTATTCAACTTGTTAAATGAATATTTAACTGAGATACTTGGACACACTTAGTGTGTGACCCTCTAGGACTCTTTCTCAGTGGAATTAGGTGAATCCTGCCTAAAGTCCAAGTTTAGTGTCTAGAAACATTCCAAGGCACCCCATATAGAAAGAATTTAACATCGCAATGACGTGTCACCTCCTACGAACATTTACCGTGTAATGTAATCTATTTATCAGGATATCTTGAATCAAGTGGGTTTCATGTTAGTGTCATAAACCCATGTTCTTGATTATTCTTTATTTGACTTTCTTGGATTAAACTCACCCATTTCTTACCATGGACATGGATTTATTTAGGTTATATCAATTCCATCAAAGGGCTTGAGATATCAACTTTCATTAT
This sequence comes from Viscum album, assembly GCA_963277665.1. Classification (NCBI taxonomy): domain Eukaryota; kingdom Viridiplantae; phylum Streptophyta; class Magnoliopsida; order Santalales; family Viscaceae; genus Viscum; species Viscum album. Next base: position 78,611,847 of record OY728133.1, on the reverse strand, counting down.
GGAACAGAAGGGACAAATCCTTTATTGTATTATCTATTAATGCAGTATTACTCGTGACCCACCCAACATATCCTCCCTCACTACAAATAGAGTGTTGTCATATTTTTCATCAATATATCTAAGTGCACGAGTTATAATACCCATTAATAATAATCTTAAAATCTAAGAACCAATGCACACGTCCGCAGATAGAAACATCCAATGACACTATGAAATGTAGATTTCCTACTATTGGGTCTCATTCTCATAATATCCTCCTGGATATTACCAAGGTAGAACACAATGAAAAGGTGCCTCAAAGTTTTATGATTACTAACCCCTAATGGCATGTATTATTTGTGTCCCTCAAATAACATCATCTGACCATAGAACATATATTCAACAATAGTGTTATGGCACTTTCGGGTTCTCATCATAGTAGGGATCCTCTATGACCCTTTGGTTCAAAATCTATCCTTAGGAAATTATCACATGCATTTTCATTTAGAATAATAATCAATATGTGATTAAGTATTTATTTAATGAATAAATTACAAAGTAGTTGGTTCTAGGCCACCAACTCCAACATAAAGACCATGGGGTGTTTTCCCTAACATTCAGGATAGGGAAGATACGGATGGATGACTACCCCCTCTCCTTGATCTCCCTTCAACATTAGATTTTGATGATACTAATGGTTTATAATTTGGTATATGGTGGGGGTCATGCATGGTATGGGGAGAAAATGAGGTTGATTTCCTATGTGTTCATGATACCCTGCTACCCTGGTTACCTGATACATGATATGAGATTGGTGCGGTAATACTTGATATGTGGTTGGTGTCATAAGACTTGATATGTGGTTGGTATTGTGAGATATGATATATAGTTGGTGTATTTATTTGTGGATATATAAGGGATGTGAGTAAAGGATGTCTTATTATTGGGAGGGAGTGAAAAAACAGTGGGGAAGTGGTTGTGGAGATCCTTTATCTACATTCTTATAATATTACTTTACTGCTCTTGGATGTGTTATTTGGTGAGAGTCTTAGTGAGGATGGGGGGGATACTAGTTGATCTGTGTAGGTGTAGTCAGTTATGTCGTTTGTTCACTTAGGCATTAGTACTCTCTTTTTACTTTTCATGAAAGGATTTTGATATGATCTTACTGAGTATACATGTTATGCTCATCCTATGTATATAAAAATTGTTTTTTGGGTTTTTAGGAGGGCCTTGGTGATTAATTTATCTAGTACTAACTCAAAGATTGTTTTTTTACAATATTTACCATAAATTTTACTTTTGGTATTGTTTTATCTTTGGATATGTTTGTATATATTTTATATTCATGCGTGTGGGATATTTCTTGTATGGGATTTCGGATTGTTTCTTTTACAATATGGTGGTTTGGTTGGTGGTTTTATATTATGATTTAGGGATGTTGAGGGTAATGCCTCCCATTTGAGTGTTTTATACCCTTGACACAATCCACCAACCTAGGGCCTAATGGAGGTAGGACTCAGGGGGGGGTCTCCTTTTCATTGTCGCTCTAGGAAGGGTGTTAGTTGAGGGGGGGTTGTGACAGTGTGTCATACCACAAACACACCTAGCCATACACCAGAGGCTACTGATTACCAGTGAGTGTCCATGAGTAAAGTGGTTAAACTATACCCTCATAGGTATATATAGACAAAAATAAAAATGGAAGAAACATGTAAGCATTCATATAAATAGAAGGGAAGAAAAGAAATACATCATAGTTACATCCCATCAATAAATAACATCAACCCCCATGCTATAATAAAATGTGTATAAATAATTTTAGGTAGAAATAAAAGATATAAACAAGATTCCCCTTAGGAAAACCATATACAGATAGTCCAAAAGGAAACATAAGGCTGGAATAGATAACAAAATGGGTCATGTGTGCATGCATGGCCCCAATTCCCAGCTTCTATTATACATCTCATCTCAACAATTAGTTACAGTTCCCTTTACCCTACTTGAAACACAACCATAAAGTCTTATTAGATACAAGGGTGTCTATGTAGGGTGTGAGTATAACTTAGTAGTCCACCATAAATGATGTCCCTAATTATATGTAGTAACATTGTTTCATGTATAGTGTGATATTCTCAAAAATAAAATAAATAAGAAAAGGCAGCAATAACACATATGTCACCACTATGGGTGAAACACATCCATTTGGGTGTGAACATAATAGATCCGGCTAGTGTCGAGGTGTCTCTGGGGATATCACATAATCATAAGATAACGACTTGCTCTTGGGCATTGTTCCCTAATAACATATCCAAAGACAATGGATATGTTTTAAAAGTGGGTGCCTTATACCCAAATTTATTTGTACTTTTGATTACCATATCATAGATGTAGTAAGTTATACATGATGATTTCTTACCATTTTAGTGTATACATTTATGTGTCCAATATTTAAATGGTAATGTCCATAGATTAATTTTCATATCAAAAGGTTATAACAGATCCTAGGGTATAATGAGAACCTCAAGATACTATGAAATTAATCTTAAATATATGTCATAGGGTGTAGATACATCATACTAACTGGACATAATTTATGTCTCACTATCAGGTGTTGGGGGCTCATAAGCATTGAGACTTCTTCTCATGAAGTTTGCACTTGGTGATATCTAGTAGTTGAGATCATGAAGATAGACTCACCAATAGAAATACTACATGTTTTAGGTGTCGTTGGATGTTCTTATATACAGACATGTGTATTGGTCTCCTAAATTGATATCATTATCAATGTGTGTCATTTGATTGCGTACTTTGATACAAATAAAGAATAATGATAATGAAATCGTGGTGAGGTAGCTTGTGTTGGGTGCGTCATTAGTGGTATGACATAGGTTGAATGGTTAAGATATAATTTTTCGCTTCTGAGTTGAGGGAGTAATATATCTTAGGCCTGGTTTATCAAGATGGTAATACCTTCATAAGTCTTTGTCCAAGGTATTCGAGGGTAAATCCATCTAGTTAAATCAAAAAATAATAAATAAAGAAAGTAATGATGATGTAACGTCCCGGTTCTGGGTGTCGTCCAAAGGTTCCCCATACCCGGTTAGTCACATGGCCTTAAGCACATTTCTCCAAATGCCAGAGGCTACCGACTAGCAGTGAGGGCCTTGGGTGTGATAGTGGGGAAACTATGCCCTCATTGGCAGAGTAACACAATAGAATAACAATAATATACAATAGTGAAAGCAGTAATACATACAATAAGTAAACAGTGGAAAAATAAAATTAAATAAACAACTGGAGAACATATATAAATGATGCATGACACATATGTCTAGGAAAGCAGCCAAATAAGTCACAATGCTGTAATAAAAAATAGAAACCAAAGTACTGAAAAATAAATAAACTTCAACATCATCACAAGCCTTAGCTTGATCTCATGCTCTCCAGCTTCACAACAATCAAGTACCTAAAGTAAAAGGGCTCTTTACCTTACTTATACCTACAACAATATAATCTGTGTGGGTCCAAAAGCATGACCCAAACAGGTGTGAGACGAATCCTAGTAGGCAACCACCAAAAGACCTATGCCTAACTATTATTGAATATATATATATATAGCACGAAAATATGAAAAATGAAGTAATAAACAAGGAAGTACTCAAAGTAAACAATCCTACGGTTTCAACTACATTCATTTACATCTACCAATTATTTAACCAATCAACACAATAAACCCTCTGGAAAGTTCTCACAATCTAACCCCTTTGGTTCAGCTTAGACAAAGACTCTCTGAGGAAGCACTCACCGTCAATTCCTCATGTGGTCTTTTAATGGTAAACTATAGACTCTCTGAGGAAGCACTCAACGTCCAATTCCCCCTTGTGGTCTCACAATGGTATACTACAGACACTCTGAGTGAGCACTCAACATCCATCCCTCCTATGGTCTCACAATGTGTAAAGTATAACAGAAACTCTGGGGAATCCCTCAATGTCAATTCCCCCTATGGTCAAACTACACCAGGTTCCCACAGACCTGTGTAAAGAAATCATGCACAAACGATATCCAGCAAACAAAGTAAATCTCAACTACTACTTGGATAAACAACTAGAATTCATATCACAATCATGTTATATAATAACAACTCCATCCTAACATCACTAGGCATATAAAGAAAAGCATCATAACAGGAAGTTCTAGACCCAACGACCAGTATCAATCAAACATGGGAAAACCCATCCATAGAAAGGTAATAAACCTTATTCATAAACAAACACCCTTACTCAAGAAAACAAAGCATAGTAGGCATTAACAGGGTTAAATTCCCAAAACACACAATACCCTAAACTAGGTTATTGGAAAAAATTTGCACATATAATTCAACAACATCTACATAAAGGCACAAACCACCTACCTTGACATTTTACAATCGATATAGTTGAACCTCAGCCTTTGAATCGACCTATAATGCCATAGATCTACAAAAATTTCAAAAAAGTTCAACCTTGAATAACTCAAAAAAGAGGGGAAATCAATAGAATAGGATATAGAAGAAGGAAGAACTCACCATGTCAATTCCAATGCAATCGACGGTGTTTGATTCGGAGAACAGACGGCCAAATGGGGGCTCAGAGAAGAATCAGAGATATCTGTTGCTCCTGGATGAGACAGTGCTAGAAGAAGACGATTATGTCGATGAGACATGGCCCTGGTCTGATATAACAATTAAAAATAAAAATATATGACGTGGTCCCTAAGGATACACAGCGTGTATATGCCTTTACCGAGCCCCGCTTTAGGCAGTCTCCAATTCACCTCACATGGACATGTACTCGGCCTTTACACGGCCAGTACACGGCTACCCGCAACAACTGGGTACATGGTGTGTACTCCATAGTACATGACATATACTCCTTAAATTTCTAGATTCTCCCCTTTTCCTCAAAAACACCCGAGATCAAGATCCATACCTTAAAAAAATATTTGGGTTCTTACAAACTTCCCCCCTTAAAGAAATTCGTCCCCGAATTTCCATAAGAAGGAGGTGAAGAAGAATCTTCAAATAGATCTAACCACTGCAATCGCACATCAGCCTCCCTCTCCCAAGTCTTGTCATGTACTAGCCTGTGTAGCCAAAGCACCCATACCATAGAAATAGACCATCCATGGAGAACCTTCGCGTTGCGATCAATAATCCGGATAGGATTCTCCTCTAATGATGCGTCCACATCTAACACAACCTCCTCGGGTTAGAAAACATGAGACGGTTATGAGTAATAACGTCGTAGCTGAAAAATGTGGAAGATGTCATGCATGGCTTGATACCTCTGAGGTAACTAAAAACAATAGGTAACTGGCCCGACTCTCTCCAAAACCTCAAATGGCCTGACGTATCTCGATGAAAGATTACCCTGTCTCCTAATCCTCCTGTGTCCTAACCTTGGTGTGACACATAGGAAAACATGATATCCAACCTCAAACTCCAGAGGTCATCTCCAACAATCAGCATAAGACTTCTGTCATGATTGTGCAGTAGCCATTCTCTTCTTAATCAACTCCACCTACTCTATGGTCTCCTGAACAAGATGAGGTCCCAGCATAGCTGTCTCTCCTACCTCCAGCCAACATAGGGGTGATCGACATGGCCTACTATAAAAATCCTCATAAGGTTTCATCTAAATAGTCTCCTAAAAGCTATTATTGTAGGAAAACTCCACCAAAGGTGTGTGTTTCTCCCATTAACCTCCAAAATCTAGGACTCATGCTTGAATAATGTCCTCCAGCACCTGAATCGTATGCTTGGATTGGCCATCTATCTAGGGATGGTAAGTTGTAATCAGAATTACCTATGTGCCCAACTCCCTATGTAGTCCCTGCCAAACCCACAAAGTAAAACATGCATCCCTGTATGAAACGGTGGAGTGCAGAACCCCATGTAAATATACAATATCCTGGATATAAACCCCCTAGCTCATCAACATTGAAGGTATCCTTGATCGGTAAGAAGTGTGCAACCTTCGTGAGTCTGTAAATGATAACCCAAACTACATTGTTCCCTTGAGGCAGCCTCAGAAAACCTGTCACGAAGTCCATCGCGACATCATTCCACTTCCACTCAAGAATGGATAACTGCTGCAAAAGATCTACTATTCGCTGATGCTTCGCCTTCACCTGCTAACATGTGGAACACCTCATGACAAAACCAGCAACATCTCTCTTTATACAGACCCACTAATACTGACGGTGTAGATCTCAATACATCTTTGTGATAGCAGGATGAACTACCCAAACTGAGGAGTGAAAATCCCGCATCAACTCCTTGCATATGTCTACGGACACCCATACGAATCTATGAAAACGCAAGGTCTCATCCTATCCTATTGTCCATCCGGGAATAGGGTCCTCTCCTGACACACTCTCCCATAGAACTAGGCCTTTAGAATTTGATAGCTGCCTCATTCTCATTCACTCGAGTAGATTAGAGGTAATAGCTACAGAAGAAAGAAACTTCTACCCCTATCTGTCAAGCACCTCCAAATGCATCTAATAGAATATAGACATAAGCTGCCACTCATTGTTGGCCTCCTGAACTGCCTGTATCTTAGTACTTCTACTCAATGCATCAGCCATTGTGTTGCCTTTCCCAGGAATGTAGGCAGTCTCAAAGTCAAAGGACTTATGGTACTCAACCCACCTTCGTTGTCTCAAATTCAGATCACGCTGAGTGAAGATATACTTGAGACTTTTTTGGTCGGTGAAAACCACAAAATGCTCTCCCAACTGATAATGTATCCAAAATCGTAAAGCATAAACAACTACAACCAACTTGAGATCATGCGTTGGGTAATTTCTCTCATGTGGACTCAACTGTCAAGACCCGTACACAATGACTCCTTCCCCCTACATAAGCATTACTCCCAGCCCGATACCTGATGCACCAGAGTAAACAGTATAGCTCTTGCTTGGATCTAGAAAAACTAGTATCAGTGCTAAAGTCAACCTCCCTTTCAGCTCCTGAAAGACTGAATCACAGGAATCTGTCCATAAGTACTTCGCACCCTTCTTAGTCAGGCCCTTCAGTGGCGCTGCTAAGCATGAAAAGTCCTGTATAAAATGTCTGTAGTAACCAGCCATCCCTAGAAAACTCTGTACCTCAAAGACGTTCTTAGGATTCTCCCAGAAAAAAAACTACTCTCACTTTCTATGGGTCTACTTATACTCCTGACTCTGAGATAACATGACCCAAAAAGTGAATCTGGTCCATCCAAAAGTGGCATTTTGAGAGCTTAGCATATAACTGATGCTCTCTCAGTGTACTCAAAATGATCTCAATATGGGTAGCATGGTCGTGTCGAGTGTGAGAGTACACCAAGATATTGTCCATGAAGACCACCATAAAATAATCCAAGTATGGATGGAACACTCGGTTCATTAGTTCTATAAAAACTATGGGTGCATTTGTGATACCGAACGGCATAACCACATACTCGTACAGATCATACCTACTCTGAAAGGCTATAAGAGGTATATCTGATGGTCTAACGCGCAACATATGATAACCGGATCTCAATTCAATATTCAAGAACACTTGATCTCCTTGAATTTGATCAAAGAGATCATCAATACTTGGTAAGGGATATTGGTTTCTGACCGTCAATTGGTTCAGCTTCCGATAATCCACACAAAGTCTGAGGGTAACGTCTGCCTTCTTTGCAAACAGGACAGGTGAACCCCATGGAGAAGTATTGGTTCAGATGAAACCCTTTGTCTGTAACTCCTCTAATTGCTTCTTGAGATCATGTAACTCTGTTGTATCCATCCTATGAGGAGGAATGGACACTGATGCTGCTCTTGGCATAAGCTTGATAGAAAAGTCTACCTCTCGCTCTAAAGGTAAACCTGAAAAGTCATCTGGAAAGACATCCTGGAAATGATCCACCACTGGAGGAAAGTCCATCTGTGAAGTCCCTTGATCATCCAAATACAAACTAGAAATATGGGATATAACTTCTCCCAACCCATGATTCTTAGGTCCCACTCTGCTCACCTGGACATCCCATTCGCCCTTATGGAGAAACAACCCACCCTCTAGTGATGTGAAACTCACCCTATGGTGGTAGAAATTGACAAAAACCTAGAAGGGAACCAATCAATCCATTCCTAGAATGATATCATAGCTCATCATCTCTAATACATAAAGGTCCCATAAGAAATGACACCCACAAACCTCAAGAGGGAACACCTTGTACTGATGTACACTAGCCATTCTAGTCCCCAACGGAGTGTCCAGCATCAAGATATCTGCAAAAGTAAATATATAGATCCCCAGGCTCTCCACAAAAGAAATAGATATGGAACTATGGGAAGCCCCTGTATTGAAAAGTGAAGAAGCTAAAATTGAGGCAACTAGAATCATACCTCTAACTATTGAGGGTCTGGGATTCTAATCCTATTGGGTCTACTCCACTACAAAATTCTGACTTATATCGTGGCCCTGTGAGGATATATGTGATCCCTGAGCTGATCCACCCTACGACTATTGAAAATCTTGTGTCTGACCACTGCAGCCACAACCTCCACCTGGGCCTGAATGGCCTAAAGAACTCCAGTTCCCTGACTAATGTGGGACTGGTGGTTCTACTCCAGTATGAGGAGTCGAAACAAAACCCCTATCACCAACTGCTGGTGAGAAAATCTGACAGAAACCCTGAAGATGACCCATATTTCCAAAATTTAGGTGCTCAACTAGGTCTCTCGGGCAATGTGGCCTTGTATTCCCACTCTTCCCGCACTGGTAGCATACCACTTGGCTACCTGAAGAAGTATTATGCCTACTCAGATCTCCACGTGTAGACTCCCTACAGTGACTCCTACTATCAATCTAGGGGGTACTAACTCCGGATTTTGATCCTCCCTAGCTCATAGCCCCATAATCCCTTAGGCTGCACTTTGTGATCAGTGCTTGGTTGACTATAGAAGTTATGGAAGACAACCTGAAGATGTTCACCTGATATCGAATGTCATGCCTGAGACCATCCTCAAACTTCATTGCTAGGAATAACTCATCACCCTATGGAATGGGTGTGAAGCATTGAAGCTCTGTGAAGCGAGAATATTACTCCATGACTGAGAGAGTACCCTACTCCAAAATCATGAACTCTCAGGCTCAGTTGGCCCTTAAAGTCTCTAGGTAGAATTAATCATAGAAGGCATGCTGGAACTCATCCCAAGCCATACCCTGCCGGTTCCCTACCTGTGATATCACATCCCACCATCTCATAGAGGAATATTGAAGCATATACGTAGCGAGCTTAACCCTCCTCTATAAAGGCATCTCTAGATGCTCAAAGATCGACAACATGGCTTCTAAACATGACTCTATAGCCTGAGGTCCTCCATCCCCTGAGAATGTGGGAGGATGTTGCTACTGAAAAACTCATGTCAGCTCTACCATAAACAGGGCAAGATGTGGTGCTCCCTAGAATGTCTACATAAACCTCATGAATCCTTCTTGGAACTGTACATCAGCACCTGTATCCAGAATGACGGTTGGTGCCAAGACAGGCACAACTGGAGAATATGCTGGTAGTCCCTGTTCTACCATGTCTAGTGTCTGATCGTTTCCCTGTATCTGGTGTACAATTGGAGGACGTATCGGTGGCATGACTCGGCAAGGTCAATCACACACCTTAGTTCAAGATTATCAAGGAATGAAACTTAGAAGTGTAAGAAAGGAACAGGATAAAGAAAACATTCAAGTTCTTAAAAACATGGATACATGGCATGTATGAACCTTACACGGCATGTTCCCTTAAGCCTTTACATGGGCGTGTACTTCTACCATCCATGGTTGTGTAACACCCCATACACATAGTGTGTTCTCTTTTGACACGGTGTGTACTTGAATCTTTCCCCATACCCAAGTTCCTCTACATGACTAAACCACGTGGTTCTCTTAGAACAAAACTACACGGCGTGTTTATACCAAAAACAGCATGTACTATAAGTATTTCACTGACCCATGTCATTGGTCACACGTCCAGATACACGGTCAACTCTACATGGCGTGTTCAATCTAGACATGGCGTGTACTACTTGAGTTTCATCCATCTGTGTCGTTGGTCACATGACTGGACACATGGTCTCTACAACATGACGTGTAATCCAAGTACACGGTGTGTTCCTTAAAACAATTCCCAACCATGTGTCTCTTCCCACACAGCCAGTCACACAGTTAAGGACTACATGGCGTGTACATACAGTAAACGGTGTGTACTTAAGAAAATTTGTTCCCTCCCAAATAGAAGGATACATGGCGTGTATTCATCATTACACACCATGTATTCTGGGTTTTTCCGGATAGTAAGCCTCAGAAACTACTCTGGAAACCCATAAAAATACTAAAAAAACATTAAAGTTCCAAATTCCAATCAGTGGGGGACCATAATTTCTGTGAATCAAAGCTTGGCGTCATATACATGTATATTACAAGATATAACAGTGAAATAAATCACATGATTCACCAAATCCCGATCCATGAGGGCCCATAACATCTCAAGAACCAATGTTTAGTGTCCATTCAAATGATACTTTAAATATCTCAATACCCCATTAAAATAGAAGGCATTATATCAAGGCGTTTATCACAACAGCATGCATATCTATCACAACACCTATCACAACAACATGCAATCGGTAATGCACCCTAAATGGAATGACAAGAATTCGTGACATGTGATCTCTAGCAAGTGCCTATATGATTCATGAGATGGAATAGCCTCATATCATCAGGTTGCAATAGAAATAGAACCTCAATAACATTAATTATAATAGCACAAAACATGTGAATCACCCAACGATGAAATCAAATCAACTGTAATAATTGAAAAACTGGAAAAATTGCAATATTTGAGGCATATTGTATTTTCCCTATACACGGGTTAGCTACTCCCAAGCACAACTTATTACCAATAGCTTATTCCTTCCTATCCCTGTCTACAAACTCTAAATAGTAAGCCAAGAAGAAAATAATCCCTCTCATACCACTTTGTAATGTCTTGGTTTTGGGTGCCGCCCAAAGGTGCCCCGTACCCGGTTGGTCACATGGCCTCAAGCGCATTTCCCCAAACGCCAGAGGCTACCAACTAGCAGCGAGGGTCTTGGGTATGATAGTGGAAAAGCTATGCCCTCATTGGAAGAGTAACGTAGCGGAATAACAATAATATACAACAACAGAAGTAGTAATACCATACAATAAGTAAACAACAGAAGACTAAAAGTAAATAAACAACTCGAGCACATATATAAATGATGCATGATGCATATGTCTAGGAAAGTAGCCAAACAAGTCACAATGCTGGAATAAAAAATAGAAACCAAAGTACTGAAAAGTAAATAAACTCCAACAGCATCACAAGCCTCAGCTTGGTCTCATGCTCTTTAGCTCCACAGCAATCAAGTACCTAAAGTAGAAGGGCTATTTTCTTTACCTGTACCTGCAATAATATAATCTATTTGGGCTCAAAAGCATGACCCAAACAGGTGTGAGGTGAATCCTAGAAGGCAACCACCAAAATAATTGTGCCTAAATGTCAGTGAATATATATATAAAAGGCAGATATGAAAAATGAAGTAATAAACAAGGAAGTACTCAAAGTAAATAATCCTACAGTTTCAACTACATTCATTTACATATACCAATTATTCAACCAATCAACACAAGAAACCCTCTGGGAAGTTCTCATAGTCTAACCCCTCTAGTTCAGCTTATACAAAGACTCTCTGATGAAGAACTCACCATCAATTCCTCCTGTGGTATTTTAACGGTAAAGTGTAGACTCTCTGAGGAAGCACTCAATGTCTAATTTCCCCTATGGTCTCACAATGGTATACTACAGACACACTGAGGGAGCACTCAACGTCCATCCCCCCTATGGTCTCGCAACGTGTAAAGTATAACAGACACTCTGGGGAAGCCCTCGTCGTCAATTCCCACTATGGTCTAACTACACCAGGTTCTCACAGCCCTGTGTAAAGAAATCATGCACAAACAATATCCAGCATCCAAAGTAAATCTCAAATACTACTTGTCTAAACAACTACAATTCATATCACTAGAATTTCATATAATAACAACTCTATCCTAACAGCTCTAGGTATAGAAAGAAAAGCAGTCTAACAGGAAGTTCTAGACCCAACGGTCAATATCAATCAAACATGGACAAACCCATCCATTGCAAGGTAATAAACCTTATTCATAAAAAACACCCTTAATCAAGCAAAAAAAAGCATAGCATGCATTAACAAGGTTAAATTCCAAAAACATGTGAGACCCTGAACTAGGTTATTGGGAAATTTTTGCACATATAATTCAACAACATCTATAGAAAGACACAAACCACCTACCTCGATGTTGTACAATCGATATATTTGAACCTCATCCTTTCAATTGACCTAGAACATTGTAGATCTACAAAAATTTCAAAAGCGTTCAACCTTGAATAACTCATGAAAGAGGAGAAATCAATATGAGAGGCTCTAGAAGAAGGAAGAACTCAATGTGGCGATTCCAATGCAATTGACGGTGTTTGATTCAGAGAACGGATGGCCAAACGGGCGCTCAGAGAAGAATCAACGATATTTATTACTCTTGGATGAGACAACACTAGAAGAAGATGATTATGTCAATGATACGCGACCCCAGTCTGATATAAGAATTAAAAATAAAAATATAGCGTGTTCATTGAGGATACACGGTATGTATAGGCCTTTATTGGGCCCCACTTTAGGCGACCTCTAGGTCACCTCACACGGTCTTGTACTCGGCCGTTACACAGCCAATACACGACTACCCACGACAACTGGGTACACAGCGTGTACTCCAAAGTACACGCTGTGTACTCCTTAAATTTTTAGATTCTCCCCTTTTCCTCAAAAACACCCGAAATCAAGATCCATACCTGAAAAAAAAAGATTCGGGTTCTTACAGATGACACAAGTGTGCATCCTACTTTATAAGATATCTAAAGACAAAGAGATTATATGACACAATACCTGTTTGTAGGTTCTTTATCATCTCTATGACTATTCCTTATCTTTTTAGAAGCCTTGAACATTCAAGGGTTTCCCACCACAGGGCTCGAGAGTTGTCTAAGTTATCAATCACTGATAAATAAATAAATTTATTATTATTCAAGTAAATAATAATTAGGTTGAATTTATTTATTAAATGTATTAATGAGATATTTAGTGAATACAAGAAATAATATTATTCTAATGAATATTATATTAATATTCAAGATTCATATAAGATTAGCAGGAATTATGAGTCGAGTTAAATGACTCGGTTTTATCACGTAATATACTTAATATATATTACAGATATGTGATAAAATATTAATAATATTATGACATGGTTTATTTTTTCATGATTATTATTTATTACTTATTTATGTGGACGTTTAATAAATGGGGGCTGGGGAACCCTTTCCGAATATTTGAGCATCAATTATAAATAGGAGAGAGGCACTCGCATGATGACTATTCACTACGAATTTTTCAGAACCTCTCTCTCCTCTCCCACTTTCTAAAGAGAGATGATCTTGATCCAAGTGAACAGATCGAGCTCATATCCTTGCATCGAAGGCAAGTCAATGTGGTAATTTTCAAGACGTCGAAGGCATCGTCAGATCACTGCACTAGCACCCAGAATTTGACAATCGATGCTCCTGTGGATTTTAAAGCATGTGTGGAAGATCTAGAGGGATTATTCTTTGGATCCTTCAAGCAAAGGTCGCTGACAACAAGCGACGAACAAGCATGCTTCAATTTGAATGAGGTACACATTCAGTTTTAATTTATGTACTATGTTTAATTTACACAGGATCCTTGGACCATACCAGTTCTCTATCACTAGAGACGACAAGTTCTGTCATACTAATGATTACAAATTTTTAAATCATTGGTCCATCAGATTCCACTACCACCCTGGTACATTCAATTGGTATCAAAGTGATCACATATATTATTTGATCCAAGAAAAAATTAATTTTCATTAAATTAAGTAAAGGTTTTAATTTTGGTACCAACAGATTCGACCGCGCGTCAATCCGATCTCGAATGGCCAAGTTATGGAAATTCAATGAGTTGATTCGAATCGATCATGGGTTTTTATGGATATTAAAATTATGATTTCTGACAGTGGTACAGTGATCAGAATAGTGTTTTCCGACCACCCTTTTCTTCCACATAATTGTGGAATAAAAAAATATAATAATAATTATTATTATTATTATTGTTGTTGTTGTTGTTGTTGTCTTACTGACTATTTTCATAACATGTGAAAATTTGTAAAATCGACTTGGCAGTTAGTGTGGAATTATCCACACAAAACAAAGAAGGAAAATGGTTGCCACGTGTATGGAATTTCACACTTGAAAACAAAAATAAAAAACTAATTTAAAATTAAGGAGGGTTAGCCCCCCCCCCCATGGACAGCTCGGGTGGGACCCCCTTGCGTCGTGCTCCTCCCTGGCGTAAGAGGCAGCCACAACTCCTTCTCCTCAGGTGGATGCCTCCCATTACTGACGACCTAGTTTGAGAGACACCACCTTCATAGAACCAGAGGTATGCACATCCTCCCTCAATGGTAGTCATACTACATCGGCTGAACCAGCACCCAAACCGCCCAGCAGGTGGACCTCACCGGCCACCCTCCACCCACGGCGCTGCCTCCGCTAGCCCGCTCGACAGAACCCGCCGTAAGGGTTGAGTCTCATTTGACTCTAAATTAGGCTTGTTCCCTAGTTCTATGTGAATTTGATGTATGTAAAAAGATGGAAAAATTTCCTTGATATCATTTATGCTAAGTGATAGAATCAAAACCTCAAGGAGCCTCTCCTAATGGAACTTCTAAATCAACTGAAATGATGTATAGAAGTGTTTCTCCCTCACCCAAAAATGAGTATTTCAAGTAATTTGGCATGATTTAAGCACAAAACCCACTATTTTATGAGGATGGAAGAATTTTAGGTTGAGGTACCACAAAGTCCTCGATGGGGGGCTTGTAGAGATTGGTGATAGTTAACAATGTTTCCTCATTGCTATCCCCTATGGACAAACCTTGAATGTTCTCTTTCATATTTATTTTAAAAGATATGTTTCATTTTAAATTACTTAATTATTTCCAAAAACTCACCCTTCATGTCTTCCAAACACTCATCTCCCAAAAAACCCCTTAATTTTCAAGAAATCCTCTTTATGTGTGGGTTCCTTAATAGTTTTTAAAATATTGAATTTCTTAATTTCATCCCCAATATTAAAGATCAATTTTCCTTTCACTGCAACGATCACAGCTGCCCCAGTGGCAAGAAAAGTTCTCTGAAAGATGATGGGCATTGTAGGTTCTGGGCGTAGTGGAAGCGCGTTGGTGGGGATACCTAACTTTAATTTTAGCATTAACAACGATCAATCTGAGATCCATCACAATAATAAAACGCCGGATCTTTGGAATATAACGAAGAACAAAAAAGAAAGAGGGGAGTCCTGGAACCATAGATAGGATCATCATATGTTGGTTATAATTAATTTAATTAATTGACAAGAATTACCTTGATGGAATTCTTTCTTCTTTGATGTTTCTGGTCACGATCTGATGTGATCTGTCATTGCATCGTAGAATCCAAGTGTAGGATTCCTATAGCGGTGATCCACATGTTCTCCACGTATCTTTGGACATCACTGAAGGGATCTTCAGGTGATAGCGTGGAAGAGCCTTTGCTTGCGATGTCCGCCTTCGATCGCCTTGATCTGATGGAGGTGGATCTCTCTCTCGTATCCTGAGAGCGTTCTTGGTGGAAAAGTAATTTTCTCTTAGCTTGAGAGCTTTTCCAAATCCGTTGTGCACAACCACACAAAAAATGGCTAGGCTAATGAGAAATATATAATTGGGATTTTTAAATACACAGAATAATAAAATGAATTAATTACCTAAAAGCATTTCTTCATTTCATTTAATTCTTAATAATACCCCATGTCTAATAATAACAGTTGACTATTATTATTACCTGACATATGCCCAATGAATTACACCTAATATTAATTAATTAAATAAATAATATTATATCTCATAAATTCCCAGAAAAAAAATACACGACGTGTATATTTAATATACACGGCGTGTACTTTTTTTCCATTTTTCTTTATTTCCTCCACCACATTTATTAGACCTTGAATAATGGCTATTTATTTCTAAAATAAATATCACTGCATTACTCGCTAATAAATATATTATTTCGCCCACAATATATTCTCTCGAATAACTAGGGTCGAAATAAATGCGATCATCCATCCTTAAATAATTATTAAACCATAATCGAAAATAATCTTTATTTAACTTGTTAAATTAATATTTAACTGAGATACTTGGACACACTTAATGTGTGACCCTATAGGCCTCTTTCTCAGTGGTATTAGATGGAGTCTGCATAAAGTCCAAGATTAAAGTCTAGCAACACACCAAGGTACCCATAGAGAAAGAAGTTAATGTCGCAATGACATGTCACCTACTACGAACGCTTACCATGTAATATAATCCCTTTGTCTCAATATCTCGAATCAAGCGGGTTGTATGCTAGTGCCATCAACCCATGTGCTCGATTATTCTTTCTTTGACTTTCCATAATTGAACTTTCTCATTCATCACCATGGACGTGGATTTATTTAGGCTATATCAATTCCAACAAAGGGCCTGAGATATCTACTTCTGTTATAGAACAGAAGGGACAAATACTTTCTTGCATTATCTGTTAATGTAGTATCACTCGTGACACACCCAACGTATCCTACCTCGCTGTGAAAAGTGTGTCATCATAGTTTTAGTCAATACATCTAAGTGTGTGAGTTGCAATACCCATTAATAATAATCTTAAAGTCTAAGGACCAATACACACATTCGTAGATAGGAACATCCAATGACACTATGAAATGTGGATTTCCTACTGGCGGGTCTCGTTCTCATAATATCCTCCTAGATATTACCAAGGGCGCACACCATGAGAAGGTGCCTCAAAGTTTTATGAGTCCCCACCCCTAATGGCCTGTATTATTTGTGTCCCTCAAATAAAATCATCCGACCATAGAACATATATTCAAGAACAATGTTATGGAACTTCCGGGTTCTCATCATAGTAGGGATCCGATATGACCCTTTAATGCAACAGCTATCCTTAGGACATTATCACATTCATTGTCACGTAGAAGAACAACCAAGATGTGATAAGTTATTTATTAATGAATAAAGTACAAAGTAGTTGGTTCTATGCCACCAACTCCAACAGACTCCCACTTGGACTAGAACCAACTGCTAACAACCTTTAACCCACTAGCTCTCACATGATATTCATGCTTCTACTGAGATATGACTTTAGTCATGGGGTCTACCACGTTCTCTTCTGTGGACACTCTTCGCACTGCAACTTCACCTCTTTGATAGAAATCCCTCAAGAGGTGATACTTCTGGAGTATGTGTTTTGACCCTTGATGTGACCTTGGTTCTTTTGCAAAAGCCACTGTTGTAGTATTATCACAATACAACATGATAGGATCTTTACTACTAGGCACCACATCAAGCTCCTGGACAAAGTTCCAAATCCAGACAGCTTCCTTGGATGCATCAGAAGCTGCTATATATTCAGACTCCACTGTAGAATCGGCGACAACTGGCTACTTTGAACTCTTCCAGCTCACAACTCCTCCATTGAGACAGAAAACATATCTAGATTGCGACTTCAAATCGTTCTGATCTGTCTGAAAACCAGCATCATTATACCCTTGAATGACAAGCTCCTTGTCTCCTCTATACACCAGGAACATATCCTTAGTTCTTCTCCGATACTTAAGGATAGTCTTGACAGCAGTCCAATGTTGTTCTCCTGGATCTATTTGATATCTGCCTACCATGCTCAGTGCATAGGAAACATCAAGTCTGGTACACAACATGGCATACATGATGGATCCTATAGCTGAATCGTATGGGATCTTACTCATTCTATCTTTCTCTTTTTGTGTATGAGGACACATTTTCTTAGAAAGATGTAGACCATGTGACACTGGAACCAATCCCCTCTTGGGTTGTTCCATAATAAATCTCATTAGTATCTGGTCAATGTATGTAACCTGACTTAGTCCAAGCAGCCTCTTGGATCTATCAGGAATGATCTTGATCCCTAAAATGTAGGCTACTTCACCTAAGTCTTTCATGGAGAAACACTTGTTCAACCAGTCCTTAACTGACTGTAAGACTGCTACATCGTTTCCAATAAGCAATAGGTCTTCAACATATACTACTATGATAATGATCACATTCCCATTAAACCGCTTATAAACACATGGTTCACATTCATTCTTAATGAAACCAAATTTATTTATGGCTTTATCAAATCGAATGTTCCACGACCTGGATAATTTCTTTAATCCATAAATGGATTTTTTCAACTTGCAAACCCGTTTGGCTTCACCTGGTGTCAAAAACCCTTATGGTTGTTTCATATAGACATTTTCCTGAAGGTTCCTGTTAAGGAAGATGTTTTGACATCTATTTTCCAAATCTCGTAGTCATGGTAAGCTGCTATGGTAAGTATGATTCTTATGGATTTAAACATGGCAACTGGCAAGAAGGTTTCATCATAGTCAATTCCTTGACATTGTCTGAATCCTTTAGCCACTAGCCTTGCTTTATAGGTTCTAACTTGACCTTCTATGTCCAATTTTATCTTGAATACCCATTTGCATCCAATAGGCTTTACATCCACGGTCTCATCAACCAGAACCCAGACTTAGTTCTGATACATGGAATTCATCTCAGAATTCATAGCTTCTAGCCATCTTGAAGCTTTTGAGCTTTCTACTTCTTCCTTGTATGAGAGAGGTTCATCATTGACCAACAATAATGATTCACCATCCTCGGTGACTAGGAAACCAAATATCTCTAGTTCCCTTGCCTCTCTTGAGCTCCTATGCATACTTGTGTTTCTAGAACCTCTTCCATGGGGACCTGTGGAACTTGTTCCTGTACCAACTCCTGTGTATCTTGAGCATCAACTTCATTGAAGTCAATCTTGATCCCACTATCCTTTTTCAAGATGTGCTCCCTCTTAAGAAAGACGGCTTTTCTGGCAACAGTCACTTTCTTGTCTGAAGGGTTATATAGGTAATATCCTTTCGTTTCCTTGGGATATCCTATAAATATACACTTTGTGCCCCGGGGTGCTAGTTCGTTGCCTAAGAAGGCCTTAACAAATGTCTCGCATCCCCATACACGTGTGTGCGACAAAATGGGTTTCATTACATTCCATAACTCAGAGGGAATTCCATTTTCCACTTTGGTTGGTACTTGGTTTAATGTGTATGTTGCAGTCTATAGTGCATATTCCCAGAAGGATAATGGAAGATCTGCATGACTCATCATCAATCTCACCATGTCCAACAAGGTGTGGTTCCTCCTATCACTAACACCATTCCACTGTGGTGTATAATTAGAAGTGAGCTGAGATAGAATCCCAGACTCCCGTAGAAGATCGATGAACTCTTGGTTCAGATATTCTCCACCTCAATCCGATCGAAGCTTCTTTATCTTCTTACCAAGCTGATTTTCTACTTCATTCTTGAATTCCTTAAATTTCTCTAAGGCTTCTGACTTATACCTCATTAAGTAGACATATCCATATCTACTCAAATAATCAATAAATGTAATGAATTAAGAATATCCACCTCTAGATTCTACTGAAAATGGTCCACACACATCTGTGTGCACCAATCCTAGAAGCTTTATGGCCCTTTTTACCTTGTCCACTGAAAGGCGGCTTGGTCATTTTTCCTTGTAAACAAGTGTGACATCTATCAAGTGGTTTTAGCTCAGTAAAGTCTAAATAGCCATCTAAGCAGAGCTTTGTCAAGCGTTTCTCGTTTACATGACTGAGACGGTGATGCCACAACTGGGTGATGTATGAGTCATGTGAGTTTTTTTCGTTATCGATTTCCAACACTTGGTTTTAGTAATTTAACACATATAAACCATTATTTAAATGCACCATACCATAACATATGTTGTTCTTATAAAAGAGACAACCCTTATTTCCAAACTTGCTAATAAATCCATCCATATCCAAACAAGATACAGAAATTATGTTCTTGGTAACACTAGAAACATAATAACAGTTATGTAAAACCAAAATCATCCAAGTTGGCAATGAGAGGTGGTAATCGCCAATGGATAAGACTGTCAGCCTCGCGCCATTGGTAGCTCAAAGATCCACCTCTCCTCTAGCAATATTTCTAAATCTACTTGGTTCCTGAATTTGAATACAGATGTGAGCCCCACAAGCTGTATCTAATACCCAATGTGTAGAAATGGAAAGATTACACTCGATAACGAACGCACCTTTAGCGTCCTCATGCTTCTGAGTGCAGTTCCTCTTCCAGTGGCCTTGCTTGCCACATGCAAAACATACCGCCTCTTGTCCCTTGACCTACCTCTGGATCTTCCCCTTCTTGGAGGGATGGTGCTCAGGGGCTTCAAACCGTTTATAAGTCTTTGGCCCATTTGTCTTGTCCTTCCTTTTCTTATTCACCATAAGGACTACGGGTTTATCACGCCCCCTGTCCTTATCTACCTGGAAAATTAAGGTCAGAAGTTCTGATAGACTCTTCTCATTGTTGCTCATGTTGTAGTTGACAATAAATCTAGAGACGGTCTTGGGCAGTGATGATAGGATGAGATCTGTATGCAACTCATCTGGAAACTTAATCCCTAAGATGTCCAGGCATTCAATGTAGCCAATGAGCTTGACTACATGAGGCCCAGCTAGCGCAGACTCTCCAAGCTTAGTTGTAAACAAAGCATTGGAGATCTCATATCTCTATTGTCTCTCCTTTTCTTGATAGAGTTCCTTAAGGTGAGACATCATGCTATACACGTCCATGTTTTCATGTTGCTTCAAGATCTCATTAGACATGGCCGATAGCATGAAACACTGGACATATGTGGCATCATCCATGTGTTTCATATAGAGAGATAGTTCCTCATCACTGGCCTCTTTTCTAGGCGCAACTGGAATAGGCTCTTCCAACACATACGATTTCCTCTCGTGCCAAAGGATGACGCGTAAATGTCTCTGCCACTCTTGGAAATTGGTGCTGGTGAGAAGGTTTTCCTTCTCAAGTATGGTTCGAAATGATATGTTTGAAGTCATTTTTCTTGTCATTTCTACAAATTAAGATGAGAAAAGGTTTAGTACTTTATTATGATAAAATTGAGACAAATAAATAAATTAATACTTATTAGTCTCCCACTATTTTATCGAAATCCGATAACCCTCACCATTGACTTCAGAATATTATGTTGCCTGAATATTCTAGTGGAAAGGATCCATATTGCTCATAGCATTACCCCAACTAGGGTTGGTCAAGAAACTTGAAGGGTTTTAGGTAGTCATTCTAAATGCCAACTGCATTAACTCGCAACTCCTTGATCTGCTGAGTGGACTCTCCAATCTTGAAATCCTTTTATTTTTGAATTTCCTCAACCTTTGCCTCTTGGTCAAACCAAGTCGTGTTGTGGCAGTCAACCCTTGATGTGAACCAAGTCAAGTCAACCCAAAACCTTGAATTAGAATTCCACGATAATTGAAAGCACCCCAATTCGGGTTGGTCAAGCACTTTGAACTATGGTTCGATTCTAACCAAGATTATGGAAGGCTATACCGACTTAATATTTCTTTGAGGGATTTTATCCTTATACGTAAATTGCCATTTTATTATATTTGATTACATGCTTGTTAATATTAAGTGGGATATACTTAAGTGATTAACCATGTCTAAGATAATATTTTACGCATAAGCCGGTCTTATTTTAGTTTCATCTTGCATGTTTGTTTAATTCATTAATTGTGTGATCGTGACAACACACCCACAATAAATAAACCATGTAACTAACATAAATAAAATAAATGGTGTCATCATAAGTTTGTTCTATTGGTTAGTTTATCTAACGGTTGATAAACTAACCCAAGACCTAGGGGAGAAACACCTTGAACCTTTTGGGTTCGTGTTTATAGCTTTCCACCTGTCCACATTTGTATCTTCTTGGATTGGTTTCACCTTGGCCCCTAACTTGAGTTGCATCCACCAGCTTGGGAGTTTCATCCATTACATATGCTTTTATCTCACACGTAGGTGAGGGGTAAAACGGGGTTTTATCTAAAAGAAACATTGGGTGTGAAAACCCTACATATTAATGAGGAGAATGCTCGCAGGCCAACAAATTTAATTTAAATAAATAAATTAAAAGAAATCATTCACATACAAAGGTCTTGGTCTAGCTCATGATCATCCATACATACAACGATATTTACGCATAAATAAAACTAGCATTCAATTCTTTAATCGTTCTTGTTTAAGATAAATCACGTTCGAATCAATTAATTATCTTTAATTAATTAATCCTTTTATTCTAAACCTTTTTCTGAATTTCCTTGAGATTCTCATCCATCATAATTTTAAACAAATAAATTCATTTAAAATTATCTTTGTACGTAACTTGTACCTTGGAGGCAACCCGGTGAATTCTCGTTCATAACTACCAAATGAGTAGAAATGAACATTACACAAATGTTAAATTAAACACACACATATATATATAACACCTATCACGTGTTGTGCCTCAGCTTTACACCTACACTATGGTACACGTCTCAAGAGTTTGTATAACATGATAATAAATTTTAATAAATCTACGTAATTTGGATGACTACACAACGTGTAGTTCCGGCTACACGGCGTGTACTTTTGTTCGTCGTCCATCCGAAGTACACACCTGGGGACATGGCGTGTAGATGTACTTTGGAAATTTTCAGAGTACACGGTGTGTTCAGTGGGACACACACCGTGTAGTATCCGCGTTACACGGTTTCCAGCAGGGCAAGCCGTGTACGGGGTACACGGTCCAACCCTAGCCCGAAGGGACTACACGCCGTGTTCAGTGGACCACACGGCGTGTAATCCAGAAACTGTGTGTCACATGTTCCTAGTCAACACATGGTGTCATTTATGACTTAGGAATACTCCAACACACGACCTGATTTGGCGGACCAGTTCGATGCATTGAACCTAGACTACACAGTGTGTACTTCCGAATACACGCTGTGTATTCTGGTGTTGTACGGCCAGGAACATTTGGCACCTCCGGATGAGATCCTCTATTTTATTTTAATCAAAATTAAAAGAAAAAATCGTTTCTGTAAGGTGAACGAGAAACGTGAGAGGAACAGATCTCGAGATTCAGATTTTAAAGAACGATTGACTTGAATTGAAACAACTAAATTATTAAATGCGTAAATCACCAACGAAAAACTTAAATAATTATAACCAACGATATTACCCCTCTGATACCACTTGTAGGTTCCGGGCGCAGCAGAAGCGCATTGGTGGGGCTACCCAACTTTAATTTTAGCATAAATAACGATCAATCTGAGATCCGTCACGATAATAAAACGTTCAATCTTCGAAATAGAATGAAGAACGAAAAAGAAAGAGGGGAGTCCCGAAACCATAGATAGGATCATCATATGTTGGTTATAATTAATTAAATTAATTGACAATAATTACCTTGATGGAATTCTTTCTTCGTTGTTGTTTCCGGTCACGATCCGATGTGATCCATCGTTACGTCGTAGAATCCAAGTGTAGGATTCTTGTAGCGGTGATTCACACAAGCTCCACATATCTCTGGACGTCGTCGAAGGGATCTACGGGTGCTAGCGTGGAAGAGTCTTCGCTTGCGATGTCCACCTTCGATCGCCTTGATCCAGTGGAGGTGGATCTTTCTCTCATAGCTTGAGAGCATTCTTGGTGGAAAAGGAATTCTCTCTTGCCTTTAGAGTTTTTCCAAATCTGTTGTGCACAACCACACAAAAAAAATGGCTAGGCTAATGAGAAATATATAATTGATATTTTTAATTACATGGAATAATTAAATGAATTAATTACCCGAAAGCATTTATTCATTTCATTTAATTCTTAGTAATACCCCATGTCTAATAATAACAGTTGACTAATACTATTACCCAACATGTGTCCAACGAACAACACATAATATTATTTAATTAAATAAATAATATTATTTTTCATAAATTCCTAGGAAAAAATACACAGCGTGTATATTTAATATACACGGCGTGTACTTTTGTTTTTCCATTTTTCTTTATTTCCTCAACCACATTTATTAGACCTTGAATAATTGTTATTTAATTCTAAAATAAATATCATTGCATTACTCGCTAATAAATATATTATTTCGCCTACAATATATTCTCTCGAATAACTAATGTCGAAATAAATGCGATCAATCATCCTTAAATAATTATTAAACCACAATCGGGAATAATCTTTATTTAACTTGTTAAATTAATATTTAACTGAGATACTTAGACACACTTAGTGTGTGACCCTCTAGGCCTCTTTCTCAGTGGCATTAGACGGAGCCTGCATAAAGTTCAAGGTTAGCGTCTAGCAACACACCAAGGCACCCATAGAGAAAGAAGTTAACGTCACAATGACGTGTCACCTCGTACGAATGGTTATCGTGTAATATAATTCATTTGTCTCGATATCTCGAATCAAGCGGGTTGCATGCTAGTGTCATCAACTCATGTGATCGATTATTCTTTCTTGGACTTTCCGGAATTGAACTTGCTCATTCGTCACCATGGTCATGGATTTATTTAGGCTATATCAATTCCATCAAAGTGTATGGGATATCTGCTTCTGTTATGGAACAGAAGGGACAAATCCTTTATCGTATTATCTATTAATGTGGTATCACTCGTGATGCACCCAATGTATCCTACCTCGCTGCGAACAGTGTGTCATCACAGTTTTCGTCAATACATCTAAGTGCGTGAGTTGTAATACTCATTAATAATAATCTTAAAGTCTAAAGACCAATACACACGTCTGCAGATAAGAACATCCAATGACACTATGAAATATAGATTTCCTAGCGGCGGGTCTTGTTCTCATAATATCCTCCTAGATGTTACCAAAGGCACACACCATGAGAATGTGCATCAAAATTTTATGAGTCATCACCCCTAATGGCCTATATTATTTGTGACTTTCAAATAAGATCATTCAGCCATAAAACATATATTCAAGAACAGTGTTATGACACTTCCGAGTTCTTATCATAACATGGATCCGCTATGACCCTTTAATGCAATAGTTATCTTTAGGACATTATCACATGCATTGTCACGCAGAAGAACAATCAAGATGTGATAAGATATTTATTGATAAATAAAGTACAAAGTAGTTAGTTCTAGACCACCAACTCCAACAACACTACTGGAAAAACAGGTATTTGCGACGGGCTATTTGCGACGGGATCCCGTCGCAAATAGACATTTGCGACGGGGTCCCGTCGCAAATAGCCCGTTGCGGAAAACGCCGTCGCAAATACCTTTTGCGACGGGACCCGTCGCAAATACCTTTTGCGACGGGACCCGTCGCAAATAGTTTTTGCGACGGGCCCGTCGCAATAACGTTTTTTTTTAAAAAATGAAAAAATTAATAATACTAGTATTTGCGACGGGAACCGGGACCCGTCGCAAATACTATTCATAGTAATTGCGACGGGTCCCGTCGCAATTACTCTTTTTCAAAAAAAATAAAAAAATATTAATAATACTAGTATTTGCGACGGGCATAGTATCCCGTCGCAAATACTATAAAAAAAATAAAAAAAATAAATTATTAATAAATTATTTTAATTAATATAATAATAGAATTATAATTTACAAATGAAAATAATAAATTATTTTAATTACTATAATAATAGTAGAATTATAATTCAAAAATAAAAATAATAGAATATTAATAAATAATTTAATTAATATAATAATATTATAATTATAATTCATAAATAAAAAAAATATTAATAAGTTATTTTAATTAATATAAAAATAATAGAATTATTTTACATTCAAATATTAAAATAATTCAAGTATTACAAAAAAATAATTAAATTATAATATTATAAAATTTTAATATATATATAAAATTTTAATATATATATAAAATTTAATATTATAAAATATAAATATTATTATTATTCATATTAATATTGTTATTTAAAAATATAATATTATTAATATTTTATAATGAGACAGAAACTACGAATAGAAAAAAAAAATATTTTGATTTCACAAATTTTATAACAGAAATACAAACTCTAATCTGTAGGAGGGGGGGGAGGTGGGGGATCTGCAGATGGTGGTGGAGGAAACTCCATCCCTAAAGCATGAGTGAGTCGGCGCATGTACTCCATCTGCTCCTGATGCTGCTGCTGCCACCGACTCGTCTGCTCCTCGTACAGCTGCTGCTGGCGTCGACGCTCCTCCTCATGCTGCTGACGTATCTGCTCCTGCTCCTGTCGGAGACTCTCTATCTGTGCAGTCTGAGATCGCAACTGCTCCTCATACTGTGTAGAAGAAGATGCACGAGCTCCCCTCGAGCTGGACGCCGACATCGCAGCACTGCCATAATAATCTCCGGGAGTCAGTCGAGAGCCGATACCAACTACCCGGCCCTTCTCGAAGGCATACTGGGTGGCCTGTATCCATGCCGCCTCATCAAACTGACGGGCAGTGGTCTGATCTGATGACTCGGCCTGACTCTCAGGCCGGGCCTGTGCCGCTGCGGCCTCATATGACTCCTATAGTTGCAATTTAAAATTAAAATTGTGAATATATTATATGCAGTTAATTTTTAAACTTGAAAACAAATAATACTGACCACGATGTGATGCTGACGATCACCTCTGAGCTCCCCAGTAGCAGGATCACTATACATCCTCCGATATACGTCGTACTCTGTAATATCGGGGTGCTCGACAGCCTATAAGAATAAAAAATAAACTGTTAATATTTATAGTTATATAAAATATTTATAAATAATGTACGTACCAGATGCTGTCTATGAGTACTGAAAGAACGACTCCCAGCTCGATGAGTCACCTCCTGCCTCCCCCGATTCTGCCTCCCGACCGATGATCTCCTCTGAAAGGCACCACTCAACCAGTGCGCACATAATCCATCCCATACATGGGATGAAATGTACTCTGGTCGGTGTGCTCTACATGACTCCTCAAAATCTGACACTCCTGCTTTCTTCATCGCAGCTTTTCTTAAATTGTGCAAAAACTGACGAAGGCGATCACGCATGGCCACCTCCCATGCCTCGTGGATGGCGTCACGCATGGTATCCTCGATCGGATACCATAAACCCTACAAATAAATCAAAATATCAAGTTAGAAATGAAATAATTTTCAAAATAAAAATTATTTATTTACGTACGTACCAACCAATGGCCGAACATGGCCTGCTGCACATCAATGGGAATCTGCTCCCATGTGGTCCACGGCTGAGAGAAATAGTTGCGCAAAATAGCGCTGCCCTGTCCGACTGCTATATGCGAAAAACTGAAAAAATAATAAACATTTATTATGTGAATAGATTAATGAAATCTTAGTCAAATTCACAGGTTATTACACAGGTTATCACACCTCCGGGTGCGCGGATCAAACCCAAGACGTGGACGTCGCTCGGGGACGGGGTCAGGAATCATCAATCGTGCAAGACCGCGCCCCCTCCGCGTACTCCCTGGAGCGCCTGCAGGCTGAGGGTCATCTGCCAGCAACTCATCCGCATCGAAAGGCAGGTCAGCCTCCGCCAACTCACGAAATGTGGCCTCGTCCATCTGAAACAGAAAATGTTAATATTAGAAAATAATTGATAATTACTATTATATATACATATATATACATATTATGATTGTATATAAATACCATGGAATTCTATAAGTGTTCATCTTCATCATCATCTTCATATATGTCAATGTCATCTTCATATTCCTCCTCAACATCATCGATATCCATTCGAGTTGCAGTTGCTTCATCTCTTACCATTTCAAATTCATGTGTGACATCATTAACATCATCGTCATCACCGACTCTTAAATGTGGGGTGTCGTCATCGATACTCATATCTCTTTGTAAAAAAGATTGATTTTGAGTACTCTCTTGAAAAACTTCAATTCTTTGCACATCAGTGAAAGCACATTCACTTTGACTAAACTGATTGTCTCGAATTTTGATTTTTATTACACTCCACCAATCAGTCAAGTCTCTTGATGTTGCACAGTACTTTGCATAATAAACTTGATATGCCTGTTGAGCCAATAAGAATGGTTCATTTACTGCGAGAACACTTTTACATTTAATATCGATGATTCCATGAGTCGGATGAACACGCACGCCTCTCTCTGTATCCAACCACCGACATTTGAACATGGTTATGTAATGTTGTCCAAGATAACAGAGTTCAATGATTTCATCAAGCATGCCATAAAAGTCAACTTCATTTTCTCGATGATGAGATCCTCTCAAGCTAACTCCACTGTTCATTGTTTTTTTCGATTCCCCATATGCATGCGTGTGGAATCGAAATACATTCACCACATATGCATTATAAGTTTTAACAAGTTTGGAAGGTGGGTTACTCAATACACAGAGCCGTTTGTCAATTTTATCAGCATGTCGAGACACCTGAAGATTTGTGAAATAATTATCAATATAGTAAACTATACATTGAATGAGTTGCTAAATGATAAAGAATTTATGTTACCAGTTTTTGAAACCACTGAGAGAAATTTTTCAGTCGCCGTTCTTCGAGAGCAGCTGCTGTAATTTGTGGAATTTGTTTCTTGATATGATTATCATACAACCTATAAAAACCAAAGTTATTTACTGTAACATAAATGATAGAATAAGTGATATAAACACTTACAGTACAACTGATGTCATCTCTTCACAGTTGAGCAGAACATACGTATGAGCTCTATGATGTTCATCATCTGAAAGCCAGCGTTCAGAAACTCCACCAAAACCAAGCTCTGACTGGTTGAAAACAGATAATTGATTGTCGATTTCATCAATATTCCTCTCATTCCGTCCCATTCGGTTGTGTTTTGAAGGATACTCAGATTCAAAATAATGGGAGCAGAAAAAAGATATTTCCTCTTGCAAATAAGCTTCTGCAATAGATCCTTCAACAGATGTTTTGTTGCGTACTTTTCTTTTCAATTTTTGCATGCATCTTTCAAATGGGTACATCCATCGAAACTGTACCGGACCTCCACATTTGGCTTCATATGGCAAATGTAACATCAAATGTTCCATTGAGTCGAAGAAAGACGGCGGGAATATTTTTTCCAGTTTACATATAATTACAACAACATCTTTTTCAAGTTTGCCTAGAGCATCATAATCTGCCGTAGCCGCACAAATTTCCCGAAAAAAATGAGACATGTCTGTTATGGAATCCCAAATCACAGAATTCAACAGACCTCTTAATCCAATGGGTAGAAGTCTCTCCATTATAACATGACAATCATGACTTTTCAATCCAGTAATATGACCATTCTTTACACATCTACCCAAATTGGAAGCACAGCCATCTGGAAGTCTCAAATCTGCAATCCACTGACAAAATAATAAACAGTTTTCTTTAGACAGTGTATAAGCTGCTTTTGGTTTCAGTAACCTTTCTGTTCTGACATTCTCAAATAGTTCCAATTCTGGACGCCTGCAAATTTGGGCAAGATCTAAACGTGCATTTACATTGTCTTTGCTCTTTCCTGGCGTATCCAAAACTGTATGAAACAAATTATCAAAACAGTTCTTCTCAATATGCATGACATCTAACATGTGTCGGACCAACAAATCAGACCAATATGGCAAATCCCAAAATATGCTACGTTTAATCCAATTGTGTTCTTTCCCAAAACCAGAAATTTTCTGTTGGTTTATTGTGGGACCAAAAGTGATGGGAGGTAATGAAAATACAACCGATTTTAACTCCGAACCTGATAGCATTTTTGGAGGTCCATCCCTTTCAACTGTTCCTTTTCTGAAATGAGATCTGTTTCTGCGAAAAGGATGATCAGCTGGAAGAAATCTGCGATGACAGTCAAAATAACAAGGTTTCTTTCCATGAATGAGCATAAATGCTTTGTTCTCTCCCATACAGTAAGGACATGATTTCTGACCATGTGTACTCCAGCCAGATAACATCCCATAAGCCGGGAAGTCACTTATTGTCCACATCAATGCTGCTCTCAGTATGAAATTTTGTTTCGTTGCAACATCATATGTACTGACACCAGTACTCCACAATAAATTTAATTCATCAATCAATGGCTTCAAATAAACATCAATATTTTTCTTCGGATGTCCTGGAATTAGTAAAGTCAAAAAGATATATGGCTCCTTCATCAACATCCATGGAGGTAAATTATACGGAGTTAAAAAAACAGGCCAACATGAATATTGACTACCATAAGATCCAAACGGACAGAAACCATCAGTGGAAAGGCCCAGTCGAACATTTCTAGCTTCTAAAGCAAATGATGGATGCACTCTATCAAAATGTTTCCATGAATCACCATCGGCTGGATGATTCAAGCTTTTATCGGTTGAAATATTCTCTTTATGTCATGACATCATTGTCGCTGTATTCTTAGACATGAATAAACGCTGAAGTCTGGATGTAAGCGGAAAATATCTCAACTGTTTTACAGGAATCAAACCAGACTTCCCGTGTTGTCCTTCTTTATATCTCTGTTGCCCACATGTGGGACAACTATCCAACGACTCATTTTCCCCTGAATATAAAATGCAGTCATTTGAACATGCATGAATCTTCTGACAAGTAAGTCCCAAATTTCGAACCAACCTCTTACTTTCATAGTAATTTGCAGGTAAAACATTTCCTTCGGGTAACAGTGTTTTCAGCAAAGAAAATATCTGGTCAAAACATGTGTTTGACATTCCGTTATCTGATTTGATAGCCATAAATTTTGCAACTGCTTCTAATTTGCTCATCTTGCAGCCAGGATATAATGCATCCTCAGCAGACTTCAACAACTCATAAAATTCAGACGGTCCCAACTCAGGATTTGAAGCTATATCAGCCGGAGTTTCTGTATGTTGAACAGATGAACCTGCAACATCATGTACTAAATCTTGAAACTGGGATGGATCCGGAATCAAGTTGGTATCATCTGCTCTGGAACTGCGTTCACCGTGTTGATACCAAAAAACATAATCTGCTTGAAAACCAAAACGCAAGAGATGTTCCCCCACTTTGTCAAACGTGTCAAACGTTCTCAATGCACATTTTCTACAAGGGCATTTTATCTTTCCTTCTGAAACAAATTCTGAATTTGATGCCGCAAATGATAAAAAAATCTCCACACCCTCTATATATACTGGATTTAAACCAGAACCATTTGGATTTCTACGTTGATTTATCCATATGCGGTCATCTAATAATGACTGTTGACGACCTCGCTGTTCCATATTTTTCTATAAAATATAAAAGCATTACTGGTTTTGAATAATTTGTTAGAAAAAACACTCAAGCAAGGATTACTAATTATTACAATTTATTACTAATTATTACAATTTATTGCTAATTATTACTATTTATTACTAATTTAGCAATACTTAGCAATACTTAGCAAAAGGAAAACTGCTTGAATAATGAAAGGAAATTTGATAATCATCGTTGTGGAGATGGTTATAAATTTTCCCTTCATTATCCAAGCAGATTTCGTTTACTAATTATTAGTAATAAAAAAAATATTATCAATATTTACGAAAAAACAATATTAATATTATTAAAATAATAAAAAAAATTAAAAAATATTAAAATTATCAATATTCAGAACAAACTTTGTTCTATTATTAACATGTTCAAATCTTAAAGGGTCGTCAATTGTCAGGTCATGCGCAATAAAAAGTTTGTGTCAGCCATGTCTAATGTAAACTCTATAATTGTCCTTGCATGGTTGATCACTTCGCAAGTAATGTTGCAATCAGACAAACCAAGTCATTCCCTTCTTAACTATAAGAATTATCTCACATGAACCTTTACATAGATCATTCTTCCTTAAAAATTTGAGGGGATATCATTATTTTTCCCTTAAATTTTCAAGGAAGAATGGTCTATGTAAAGGTTCATGTGAGATGATTCTTATAGATAAGAAGGGAATGACTTGGTTTGTCTGATTGCAACATTACTTTTGAAGTGATCGACCATGCAAGGACAATTATAGAGTTTACATTGGACATGGCTGACAGAAACTTTTTATTGCGCATGACCTGACAATTAGCGACCCTTTAAGATTTGAACATGTTAAGAATAGAGCAAAATCTGTTGTAAATATTGATAATTTTAATATTTTATAAATTTTTATTATTTTAATAATATTAATATTTTTTTCATAAATATTGATAATATAATTTTTTTTGCTAAGTGTTCTTGAGTATTCCTGAGTATTCCTGAGTATTCCTGATTATTTGTGAGTATTCGTGAGTATTCGTGATTATTCGTGAGTATTCGTGATTATTCGTGAGTATTCGTGAGTATTCGTGAGTATTCGTGAGTATTCCTGAGTATTCCTGATTATTCCTAATTATTCCTAATTATTTGCAATTATTGGTAATTATTGGCAATTATTGGTCATTATTGGCAATTATTACTAATTATTCCTAATTAATCCTAATTATTCCTAATTAATCCTAATTAATCCTAATTAATCCTACTTATTCCTAATTATTCCTAATTATTACTAATTATTACTAATTATTACTAATTATTGCTAATTATTGCTAATTATTTCTAATTATTGCTAATTATTTCTAATTATTGCTAATTATTTCTAATTATTGCTAATTATTTCTAATTATTGCTAATTATTGCTAATTATTGATAATTATTTCTAATTATTTCTAATTATTCGTAATTATTACTAATTATTGGTAATTAATACTAATTATTGGTAATTATTGCTAATTATTGGTAATTATTGCTAATTATTGGTAATTATTGCTAATTATTGGTAATTAATACTAATTATTGGTAATTAATACTAATTATTGGTAATTATTACTAATTATTGGTAATTATTACTAATTATTGGTAATTATTACTAATTATTCGTAATTAATACTAATTATTCCTAATTAATACTAATTATTCCTAATTATTGTTAATTATTCCTAATTATTACTAATTATTGTTAATTATTCCTAATTATTACTAATTATTGTTAATTATTCCTAATTATTACTAATTATTGGTAATTAATACTAATTATTGGTAATTAATACTAATTATTGGTAATTAATACTAATTATTGGTAATTATTACTAATTATTCCTAATTAATACTAATTATTGGTAATTATTACTAATTATTCCTAATTAATACTAATTATTACTAATTATTGTTAATTATTCCTAATTATTACTAATTATTGTTAATTATTCCTAATTATTACTAATTATTGTTAATTATTCCTAATTAATACTAATTATTGGTAATTAATACTAATTATTGGTAATTAATACTAATTATTCCTAATTAATACTAATTATTCCTAATTAATACTAATTATTCCTAATTAATACTAATTATTCCTAATTAATACTAATTATTCCTAATTATTACTAATTATTGTTAATTATTCCTAATTATTACTAATTATCGTTAATTATTCCTAATTAATACTAATTATTGGTAATTAATACTAATTATTGGTAATTAATACTAATTATTGGTAATTAATACTAATTATTGGTAATTAATACTAATTATTGGTAATTAATACTAATTATTCCTAATTAATACTAATTATTGGTAATTATTACTAATTATTCCTAATTAATACTAATTATTCGTAATTATTCCTACTTATTGTTAATTATTCCTAATTATTACTAATTATTGTTAATTATTCCTAATTATTACTAATTATTGTTAATTATTCCTAATTATTACTAATTATTGGTAATTAATACTAATTATTGGTAATTAATACTAATTATTGGTAATTAATACTAATTATTCCTAATTAATACTAATTATTCCTAATTAATACTAATTATTGGTAATTATTACTAATTATTCCTAATTAATACTAATTATTCCTAATTATTACTAATTATTGTTAATTGTTCCTAATTATTACTAATTATTGTTAATTATTGGTAATTAATACTAATTATTGGTAATTAATACTAATTATTGGTAATTAATACTAATTATTGGTAATTAATACTAATTATTGGTAATTAATACTAATTATTGGTAATTATTACTAATTATTCCTAATTAATACTAATTATTGGTAATTATTACTAATTATTCCTAATTAATACTAATTATTACTAATTATTGTTAATTATTCCTAATTATTACTAATTATTGTTAATTATTCCTAATTATTACTAATTATTGTTAATTATTCCTAATTAATACTAATTATTGGTAATTAATACTAATTATTGGTAATTAATACTAATTATTCCTAATTAATACTAATTATTCCTAATTAATACTAATTATTCCTAATTAATACTAATTATTCCTAATTATTACTAATTATTGTTAATTATTCCTAATTATTACTAATTATCGTTAATTATTCCTAATTAATACTAATTATTGGTAATTAATACTAATTATTGGTAATTAATACTAATTATTGGTAATTAATACTAATTATTGGTAATTAATACTAATTATTGGTAATTAATACTAATTATTCCTAATTAATACTAATTATTGGTAATTATTACTAATTATTCCTAATTAATACTAATTATTACTAATTATTGTTAATTATTCCTAATTATTACTAATTATTGTTAATTATTCCTAATTATTACTAATTATTGTTAATTATTCCTAATTATTACGAATTATTGGTAATTAATACTAATTATTGGTAATTAATACTAATTATAGGTAATTAATACTAATTATTGTTAATTATTGGTAATTATTACTAATTATTCTTAATTATTGATAATTATTAGTAATTAAATGAATAATTATCAATAATTAGAAATAATTACCAATAATTACAAATAATAACATTATTAATATATTTTATTATTAATATTAAAATAATATAATTTTCTAATTTATATACAGTTCTTTTTTCATCTGTGCGTTTTCTATCTCCACATACAAATAATACATGTGAAGACAGCAAACACACAGATGAAAAAAGAACTGTATATATATAAAAAATTATATTATTTTAATATTAATAATAAAATAAACTAATAATGTAATAATGTTCTTATTCTTAATTATTGGTATTTATTACTAGTTATTAATATTTATTCTTAATTACTAAAAATTATTACTAATTATTCCTAATTACCATATAAACAATACTTATAATTTAAATTTATTAAATAATAAAACAATGTGAACATAATTAAATTACAACTAATTAATAATAATAGAAACTAATAAGAAATTAAAAATAAATAAAAAATTAAAATGAAGATAAATACCTTGAAAATTGATCTGTTCTGATCGTTCTTCAAAACTTTAATATCAGCTCCGGAGAAAAAACTTAAACTGGAGAAAAACTCAACTCTAGAAATATAATTCTGAGAGAGAGAGAAGATAAGGAATGAGAATGAAATGAAAAAAACGGATGGGGGTATTTATAGGTTAGATTAGTTGCGACGGGCCCATTTGCGACGGGATTCCCGTCGCAAATAGTATTATTTGCGACGGGACCCGTCGCAAATACCTTAGCCAACATTTATTACGGTCAACCGGTAAATAGTTATTTGCGACGGGTCCCGTCGCAAATAATCCCTGCCGACATAGTATTTGCGACGGGGGAATATTCCCGTCGCAAATACCTTTTACCGCCGCCGGTTATTTGCGACGGGAATATTCCCCCGTCGCAAATAAGTTTCCCGCGATTTGGCGCGCATCGCGGGAAAACTATTTGCGACGGGGAAAGCAATCCCGTCGCAAAAGCCTCCTTATTTGCGACGGGGAAATACCCCCGTCGCAAATAAGTTTTTAACATGACTATTTGCGACGGGAATAAATCCCGTCGCAAATAACCCGTCGCAATTGCTCATTTTTCCCGTAGTGCAAGCACCTCATTATCACACTCAGTGTTTATGATTAGAAAATCAATGTGCAAAAAGAGTTTTCCAACTCTAACCAATAAGTCATCAACCCTTCCAAATGGGTGGATTATTGACCTATCAGCTAGTTGGAGTGCCACCTTGGCGGTCTTGATTTCTCCAATTCTCAATTACTGAAACAGTGAGAAAGGAATGAGATTGATACTAGCCCATGAGTCATAAAGGCAATTTGATTCACTCATCTCTTAATTTGACAAGAAATTACAAAGCTACCGATGAGAAAGGGATGAGATTGATACTAGCCCATGAGACAAATGATGGAAAACTTTTTAATGCTCCTTTTTATTATACTTTTAAAAAAAATGAAGTGAGGATTTGAGGCAAAGCTTAAATGAATGCAGATTTACATCGTCTCAGGTTGGGCACCCCAACCTGACCCTCAGGTTGGGTTTTGGCCAATGGATGACTGCCACGTCGGAGGAAATTTCCGGTGGAAATTTCCATTGTAAATTTCCAATTGAATTTTCCCAACGTGGCGGTCATCTATTGGCCAAGCTGACCCTCAGGTTCAACATTGAACCTGAGACGATTTTTTCCCAATGAATGCGATGTTCACTTCAAACTTTTCAAACTTTTCAAGAAAAGAAAATTGGATACATTATTTTTAGGTTTGACTCTTTGAGGGAATGAGATGGGTGGGAAAAAAATAATCAATTCCTATTGACCTCTCTTCCTCAGTTCTCTTCTCCTTTGCTATATTCGCCTCGAGCAACCAGCCCCTCATCATCAATGTTGGCCACTGTCGGGCCGACCCATCAACACCACCACTACTAAGCTCCCTATGTGCTTCCACAAAGCTCCTTGTGTCGCCTTCACTGCCTCCCCTCATTATCGCACCACTGGCTGAGGCCGACCGGTCTGAGCCTCTCAAGGAGGTGCACTACTCAACCAAGGGAAGGGATAAACAAATTCAACGGTCATAAAATCACAACTCCCAGGGAAATCCACAAAATAAATTAGGGTATAAAATGATCTTCATAAATTCAAGATACAAGATCAAAAAGAACAAACAATAACTTAAAAATTTGGAATCAATTTTACACAAAATCAGAGCCAAAATGAAATATCGAATCCCATCTCAAATTGGGATTGTTCGTGCGAAGAACGTGCCCACGTTCGTTGTTGACGATCTCTCATCGATTTCACCTGTGGCTCCAAACTCCCACGAAGCACCTCCCTCTCCTTCGTCTTCTTCTAATAAGGGTTTATGACCAACCTTAATTAGAGGGATTGAGGATGTTTTTATAAGGGGAATGGATCGGGGTTTACCTCTCATAGGGTAAAACCCTTGTTCTGACGTAACTACGGCCACATATATCTCATCAAAGATCGTGCCCCTGCCGCAATAGCCCTTCAGTATCGGCTCGGCCCGAGAGTAAGCACCATATTCTGAAGTCAACAGAACCATCAGAAAAATTTTATAAGGTCGTCTAATAGGATAAATTTAGCATTCTACCCCAGATCTACTGCCCCGTCTAGATCTGCCGCAACAAGATCTGCCGCTCAACCGAGATCCACGGCCGAGCTCGACCCACCCGCCGGAGAACCTTGAATAGCCATAGATCCTGAGCGCCGAGGCCGATTGCAGAAGAAGCCGCCCGCGGTTAAAGAAATTCGATGAATAAAACCCTAAAGCTGATCCTCCTACAAGTCACCATTTGCAGAAAACGGCCAAGCCCGTGCAGGAGGTCGATTGAAACACAATCTGCTTGGGTGCGCCGCGGTTACTTGTAGGAGGATCAGCTTCAGGGTTTTCTTCAGGGCATGCGTCTCCGGCGGTGAAATCTCGGCTGAATCTTCTTTAACGGCGACCGGCTTCTTCTGCAATCCGCATCGGCGACGCAGTATCTCCGGCGGGTGGCTTGAGCTAGGCGGTAGATCTGGTGGCACCAGATATCGACGCGGCGGTAGATCTGTGACACCGGTGGAATTGGGGCCCGACGGTGGATGGAGTCCACGGTGGATCTGGTGCTGGCGGTGGGCCTCGTTTGGGGTACCCTTTGCAAGATCCAAAATGACTCGATTAATATATACCCCCTCCAATCCTCCGCCCATGCGGCATTAATGGCACATCAACCCTTACATCCTTAGACCAACTCATAAAAAATAATAATAATATATTGCATTAATGCACAATATAAAATAACATAATTTTTTACAATTTTAAAACGTAGTATAATCATTTTCTCAAACCTTTTTTATTATAGGGTTTATTACGGCCTGAATTATTAATTTTAATTAAAAGATAATTATTTTGGACACCATCAGAGCATTTC
This sequence comes from Viscum album, assembly GCA_963277665.1. NCBI lineage: Eukaryota > Viridiplantae > Streptophyta > Magnoliopsida > Santalales > Viscaceae > Viscum > Viscum album. The sequence goes on along the minus strand of OY728133.1, from coordinate 78,573,446 downwards.
ATCTTTTTATTTTTTGACTCAAACAAACCAATGGATATTTATAGGGCAAAAAAAAAACAATTTCCCACTTGTTTCGTGTTTCTCTAAGGGAGCATTTTCATGAAAAAGAAAAAAATACTCATGGATAATAATAAAGTTTTTTATTTTAATATATTTTATTAAATGATTTTTGTCATTTTCATGAAAACGATCCTTTGAGAGAATACACCAAACAAGTTGGAAATGGTTATTTCTTAGAGTAAATATTCAGTCATTATTTGCAGTGAGGCAGTGTTGGGGCCACTTTTATGAACGGTGCTTGATCATCACCATGAGACGCATCATTAGGGTGACCCATATCTTCTCTTAACTCAAATATATGGTAGAGATGGGGTCACGTCAACCAATATTTTTTTAGTCGTTGGATTGAAATGAGTTGAAAAAACCGATTGTCAGGTTTTACTTAAAAACCCGGTTATACCCTTATTGGTGTACATGTGTGTTAAACTTAAAAAAAAGTAAAAAATAGATTTTAATGAATTTAGCAAATTGAAAAACTTGAAAAAAAATATTAATTTGTGTATCCATATAGTAAATATTTTATAGATTTAGTCAACTATTAATTTTGAAAAACTATAAAAAATAAATAATTTGTAATTATACTTTTAAAAAATATATTATAACTGAATTAATAAAAATCGGGAAAATTATTTTGAAAAAATTAAAAAAATACAAATAGTTTAAAAAAGTTATTATTTTTTGTTACTGTAAAAAAATCTTTTTTCTGACTCGCATTGTATGGTAATATTTTAAATTTGTATAAAGATAAAATTTTGAATTTGTGTGCTGGAAACAGTATTTCGAAATGCAATTCAAAAAGAAAGAAAAATTTATTCATAAAAATAACAATTTTAAAATTATTATAAAAATTTATCATATAAAAATTTATCCATTTAATTTTTTTCCCGATATTTACAAATAATTAATTATTTCCTTCACCTGTTAAGAAAATCATATATGTATATTTTTTAAAACAAATTCAATTCATAAAAGAACTAAAAAATTGAAACATCAACTTCAAATATATTTTGGATTTGACTTCAATCTTAAATATATTTTCAAAGTTAATGAAATAAAGTGAACAAGTCTTTTCTTAAAGAGTTTGAATCAGGTTTTTTCATGGAAACTTGTTTTTAATTAGGTACCAATATATATGAAAATGGCTCGTACCTCAATTACGAAGTGTATATCTTAAGTTATGATCAAAATATTGTAGCAAACATATTATGAAAATCAAGATTCCATTATGATTTTGAGTTACTTGAGGGTAGCTCAAAATTTATAATATCTATGTAAAGGTAGTTAGATTTCATTGTGGAAAGGCAATATGAACTTTATACAAGTTATGTAAAGGTCAAACTGAGTTTCTACATGTTATGTAAGGGTAAACATAAACTTGTATAGGTTATGTAAGGGTAAAACAAAAGCCGTAAGGGTAAAAAAAAAAATTAAAGGTAAACTAAAATCAAGTAAGGGTAAAACAAAGTTAAGTTAGGGTAAACTAAAGTTAGGGTAAACCAATGTTAAGTAAATGGAAAGAAAGTAAAGTAAAGGTAAACTAAAGTTAAGTGAGAGAAAAACAAAGTTCAGTAAAGTTATGTAAGGGTAAAAAAAAGTTGAGTAAGTGTAAACTAAAGTTAACCAAGGGCGAACTAATGTTAAGGTTAAAACAAAGATAAGTATGAGAAAACTAAAGTTATGTAAAGGTAAAAAAATAATGTAAAGGTAAACTAAAGTTAAGTAAGGGTAAAACAGAGTTAAATAAGAGTTTAAGAAAGTTAAGAAAGGTTAAACTAATGTTATTTAGGAGTAAAACAAAGTTAAGTAATGGTAAACTAATGTTAAGTAAGGTTAGAACAAAGTTAAGTAAGAGTAAATATAAAGTTAAGTAAGGGTAAAACATAGTTAAGTATGGGTAAAAATAAATCCAAGGATGAGTAAACTGATGTTAAGTAAGGGTAAACTAAAGTCAAGTATGCGTAAAAAAAATTAAAGGGTAAACGAAAGTTAAGTAAGGGTAAAACAATGTTATGTAAGGGTAAACTAAAGTTAATTAATTGTAATCTAAAGTTATGTAAGGGTAAAAAAATTAAGAAAGTGTAAAACAAAATTATGCAAGGGAAAACTAAAGTTAAAGAAGGGTAAAACAAAGTTAAGTAAGGATAAAGTAATGTTATGTACGGGTAAACTAAAGTTAGATAATGGTAAACTAAACTCAAGTAAGGGTAAAAAAAGTTAAGTATGGGTAAACTAAAGTTATGTAAGCGTAAAAAAAGAAATGTAAGGGTAAAATAATGTTAAGTAATGGTAAACTAAATTTAAGTATGGGCAAAGTAAAGTTAATTAAGGGTAAAGGAAAGTTAAGGAAAAAACAAAGTTAAGTACGAGTAAACTAAAGTTAAATAAGGGTAAACTAAAGTTAAGTAAAGATAAAACAAAGTTATGTAAGGGTAAATTATAGTTAAGTAAGGGAAAAACAAAGTTATGTAGGGGTAAAACTAAAGTGAAGTAAGGGTAAAACAAAGTCAAGTAAGGGTAAAAATAAGTTATATAAGTGTAAACTAAAGTTAAGTAATGGACAAAGTTATGTAATGGTAAAAAAAAGTTAAGGGTAAAATAAAGTTAATTAATGGTAAACTAATATTAATTAAGGGAAAAAAAGTTAAGTAAGGGTAAAACTAATGTTAAGTAAGGGTAATCTAAAGTAAAGTAAGGGTAAAACAATTAGGATCACTTTGGAATGACCATAGTGAGAGGGGTGTGAAATAGTGTGAAATGATTTTTTATCATGTCACACTTTTATCCCTTTCCTTATCTCCATCACTTATTCAGTGAATAATTTTCTCATTTTCTTCCTATGTGGTTAGTAAGCATGCACATAAAAAAATATACGCACAATGGATACCAGGGTTTGTTAACGAGGTTCATTTCCTTTAAGGTTAGCCCTCAGTGTATGATGGTTATTATCCCACATGCACAAAGATTTTCTTTTATTATCAAGAAAATCATGAGCTAGGGTATGAACTTGTACTCATTCTATTTTAACTAAGTAAAATGAAAGTTATTCGTTGCAACTCAACTGCAGGATGTAAGCCTACTCCTCTTTAAGTGATCAGTTGTGTAGAGTAGGTCTTCTTGAATGACCACCAACAAATCTATCTACATCCTCAAACTGCTACAATCATACAGTGATACCTCGAATTCCTAGCAATCAAACGGTTGTTTCAGATATGAAACAATCAAGGGTTTCCTTAATAACCTTCAGACTTTTACAATATAGAAATATATTATAGGATGGATACTCAAATATTTATTCTTCTTTGTAAATGTGTAGCAGACCGAAAATCTCAAGCTTCTTCTCTGATCCAAATGATAATCGCTATATATCAAATTGATAAAAAATTCTTCTTCTTTAGTGCACAAGAAGTATTCTTAATGTGCAGCACAGTTCATCAATCTCTCTCTCTCTCTTTGATATATCATAATATGCAGTAGGTGTTGTATATTGGATCTACTTCTTCACATAAGAATTTCCTCTCCTTTAATCACTATGTCGAACTCACTCACTATTCCCTCCCTTTTCTCATATTATTTTCACTATTTGTGAATATCTTCTTTGTATTTGGATTTCCATAAATCTATATTTTTGAATGCAGTCTATGACTGCCATTTGCAGCGTGAGTTCCAAAATTCATGTCGCATTTACTCATTCAATGAACACAACATATGTGGAGTTGTGGTTCAAGTAATATTCCTACCAAAGCTTTCAGTGCTTTAAACTTCATGTGATATCACATCATGCAGGTAATTTCATCACCTTAAGTATCTAAAAGAATCGATCTCTTTTTTATGCGGATATTTTCCTACTTTCAATTCTCATTTAAATACCCAAAGGAATTAGGTTTCTTAATTTCAAATATCTCTGGACGTCGAGAGTCATAGATCCTTCACAACTTCTTCATTTGCATGCTTGGCCTCACATTCATGGGACCATATTATCTTATGCATGAAAACACGCACTCCACAGCGCAATGCATGTCACTATGGCATATGAAGGAATCCAATAAAAATTAATTTCGACTCCATTACCACAGATCTAGGTAAGGGATGCACCGCCTTTTATCAGCGCTAAACAGAAAATACTAATGGGGGGGGAGTCTTTATCAGTGCTACCTAAAAGCACTGATAAATCTACCATTTATCAACCTTAAAAAGAGTGATGATAAAGGTTTACCCTTTATCAGCGCTATTATTAGCAACGATAAAAAAATTAATAAAAAATATTATTAATTTATATAAAATTATTATATTTATATTCAAAAATAATGTTTATTTGTATACATTAAATAAAAAACATATGTTTATAATTAATATATATTTTTAGTAATTCAAATATATATATAACGTTAAAAAAGTATTTATAAGATTATACTTAAATAAATAAATATATTTAAATAATTATAAGATTATAATAGATTTCATTAAATAATAAATATATTTATTAGATTTATTAGATTTATTATATATTTATTATATTTATTATACTTAATATATTTATTATATTTATAATTATATATAAATACTTTATATATATATATAATTATAAATATAAATAAATAAATATATGTTTCAAATGAATTTGGTCAATAAATATATTGATGTGTGAGTATAATTTCCATGTATATATGTTATGTATTAATCATGAATGTCCATTTATACATTACACCATTCTTATTATTCATGTTGTCCATATGTGATAACTCATTTTTTATTATCTATATTTTACTAGGTATACGATTCATTCATGTTATACCCATGAATTTATTATGTTCTCGAAAGTACTTACAAAATTATAATAAATATATTTAAATAATAAATAAATATATATATTATATTTATAATTATAAAATTTTAATTATATATAAATACTTTTTAAATATATTTATTTGTAATTATAATTATAACTATATATATATATAAATAATTATAAAATTACAATAAATATATTTATATTTATAATTATATAGAAATATTTATAAATATATTTATTTATAGTTATAATTATAACAATATATATATGTAAATAATTAAATAATTATAATAAATATATTTATTATACTTATAAAGTTATAAATATATATAATTAACTAAATATATTTATAAATATATACAAATAGTTACTAATAAATACAAATAGTTATAATTATAATTCTAAATAAATATAGATATATTTAAATAATTATAAAATTAGAATAAATATATTAATTATATATATTTTTATACAAATATTTATAAATAAATAAAAATAGTTATAATTATATTTCTAAATAAATATAGATATATTTAAATAATTATAAAATTATATTAAATGTATTAATTAAATAAATTTATAAAATTATAAATATATTCATTATAATTATATATATAATTATATATATATTTATAATTACAACTATAAATAAATATATATTTATTATAATTTTTAATTATAAATAAATAAATAAATATTTATAATTATAAATATAAATAAATATTTATTTATTTAAATAATTATAAATTTATAAAAAATATATTATTTATTCATATATAATGTTATATATAATTAAATAAATATATTTATAAACATATAAAAATATTGATAAATAAATACCAATATTTATAATTATAATTATAAATAAATACATATATATTTAAATAATTATAAATTTATAATAAATATATTAATTATATATATTAATAAAATTATAAATATAATAAATACATTTTTTATAATTTTATAATTATTTAAATAAATAAATATATATTCATTTAAATAATTATAAAATTAGAATAAATATATTTATATATATCTATAATCTTATAAATATATATAATTAATATATCTATGATATATATTTCTCAAATTATAAATATAATAAGTATATTTCTTATAATTTTATAATTATTTATTTAAATAATTATAAAATTATAAGAAATATAGTATTTATATTTATAATCTTTGAAATATATATGACAAATATTTTACTTATATATATTTATAAGATTATAGACATAATAAATATATTTCTTATAATTTCATAATTATTTAAATGAAAATATATATTTATTTATAATTATAACTATATATATATATTTAAATAATTATAAAATTATAAAAAATATATTTATTATATTTATAATGTTATTAATATATATAATTAATATATTTATTATAATTTTATAAATATAAATAAATATTTTTTTTATTTATAGTTATAATTATAATTAAATAAATATATATTTATCATATATATAATTTTATAAATATATATAATAATATAAATAAATTATTAACATTATATCTTTATCATCGCTTTTTTAACACTGATAAAGGTTTATCTTTATCAACGCTAAAAAAGCATTGATAAAGACATGTTTTATCAATGCATTCTATTTTAGTGCTGATAAAACATACCTTTATTAGTGTTTTTTAACTAGCACTGATAAAAGATTCACCCGATTTTATAAATGAATCCTAATAGTCCCCTCCTCTCACATACCTCAAGCTCTCGCGAAAGTCGACCTCTGCACCGCTGACCCCTGCCCTGCCCCGACCTCACCTCCACAGCCGCCGACCCCTCCTCCGTTGTGAACCCTTCTCCGCCTCAAACCCTCCTCTGCTGCAAACCCACCTCCGCTACCGTCGACCCCTCTTCTGTTGCGAACCCTCCTCCGCTGCAAACCCTCCTCCAGTGCGAACCCTCCTTCGCCGTGAACCCTCCTCCACCGCGACCCCTCCTCCCTCGTGAACCCTCCTCCGTTGCGAACCCAGCTCCACCGCGAACCCATTTCTACCACAAACCCACCTCTGGCACACGCCGAACCCCACCTCCGCCACGAACCCTCCTCAGTCGCGAACTCACCTCCGTTACAAACCCCTTTACGGCCTATGTTGCCGCTATCGCCACCACCTACCCCAACTCTGCTGTTGTTGGACCCTACTATTGCTGCTGCAGGTATGCTATTTTTTCTACATTATTATGAATTCCTAATATATAAATAGATTTTGGTTTTAATCGGGTTTTGGTATGTTCTTACATTACATTTAAAATTTTAGTATGTTTCTATTTGTGCAACCCAGGTTCCCCAAACATCAGTGTCAGGCCCACCACACCCAATGATAGTTTATATTGAGGTTACATTTCAGGAATTACCTTTAGCACTACATTTTTACTGCTATCTCTAGGGAATCTCTAGGAGTACAAATCAAATATCCCACCTTTGTTACCCTCCAAACCCCACCCCCACCCTACGTTATAGAAGATTAATGCCCCTAGAACCTCCTGATCCTCCCTTCCTTGAATCAGTTATGGTTGGTGAACATCACTTAACATGATGTTTCACTCTCGCTTTGATTCAACCGATTTCATGGAATCAATAGATTAAAATTCGATATGGATCCCCATCCCTATATATTGTGGAGGATTAACATTTATAGTCTTCTTACACTCAATGTTCATCTTTGATTTTGATGTTTGGGTATGATCAAAATTCATTAAAGATATTCTCTGTTGTAATCAACTCGTTTGACCTCTATGGTATGGATACAACTTCAGTCATGAACAAGAAATCATTTTTCAAACATCTTTTTAAGAGATGGATTTCATCCAGACCTTTCTTAGGATGGTCATAGTTGTAGTTGTGATAGTTTTATCCTTCTATGAGTGACCTTATATTATTAACAAGGTAAATATTTATCTCTAGAAAAATTAAGACTTCATCTTCCTAAGCTCTCTCACCCGTATTAGAATCCTTTTATTCTCTAATCAATTTGGAACGTGGTTGGACTTTTTCTATATGCCCAAAAATCCACTCTACAGATGTAGCACAATATAGTGGACATAATCTATGTGGATCATGATTGGACTCACCTTTAATGCTCAAAATTGTTGAGTAATTTCCTTCTTCCCTCTTGGATCTAGATTCTCTTGTTAAATTGTAATTCCTCTATTTTAGGATCTATTTCCTTTGATTTATCCAAATTTCATTTGATACTTATCTTTTTTATGGTAGTAATCTAATTCCTATATTTACATATAGAATTATACTAACCATGGTCATTAGGTCCCACCTTCTTGTGTGTCTCCTCCATTAGACTTGGATTCTTTTAATGATTGGATTGTGTTGTCAGCCAAATCACCCAATGCATTATCCTTCATGAATCTATTGCAGACAATCACCCTTAACTTCTCAATAAATGAAATAAGAAGAAGAAAAATAAATCTTTTTCCCATAATTCATGATGTATGATCACTTGAACAATGCATAATTACAAAATAAATGTTGATACCCAACATAATTGTGTTTCAAGCACCCAAGACTCCACTATGTCATCTTGATGACCTCTACATTGATATGGAATTTTAAGGGAATTTGATTCCCATTAAAGATTAAATACCAATTCAATGTAATTGGGAGTAATGTCATTCTGCAACATAAATTTTTGTATCCCATAAATTAATATTGATTATTTGGGTTTTTTCTCAAAAAAATCATATAGCTAATAATTTGCATGATTATCTATAGATCTAACTAACATTGTACTTTCAATTTCCAAAAAATATATATATATATTTATATCGCATAGTGATTATTATTCTGCTGAACAATAATTTTTTAATTTCCTTGGATTATAATTCACATTAAAAGCTTATAATAGTTTCCCACTATAATGAGAACATAGATATTCCATAAAGATATTCTTAAATCAATATATCATATAGTCCAGATACATCTATCTTACATGACATAGATGATGGTTGACTATCAGGTGATGGAGTGTCATATGAAATTGATACATCTTCTCATTAAGTTCACTCTTGGTGATCTCTAAGAAGAATGGTCCCAAGGAAAGACCCACTAATAAAAATTCCACATGCTTTATGTGTCATTTGATATTACTATATGAAAAAATGTTCATTTTCCCTAAAACTAGATTTTTTTGTTTTTCTTATAGCTTTATATTTTATAAAATCTCGGTTATTTTTTATTCATGTATCTTTTATAAAGTACCTCTCTTGGGATTTATGTCTTTGTGAAAATTCCTAAGTGCCTCTTTTCAAATGATTCAAGTGTTTTGAAATCTTTCTTAAAAAATTATATGTGTTCAATATACACTTTTTTGGTTTCAAATATCTTTAAAATGATTTAAACACTTGGTATGGACTTAGGTTGCAAGACAACTATTTGTCAACTCACCTGACTAGATTTTATAAAGGGATGTGAATGTTTTAAAAGAGTATTTAATGTTGGTTTCATTTTATAAAGGGTTGTGTGAAGTTTTAAATGAATATTTGTAAAATATAGATGGTTGTCGTTCATTTTAAATGATTAAGACTATTGGGTCATGAACTTTCCTCGAATGATTTAAAAAAAGGAATTGTGCTTTTGATAAAGAGTGCTTGCACTACCACAAAACTGGGCAAGACCAGCGCCACCCCTTTATCAGCGCTAACGAAAAAGTGCTGATAAGGGGGGGGGGGGCTTTTATCAGTGCTTTTTTGTAGTGCTGATAAAGGCCCCCCTTTATCAGCACTTTTTTTAGCGCTGATAAAGGGACCCCCTTTATCAGCGCTTGTTTAATAGCGCTGATAAAGGGGGGGCCTTTATCAACGCTTTTTTTAAAAGCGCTGATAAAGGGTCGACTTAATTTTTTTTTAAAAAAATATTAATATATAAATATAGTTATATAGTTATATTGATATAAATATAATATATAATTTTTAAATATATTTTATATAAGTATAAATGTACATTTACACTTAATATACTTAATATATAAGATATTTAGTGAAAATAGATTCTTAAAAAATTAAAAAAATATTTTTAATTAATAATTTGATAATTATTATGGATTAATAGTCATTTAATAACAATTTGAAGAATAAAAATTAAAAAAAATTAAAAAAAGATCCAAAATATGTTGAAAACACAACTCAAACTTCAAACGGCCATAACTTTTGATCCGTGTGTCCGTTTGAGCTCTACCACATATCAAATCAAAGCCTGTGACAAGCTCTACGTCGCTGTGACTCGGGGGGACCCCGGTCAAGCATCTTTATAGGCCAAAAGAGGCCCAGAAGGCCTCCAAAACTGAGTTTTTTGTCGGGGTATCCATATTTTTTAACATTTTGTGGATTTTCAGCCTCGTTTAAGGGGGTATTATTGGATTTTTTTGGTGGGGACTGAATTTATTCCAAGTTATTACGTTCATATTGATATTATGTATTTGAAATTTCATCCTTTTTTATAATTCACTGCTATTTATAATCAAATATATAACTATATGTACAATTTTTTTATATATTCATACCTAAAAATTAAATTTTTTAAATAAGTAATTAAACATATTTACATATAAAATATATTAGATTTATCTAAATAATAACTAATATCCATTTTATTTAAAATACCAATATATTAATATTTATAAAACTACTATATATTAATACAACTATACATACATTAATATAACTATACATATATTAATATAACTATATGTATATATTAATATAACTATAACTATATATATATATATATATTAATATAACTATATCTATATATTAATATAACTATATATAATAATGTAAATATATATTATTATACGAATAAATATAACTATATATATATATAAATAAATAGATATATCATGAATAAGAGAACAAATCAATATAGGGTAGTGGCAAAGGCTTTAGGTGCGCATGAGGGAGGTCTCGAGATCAAATCCAGGTGGAGGCACGGGTGCGCGCGCAAGGTTGATTTAAAGGGCTAGCACTGATAAAGGGTGTAGGCGGTGCGGGAGGGCGCTGGAGGTGCAGGAAAGCGCTGATAAAGGGGGGCTCAAGCGCTGTAAAAAGCCCCCCCCCGAGATTGGCAGTATTTTTTTTAATTTTTTAATTTTTTAATTTTTTTAATTTTTTTTTTATTTTTATCAGCGCTTTTTTTAGCGCTGATAAAATGGGTCTTTATCAGCGCTTTTTGAAGCGCTGATAAAGGGGACCCCCCTTTATCTTCGCTGACTTTATCAGCGCCTTTCTAGCGCTGATAAAGGCCATTTTTAACGCTAATAAAAGCCGTATTTGTAGTAGTGTCGGAATTGATTGGTATATTTTAAAAAGGGTGTGCTATTTTAAAGAGGAATTTGTGTAAATGATTAGTTTTTTAAATGGGATTTCAAATGTGATATTCTGAAGAGTTTTCAAAGGACATCTAAAATATAGTTTTTCCATAATCTTCTAACTTTAGATTTTTATAGAATTAGGAAAACCAATACATTATATAGGGAAGACAAGTAGATTGATAATAACACCATAGAAAGGGCATGTCACTAACTCTATTCAACCCATAGGATATCCATCATGACCTCACTCCTGAAAAAGGTGAATTATTGTTTAATCTCATTGCAACTCCTAAACTTACTTTGCATCCAACATCACCTGCATGGTTTAAATTAGGGGGCCCTTGTTTGATATGTCTTTTTAGGCCTTTTCCCTCAGAGGGATGTGATTGTTTATTAATATGAAATGCTTGATTCTTATTCATGGATGTGAAAATGGTCTCTTTCTTATGAGTGTGTTAGAGTTGACATGTGATTTACTACTTATACCATATTTATTCATGTGATGATTATTGGCTTGTGGTTTCTCACTTCCACTTGTTTGGATACATGGGAACCCTATGAATTACAAAATAGTTCTAGATGTATACTACACTATTTAGCTCATGCAATAGCTAGTTTTCCCTAGTTGTATGGTTTGTTTAGTCGATAGGAGTGTCCCTAATAAGGAATGTTTGGGTAAGTCAGGTGGATTTTCTATGTTTTTAGGATTCAAAATAGGCCGACTATTGGCCTCGCTGTAGTGTGAGTACAAAATAAAGAAATAATTGAATTCCCTCTATGATTTTGATACATTGCAAATAATAGAATTGGAACCAGGAAAGAGGGATCTATAGAACAATTAGATTTATCATCTAAAGGAGAAAGTGGATGATATAAAATAGTGAAAGGTTTATCTAGTTATAAATGTATTTCAATAATTAGAAGGATTAGAATTAGGTTAGATTTTCTATCCTACTGTAAAGCATATAATAATTCAGATGGTTCTCAGCTTGGTTTCCATTGAAGGTTTATTTCTAGAACAAATGGATGTCATGATTATATTCCTTCATGGATATTCAGAGGAAGAGATCTACATAGATCAAATGGAAGTTTTTTTTGCTAAATGGAATAGAAGGTTTGGCTCCAATTTCAAATAGAGGTTTTGTGGGATTAAGTAGGCACCAAGACAACATAACTGGAATTTCAACGCTTTCATGGTAGAATTAATGTTCATGCAGTGTAATGTACATAATTGCTACTATATGAAGGTGTATTATGACAAGATTTTTGTCACTACACTTATTTATGTGGATTAAATTCTCTTAGTTAGACCAATGAAGGAAAGGATAGAAGAGATGAAGATTGATTTATCTAGAAGATCCCAAATGAAAGACCTTGGTTCTAGAAAGTGGATATTGGGGATAAATATTGAAATAGACTTAAAGTCTATAACATTTTTAGCCTTGGTTAATTTTTATATCAATGTTTTGTGTATTTATTTTGTTAAATATTAATATTACTAAATCAAATAGGATGGATATGAATAAAGAACAGATGGATGCTAATTGTCTAACAAAAGAGTATGAAGATGGAGTGAAAGAGTTCATCAAGTTTCCAAAAGATAATGCATATGACCTTTCTTAAATCCTTTGTCCATGTTTATTCCGTTGTTATTCAAGAAAAATTAGTCCAGAAGAGTTATAAGAACACTTGATCTGTCATGGAATAGATCGAAGTTATAAATGTTGGAATACACATGGGGAAAAAGTGAATGTAGCTAGTAGATGGGATATAACTGCATTTTATGGATCATATGATATGATTACAAGTGTGAGAAATGAAGAAAACTGTATTGAGTATGTGATTACAGATGTGAATGATAATGAAGATCGTATTGAGGAAATGACAAGGATAGTTGAAGATGAACTTCTTAATTGACCAAAATTGTTTGAGAAGTTATAGAGTTATGAAAAGACATCATTGTATGCTAGTTTCACTAAATATACAACATTTTCAGCTGTACTAAATCCATATAATTTGAAAGCAGACAATAGATGGAGTGATGCTAGTTTTATGTAACTACTTTCTCTCTTGAATGACATGATACCAGAAGATAATTAGCTCTCGATACGAACATACGCCGCCAAAAGAATGCTACACTCAATGAGTATGATCTATGAAAGAATACACGCCTACCCGAATGATTTTATACTGTTTCACAAGGACCAAAAATCACTTACAAAATTCCCAAAGTTCGGTTCTTATCGATATAAGAAAAATGAATCCGGTCCTACAAAAGTTGTATGATACTTTTCAATAATTCCAAGGTTTAAGAACCTATATGAAAGTGAGGAGACTGCAAGGCAATTGATGTGGCATGCTTATATAAGAATTAATGACGCGAAACTATGTCACCCAACAGACTCTCCTCATAGGAAGAGAATTGATCATGAGTATCCTGAAATTGGAAAAGAGCCAAGAAACCTTCGTCTTGCGTTATCTATAGATGGAGTGAATACTTTTGGTTTTCAAAGCAGCACTCATAGTACATGGGAAATTATGTTGGTAAATTATAACTTTCCACCGTGGTTATGCATGAAACGAAAATACATCATGTTATCTATGCTTATATCTAGACCAAAACAACAGGTTAATGATATTGATGTTTATTTGGTTCCATTGATCGATGATTTGAAATTATTATGGGATTTATGTGTTACGTTGTATGATGCTTACAGAAATGAAGATTTCACATTGAGAGATATGTTGTCCAAGATGATAAATGACTTTCCTACTTATAGAAATTTGTTAGGATATATAATTAAAGGAACTCAAGGGTGTCCCATTTGTGAACAAGGTATACAGTCAATTAGGTTGAAACATTCATTAAAAATCGTGTTTCTAGGACATCGTAGATTTCTACCCTGGAAGTATAAGCACCGATCTTGGACATCATCATTTGATGGAAGTTCAGAAGAACATAAAATACCATATCCATTAAAAGGTGATCAACTATTTAAGAAAGTAAAAGACGTTGACACTACTTTTGGTCAACCATTTTCAAAAAAACCTTATGAAAACTAGTTGAAAAAAGAGATCAATTTTTTTGAATTACCATACTAGAATTGTCTGTACATCAAGAATTTTATTGATGTTATACATGTTGAAAAAATGTTTGTGATAGTGTCATCGACACTTTTCTAAATACAACCATAAAAAAAAGGATGGAATTAAGGCTAGGTTGGATATGGTTGACATGGTAATATGGGAAGAGTTGGCGCCAGTGAAGGGTGAAAAATGAACTTTTCTTCCTCTAGTTGCTTACACTCTTTCCAGGATGGGGAGATATCAGTTTTTCAACTTATTGAATGATATAAAGGTTCTAGATGGGAATTCATTGAATATAAATAACATCATTTCAATGACCAATTTAAATTTAAAGGGTTTGAAATCACACAACTGTCGTGTTTTGATGAAAGATCTAATGCTTATAGATTTACATTACATTTTTTTCCAAGAATATCTATCATACATTAACCAAGATCTGTTTCTTATTCAAAGCTATACACAGTAAATTTATAGACCCAGAGAAATTTTCAGCTATGGAAAGAGAAATTGTCATCATATTATGTGAATTGGAAATGTTTTTCCTTCCAACATTCTTTGATATAATGGTTTATTTGATGGTTCACTTTGTAAGAAAGATTCAACTATGTGGTCCTGTACACTATAGATGGATGTCTCCCATTGAAAGGTGTATGAAGATTTTGAAAGGGTATGTAAAAAATTGAATTTGGATAGAGGTTTGTATTGAAGAGAAATATATTGTTGAGGAAGTCATTGAATTTTGTACCGAATACCTATCCAGTGTGGAAAGTATTGGTCTACCGAAATCTCGTCACACTAGACGGCTTGCGGGTGAAGGAATTTATGGAAGAGATGTTGTCACAATCAATATTACAAATTGGTAACATGCCCACCATAACAATGCCACTATTTCAATGGAACCGTTTAGAAAACTCCCTGAGCAAACCACTTTGATCCCTACGAATAGTATGACCACTAGATTTTCACAAAGGAAAGGCTGGAGAAAAACTAGGTTATTACATCAGATACCTCTCAATCAATTATCATCCTTGAGAATCCAAAACCTAACCAGAAGAGAGAGAGTATGAACAAACATCCCTTAAGATACTTCTCAGGAGTAAACTACCATGCGTTGAAAACTAGAGGGTAAACCTCAACATCCAGGAAAACCTCCTTGAAATCCATATCTTGAACAACCAGGGAGACACTAAGGATCCATTGTCCCAAGAAATCATACAAACACCAAGGTTCACACTATCCAGATGAATAGATTAGGGAGCTCCTTCCCCTATCAATATATTATCCTATTTGGGCTGCACTGACTCACCCGCATGGGTTTAATTGCATCCACATTAATTCATCTCGATTAAGGATCAGGTCCTCCCCTACCTATAGTCAGGAATTTTTACACAAAAATAGAGAATAGGAAAACAGCTTATCATACAACAAGTGAGGTTAAACATTAAATTATAAGAAATACATAAATAAAACACAAGATAAAAACTAAGAAGAGCTCTAGGTACTAGACACACATATGTTCCTCCCATTCCCAAGTACTCTCTTCAAGGATACCATGCCTCCGGAGCACACAAACCAAGGTAATGGTCTGTCCACGAAGCACCTTCTCCTTACAATCCTCGATTCTCACCGATCGTTCCACAAACGTCGCATCATCCTTGATATCCAACTCTCCCCAGTCGAGGACATGGGAGTCATCATGTTGATACTGACGGAGTAGAGAGACATGAAAGACATTGTGGATCCTTTCCAACTATAGTGGCAATGCCAGCTGATATTCCACCTTTCCAACTCGTCCCAACACCTCAAAAGGTCTGATGAACCTGGGAGAAAGCTTACTCCCCTTGCTAAACCTCTACTTTCCATGCTGATGGGATACCTTTAAGAATATGTGGTACCCTACCTCGATATACAAGGTTCTAATCCTATAATTGACATACGAATTCTACCGGCCTTGAGATTCCTTCATCATTTCACACACCAGCTGAAGCTTCTCCATCATGCTCTACGCCACCTATGGGACAAGAACACCTGCCTCCCCAACCTCTTTACAACACATGGTCGAATGAAACAGTCTTTATTACAAGGATTCAAATAGTGACATGCCAATGGTAGAGTGATAACTAATATTGTAGGAAAACTTCACCAGGGGAAAGTATCTTACCCATGATCCTCCAAAGTCCAAAACACATGCTTGCAATATATCCTCTATCATCCGAATGGTTTTCTCTGTCTTGACATCTGTCTGACAGTGGAAAGAAATGCTAAGGAATAAATGGGTTCCAAAATCATGCTATAATACCTTCCAGACTCATGAGGTAAATCATGTATCATAATCTGAAATGATGGATCTTATAACTCCATGCATCCATACTACTTCACCCACACAACTCTGTGCTAAGGCATCCACTGTGATCGACTCCTTAACTGCTAAGAAGTGAGCTGATTTCACTAATCGATCCACCACCACCCAGATGGAATCATAACCTCCTTTGGCTTTGGGTATTACTGTGACAAAATCCATCGAGACATCATCCCACTTCCACTTAGGAATATCTAAGGGTAGTAACAAACCATCGAGAACATGATGTTTAACCTTCACCATACTGACACATGAGGCGCCTTGACACAAACTCCACCACTACCCACTTCACTCCAGGCCACCAAAATTGGCCTCTCAAGCCCCGATACATCTTGGAGACTCCTGGATGTACCACCAGGGGTGAGTTATGGAACTCACCGAGAAATCCCTCGTGCATCACCACCGGGACAAATATCTTCCCTCAGAACAACATCTGATTCTGACTATCCTCTGACCATACCTCCGGAGCATCACCCTGGCTAACGTGATCACACATCACTTCAACCTATGAGTCTCCCCACAGAGACTCCTCTTACTTACATACTAAGGAATATTGCATCATCATCTGAAACATACATCCTCTACCTTCCTCCACTCTCAATCCCAAATGTAAAGCATCCAACTCCTCCATTACCTTACAAGCATATACAGACTCTAGAGTTACATCCTTCTACGACTTAATGCTCAAGGCATCGACCACCATGTTCCCCTTTCTAGAGGTGTAGGATATCTCAAAGTCATAGTCCTAAAGAAACTCCATGCACCTCCACTGCCACAAGTTTAGGTCTCACTAGGAGAAGAAATAACTCAAGATCTTGCGATTCATGAATACCACAAATTGTTACCCAATGAGGCAATGCCTCCACAACTTCAGTACGAACACAACTACCGCAAGTTCTAATCTGTGGGTGGAATAGTTATGTTCATGAGGACGTAACCTCCCAGACCCATAAGAGATTACTCCTCACTGCTACATCAGCACACATCCCAAGCCTAGCCTGGAAGCATCACATATTACATCAAACACTACCCTTCCTATGGAAACCTCAACACTGGGGCACCAAAAAACTTCCCTTTTAGATAAGTGAAAGATACCTGGTACTGCTCACTCCATATGAAAGACCGGTCCTTTCTGGTTAAAGCCTTCAATGGAGCCGCAAATCGAGAGAAGTTGGGTACAAACCTCTGTTAGTAACCTACCATACCTAGGAAACTATGAACCTCCGCCATGTTCTTGGATGCTCCCCAAGAAACAACCGCTTTGACCTTCGATGGGTCCACTTCTATTCCCTGCTGGGACACTACGTGTACAAGGAAGTGCACCTATTATGTCCAGAACTTGCACTTGGAAAGCTTCCTTTAGAGCTGGTGATGTTGAAGGACCTCCAAAACTATCCTTAGATGCTTGACATAATCCTACTATAATCTTGAGTAGATTACGTTGTCGTCGATGAACATGACCACGAACCGGTCCAAATACTCATAGAAGATAAAGTTCATGATCCCCATGAACATAGTTGGTGCCTTAATAATTCCAAACGACATGACGACGAACACAAAGTGCCCACACCTACAACTGAAATCGGTCATTGGAATGTCACCTTCCTTCACCCTCAAATGGTGATATCCATACTGCAAGTCAATCTTAGAGAACCAATCTTCTTCCTTTAACTGGTCAAAAAGGCCATCGATCGCCGCGAGGGGGTAAAAGTTCTTGATCGTTACCTTATTCAGTCTCCGGTAGTCTATGAATAACCTGAGACCACCATATTCCTTCTTTGCGAACAAGACTAGAGCACCCCATGGAGGAATTCTTGGTCAGATAAAACCATTCTTCATCAGGTCATCAAATTGAATTCATAACTCCGACAACTCAGAAGGCACCATCTGATAGGGATCCATCGAAATCGGACGAGCACCGAGTTGTAAGTCTATCCCGAACTCAACATCACGTCGAGGGGGTAGAGTCACAACCCCTTCGAGGAAGATGTATAGGAACTCACTAACAATCCCTGGAACTCCCACCATCTCTAAGTCTGCTGATTCCACTGACAACTCAACTAACAAAGAAAAAAGGGCTCTACATGATGGCTTCCCTCTCGGAAACTCCGCTCACCAACGAAAGCTACACGCTGTACGCCCATATCTGAGAAGAAAAACCTTATCTGGAAGTAGTTGATAATAACATGCATAGAAAAAAACTAGTTGATGCCTATGATGAAATCATATGGCTGCATTTGTAGCAGAAAAAGATCCCCATTGGACTGATGCGACCCCAACATCAGTCTACATCCTCAAAAAACATCAAATAGGATGGTCTGACCTCCAACTAGTGTACTCAACACCAGGGGTGTGGAAAGCCTCTCTACGTATAAACCCAAGGAATAGGATATACTGGGTGAAAAAGGAGTGTGAAGATCCTGAATCAAATAAAGCACATGCAAGAGTACTAAACAGGCTGATCGTACCTAGAACAACTTATGACCCTACTAGAACTGCTGCCTTGGTGGTGTTCAAATGCCCACACCCAACTCTTATACCCCTCATCTGTTGACCACCTCCCCGACCACGCCTTGGTCAAGGTCCTTAAGGATCACCCTGAGGTTGGCCTCCTCCGACACCGTCCTCCCTCAGTGGAGTGGGAGCTCGCTGCCCCTATTGCTCAAAAGGACTAGCTGGAAGCTACTACTGCAGAGGTGGGCACTGAACCTAACCACCCCCACTATACTAAACTCAGACAAGGCATTGATTCTGAATATGCCCACAACTTCCACAAATAAAGAATCTCGGACCTAGGCCTGTGGAGAAAGGGTGAGGACTAGGAGGTCGAAACTATAATTGCTGAGGCCTAATCCCCACTGGCCGAAACCTGGAAGGTCCTGACACTGGAGGCTTACTGCTGACGACCTTTCCCTTTGATGAAATTGGATGGATCCCTTCTCATGGCACACCTCCCAGCATGTGTATCCTCTCCACTACTTCAGCCTTCTTCCAAACCTCCAAGTACGTTGACAGAGTGAAGGGAGTAACAATATACCGAAGAGAGGGTCGGAGTGCCTCCTCTAAGTGTCTTTCTTAGGACTCCTCATCTAGGAAGATGTCCAGAGAAAAATAAAGGAGATCCTTGAATTTGATCCCCAACTCCCTTACCTGCATAATTCCTTGCTGAAGGGAGATAAACTCCTACCTCTTCTTGGACTTCATCATGGAAGAAAGGAATTCCGCCAGGAACTCCTTCTCAAAGTCAGTCCACGAAACCTCAATTTCCTTCTTCTCCCTGAGGTAAATAATCCACCACTGGCACACCTCTCCTCACATATATCTCACTACCAGAGGAACCCAATAATCTGTCAGATCCCAAATCAAGCTGAAAGTGATCACCAGCTCCTCGATCTAGCTCTCTATCTCCATGTCCGAGACACTTCCCTCGTACTTTCCTAGGGTCTGCTTCTAGAAGGCACAAAGTGTCTTCTACCACTGGCCATCCTTCTCCTCTCAATCGGCCCTCTGCTGATCAACCAAATCAACCTGCTGGGCCTCGACTATTTGCACCACTCATGGACGAAGTCTGGGTGCCATAGCTAAAAAATAAAACAAGAAACTCCTAAGCCCAGGTAGTGTGGAAAAATTAATTTTTATATTTTTTGAACTTTTTATTTATTTTAATTCCCAAAACACCCATGAAACACAATAACACAAGTCATTATGATTCATGTACCATCCATAGGGTCTCCAACCTGTAATCAGTGTATCCCCACCTGGTCATTCAATAGGTCCAGAGTCCGTGCATCAGATCATGGGCCCCCCTAAAATCCCATATCCTAGCCAGTCTTCTCTGGCATATTTCACACACCAAGATTTCCTAACACTATTTCCCTACCATCCCATGCAATCCTCACTGTGCCTAACCCCTAATTCCATTCTATCTCTCAACCATCACCTCTGATACCATTCTTTCATGACCCACCTTCTCCAGGATGAGGGAAGGGATATAAAAGTGTCCTGCCCTTCCTTCCTCAAGGTGAAAGAGAGATAATGACCCTAAGTCCTGCCTTCAGTAGGCCCCAAAGTGGAGAATAGCACCAAGGGTATAAAATCTCACATAGATGGAAGGCATTACCCTTTTTATGGAATAATATCGGGAGATAAGATAGTAAATCACAACTACACAAAAGACTAAAGATAAAAGTAAAGCTAAGAATCCATTTCCCACATGCATGATCAAAAGTAAAGTTGATACAAGGTAATGAAAAACTCCAAAATAATGTACCAAAAAGGAAGGAAACTAACCAGAAACAACAACTATCCTAACGCCTGAGCTAGTAAGGTATAGTATGGTCCTCAAATTCCTCTTGGAAACCTGAAAACAGTTTTATATACGGAGGGTGAGCATACATGTATACTCAATAGGGAAACTAAACCTTATCTTGCACAATTGAGGAAACACACTAATACCCCTGTGAGGAAATAGTAGAACCTAAAGCACCTACCAAGGAACACTAACCATCCCAACCTCAACAAGGCACACTCACCCAAGTAACGCAAGTAAAGTAAAGTAATAATATAAACACATCGACTTTTGGGTACCCCTCACACCACTTTCCCACCGGTTAGCTGCTCATTCCTAACGATCTGACGTCTTGAAGCTTCCAATCTTCCCACATATAGTCCCAATTCCACAACTTACCCACACACACCTAGGCCTCAAACCGCACACAACCATGCCCACAGACACCTGGGGCACAACAACCACCGCCACGTCTGAAGACACCTGGGCCTCAACAACCACAGACCACACCTGAAGACACTTGGGCCTCATCCCAAAGATACTTGGGAAAACAAAACTGAGCACAAACACCTAGCCCCCTCGTCCAAAAAAACCATTTACCGAAGAATATTAGACTATGGTAAGCCTAAATCCATTACAGCCAACCCATATAAGCCCGAGCAGCAAGATCCAAAAGAGGGTGTGAGGAAGAAAAACTAGAACCAGCCATCCATCCTCCCACTAGGATGTTGGGAAAGACACCCTCCCCCATGAAATGAAGGTGTTCAGCACATAGTTCTCAACAAGGGTGATGTGCATATTGAAATCACAAAGAACTATAATATATATATCTATATATATAGACACACAAATAGGTAAACAAACACTCACCCCCCAACTTACGAGTTTCACACAACATACAACAAGCCCACACTAGAACCACTTTTACTACTACCCCTACATGAACAACCAAACAATAGCCACTTCCAAGAATAACCCATACCCCTTTTTATTTCATTTTCCATTTATTTATTTAAGGGGATTTAATTAATTTTATCCCAACACTACCGGGAAACTAACAATTGTAACCACACCAAGAAACTAACAAAACCAAACTACAGTCCCACTGCACAACAACACAAAACTACAACACAAAACTAGACTTGTATTCCCATTGCACAACAAAACAAAACTACATCACAAAACTAGACTTACAGTCCCACTGCACATCCCTATTTAACTCCTGCCAACTACCACTCTTCAAAGTGATACCACCCATTTCTTCTCTCACAAACCAGCCCTACAGCCCTGCTGCCCAAACAAATCCCCAACGTAGTCCCACTGCATAACAAGTCCGTAACCACACCACAGTACCACTGCTCGATATCACTCCGTGACCACAACACAACATAAAGGCAGTTCAGCTGCCTACAAATTCATCAATTCCACAATCAATCAATATCTTGGACTAAGATACCAACACACAAAGAACAATCACACTGCCTACAAGTTTATCCATTCCAAAATCAATCAATCTCTTGGACTGAGACACCAACACACAAAGAAAAGTCCCACTGCCTACAAGTTTATCCATTCTGCAATCAATAAATATCTCAGGCTGAGACACAAACACACAAAGGACAGTCCCACGACCTACAAGTTTATCCATTCTTCAATTAATCAATCTCTTGGAATGAGACACCAATACTCCCCTATACCACCCCACATACCAAACCCACAAAACCCAGACTAGAACACAAAACACATAACCACAACCATCAACCCAAGAATATTCAAATTTAACCAACAAGGGTTCTTTAATTTCCACTTTAATATAACCGAGGTGATAATAACAAGTTTGATCATGGGGAATACTTTTATTTAACTGAGTGTATGTGATTAATTATATTTAATTTTATGGCCATTTTTTTCAAGACATCACAAGAAAGATAGAGTATCACTAATGCACAATCAAATACCACCAAGGGTCGTGATTTTTATAATGCATATAACCAAAAAAACCATATAAGAATCAAAGATAACAAATAAAATAGGCGATCAAACATCAAGACACACCCTGCCCATTATTTTAGTTGTGCGAGTTATCTTTTGATCATATTAATTTATTGTTTAATTCTTATTTCAATAAGATTATCCAATTGTTCCTTTCAAGAAAACATTAATATACCCACCTTGCATGATGTACAATTAAGGAGAAACAAAAGAAAATACCTACTTGGATGATCATTGATTGAAGTTCCTTCTTGCACCAAGAACATGGATGACATGACTTGCAGGAAGAACTCCAAGGATGAGTGGGAAGGGATCCATCACGGGTGAATGACTCGTATTGAGAGTAAGTCTCTAGGGGCACCAAGAGAAACAAAAAGGAATAAGGAAGAGAGGATCCCGACCTAAGAAGAGGCAAGATCCTAAAATCAGGGAGACCATTTCAAAGTACTTAAATATTAGATCATGTCTTGACCACGTGGCGTGGCAGTTTCACACATTGGAATTAATTGAGATTTAATAATTTCCCTTATAAATGGTGGAGATAGACCAACATATGGCTTTGAGTTGATAGATTTACTTTAAATGGAGAAAACACATAATGACAAAACTAGGAAAACTCAGAAAACCAGGAAAGGGGGTGTGGCACCATTTGGTGAAACAAATGGTGCCACCGTAAATGGTATGACCATAACGGTGCTACCGTAACTGTTCCACCATAACGGTACCACCATAATGGTTCCACTATAACAGTGCCACCGTAAACGGTGCGACCATGACGGTGCCACTATTTTGGTGGAACCTTTTAGAAAACTCTCATATAAAACCACTTTGATCCATAAGAACACCATGACTACTGTATTTTCACAAAGGAAAGGATGAGGAAAATCGGGTTATTACATTTCAATAAATTGATCATTCAACCAGGTAGGTCATTCCATAGTGGGGTGCCCATAGATTATCTCATGTAAGGTAAGCGAGGATGGGTGATACTGAAACATTATTTGGTAGGTCATGCTATAGATGGGTTCCCTAGGATAGTCCTTTGGTAGCTAATTCTTGGTGTTTGTTTTGGGTTACACTAATCGGTAGACCATAATAGGATTAAGTTACCATAGGAATATAATTGATTTTATCCATAAGATGGATTGGAAAAAGAGTTATTTTTTGACTCTCTAAGAGTCATATATGATATTATTGGGATGATGTCCTTCCTAAATAACTAAGTGGTGAGAGAAATTCCATAACAAACTCATTTCTTAGTGAAATATGGATCTTGACCCACTATTATGTATTATGAATATTAAAAAGGCTCATCATTTTAATAGTATCCCATTTCATAAAATTCCTTATCAAATGGTTAATAAAACATGATACTCATGTGATAAAATATTCTGTTTTAGATGAATAACATCATCACAATCAAACTAAACTTTGAGATAATCCTTGAAAAGAATAATATTAATGTAAGATACTTCTAAGATAGGTAAATTAAGAAAGGTACTTAAGAAATATTGTTGGTTTAAGAAAAGTTCTTAAGGAAAATTATATAT
Organism: Viscum album; assembly: GCA_963277665.1. NCBI lineage: Eukaryota > Viridiplantae > Streptophyta > Magnoliopsida > Santalales > Viscaceae > Viscum > Viscum album. Next base: position 78,548,973 of record OY728133.1, on the reverse strand, counting down.
TTAGGAACCTTTCATTAGTAACCAAGTTTTGAAATTATTTAATAAGTGATTCTAGATGCTTGTGGAAGTATGGAGTGATTTATGCAAGGTTTAAAAGACATTAGATGAAAAATGACCAAAGGAATCTTAGTCTCCACTCATGGATTCAATATGTTTGGATACATCAATTATTTAAGGAATTTTAGTCTCATATACTTAATATGATTGGGTATGTCAAATGATATTCAATAAGATTGAATATGTTGGTGACTCAATGAGACTAAAATTTTCCTTAAAACTTTATTGGTTATAGAATTCAATATTATTATTATTAAAAATATTTTATATCAACTGTATGTTTTTAATTATAAATGTATAGAAGGTTAAGATATAAAAAGAATTGAATCTTGAAGTTTTCATTCAAGTAATGGAGAAAAGGAGGTGATGCATTTATAACTTAGATACTTCAAAATTGGATAAACTTGTCATAAGAAATGTATTTTTATCTAATTGAAAAGTTCATGTAAATAATAATTGTTTAAATGAAATTATATTGGTTTTTTAATACACATGGTTTATGATTTGTTTAATTTTATAATATTCACTAAGGAGAAACTAAAAATGGCTCATTCTGGTTAGGGAATTTATCCTATTGGAATATATGGAAATGTTCTGGAAATATGATTGAATTCAAATAATGTTTAACCGATATTCTCAAAGTGTTGGGAATATATATGAATTAGGAAAATTATGTTTAGGATCTAAAGTACTATATAGACAATACAAGTAGGTAAAAAATTCAAATCGGAAAATGAAAAATGTAGTTGAAAAGTAAAAGAATGTTTCTTCAAGAAGATAATCAAGATCATTGAAACACAAGGTTTTTAGGAAAGAAGGGTAATAATTTAATATGATTATATTATCCAAGATATACCTAAAGGAGTTTATAAAACTCCATGGAATTCCCATTTTAGGTATGGATGTTATAGAAATTAATTATTTTATTTTTAAAGGTATGTGATACCGAATGTCTATTTTACAAAGTGTTGTAAATATAAAGAAGTTCAAAATTAAAATAAGAATGGATTGATCTTGAAGTTTAAATTAATGAGATGAAGTAAATAATTACTACATTGAGGATTTGAATGTAAAGAATTTTATCAAGTTCAAATGAGTCTAAGTAAAATATGTGTATCATCATCTTATTTATCTTATGTGATTAGAGAACATGTTCAATAAAAAAGAGTTTTTATGAAAAACATGAGATGATTAATTGTATACACATGGTTTATGATTCATCAAGTTATATAAAATATCCAGAGAAGAAGATATGGATAAAAGTGTTTATCTAGGATAACTTTTTTATCCACATTTGTTAAAATGTGAGGGAATGTGTTATAACCACCCATCAGTGGTATATTTTAATAAAGTCTTCTTTTTAAAAAGAAATGTTAAAAACATATAGAATACCATTTATCAAATGAAACGATATTTTATTTTCTATATGTTCTTACTAAAAGTAAATAAATTTTATTTCCTAACATAAAGGGTTTGTGTTACATTTAGTTACCATTTATAAAGTGAATATTATTATTTTCTAAAGGATTATGAAAATATAAAATTAGAGTGGTTTTTCAATCAATATCCTAAAATAGTTTAGGATATGTGGTGATAAAGAAAAATTTAAAGAATCACATTTAGATATCATGAAAAGCGAAAGACACTATTTCTTAAAAGATTATATTAGTCAAAATGAAAAGTGAATTACACTTGACATCCTAAAATAATTTAGGGTATACCATATTAAATTAATTTTCACATTATCTTAAAAAAGTTTAGGAGAATTGATCCCAACCCATTACCCTCATGACCCCAACCTTACCCTCACAGGACTGTGTCATCTCCTTGACCCCAACCCATTACCCTCATGACCCCAACCTTACCCTCATGAACTCTCCTCTCGACGACCCTCTCCTCTTGGTGTTGACTTATCCTCTCGGTGTCCCTCCTCCACCCTCGTGACCTCTCCCCTCAGCGGTGACCTCTCCTCTCGGCGGTGACCTCTCAGAGGTGGCCCTCCTCCACCCTCATGAACTCTCTGTGATCCTACTCCCCTGATGCTACCATCCAATGTGGCCACCTCACCTCCTCTCTAACTTTGATCCTAGGTGGCCTCCCCACCACCTCCTCTTCTCCTCTCTTGGATGGGAATGAGTAGAGGAGAGGATAACTCTCCCTCCCCTACTTCCTAATCCTCTTATCCCTTTGACCTAAGTGATCCAAATTTTTCTTATCATGCCTATCTTAGGTAATATTCTATCCTATCTTATCCATTATTAGGGTTTTGATTTTTGATTCCATAAGAGTTTGGTGAGATCACTTCTATATGATGGGTATTTCATGCGTGACACATACAAGAGACTTAGAAATATTGTAATATCATTATTTCATGTAATTTAAGTTTAGGTGTACTACTTAATGGATTTATTTAAGGGTTTTCATGAAGTTTGATGAAATTTTAAGTTGTTTTGGGTTGGAAAATTTGATTTTTTGTGTTTCTTAGGTCTGAGTGGGTGTCCAGAGTGGACCCCACACTTGACTTGTTTCCTAAGTGAAGTTATATTAGCTGGGGAGTTTAACATCAATTATACTAATTTTAGTTCTAATTTTAAAATGATTTGTTGTTTGATTAATATATATTCATGGATGATACATGGGATAGAAGGATCATTGGTGGTTGGTACAAGCTTGACATTGATTTATGGATTATCAGTTGAGGTAGGCATCCTTTACATTAATAAGTCTCTTGATTATTTGGATGATATTATGTTTGTGTAATAATTAATAGTATCCATGTAATTTAGATTTAACTTGTATGATATTTACCATAAAATAGGTTGGTATTTCTTAGACATAATAGTAAACAAGGAATATATAACTTTCTAAATGGTTCGTTGGTGGAACCATGGTCGAACAAGTGCTGGTTTCCCATCATATGGTTTGTTTTAGTGGTGTGTGTTTGATTTTGTAAGGTAAATGTGATTTCTATATTAATTTTTTTTAAAAGGGATTTTTATTTAAAGTGAAGTATCAAGGGAAAATTGTGTATTAATGAAATTGATTTTCAAAACAGAGGGGTTCATCAAGAGGATATCAATGGGTTTTGGCCTAAGGGATGGCATGAGTAAATCTTACATGTACTTCTTTTTCATATGATTCATAAATAGGGGGTTTAATTGATTTTAAAAAAAATCCATGGGGCTATTTTTAGCACTAATTTTGGTCCACTTGACCTTGTGAGGGTTATGATTAGTTTTTTAATGTTTTGTTTCTTGTGAATTCAACTCTTAGTTATGGTTTCCTTATATGCTAACTATTATTTCACAATGATTCATGGATGTGTAGTAACTATGAGAGATACCTAGCCTTATGTGAATGGTTAGTCTGTTTTTATTGATATGTTGATTGGGTTTCCTTTTGGTGAGGGTTTATAGGAACTTTGGGATTCCCTTGATATGGGTGCGAGTTATTGTGATTGATTAGGAAATAGGTGAGATGTTCATTGTTTCCATTTAAGAACATATTGAAATTTTGAATGGGTTGTATTGACACCCAAGTTTTCTTATGGGAGAGCCTCATGTTTGACCTCTGTTAGGCCCATAATGGTCTTTTGTGATAGATACCCTAAGGGGGTGGGAGGTGGGGTTAATTAGGGTATGTGACTTGTTCCAATTTCACCACTTAATCCTTAAAATCTCATTATCCTAAATGATCTTGACCTTACTATTAATAGGGTTACTCTTATCTTATTCTTTTAATGACGATTTGATTGATATTTTAATTACCTTTACTTTAATCCAATTTGATAAATGATTACTTAACCTACACATACATATTTATGTATTATAGAAAGTAAGTAAATCATGAATACAAGACATAAATATTTTAATTGGTTCACCTGTACTAGGTTAATCTAAGGATCATAGAACAAAACTATTCACATGTTCAAAATTCCACTAAACTGATTGTTCTATAGTGGGCTTAGGCTAAGGAACTCCAATCCTAGTTTCACTCCCATCTCAATGATATAGTGTCTTATCACTCCTCACCCATAGGGAAAATCCCTCCTTCTTCTATTTTACTCACTAATAATAGAGGGATAACACTTTGGTAGACATTCCAAGGTAAGGATTCACTATCTCTACACTGCACTAAGTATGGTTAGGTGCTCATTGATCTTCAAAATACTCTTTCACACATGACATGTGAAATACTTCATGAAAATAGTTTCACTTTCCTAAATGATATCCTATACATCTTTAAGGAAAAATTTATACCTTTTCAAGACCTTTAATGAGTGCCCATTCACTTTACTCATTGTTCACTTAGATTGAATACCCAATGACCACTTTCACACAACTTATATTTATGTTAGTATGAAAATATAAATTTATATACAATAACTCAATCAAGTTTAGTTATTTTGTGATAGACTATTCTTCACAAAAAAGGGTCACAAAAATAGTATATTCAAAAAACTCAGTGGTTCTCATATGTAACTTTCAAAACACAATGGTCCATGTAACCTTTTTTTATAACTTCCCCTTTGATGAAATACAAGTGTTTGGATCTCTTAGTATCTTCACCAAAAATCTCTTCTCTCTATCTATTCAGTTTTCTCTTTAAGGATTATTTATTTATAAAAAAAACACAACCATTTTCATGTTGTAAAACCCTTTCTTCATGCAACTCTCTTTCATGAAAAATTTCTATTTCATCAGTGATTATATTTCAAAAACATAAATGAATTCACACAACTCCAAACTTATATGAGTTGAAATTAAGTGAGCATGGCCATCTAGGTTTTTAGGTGAAAGTGCACATGATCAGTTGGAAAAGACTTAAGATGTTCATTTAAGGTGGTGTAGAATAATAAAACTAGGATGTATGATTGTTGGGATTTCATGGTTGGTAACGTTAGATTTTGAGAATCATGGAGAAATGCTAAAAAAGATATTCCTTTAACATGTTCTTAGTGAGTGTATTTTTCTAACCTATATGGTAAGTGGGTTAGTGAAACCAATTTTTAGACTTATAGAGGTAATCATGTCATTTAAATTATATGGTTATCTTGGATATAATGTGAGACATTTCAATATGTGTTTTTTTTAAAATCTCTAAGATAGGGAGATTGAGTTGGGAATGTTACATGACACATGAGGTGAGGTCATGATAACAGATAAAAATTCAGGGTGGTTTCATTTAATATTGATGGTATATAGATAAAATATTTTTGGGGTGTATGTATACACTCAATAGAGACCTTTTGGAATTAGAAAATTAAGAAGTTAATGCATGTCATGGTTGGGTTTAGGGATCATTATATTTTCTCAGCCTTGGGAATGAGGTTGTTGGTTTTTGATTGGATCAGGGGAAACATTCTCTATGAAATATCAGTGGAAAGGTATGAGATTCCTTGTTTGTAGGTGATGTGTTAATAAAACCAACCCAAAGGTGGTTGTAGTTTTAGGACGTCACATATATAAAAATAGGGGAGTTAGATATAGGATATAAAACCCACCAAAGTTCAAGTGTTGGATGAGAATTTTTTTTGGGTGGAGTTAAAACATTTGGTTTTTATACAAAAACTATATAAGGGATAATAGTTAGGTGGTACGATGATATATGTATATAAGGAAATAGGTTTGTAGGAAGACCAGTTCAATAGGACTTTAGTGCTCAAGGGAAACCTATCAACACGAATGATATGGAGAGGACTTGTGTTATAAATAGTCTCGGGTGTGAGGCGATGGGTTCAAATGAGATGAAATATGACATAAAACTTCAAGGTAAGATATTGGAACTTTTTTTAATTCATGAATTCCACTGTATGTGGTGTATCATAGTGGGGTTGAAAAAAATGATCAGTACTTTGGTGCACAGGTCGGTGAAATTTTATTCAATAGAGATGGTTTGAGTGTAGTGTTAGAATTACCACATCTAGTGAGAGTCGTACAATTCGGTTCATTCATTGGTCATGATTACTTGATATTATGAATAGACATTTTAGATATAATAGGACATTTTGAGAGCATACATACTAAATTTTATTGGTTCTTTTGAGAATAACTTGGCTTTAGTGAAGTTTACTTTATGTTGGTTAGAAAAGAATGATTCTGCTTCAATCAGGAATAATATCATATAGAAGACTTAAGAGTTTGTTTAGTTAATCTAGAAATAGCTAGATACTACCCAAAGAAGTTCATGACATGATTTAGGGGGGGAGTGGGGGGAGGCTGGTGCAGGGGATTGGGGGATGGGGGGGGGGGGGGTGTTGTAGGGGGGTTGGGGGGGGGGGGGGGTGGAGTGGGGGGAGGTTGATGCTGGGGGGTGGGGGGGGGGGGATTTTGTAGGGGGGGCTAGTGTAGGGGGGTTGGGGGGGCTAGAGCGGGGGGGGGGGGGGGTGGTGCAAGGGGAGTGGGGGGTGGGGGTGGTGTTGAGGGGGGGCTGGTGTAGGTGGGGGGATTGGGGGGGGTGGTGTAGGGGTGCGGTGGTGGGGGGGTGCATGGGGATGGGGGGGGGTGGTCTGGTGCAGGGGGAGTAGGGGGGCTTGTGAAGGGGGATGGGGGAATGGTGTAGGGGTGAGGTGGGGGGAGTTGGGGGGGCTGGTGTAGGGGGATGGGGGGTGTTGCAGGGGGGCTAGTGGAGGGGGGGGGGTTGGGGGCTGGTTCAGGGGTGTGGTGGGGGGGTTGGGGGGAGTAGGGGAGGCTGGTGAAGGGGGGGGGGCTGGAGTGTGCAAACCACAAGTGTGAGGTTTGTCATTCCAACCTACTTTTATTTTTGATAGGTATTTAGGAGCATAAACAACATTTATCAATTAAGGTAAAAAAAACATAAAGCTGTTCATGCAGGACAACCTTCAAGGTTAGTTTCATACGGTTTTGAGTCTTTATTTCCTAGTGTTATGAATATTTATACACTCTTAAATTTTTAATAATTGTGAATTACCAAATTTCTTGAATAATTTTTTAGGAAAATAATGAACTATTCCAAAGTCATGCCCCTTCTATTTACATTTATTACATTAGGCCTGATGACGTTAAAATGGTTCATGCTCATTTCAAATTTAAACTATTTATATTTTAAGTGTTTCCAAATTCAATATGATTTAAATTTATTTTCCTACCACTTAAATAGTTATCTTTTAGTATTTTCTTCCTCATGAAAAACTCCTCTCATATTTTCAAGCTGATTATTTTAAGTGATAAATGATCAGATTGGTTTTTCATATGTGATTTCAAATGGTCACTAACCAATGAAACTCACCACTTATTTTTTAAAATATTTATTGTAATATCTTGTTATAAGTTTTTATTGTAAACCATTCTCCCCAAAAAAATTGTTTCAAAATATGTCAATGAGAAGTGATTTTCCATTTTCCACAAATGGAAACCTAAGAAGGCTTCTATATAGTGCCAAATTGGAACTCCTTATGTTTTTATAACTTTTATATCTTTCCAACATGACAGAAAAAGAATGCATTAAAAATAAACACAGTTTTTTTCCATTGCACCTCCACATCACTATCTCCCTTTATTCTTGGAATGTATCAAAGACAAACTCAAACTTATAAATCCATGATCTCCCATTACATGATGCTTTCCAAAATGCCAACTTGAATGAATAAGAGATAATCTTCGAGCTTCATGTATGTAGGATGCTTTGTGGATATATCTCTTTATTTATGGGTTGAAACACTCCACTTTAGTATGAATATATTTTCTATTTGATTCACTATAAATCACCCTAAAATTCATCTATATTTGACATTCTCTTCAAGTAGGAAACTTCTAGGTAAAATTTGGAGTGAAAAACATAATTATTTATGTAGGTCATGAATGAACTTTATGTAGCTTACTATCAAATTAAATAGCCCATATATTCTTTAATTACGTAGCCACCATCTTTCTTAGAATACCTTTATATAGGTAGTGAAATCTCCAAATGAACTTTATGAAATGTGAGTTCACCTTTACATAGGTCTCAAATTACCTTAATGAATCTACATATTTTCTGTGAAACCTTTATATAGAGCTTCAATTATGTTTGTGTAGGGGGTGTGCATGGGGTGTGATGGGGGAGGGGAAAGGGGTGTCCTTGGGAGGGGGAAGGGGGTGTGCTGGGTTTTGTTGTGAGGGAGGGGGGGGGGGGGGTGTTGGGTTCTATTTATAGGGGAAGGGGGAGGGTGTGCGAGGGGGGGGGGGGGTAGGGGGGGTGTGTTGGGTTCTATTTCTAGGGGAAGGGGGAGGGTGTGGGGGGGAGTGTAGGTGGTTCATGGGGTGCACATGGGGGTGTACTGGGGGAGGGGGAAGGGGGTGTGCAGGGGAGGGGGAAGAGTGGAGGGGAAGGGGGCAGGGGGTGTGTTGGGTTTTGTTGCAAGGGGAAGAGGGAGGGTGTAGAGGGTGAAAGGGGTGTGAAGGGGGGTGTTCAGGGGAAGGTGTGTACTGGGTTCTGTTACTAGGGGCATGAGGAGGGTGCAGGGGGTGTGCTGGGGGTTGTGCTGGGGGAGGGTGAAGGGGGAAAGGGGGTGTGCAGGGGATGGGGTAGGGGGGAGTGGCAGGGGGTGTGTAGGGGGAAGGGAGAGGGGGTAAGGGGTGCAAGGGGTAGGGGGAGGGGTTTAAGGGGTAGGGGGAGGGTGCAGGTGGGGTGTATTGGGGGGGGGGGGGGTGAAAACCTATTATGTATTATGCATTATGTGAAAAAATGCATTATGCAAACCTATTTTTTATGTGAAAACCTTTAGTATAATAGTGAATTATGTGAATATGATTTTTATATGTAAACATGTTATTATGATAGTGAATTATGTGTAATATCATTTCTTTCAAGATTTCAAATCATCAAAATTTACCTGGAAAAAAGCATAGGGCAAGGCAGAATACATTCTAGCAACTTTTTTTCTGTAAAATGAAGTTTTCTCAACAGTCAGCACAGTAGCTGAATCGTGCTATTTTTTATGGAATGGGGAGACCTATAGCAACAGTTCCAAACCATGGCTCTAGGTATTGCGTGACTTAAGCTTCTTCCATGGTTTGAAAATCATGGCTATAAGGCTGTTTCCACAGGTGAAACTGTGTCTATAGGATTTGCCTTATATCCACACCCATACCAGCTACTGTTCATTAAACTGTGGCTATAGCATTATTTTTTAGTAGTGTTATTTCAGGGATTTTTTTGATGGAATATGGTTCCAAGGATGATGATGATGATGATGATGGAGAACTTATAAAGAGTTCTAAATAGACAATAGAAATTGACAACATAACATTTGATGTTGTGAAATTTTGAAGTTGGAATATGTTCAATAGTTGAATAGTTAAGAATGTGATTTCTAAATCTCACAATTATTCAAACTGGATTTCTTCATAAATTCCTCTCACTAAAGAGTTTAGTGGGAGGGTTTTATCATATGGTCATATATTTATTTGAAAGGGATTAAATATGATTTAATGTGTTAATAAAACCCAGAAAGTGCAGCAAACATAAGGGTGATATGGTAGTTTATCATATATGATATGATAAACCAGTTCTTATGTTGGTTTTTTAAATATTCTTAGAGTTCAAGAATATTAAAATTTATCATATTAGAGGCAGCCTCAATTTTATCATTCTTTCATGTTGGATACATAAATGTATATATAGATATACATTTCATGAAGAGAAATGATAATCGACCTTTCAAATTATTACTTTGAATATATTCCCAACCAATGTTTTTCATGAAGTATTATATGTTATGATGAGATGTTAAGGTTAGTGTGAGAAGGATTCTTATATAGAGATACAAAATATTCTCACGAGGCATAAGACAAAGAATAAGATTCTTTGTGTACACTGAATGATATATGAAGTATACCAAAAGGATTTCCATATAGATGAATTTGGTATACTAGGAGTTCATGAATCATATTGAGTCCTGGTTACCTAAGGTTGGCGAGATACCAAGCATGAGAAACTTCATACTTTGATACCCTACTTATGAAATTCTACATATTGATTTTGCTAATACATGGATGGTTGGGTATATTGTTGATCATGTCATCGGTTGGAGCTTAACCAAGATGATATTTTTCCTCTCGCATGACAAGCGTGACATTTAGACCCTTGATTGAGATAGACTATGTGAGTGTGTGAGCACACCTATATATTGTATATATGTATGGATAAGGGACATGTTATGTGCTTATCTATAAGGATGAATGACATGTGATGTATTCATCAAGAAGATCAATTTATACTATAATAATAGAGAATAGATGAGTTGTCTATATAGGATTGACATGTTTTGTAACCCATGGTCACTTGATGTCTTGGGCAAAAGGAAAATATGAGAATGTGAGTTTTCGTATGATGTAGATTGGTGGAAACAGGTATATAGATACATGTGTTTGATAGAGATCACTCCAAATCCCTTTATAGCTTGAGTAGAATTGATTATTTTCTAGAGATCACTCTTTACTTCCATATATGAATCTGGAGATTCATATTTATTGTCCATAATATAAAGGAATGTGGGGTCACACTTTGTGGTTGATTTAATGGAAATTTAGTTTGACTCAAATAGAGGCTTTATAAATGTTTTATAGTTAATCCAAAAGTGTTTTGGATGGGTATTCACATGGTATTTCATATGATGTGATACAAGATGAAGTTGGTGATGGATTTCCAAAATATTTTTGTAAAATATCAAATAATGATTTTTGGATATGATTTAATAGGTTATTGTATATGATACATTATATAATGAAATGGCACAATGTCTATAAGACTTTAGTGTAAGTGGGAGATTGATATATATATACCCCAAAGCCTTATATATATAATATATATAGGTTGTTTGAATACATGGGTTGTACCACTTTTGTTTTATGGGTTTCATGAGATATTTATATTTTATATTCCCACTCAAGATATCATTTATTATATTGTTTCATGAGATGAAACATATAAGAGGTGAAGCATTTATATGATGAATGCATATACTAGACAAATCATTTATTCATGCATTGCAATGCTTGAATAAATGAAATATATTTAGGTGCACCTTCTACAACCTATATAAACAATAACCATGCAATGGAAGTGGACATGATTCCATGTTTTCTTGGCCAAAACTCCCTAAGAACTGAAGTTATATTCTTCTTCCTTCTTTACATAAAATATTCTAGCACATCATGAATGGAAGAATAACCTCATATGAAAGTCAGATGATTCAATACAAACCATGGATACACCATGGAGATGGGATGTCATTCGACTACCCTTATGTGACCTTCATCAAATTCATATGAAGATAAAGATGTAGCAGAATCTCTTCGGAGAATGGTATACATATTTATAGTGTTCATAATTTCAGTATTTTTCACAATTACATTTTTCTATGCCTGGTAGATATTAGGACTAGGGTTTAAATCAATTATACATGGTCTGATAATGTTATTATATTTGTTTGAAACCCTTCACTAATAGCCTCTAATCTTTGGCATTCATCCTTGGTTTCTGAGGATTCAATATCAATGATTCTAAGTGAGTTCTTTGTATCTCTCTCTGTTTCATTCCTTTTTTCTTGAGATATCTCACAATGATTGTGTTGTTAGGAGTTGGGGGTTTATTTAGCTATGATTTTAATGAAACATCTCTATGTTTCATATTGATTTAGAGGTTCTTTATGTGGTTTTGTCCTCATGGTTCATCATATTTTGTTTTTGTTTTTCATAGGTAATTTAAAAGATGTTTTTGAGGCAGGGGATCATTGTTATCTACTTTTTTATGTTCCTGGAATTATCATGCATTTTCTTTCTATTGGGTGAATGTTATGAATTGTCATAATAAATATAATAAACCAGAATAATGAAATTGAAAGGGTATGGTGTGATGTGCATATGGTTATTGATTTTCATGATGTTACTAACATTGTTTCATGCTATACGACTAATATAGGGATATTTCATATATTAATGGCTTGATTTGAGAATACCATTTAAATGGTAAAATACTTAAAGCTGATAAATGAAAAGGATAAGTTGAATATGCATGTTTTATACTTGACTTGATGTGTGTGGATTGGTGACCTTGGTTGTGTGTGACTTAGTGGACTTGGTTGTTTGCATCTTGGTGGCCTTGGTGGCCTTGGTTGTTTGCAACTTGGTGGCCTTGGTTGTTTACTAATTAATGACCATGGTTGTTTATGATAACTTAACATGGTGGTTTCTTGATAACAGTTTAGTAGAAATGGAATAATATTGACATATATAAATGTTCTTAAGGATAAAGAATTAATTGGGGTAAATTTTAAACTAATAACTAAATGAATTAATCTTGGTGGCTTATTTGTTAAATTAAATAATGGTAAATGGAACTCAGGTTTTGACCTTTTGTGTGATGCTTATGGTCGGTTGTTCTGCATTACGATTCTTAGTGGTGCAATATAAGTAGTGAACTAATGGTGGTTGTGTTGGTGGTGTTTATATAAACCAATAAGTTTAGACTTTTGTGGGACTACTATATACTTGTATTATTTTATGAGTTTTCTACACACCCTAGCCAAGTTGGGTCACCTGACCAACACCTAAAGACTCTAGGGGTATTTTCCCTAACATCCAGGATGGGGAAGATATAGATGGATGACTACCCCCTCTCCCTGATCTCCCTTCAACAGTAGCTTCTGATGATATTGATGGTGGGTGATGTGATATATGGTGGAGGTCATGTGTGGTATGAGGAGCACACGAGGTTAATGTCCTATGTGTTTATGATACCCTACTACCCTGGTTGCCTAATACTTGATATGTGGTTGGTGTTTCAAGACTTGATATGTGGTTGGTGTTGTAAGACATGATATGTGATTGGTATTGTGAGACATGATATATAGTTGGTGTCGTTATTGGTGGATATAGAAGGGATGGGAGCAGAGGATGTCTTCTCACTGGGAGAGAGAAACAAATTAGTGGGGAAATGGTTGCGAGGAGCCTTTATCTACATTCTTATAATATTAATTTATTTCTCTTGGATGTGTTTATTGATGAGATTATTGGTGAGGGTGGGGAGGATACTAGTTTAATTGTGTAGGTGGTAGTTAGTTATGTTTTTGTTCACCTGGGCATTAGTACTCTCTTTTCACTTTTTCACAAAATACCTTATATATGATCCTACTAAGTATACATGTTATGTTCACCCTGTGTATATAAAAACTATTTTTCAAGTTTCTTGGAGGGCCTTAGTGATCAAGCTAGCCAATACTAACCCATATATTGGGTTTTTAAAATCACTACCATAAGATTTACTTTTGGTGTTGTTTTATATTTGGAGATGTTTGTATCTGTTTTATATTCATGCATGTAGGATATTTTTTGTATGGGTTTTCAGATTATTTATTTATAGTATGGTGTTTTTGATAGTGGTTTTATATTATGATTTAGGGATATTAAAGGAAATACCTCCTATTTGAGTGTTTTATACCCTCAACACTAGTTTCCAAACTAGGGCATATTGGAGGCCGGACTCAAGGGGTCACTCCTTTTCACTACCGGTTTAGGAGTGGTGCTAGTGTGGGGGGTCATGACAGTGCCTCATAACTTAAGAAAAACTACCCATACACCATAGGCTTCCGATTATCAGTGAGTTCCATGATTGAAGTAGGGAAAATATACCCTCACAATTATATATGGACATAAATCAAAAGAGAAGAAACATGTAAACAATCATTTAAATAAAAGGGCAGAAAAGAAAGACATCATAACTACATTCCATCAATAAATAATATCAACCCACATGCTATAATAAAATTTGTATAATGTCACAATATTATACAAGATATAAATAAGGCCCCCCTTAGGAAAACCATAAACAAACAGTCAAAAAGGAAATTATACCACTCATAGGGGGTTGTGACAATGCCTCTTCATCTAATTAGGGTTTATGACCAACCTTAATTAGAGGGGTTGGGGATGTTTTTATAATTGGAATGGATCAGGGTTTCTATTAATTATTTAATTATTTAATTTTATAAAATAGTCACTCATGACAGCGCACTTCGAATCCCCCAAATAAAAATAAAATTACAAGGAAAACCATATAAAAATAGTCCAAAAGGAAATAATACTGCTCATAGGGGATCGTGACAGTGCCTATTCCTCTAATTAGGGTTTATGACCAACCTTAATTAGAGAGATTGGGGATGTTTTCATAATTGGAATGGATTAGGGTTTCTATTAATTATTTAATTATTTAATTTTATAAAATCATCACTCACGATGATGCACTCTAAATCCCCCAAAGAGAAATAAAATTATACCGCTCATAGGGTAAAACCCTTGTTCTGGACATAACTATGTTAAAAGATTTCCATTTAGAGGATTTTTAAGACAAATCATTTTTTGCAAGAATCCTGCTAAAACTATCAATTTTATACTTTAAATATTTTTCATGAATCCCCTCGCACGAGCTAAAACTATCAATTTTATACTTTAAATATTTTTATCGAGGCTCTGCCGCAATCACCCTTCTCCATTGGTTTGACCCAAAGGGAATCAACAGAACCATCAGATAATTTTTCTACTTGTGGTCTTCATCAAACAAAAAACTGGAGATATGATTAATGTGCCCACAAGTGAGAATTACGAGGGGGGTTGAATTTATCTAGTGCCGAGGAAACTCTCCCATTGTTGATGCAGACATGATGTGATATGAATTTGACTCCTTATTGAAATATTGAAAAAAAATTGTGAAATTAAGGCTAATTATCAATGATAATTTAGTGAATTATTATTATTAAACTGATACATATTTGAAATAAAGGCTTAATAAAAAGAAAGACTAGATTTTCTACCAAATCAACCAAATCTTTGTTACCAACTAATAAAAGTCGCAAGGTGTTGAGATGATTAACATATGAGACCAAACTGATCCTATAAAAATTAGGATCTCTTAAGCTCAAATTTAATACAGATTAAAAAAAATTTAGTTTGGTATAAATTAAATTTCAAGTAAAACAATTATGGGGTGGGGGTGACTCACAATTTTATTTATTTAAAATATAAATTCACATAATTAAAATAAATAATCACCAAAAAACACTAAAGAAAATTGAGGAACTTTGATATTCAAATACTCACAAATTCCCACATTTTAGAGACAACTTCTCACCATTCCGTACTATATCTCATGATATGATTATGCATACTTTCAATATTAAATGAAACCAAGCCATAACCCTCTACTTCAAAATGCTAACAATCCATACACAACACATAAAAAGTGAAGAACAAGTGATGAACAAGTCTTAAAAATCAACATGAATCCGTTAATTTACAATGAAACCATAAAAACACAATTAATGGATATGATGAATGGAATTTAACATTTAAAACTCAATAGAAGTGAAAAAACTAAGTTTTCATTGATAAAAAAGCAATTTTCTTCCAAATAACACTATTAATTTGTTACATTTATTCATTTTCATCCATTGGATACATTTATATTATACCAAACATCACAATATTAGGAATACCCAACAAATTTTTTAAATACCATATTGCATTCCATTCATATTTCTATTACATGAATTGAGATATTTAGAAAAGTATAAAATCTTGGTCGGATCTTCCAAGGGCATGCTTTTCTACATTTTCAATCAAATAACTCTGTGTGCCCATGTGTATCATCTAGATGTAATCAGTACTACATTAAATGGATCTTATATACTAATAATACATTATATAATAATAATGCATTTAAACTTTAGTTGATCTTGAAAAAAGACATGAATAAGCTAAGAAAATAAAAAACAATTACATAGGATTTCAGTATAAACAAGAGATTGGCATACCGGTAAAGGGCCACCGGGCTGCAGCACATCAGATTAGAGGTACATAGACTCAGCATCATCCTTCTTCCTCACTTTATATGAATGAGAAGATCTTAGGAAGACTGGTGCAGATGGTCCAAAAAAAGGGATCACATAACAAATGAAACATTCAACTAACAGAAGCCCAAGAACAGTAATTTGAATCTCGATGCAATTCAGTTATAAAGAAAGGGAACTATAAATCAAATAAAAATATATAAAATACAAACATCCAAATAATTTGAATCAAAATTAGATAATTTTGGAGTGTCCAACAACAACACTAATATTTGGATATTTGACTGGAAGCATTATATTATAAACTATCATCTATGATGGATGAAATTTATAGGATATTTATTCTCATCACCTGAGTTGAATTGTAGGAAAATGGATGTTGAGGAACAACCATCAAAACCATAAATGGAGAAAGGGAATAGGGTATATAGATAGTCCAAAAAATTCTTAGTACTAGAATATATGTATAGTGAATGAAATTTTCATTTCAAAGGTGTTGGTACTCCCAGAATTAAAGATAAAATCAGATTTAATTAATAGATCACGAAACCAAATAATTAGAGAGAGATAAAATAAATTCTAAATGAGTTCTTACTTGTAAGTAGACTAGGTATTTTCTTGTATTTCTTTTCCTTTCCCAACTATTTTAATTAATAAAATAAATTTACCCATATATTAACAAAAAAAATATCAGAATGAATCCTTGAAATTGAGGAATATGGGGATGAGGAGAAGAAAGAACCATAAAAAAGGTATGATCCAGCAGCTAAGCCCCAATTCAGATGGACTAGAACAAAAAATATATATTGCAGACTAGAACAAGATTAGAGGAAAAAACTTGAACCATTTCTTGATTTGTACATGTCATCCTTATGTAGGGGCCGTGCTAATCTTCTCTATATTGTTTCAATTTTATCATATGTATCTGAAGAGGTGAACCCGTCTTCATTCCCTGTCATATAAGAATAGCTCATAGTGGGAATCTTAGCCACGACATGGGAGCATATGAGAGAAAGAAGCGACATGGAAGGAGGAATCCATGCACTGTGCTTACGGGTCCTATGACTATGTAAGATGGGGTAGGGTTATAGAGAAAGGAGTTGTGTTTGGTGGGGAAGACGGTAAAAAACGACACCATTTGGTGAATTTTGATGCAACAACAGTTGAAAATTCCCACATCTGAAAGTGTATATTGATTCTATACTTCATAAGAATCTCATGCACTAATAATACATCATATGATAATAATGCAGTCAAACTTTAGTTTATCATGAAAAAATACATTGAGAAACTAAGAAAAGAATAAACAACTACATAGGTTTTCAGTACTTTGATAAACAAGAGATTGGAATACCAGTAAAGGGACACCGGGCTGTAGAGCATCAGATTAGAGGCATAGAGACTCAACATAAGCCTTCTTTATCACTTTATGTGAATGGGAAGATCTTAATAAGACTGGTACAGATGGTCCAGAAAAAAGGGATCACATAACAAATGAAGAATTCAACTAATAGAAGCCCAATAGAAGTAATTTGAATCCCACTGTAATTCAGTTATGAAGAAATGGAACCATAAATCAAATAGAAATATATAAAATGTGAACATATAAAGAATTTGAATCAAAATTGGTAACTCTGAAGTGGCCTAAAATTAATAGAGCATAAAACCAAATAATAAATTTGAATCAAAAGTTAATCATGGTACTCCCAGAATTAACTGGAGGCCCTGGTTCCCATGAAGATAAAATCAGATCTAATTAATAGAGCATGAAACCAAATAATTAGAGACAGATAAAATAAATTTATCCATATATTGACAGAAAAAATATCAGAATGAATCCTTGAAGTTGTAGAATATGAGGAAGAGGAGAAGAAAGGAATATGGAAAAAAGTGGATGATCCCGCCACTGAGCCTTGATTCAGATGGAGTAGATCAAAAAAAAATATCACAGACCATAAGGGGGATTGGGAAAAAAATTGGACCATTTCTCGATTCGTGTGCATCATCCTTGCGTAGGGGCCATTTTAATCTTCTATATATCATTCCAATTTTATTAGATGTCTCTAAAGAGATAAGCCTGCCTCACTTCCCTATCTTATAATAAGAGCTCATAGTGGAAATCTTAGCCCTGATGTGGGATCACATGAGAGAAAGAAGCGTGATAGAATGTGGAATCCATGAGCTGCACCTATGGGTCCTGTGGCTGCATCAGATGTGGTATGGTTACAAAGAAAGGAGATATGTTTGGTGGGGAAGACAGTGCAAAATGATGCCACTTTCTAGTTGGTGAAGCAACACACCCACTCGCAGCACCTTCCATGTGATCATCCATATTAAAAATTAAAAAATAAAGGGAAGAAAATTAAAGGATATCCTTAAAATATATTATTAAAACATTTTAATGTTAATTATATTTCTTTATTATTATTAAATTTTATCATCATCCTATTTCAAATTCTTGTACATTAAATATTCTATTGAATTTAAATTTTTTTATTCATTTTTTATTCGTAATTTGTTATACTACCTATATATCAAATATTCTATTAATTTATTATTCTAACAACCAAAACTCATTAAATTGATATGTGGCACCACTCAATCAAATTAAATATAATTCTACTTACCTATTTAGGATTCAATTATAGTTCATGCACATTTAGTTATTTTATAATAAGAATTTACAAAAAAATATAAATTTTAGAAGGAAAGGTGGTGTTTGTTTTGTTTCAATAAATAGTTTTTTAACAAGCACTCCCATAACCAGTTTCTAATATGCCTCAACAAATAAAAATGTAAATTTCACAAGAAAATAAAGAGGTTCTTGTTTTATTTCAATAACTAATTTTCATTAAGCACCACTATAAGTTGTTTTCATTAAGTAATATAATCCAATTCATAAGAAATGCTATTTGTTCCATTTTAAGAAAAAACCTGTGTATGTGTTTATGTGTATGTGTTTCCAAATTGATTACTAAAAAGTGTTTCTGGGGAACTTCTTTAGGAGTTCTTATTATGGAATTTCTATGTTTCAATATTTCTTATTAAAAATGTGATTTTTTTCTTATTCAAATGGTTTTCTTATAAGTGTTTCAAAATTGAACAGGTGTTTATATATTAGTTATTAAAAAAATTATTTTTTCCCACTTCTTTATATCCATCTGCAACCCACACTACACCGATGCAAAAAATCTATTTTAGCATTAAAACCCATCTCCAACTCACATTATCTCAAACTTCATTATGGCGTTTTGTTACATTATAAAGTCAAATTTGGTGATGCACTACAAAAAACCTATCCAATGTTTTATTTTTTTTATTGAAACTTTTTATATTTAATTAAAAATAATAGAAATATTCATATAATATTATTTTTAGTTTAAAATGGTTCCAAGGAGGGGGATCAATACAATGAAAATCCCACACTACCATTAATAAAGAGCTTGGTGAGACTCAAACTTGAGACCTCACTGAGAGCCTGTGGGGCCACTATAACTGAGCTATGCCCTGGGAGATACTATTATTTTTAATGTCCAAAAATGGAGTAATGGGTTGGAGATGATGTCATTGTAGCCACTCCATTTTGGAGTAACATTACTCTATTTTGGGGTTTTGGGTTCGATATTCCCTAAATGATTTTAATATATAATTTTATTATTAATAGAACCCTTATTAGAAATTTATTTCTCCTCTTATAGAGGTGTTATTTCTTATAGAATTTCATTCTCAAAACACTTATTTAATATTTTTCATAACACTTATTTTAAATGGTTATCTATAGGGTGTTACTATAATTGATAACATGAAATTTTAGTAAGTGATATCAAAGAGATGGTTTGAGAAAGTAATTGTTTTCAAATTAATTTTTAAAAAGTTATTTTCTTCAACTTATTTATGTTATAATAGTGAGTTCCCTAGACCCAACTTGATATGTACTTCTTGATTACCACACCATATATACAGTGAGTTATACATAAGGTATACTTACTATCATAATGTTGATATTTATGTGTCCACTATTTAAATGGTAATATACATAGATTATTTATCATATAAAAGGTTATAGATGTTCCTATACTATAACGAGAACCTCGAGATACTATGACATTAATATTAAACATATGTTCTATGGTCTCGATACACCATAATGACTGGAAATAGTTGATGTATTACTATCAGGTGCTGGGGGTTCATAAACATTGAGACTTCTTCTCATAAAGTTCTCACTTGGTGATCTCTAGTAGGTGACATCATGAGGTTGGACCCTCCAATAAGAACACCACATGTTTTGGGTGTCATTGGATGTTTCTATCTATGAACATGTGTATTGGTTTCTTGATCCTTATCAATGTGTGTCATTTGATAGTATACTTTGATGTAAAGCAATAACCATGACAATGAAGTTGTGGAAAAGTATCTTTTATTGGGTGTGTCATTCGTGGTATGACATTGGTTGAATGATTAAGATAGATTTTTTCACTTCCATGTTTAGGAAGTAATATCTCAGGCCCAATTGATCAGGATGGTAGTACCTTCATAAATCCTTAGTCAAGGTAGTGAAGGTTTCAGGTGCAACAGAAGCATAGAATGGGTCATGAATAACATTTCATTTTGTCATGATAAATTATTATTATGAGATTTAAACAACAATAAAGTCCATGATCTATAGAATTATTATTATTTTGATAAATGTTGGAACAAAAGCATAAGATCATCACATATTATTTATAATTAATTTAAACAATTAAATATTTACAATGAGTGGAATTATTTATTCTCTAATGGATATAAAATAGAATATATGTCCTACCATTTTTACATTATAGGAATCAAGATTAGATTCCCTCTAGTGGTGATCCACACGTGTTCTAAAAATATCTGAACATTGTTGTAGAAATTTACAGGTGCTAGCACAACATATCATATCACTTGAATCATTCTCATTTGATCACCTTGAGAATCAATTTCAAAGGATTCTATTTTATCTCTCTTGACTCAATAGTGGAAGGTGGAGGAATATCACTCTCCATTATTGGGATCATTCTTGGAGAAAAGAGCTCTCTTGGGCTTCAAGAGGATTCTCCGGATTTCATTATGCACAACACAAAATGAATTGGATCGCCTGAAAAATAATATAATTGAGTTTATATAGAGATAGGGTTAGAAATAAATAATTTCACAAGTGCACTTTATTATTTATTTTATCCCTATAGTACCCAATGTCTATAATAATAATAATAACATTTCTTAACATTTTCTAAACTCACGAATTAAATTAAATATTATTTATTCAAATAATATTCAATATATATTATTTATAATCAAACCATAAAACTCAGTCCTCTATTCCTACATAATATTTATTAGGCCTAGAATAATGAATATTTATTTAATAAATAAATACCAATGTGTTATTTTCCAATTAATAAATAAATATTATATTCACTAAATAAAAAATAAATATTTATTAAATATTCCGCTCACATAATATTCTCTCGAATAATTGGTAATAGAATATATACGATCAAGAAAATATGAATAATTATCAAACCACATGAAAGAATAATATTTATTCAACTAGTTAAATAAATAATAATAATATATTATTTAATTGAGATTCTAGATACACTTAGTGTGTGGCCCTCTATGCCTTTTTTTTCACCAGCATTGAGCGAAATAACTTAAATTACAAGGTTAGCATCTAGAAACATGCCAAGGAACCCATAGAGAAATAAGTTAATGTCACAATTATATAATACCTCATATGGATGCTTACTATGTAATACAATCCCTTTATAACAATATCTCTAATCAAACAGGTTGCATGCTAGTGTCATCAACCTATGTGATCGATGTGTCTTTATTTGACTTTCTAAAAATCAAACTTACCTATAGAACATCATGGTTATGGATTTATTTAGGCTATATCATTTCCATCAAAGGGCTTGAGTTATCTACTTCTATTGAAGAACATAAGGGATAAATATTTTCCTGCATTATTTATTAATGAAATATTACTCGTGAGGCACCCAACATATCCAACCTCGTTGAAAACATGTTTCATCACAATTTTTTCCAAAACATCAAAGTACATGACTTATAACACTTATTAATAATAATATTAAATTCCAAGGATCAATAAACACATCTGTAGATAGGAACATCTAATGAAACATATAAATATGGATTTTCTAATGGCGGGTCTCATTCTCATAATATCCTAAACTTGATATTACCAAGGGGTACACCATAAAAAGGTTCCTCAAAATCTTATGAGTATCCAACCCTAATTTACTATACCATTTGTGTCCCTCAAATGATATCATCCTACTATAAAACATATATTTAAGAATACTGTCATGCCACTTCTAGGTTCTCATCATAGTGGGGAACTACTGTGAACTTTTCATGCAACAACTACTCTTAGGACATTTTCAGATACTATGTTACGTATAATAATACTCCTAATATGATAGGAAGTTTATTAATATTCAAAAATATGAATACAAGTTATTATAAAGCATAAAGAAGTTGGTTCTAGGGAACCAACTTCAATAGGTATTCAAAGGTAAGTTCATCTAGTTAGATCAATAAATCATTAAGAATGGATGATGAAAAAAATATGCATCCTACTTTATGATATATCAAATGATAAATATATTATATTATATAGGGCATGTTCGTAGGATGGTAGTTGTTGCTATGACTATTTCTTATCTCTTTATGGGCTTTTATGGGTTGTTAGACTCCGCTCTTGGTATATGAATAGTATTTACTCTTATTGAGATAAGGGACTAGAGGGTCACACACAATAGCATATTCAAGAATCTACCATATTCTCGTGAATAGGTATACAGGACATGGTGGGAACCACCATGGTGTATGAGGGTTTTCAAAGTATTATAAATCACTTAAAAATAAATAAATTCATTATTATTTGAGTATAGAATAATTGGTTTGAATTTATTTATCAAAAATATTTACAAATGTTTAATTAAATTCAAGTAATAATATTATTTGAATGGATATTATTTTAATATTCAAGGTTCATTTAATATTAGCGGGAATTATGAGTCAAGTTAATGACTCAGGTTTATTACATAATATATTTATTATATTACAAGAGGTGATAAAATATAAATGACATTAATGATGAAGTTAGTTCGTCATAATGTTTCATTTACTACTTATTTAGTGGGTGTTTTATTTCCAGGGACGAGGAACCCTTTAGAGTATTTTGAGTCTTCCATTATATAAGCAAGAGGAGAGGATCATTCCATGTTTTTTTCATTCCAATGGAATAAGAGCCCCTCTATCCTCCCACTTTATAGAGTGAGAAAGTCTCTCTTCGAGCAACCGATCCAAGATCTCATTCAATAGATTGAAGGTATGAGATAGAGGTGATCATCATGACACCAAAGGATTCATCAGAGCTCCACGTTAGCACTCAGAATTCGACAAATGATGAGCATGAAAATACTTGGAGTGTTTTTGGATGATATAGAGGTGTTCGAATTCATATTATTCTTACAATGATCACTGGTGATGATATGCAGTTGAACATTCAGCCAAATTGAATGAGGTACTGATTTATTTAATTTTTGTGCTTTGAATAATTCATGTGAGATCCTCAGACCTCTACTGGGGATCAAATCACTGGAGATGACAAGTTTTGTCACTCTGGTGATGAAATTTTTTAAATCCCCAGCCCACCAGCTTCCACTGCATGACTTGATAACATCAATTGATATTAGATCAATGACATGAATTTTATGAGTTAATAAAAAATTTATTTTCTTTAAATTATGTAAAGGGAATTATTTTAGTCCCAATAGAATATACCGCATATCGATCCGATTTTGAATGACCAAGTTATGACCATATGAAAATTTTAATACAGATCGATTGCGGTGTTTTTTCAGGTATTAAAATCTAAAAACATATGTTTTATATATGTTAATAATACCAAAAATGGCTTCGAAGGTGGATTTAAGTGATGATTATATTTTTCCCAAACTATTTCAGTTGGACACCATGGAAAAAATAGTATTTTCTAACTAAGTCTTCTTCCACCAATTTGTAGAATATTTTTATTATAATAATATTTATTATAATATTATAAAAGGATACTTCATTAGCCTCAAGAAATTATTGAAGGAAAACATAATTTTTCTCTCTGGGGTTTTTCACGGATGTTATTCAAGCTTATGGGCAAGAATTTTTTTTAAAAAGGTAAAAAAGGAAAATTGTGGGGTGGTGGTAATAATAATAATAATAATAATAATAAAGGGGTATTTTGATTCTTCTAGGTGAAGCCAAACCTATCAGCCACACTCTCTCTATCGGCAACCCCCCTTTGGGTTACCTTTTTTGCCGCCCCTCCCTTACCGGTGACCACCAGAGAGCACCCTGAAGCCGAATCCCTGGCCGAAGCCTGCCGAAATAGACCTCCCTCCCTTACCGACATGCTCAACCATCAACTCCTACCCAGATAGACTGACACCTTCATTATTGCTATATGGGCTAGGAGCCATCAATTCTTGTTTCCGCCTCCCCAAACCAGCAGACATACAATTTCTCCTTCATGTCGACACAGTTTTCAGATGACCCCCTAATGCCTCGATCATCATTGTTGCTAGTGAACCCCGGCATTGCCACCTACCGCGAATCCGGTCACTATCGTCTGCACGACTTCCTCCCTATTCCAGACCGAGCTCCCTAGGCCCTGCCGTCGAAGTTGTCTCCCATCCATATTTTGTCCATCCTTGAATCTAACCGCAAGTTTTATGTGGGTATTTTCTGACCCAATCCACCCTAGAATGAGCTTAGTCAGATCACCCCAACCCAGAACGGGCTAGGGAGGGTCTGCCTAGCTCAGAACACCTCTACATGAGGTCTGTCTAGCCATAACAGGTCTTCATGGGGTCAGCCCGACCCTCTTTGACCCTACATAGTGTTTTAGGCCCTGGGTAATTATAAATATAACCAAAATTAATTTAATTATTTTTTTCTTGAAAAAATAATAATAATTTTATTATTTATAATTTTTAAATTTAATTTGGTATTAAATTAAATTAATTAATTACTTGATTAATTTAATTTTAGGATAAAAAATAAAATTAATCATCAGACCAAATAGAATTAAATTATTTGAATTTAAATAATTCAATTAATTTAATTAATGCCCTCAAACTAAAATTTATTGCATTTAATTTTTGTCGTGCTTTATTTTTCTTGCTGACCGGTCTTGAGCACTGACCAAACCTATGTATGTTTAGTTATTTAATATTAAATTATTCATTACCTATGTATGATGTTTGTAATAAGTTGTTAATTTTATGATGGTTTTCACATCATCTTGTTCATTTAAATTTTAATAAGGCCTTGTGCATCTATCAATATTTATATATGTACATTGTGCTTCCTGAGACCCCCTCGTCTGTGTGTGATTACATTAGTATTATGATGAAGTTGATGTATGATGTAGACTATTCCAAGTCGAGGTGAAAACCCAAATGATATATAGACACACTGGATTAGGGATGATTTTTATCACGAGTCAAGCTATGAATTAGGTATGATACCCCTAGGTCATAGTTGATCCATTGATTTTAAATGGATCAATAAATATTAGATTCTCAAGACTATTTGAGCGATTTATTTTCTTTATTCATTTGTTTATTATTTTATGCATTTTCATGATAGCAAGAAATATAAAAAAATAGTAAAATGCATAAAGACATGATGAATGTTTTTATATTAATGTTCAGTTGTGAGCATGATAACATATAATGAACATATTGATAGAATTTGATTACATTCATTGAAAAATATTAAAAACCCTCATAGAAATATTATGTCACAAACACCTTTCATCGTTTGAATTTGAACAAAACCAAGTGTTTAGGGCACTAGTCATCCAATTTTGAGGGTTCCTCCTACCAATAAGAATTTCTTATGATAGTGATGGATTTACTTAACTAAAGTTTGTAGGAAAGAAGTATCCAAATCTATCTTGTTGAAACTATAGAGGAAAACATTGAGTAAATCATTTTTATGATTTTAGAAGCTGAGACTTCACTCAACAGATCAAGGATTTGTGAGTTAATGTGATTGACCAGTTTACTACCTACATCGAAACTCTCAAAGTAGTGGCATAACCAAATTTTATAGACTATGAGGATAGGTTTCAAGTATCCTTACCACTAGAATACTCATGCGACATAGTATTCTAATTCTAGTACAAAGGGGTTCTAGAGTTTGATAAAATAGTGTGACACATATAATGATTAAATTAATCAGTAATGTCTAATCAGTAATTAAGATAAAATTATAATATGCTAGATTTTTTTGTATAAAATGTAAATTAATACAAAAAATATACTGTGATAACTTTTGGACAAAGAAAAATTTCACATTGTAACAAGTTTCCAACAAGTAGTACAGTAACTTGCGTAAAGTGATACATCATGGGAAATTCCAGGTGCTAGTGTCCCCAATAGCTATTAATTCTCCTCAGGAGTGAGGGTTAAAAAAATTATTCTAGAACACTCATGTATTATGCATATGATGTTTGATTCATAGTGCTATCATCAATGTTTGATATGAGTTGTGGATACTACATCAGGACATATATGATATTACTTGTAGTCTCATCTCTGAGAAGCTTGAAAGGAGAAAGAGAAGTGAAGACATGAATAAGCTATTATTACATTAGATATGTGTAAATTGACAAATGGATCACGATCTTTCAAAGAATCCCTTTCTTATATCATTTCCACCCATATACTCTAGTTTTTTAAGATAAAAAAACAAAATATATATAGAAAATGCTTCATTACTGTAGAGACCCGAAGCCTAACGTACATGGACATTACATTACATTTGCGGAATACTTAGTACATAACAAAAATACACACACAAGGATCGTAATAGTTTAGTGTCTTTGGAAACTCGGAACGTAATCTTCTAATCCTGGTGAAAGATCTTCAAAATCTCCCACAAAGATCTTTTTTTTTTACCTAAAACCTTTCTTTATATCCTGGGGAAAAGAAAACATAAAAGGGTGAGCTCAAGTGCTCAGTAAGGGTAAACAAAAGAAATATCAATCACATAATTTTCATAAGAACATAACATTTTTGGAAATCTTAACCTGCAAAAGAGAGCATAACTTCATAACATGGGATAAATCATAGTAGTGAAAATGAAACCCTTACTTAAAACATTACTCATTGTGGCATACACACATAATCATAGAGAATCATTTCTTGTTAGTCAAGACTCATTGCCAAGACTATCTTAGTGGACAAAGTCCCTTTCTGAATCGAGTAATCCTCGTTTCAGTCCTGTTTCACTGAACCGGTATAACCTACCATTCCAGCCATGTCTATCTCATGAGATATGAAATCTTTACCCAATTCATTGGAGGGAGATATAGGTCCCACCCATCTTATAATGAATCCTTTCTTATGTGTGCCACATAATCATAAATCATACATCATCGTATAACACATGTAACAAAAATGGGATTCTTGAAACATCATGACATCATAAATCAATTCATATAAGATAAAGGAATTCATGAACATAATTCCATCACAACATAGTCCAATCAATTTAAAAATATGGATAGAAACAGAACCCTTTATTATCTTAGATGGAAAATAATTTTGATAAAACACTTGAATTGAATTCTTGAGGAAAATATCCTTTCTTCTTAAAAATCAATTTCTTTTCACAAAACATCATGCAATTTTAAAAGAAAGAGATTTTATTGAAAATAGTCATGAAATATTTTAGAGGAAGCTTCATGAAAATAAGGCTTTATAAAACAGTAGAAATCCGTTCGTGCCGTATAAGTTAAAAAAAAACATTCTTCGTACTTTTGTCGGAAAAGTCAAAAAGTACCTCGTACGAAAAACGAAAAAAGATTCCTTTCATATCCTTTACTAAAAATTCATAGAAGGGTAAAATTGGGTTTAAACAATTGTAGGTGGATGGAAATAATATTACATATTGAGGGAACATGGATGTGGATGATAAAATACACCCCAGTAAATACTTACGAATAAACAATCTCGGATAAAAATGAGATTGTGATATTTCCCTTACCTTAGGTCCGACTTGCTTTGTAAGTGTCCGAACCTCCTGTATAATGATTTAAATCATGTTATTGACTTATTACAGAATCATATTCATTGTTATGATATCATATATGGTTCACTTATGACATTATATTACCCGTTCTTTTGTAAATTCCATGTTAAAGAAGCGTTTTGGGTAAAATCGTTTCATTTATCGTAGGTGTTTTGACTTGTTGTTCTTGACATCATTATTACTTATATCATGATTTACTTACTTCCAGAATATAAAATATGATTTATATATCATATATATTCAGTATATATATATATATAATAGGTAGATAAATAAAATGAAAAACACCGTTCATGGAGACGGTAGTCCGTACGTACGCATGAACGCTGTTTTCCTTTCCTTATTGTCTTGAAATGGAAGTAAGTAGATGACATACATATGTATATATATACATAAATCCAGTAGCTTTATAATGTCATATATTTCATTATTATTTCTTATATATACATTATAATCATTCTTAAATGGTTAACATGGAGAATGAATCTCATCGCGTCGTGGAGACGGTATTCCGTACGTACGCACGAGCGATGATATCATTTCTATAAATATTGAATTGAATTGGAGTGTATTATAAAATATATCAGAATCAATATGATGTTTTAATAACTATGTATAGTTATTCTTTACACCATTATACCCATCCATGTAAGGTGGTGGTGGAAAATAGATTACACCACGGCGTGGAGACGGTATTCCGTACGTACGCACGCGCGGTGATTTCTTTTTCCGTAGGATGGATAGATGGTGAAATAGGGTTGTTTCATACTTATAATAACATATCAGTATATGAGTGATACTGATGTTATTACTTCATAATGAAACAACCTAAGAAGAAGAAGTGGAAGAAGAAATAAAGATGAAAGAATTGGTAACGGTAATTACCTCTTCTTTGAAGTGCCTCTTTGAGACCTCCTCTTAGGGAACTAGAATTGGTCTTTGAGGAAGACCAGAACCTCTAGGATGTTTCTAGGGAAGTGGAGAAGGGATTTTGGCAGGGGTTGTCCGAGCTTGAGTGCTCAAATTGGTGTGAGGAGGAGGGGGAGGAGGTGTCCTTTTATAGGGGAGGAGAGGGGCACCTTAGGAATATCTCAAAATATTATTTTATATTAAAGTCAAAATCGGTTTATAATGGTTCCAAAGGGTCTTATTTCGAAGCTAAAGTGGGGATGGGTCGAAATCCTATCAACCAATAAGATTTAGACAAGTTTAGGTTATTATTTTAACCTTATCAATTAGATTTAACTCTAAGTTAAATAATTTAACTTTTACCGTGTCTTTTTGTTTTCTTACATTATATGGTTAATACACTTACTATAACATGCCAAACGAACCCCAAATTGTTTATTATTAATATATATATCCTTATCTAAGTCATTTGGCCGAACCTTAGATTTTTAGGAATAAAATAACAATTAATAATATAATATTTGATTTAAAAACTATTTTGTGTCAATTTTGACACTATTTGATATATGATTTTTGTGAAAGTCATAACAGAATTAAATGTTCTAACCAAGTTGATTAAATCAACATTAATATATCATAGTAACCTAGAAAATTAGTGGAATTCATAAAAAATCTCAAATTACATTTATTTTGGTGTTTATAACATCAATTATGTCAATATTTCATTAATAAGATAATTACTGCATCATCGTTGTGTCATAAATAAATTAAATTATTTGATGTCTAAAAATTACAAATAAAATACCATCATGTAGGAAATCTTTTTAGCTTTCTAATGAATATTTACAATCGAATTAATCTTATGTATAACCCCATATTAAAAATGATTTACTTATTAAACATTGATTTTAACTATTTTAACCTTTCT
The DNA here is from genome assembly GCA_963277665.1 of Viscum album. Classification (NCBI taxonomy): domain Eukaryota; kingdom Viridiplantae; phylum Streptophyta; class Magnoliopsida; order Santalales; family Viscaceae; genus Viscum; species Viscum album. Next base: position 78,519,079 of record OY728133.1, on the reverse strand, counting down.
TTAAATAAATTAATAATAAATGTCCTAATCTAATCCAAGTGGGCCTAAATGGTCATATTTTATTCCTAAGTTTGTTTTTGGTCGAATTACACTTGTCCAATAGAATTAGGACATGTGTTAGGGTAATATTAATATCATATTTACCCTTAGTTACCCTATTTACTATTAACCGCGGTAAAAAAGTAAAAAGTTACTATTCACCAAAAAATTATTTTCATCTCATTGAACCACATTTTAGTCCTTGATATTAACCGTGTCTCTCGGATTTTCGAAATTCTATTCACAAAAGCGGCAAAATTAAGTTTTATGAAAAATTCAGTTTTTTTAACTACCACTTAGTAGTTTCACTATTCATCAAAAATTGATGTTTTTCAGAACAATGCCAAAATTTCATCCTAAGATATATTTCATATTCCGAATTCAAAAATGAAATCTATTTTACCAAATTCATAACATAGAAGTTGCATTAATTAATTTTATAATTAAATCCCGCTGTTAAAATAAATAGCGTGTTTTTAGGAAACAATATATATCAAAAGATTGACACTTGATTATGTCTGGTTTTAATGTGAAATTACAACCAATGACCAACATTGTATTAAATTGTAAAAATATATTCTAAATATACTTTAAAACCACTCAAATTAATAATTTATCACTATTAATTATTTCGATTAAAAAAGTTGTTTTTAATTATAATTTAGTAATTTTTCACTATTCATCAGAATATGAAAGTTATCCGAAAAGTACCAAAATTTCACCTTAGGCTAAATTCTATACTCTGAATCCAAAAATAAAGTTCATTTTGAAAAATAAGATTTACTGGATTTCAAAAAGTGGTTATTACTATTCATAACGGCTAGTTTTAATAATATTTTTATAGCATATCGTTGTTTAGTGAAACTCGGTATTGCGTACTACACACGCTATCGAGGAAGGTCGCGATTGCGTTTAATGCAAGTCAAGTCAAGGATGTGTGTTGTGCAAGCTCCTTTTGGTGTAGCGTACAACACAAGACATTAGTGAAATAAAAAAAAAGAATATTTTTCATAAAATCTCGGGCTGTTACATTCTACCCCCCTTAAAATGAATTTCGCCCTCGAAATTCGTCGGGGTTATAAATGGTTTACTATTCGAAAGTTTCTTTAATAGAAACCCACATCGTAAAAGGGAATACCAAAACTTGGCTTTAAAAACTAAAGTATGAAATGTAACGATTACCCAAATAAACTAATCACTGGGTTTCCACATAGGTGAAAATATGGATATGGAAGAGAAATCTAACCATCATGTTCTGATGGAGAGTGGTAGAGAACATGGCTATGGAAAAGCCAGTAATCACAAATCCATAAATTTGTGACGATCTAAGGTACCATCTGATTCATCAGGTATAAGAGAACTAGGACAACATTTTTGGTTTTCAAGATCATTTCCCTAAAGTTAAAGAATTTGAATTAGAATAAATACTTACTTTATTTCGGTACAATCTCACTGTTGTTCGTGCCTTTAACAATTTCCACTTCATCTCTTAAATAAATGAAGTTGAATTTGTTATTCGTGAAGTGCTAGCAGATCATGTGATAGAATGATGGGTCATTCCATCTGTTTCAAACAAAAGGTTAGCAAAATTATATACATAAGTCGATCTATAGTGAGATTAATCACATATGGACTTATACTTCATATATCATACTGCTTAATATAATAAAACTAGTTTCTACTAAACAGGGACTTCCTGTAGGTCAGTGGTAGGCGATAAAGGCCAGTCGCACTTCGGTTGTGGGTTCGATTCCTACAGCCTTGTCCGAAGCGATGGGCTGTCGCCCGTCCTGCAGGTTGTCCTTTTTCTAAAACTACGTTACTATAACATCCCATCAATAATATCGAAAATCTTCTATCCTTAAACAATACTAACTTATGTCCAACATAATCCAGTCTAATCATTAGACTTATACATAATACTGCAGTCCACTCTCATAATATAGTGACATCGATTACCAGAGATTTAATACTGTCGTTGATCCCCACATATCATAAGATATGTCTTGTTGGTCACATTCCAAACATTCAAAGTCCTTAATCGTGTATTCTCTTGAATACCTTAGTGAAAACATGAGTGCAGTTAAAAGTTAACACTTTCCACATACCAAAATCCTCAAAATTCTATATACTCAAACCATGATATCACTTAGTCCTTATATCAATCATGAGCTCATGAATACTATCAAACATTTAATTTTCTCCTTATCCCTTCATCATGCGCATATCATCTACATTCCCAAAATATCTGAATAACCTTTCATGGATACTGGTAACATTAATCATACACTTTCAAAACACAAGGAAATACAACAGTGTAACAATCCATAGATGTCTCTTTATTCCAAAATTACACATGATAAACATGTAATCATTCCACTACATTCTCAAACCATTGACCGAGCTTCAAAAATTATTTCATCTCACATATCATTTGTAGTCTCTTCATCATCATCCACATAAATACTACCCATATGACCATACTGATTCTCTTCATGAGTCTTTCCCTTAGGGCATTTGTTTGCATAATGCCCATACATTCCACATTTAAAACACTTAACCATTTTTGATGTCGTAGCAATACCATTATCCTCATCCATGGTGTTAACCGACCCTTTTCCGTTGCACTTACTTGCTTTGTGTCCTTCTTTTCCACACCCAAAGCATCTTCCAGTTCCCTTGAAACATTCTCCTTGATGCCTCTTCCCACATGATTTACATAGGGGAAATTGAACTTTCTTTCCTCTATGATCATCATGAAACTCCATCTTTCTCTTATTAGCCGAGTCAGGAAACTTACCAAAGTTTACTTTATTGATCATATTATGAGATTTCTGATTCGGCATAATAATGATGTTTGGACTTCCAAATCCCATTTCATTTGGTTGCTCATAAAGAATATCATTCCATTGTCCATCATATCCTCCATTATTGTGAATCATCTTGTTTCCAGCCATTTTCTAAAACCCAAACAGAATAGTGTTAGATGCAAAAATCGTAATAAAGGGGGAGTAACTTAAATATCTATCATCTTTGGTTTAATCTAATATCGTTACCATAGTTCTAGGACTATATCCTATACGTATACTTATCCTTAGGGGCATCCCTAGACATACCTTAGAAATATCTCTAGGGATCTCACTAATGTTTTCGCGTCCTAGTTTCCAAAGGTTGACTAAACCTTTCCTCTGATACCAACTGTAGAGACCCGAAGCCTAACGTACATGGACATTACATTACATTTGCGGAATACTTAGTACATAACAAAAATACACACACAAGGATCGTAATAGTTTAGTGTCTTTGGAAACTCGGAACGTAATCTTCTAATCCTGGTGAAAGATCTTCAAAATCTCCCACAAAGATCTTCTTTTTTTTTACCTAAAACCTTTCTTTATATCCTGGGGAAAAGAAAACATAAAAGGGTGAGCTCAAGTGCTCAGTAAGGGTAAACAAAAGAAATATCAATCACATAATTTTCATAAGAACATAACATTTTTGGAAATCTTAACCTGCAAAAGAGAGCATAACTTCATAACATGGGATAAATCATAGTAGTGAAAATGAAACCCTTATTTAAAACATTACTCATTGTGGCATACACACATAATCATAGAGAATCATTTCTTGTTAGTCAAGACTCATTGCCAAGACTATCTTAGTGGACAAAGTCCCTTTCTGAATCGAGTAATCCTCATTTCAGTCCTGTTTCACTGAACCGGTATAACCTACCATTCCAGCCATGTCTATCTCATGAGATATGAAATCTTTACCCAATGCATTGGAGGGAGATATAGGTCCCACCCATCTTATAATGAATCCTTTCTTATGTGTGCCACATAATCATAAATCATACATCATCGTATAACACATGTAACAAAAATGGGATTCTTGAAACATCATGACATCATAAATCAATTCATATAAGATAAAGGAATTCATGAACATAATTCCATCACAACATAGTCCAATCAATTTAAAAATATGGATAGAAACAGAACCCTTTATTATCTTAGATGGAAAATAATTTTGATAAAACACTTGAATTGAATTCTTGAGGAAAATATCCTTTCTTCTTAAAAATCAATTTCTTTTCACAAAACATCATGCAATTTTAAAAGAAAGAGATTTTATTGAAAATAGTCATGAAATATTTTAGAGGAATCTTCATGAAAATAAGGCTTTATAAAACAGTAGAAATCCGTTCGTGCCGTATAAGTTAAAAAAAAACATTCTTCGTACTTTTGTCGGAAAAGTCAAAAAGTACCTCGTACGAAAAACGAAAAAAGATTCCTTTCATATCCTTTACTAAAAATTCATAGAAGGGTAAAATTGGATTTAAACAATTGTAGGTGGATGGAAATAATATTACATATTGAGGGAACATGGATGTGGATGATAAAATACACCCCAGTAAATACTTACGAATAAACAATCTCGGATAAAAATGAGATTGTGATATTTCCCTTACCTTAGGTCCGACTTGCTTTGTAAGTGTCCGAACCTCCTGTATAATGATTTAAATCATGTTATTGACTTATTACAGAATCATATTCATTGTTATGATATCATATATGGTTCACTTATGACATTATATTACCCGTTCTTTTGTAAATTCCATGTTAAAGAAGCGTTTTGGGTAAAATCGTTTCATTTATCGTAGGTGTTTTGACTTGTTGTTCTTGACATCATTATTACTTATATCATGATTTACTTACTTCCAGAATATAAAATATGATTTATATATCATATATATTCAGTATATATATATATATATAATAGGTAGATAAATAAAATGAAAAACACCGTTCATGGAGACGGTAGTCCGTACTTACGCATGAACGCTGTTTTCCTTTCCTTATTGTCTTGAAATGGAAGTAAGTAGATGACATACATATGTATATATATACATAAATCCAGTAGCTTTATAATGTCATATATTTCATTATTATTTCTTATATATACATTATAATCATTCTTAAATGGTTAACATGGAGAATGAATCTCATCGCGTCGTGGAGACGGTATTCCGTACGTACGCACGAGCGATGATATCATTTCTATAAATATTGAATTGAATTGGAGTGTATTATAAAATATATCAGAATCAATATGATGTTGTAATAACTATGTATAGTTATTCTTTACACCATTATACCCATCCATGTAAGGTGGTGGTGGAAAATAGATTACACCACGGCGTGGAGACGGTATTCCGTACGTACGAACGCGCGGTGATTTCTTTTTCCGTAGGATGGATAGATGGTGAAATAGGGTTGTTTCATACTTATAATAACATATCAGTATATGAGTGATACTGATGTTATTACTTCATAATGAAACAACCTAAGAAGAAGAAGTGGAAGAAGAAATAAAGATGAAAGAATTGGTAACGGTAATTACCTCTTATTTGAAGTGCCTCTTTGAGACCTCCTCTTAGGGCACTAGAATTGGTCTTTGAGGAAGACCAGAACCTATAGGATGTTGCTAGGGAAGTGGAGAAGGGATTTTGGCAGGGGTTGGCCGAGCTTGAGTGCTCAAATTGGTGTGAGGAGGAGGGGGAGGAGGTGTCCTTTTATAGGGGAGGAGAGGGGCACCTTAGGAATATCTCAAAATATTATTTTATATTAAAGTCAAAATCGGTTTATAATGGTTCCAAAGGGTCTTATTTCGAAGCTAAAGTGGGGATGGGTCGAAATCCTATCAACCAATAAGATTTAGACAAGTTTAGGTTATTATTTTAACCTTATCAATTAGATTTAACTCTAAGTTAAATAATTTAACTTTTACCGTGTCTTTTTGTTTTCTTACATTATATGGTTAATACACTTACTATAACATGCCAAACGAACCCCAAATTGTTTATTATTAATATATATATCCTTATCTAAGTCATTTGGCCGAACCTTAGATTTTTAGGAATAAAATAACAATTAATAATATAATATTTGATTTAAAAACTATTTTGTGTCAATTTTGACACTATTTGATATATGATTTTTGTGAAAGTCATAACAGAATTAAATGTTCTAACCAAGTTGATTAAATCAACATTAATATATCATAGTAACCTAGAAAATTAGTGGAATTCATAAAAAATCTCAAATTACATTTATTTTGGTGTTTATAACATCAATTATGTCAATATTTCATTAATAAGATAATTACTGCATCATCGTTGTGTCATAAATAAATTAAATTATTTGATGTCTAAAAATTACAAATAAAATACCATAATGTAGGAAATCTTTTTAGCTTTCTAATGAATATTTACAATCTAATTAATCTTATGTATAACCCCATATTAAAAATGATTTACTTATTAAACATTGATTTTAACTATTTTAACCTTTCTTTAAATAAATTAATAATAAATGTCCTAATCTAATCCAAGTGGGCCTAAATGGTCATATTTTATTCCTAAGTTTGTTTTTGGTCGAATTACACTTGTCCAATAGAATTAGGACATGTGTTAGGGTAATATTAATATCATATTTACCCTTAGTTACCCTATTTACTATTAACCGCGGTAAAAAAGTAAAAAGTTACTATTCACCAAAAAATTATTTTCATCTCATTGAACCACGTTTTAGTCCTTGATATTAACCGTGTCTCTCGGATTTTCGAAATTCCATTCACAGAAGCGGCAAAATTAAGTTTTATGAAAAATTCAGTTTTTTTAACTACCACTTAGTAGTTTCACTATTCATCAAAAATTGATGTTTTTCAGAACAATGCCAAAATTTCATCCTAAGATATATTTCATATTCCGAATTCAAAAATGAAATCTATTTTACCAAATTCATAACATAGAAGTTGCATTAATTAATTTTATAATTAAATCCCGCTGTTAAAATAAATAGCGTGTTTTTAGGAAACAATATATATCAAAAGATTGACACTTGATTATGTCTGGTTTAAATGTGAAATTACAACCAATGACCAACATTGTATTAAATTGTAAAAATATATTCTAAATATACTTTAAAACCACTCAAATTAATAATTTATCACTATTAATTATTTCGATTAAAAAAGTTGTTTTTAATTATAATTTAGTAATTTTTCACTATTCATCAGAATATGAAAGTTATCCGAAAAGTACCAAAATTTCACCTTAGGCTAAATTCTATACTCTGAATCAAAAAATAAAGTTCATTTTGAAAAATAAGATTTACTGGATTTCAAAAAGTGGTTATTACTATTCATAACGGCTAGTTTTAATAATATTTTTATAGAATATCGTTGTTTAGTGAAACTCGGTATTGCGTACTACACACGCTATCGAGGAAGGTCGCGATTGCGTTTAATGCAAGTCAAGTCAAGGATGTGTGTTGTGCAAGCTCCTTTTGGTGTAGCGTACAACACAAGACATTAGTGAAATAAAAAAAAAGAATATTTTTCATAAAATCTCGGGCTGTTACAATTACCTTTTGGGTAAAGTTTTCTGAGCAATAAGAATATTAAAGAAAGATTCATCTTCAGGTCTTATGGTAGAAAAGATGAAAGATGAGGTGAAAATTCCAAATGGAAAGTGTGACATCAAAGGAATATTCACAAAATTCTTTAAATAAGAGGTATTAAACATGAGGTTATTCTCTTTTTATATCATGAAATAAAATATGTGGAAGTTTAAATGCCATGAAATGAATTGATGAAGAAAATAGTCGCTTCTTCCTTTTGTATATTCATCAATTACAAGTAATGTTTCAACTATACTTAATGGGTATTAAAAAAATATGTTTATCACATATGTGTATTGAATACAGTAACCAAGTAAGAAGAGAAACATTACAAGAAGTAAGGTGTATTTACCAAGTGGCTGATAAAGGGAGGTTACTAAGTTAATAGTGAGAATTACACAACTTCTAATTTCCAAGTAAATTGATTCTAGTATAACTTTTATTGAGTATTACCAAAAAAATTATGTTATGTGTGTTGTGTCCTGGGCCCAGGATTGTTGGGCCCCCGCCAGGATTGTTGGCGCCTGTGCCCCGGTAACCAATCCCACATCGGTTGTGGAGGGAGATTGGTGGGTGCTTGAAATTCCCGTGCCTACCTTCCCCTCAGCAACGCGTTTTAAAGCCGTGAGGCAACTGGGCCAGAGCGGACAATATTGCTGGGCCGAGGGATCCGATCCATCAATTGGTATCAAAGGGTGGTTGGTCTCGGGACCGGTGTGGGCTTGGGGGGGGGATGTTGTGTCCTGGGCCCAGGATTGTTGGGCCCCCGCCAGGATTGTTGGCGCCTGTGCCCCGGTAACCAATCCCACATCGGTTGTGGAGGGAGATTGGTGGGTGCTTGAAATTCCCGTGCCTACCTTCCCCTCAGCAACGCGTTTTAAAACCGTGAGGCCTGGGATAGCAACTGGGCCAGAGCGGACAATATTGCTGGGCCGAGGGATCCGATCCATCAATGTGTCCTTTGAAAACAAGTAAAATTATTCCAGTTTTGGAATGAATGTTTTTTTTTTGGTGTTTATACTCAAAAAATAGTTTAGTAATACATGAATCAAAGGCAATGCATGATGAATATATAATATAAGACTTATATATGAAGTTGTATCTAAATAATACTTTGTTAAAAAAACTAAATAGTTAACCATGATATACCTAGTATGGTTTTATAATCTTTGGAATTAAAGATGTTAGGTAATATCAACATACTTATGTACTTAGTTTTGGACAAAGAAACCTTTATAAATAAAAGTAAGCCACAAATCTTTCAGAACTAGTTTAGCTATAGAGTGTGAACTATTCCAAGGGTAAGCTAGAAGTAAATATACCTCATAAGATTCCATCAAGTGTTTATTAAGGAACATGAAAGTGAAGTATGGTATATTAATGGTCAAAAGGTATGACTAGTCCCCTTATTATTGATAATACCTTTTATCAATTTTTGTGCTTTATTATATGGGGCGTGAGCCAATTAAAATTCTAATTACAACCTAAAGGGTGTTTTTCTCTGTAGATTGGAAATGAAATTTTCTTTAACTAAGCTAGTTGTGATGGAATATGGATAAATAAATTATGATTAAAATGAATCATATAAGATATTATACCTAAATTTGATAGAATGTCATCAAAATATTAACTTTTAAAAGGTAGTTTGATACAACTTGCCTATGTGCCTTGTGGCGTTAGCTAAACAATGTACCTTGAACTTTTTCCTTATAATTGGTACTTGATGTTTTTATCGAGCCTATAAAATGTCTAATATCATATATAAATAAATGAATCATCTCAAATAAAACCTTGAAGTGGTGTTCTTAGCTTTGACCCTCAAGTAAGGGTGGTTTAAATCTTTCCTGAGTTTTTCCTTGGATGGGAATGAGAGTGTTGCTCGTAGAATTCTTCTAACCTAAGTGATAGGTGGTAGATCCTAGTGATATTTTATGGCGTGAATCTTATTTTAAGAGTTGTAAATTATTTATTAATAAAGGTACTATCCTAGTGTAGGTAGTGGCATTATATTTTAAAGAATTTATAAATGTTGTGATAATTTTTCAGGCATCTGGTGATGTTTGGGCACCATTGTCCAGGCTAGGACTCTTAGTTTCTAAAATGACACATGGGTTGGATGGGTGGTCATGTTATAATTTTACCCTTGTTATGTAGAGACCCAAGATTGACGTACATGGATATTACATTAATTTTGCGGAATACTTAATACATGACACAAATAGACACCCAAAGACCGTATTAGTTTAGTGTCTTTGGAAACTTGGAACATAATTTTCTAACTTGGTTAAAGATATTAAACATCTCCCATAAAGATCTTCCCCTTTTGTTTTCATAGCTAAAACATTTATTTGTATCTTGGGGAAAAGAAAACATAAAAAGGGTAAGCTCAAATGCTCAAGGTAAACATCGAGAACATAAAACCAACCATAAATATAAGAATGTAAAAACATGAACATAAAGTTTAAATATCAATATCACGATTCATGAAATAAATCTTGGCAGTTCCTAATGAATAGATCATAAATGAACATTAACCATGATAAAATAGCATTGGTATAAAATATGGAATTGTGGAAAACAAATAAGCCCATAATATGATTTCCATAGTAGCCAATACATTGTTTCCAAGACCATCATAGTGGACAAATTCTATTACTAAACTGGGTTTACTTTCCATTCCAGCCATGTATTACTGAACCCGATTTACTTACCATTCTAGCCCTATATTACTGAACCAGATTTACTTTCCATTACAGTCATGTCTATCTCATGAGGTATAAATCTTTACCCAATTCATTGGAGGGAGATATAGGTCCCACCCATCTCATAATGAAATCATTCTTACATGTACCACATAAACATAAATCATTCATCATAGCATAACCCATGAAATAAAATGGGTTTCTTAAACATCATTCCATCATAATCCATATAAAATAAATGGATTTCATAAAAATAATTACATCATAAAAACAGTCAAATCAATGTAATAATAGGGATAGAAACATAACCATATGTTATCTTATATGGAAAATAATTTTGATAAAACACTTGAACTTAATTCTTAAAAAAATATCCTTTCTTCTTCAAAAACATTTCCTTTTCTCAAAATGCCATGCAATTTTAAAAGAAAAAACTTTAGTTGAAAATAAACTTGAAATTTTGTAGATAAAACTTCATGGAAATAAGGAATTATTAAGACATAATTTTTTTTTCATTCCATATAATTTAAAAAAACATTCTTCTCGTACTCTTTTTAGAAAAGTCAAAAAGTACATCGTATGGAAAACGAAAGAAAGATTCCTTCCATACCGTTTAATAAAAATTACCCAATGGGTAAAATTGAATTTAAACCACAGTATAAGGATAGAAATAATATTATATATTTATGAAACATGGATGTGGATGATAAATATACCCCATTTTTCTTATGTGTAAACAATCTTGGAAAATAATGAGATTGCGGAATTATCCCTTACCTTAGGTCTGATTTCTTCCGTATGTGTCAAAAACTAATGTATAGTGGGTTTAAACATATTATTAACTTATAAAAGAACCATAATAATATTTATCATATCATATATGATTTACTTATGAATTTATATTACCTGTTTATTTATCAATTCCATGTTAAAGCAACATTTTGGTCAATAATTGTTTTATTTATCATATGTGTTTTGAATTTTTATTATTAATATTATTACTTAGATAGTGATTTAATTACTTTAAAAATTTAAAACATTATTTATATATCATATATATTTATTATATAAATTTATATAAAATATAGATAAATAAAATGGAATACACCATTCATGGAGACGGTAGGTCGTACGTATGCATGAACACTATTTCTGTTTCCTTATTGAATTGAATGGAAGCAAGTAAATAACATATATATATATATAAATAAATAAATATATTAGTATTATTATGTAATATATTTAATGCTTATTAATTATATATACTTTATAATCATTCCTTAATGGTTAACGTGGAGAATGAATCTCATCGCGTCGTGGAGACGGTAGGCCGTACGTACGCACGAGCGATGATATCATTCCCATAATTGTTGAATGGAATTTATTTGAATGGTGTAATATATTTAAGAATAAATATCATTTTATAATAATCATATACAATTATTACTTCAATTTTTATACCCATCCAAGTAAGGTGGTGGTGAAAAACAGATTACACCACGACGTGGAGACGGTAAGTCGTACGTACGCACACGTGGTGATTTTGTCTTTCTTAGGATGGATAGAAAGTTGAATATGGTTGTTTAAGAATTATAATAAAATAACAGTATATAATTGATACTGGACTTATTATTCTATAATTAAACAACTCATGAAGTAGAAGTAGAAGTAGAAATAAATATGAAAGAATCGGTAGATTACCTCTTCTTTCATGTGCTCTCTTTGAATCTCCTCCTAATGGAACTAGAGTTGGTATTTTGAGAAGAAAATAACCTCTAGAATGTAACTAGGAAAGTTTTTAAGAGAAATGGTAATGGTATGGACGAACTTGAAGTCTTAATTTGTTGTGGATAAATGAGGGAGGAGGTGCCCTTTTTTAATTGAGGCGTGGGGCACTTTTGGAAACCTTAAAAATATTAATTTATAATAATTATAAAATCAATCAAAATACCTAAAAAATGAGATATATTTGAAGATAAAATATGATAATATTGTAATACCATCAAACAATACAATTTATACAAGTTTCTATGTCCATTTAAACCTTATCTTTTCAATTTAAGACTTAGTTTTTCTATTTCATTTTAACTCGGGTAACAAATATTTTGATATTAACAGGGTAAAATATTTACTTCTTTGATATAAATTAGATCATAAATAAATAATTTAGAACATTTTTTACCATATAATAATAATTATTTTTAAAATGTTTTATTATTTTTAAATAATTTTATAAAACACTATTTTGATAAACAATCAATAGTGTCAATTTTGACACTATTCCATTTATAATTTTTTAAAAATATCAAGATAACAAGTTAACTTCAAACAAAATATTTTATAATATTACTAATAGGTAAGGGTATCTAGAAAGTTAATTGGACATATTAATTATCCCAAAATTTATTTATTTTAATATTTTTAATATCATTTATTTGATATCTCCATTAATAAAATAATTACTACAATGATTTTGGGTAATTATTTAATATAATTATTTGTTGAGTAAAAATTAAAAATAAAATAATATAATGAAGATAAATTTAATATATTTCATGATAATATATTTAGTCAAATCTATCGTCTATAAAATCAAACATTAAAAATTTTATACTTATTAAAGTATGAATGTGACAACTTTAACATTACTTTAAATAAAATAATATAAAGGTCATAATCTATTCTATAAGGCTCCAAATGGTCACTATCCTGAAATTTGGATTATTATGGTCTATATATACTCGACCAATGAGATTTGATCACGTTTTTGTACATTTTTATGGTTATTAGGATTTTAATAAAAAATGGTTCATTGATTTCTCATCAATTAATTAATTTTTACATCATCAAAGAATAAGACTTTAGGGTAATTATTTATTTCCTAAAAATTAAAAATAAATTACCATGATATAGGTAATTATTTTATATTTCCATTTACTATTTATTTTCTAATATATCACCTATTTATCCATATATTAAAATTATTATACTTATAAGAAATGTGAGTTTGACATTTTGTCACTTTAATTGGTTTTATTAATATTTATGTCATTTTAATTGTCAAGTGGACCTTAAATGACTAAGTTTAAAAATTATGATGTTAATAGAAGAATTTTATTCTTCCAATATGATTTTGGTAGGTTTTAGGATCATTTTATTGTCCTTATCATATAAGTAGGTACCATAATTTACCCGATTTACCTTTAACTGTGATAAATAAAAATTACTGTAGTTACTATTCATAATATCTAGAAATAAAAGTAACCTATTAACATAATTTGGACCCACTGATTCCAAATATGGAATCCATTTTTTATAATTCAAAAAACAAAATTGACATAAATTAATTTGAGATTAATTCTCGTTGTCAAAACCAAAAAGCGGGTTTTTAAGAAGTAAAAACTTATCAAAAGATTGACATTTGTTTATGGCCAATTTAAAAGTAAAATTACTTTCAATGACTAAAATTAGATTAAATGATAAAAATATATTCTATTTATACTTTATTACTATTAAATAATTTTATTTAACCATATAAATTATTTTGATGGAAAAAGTTTTTTTTAATTAAAATTTAGCGTATTTTCACTATTCATCAAAACATGATAATTATCAGAAAAATATAAAAAATTCATCCAAAGTAAATTTTGATATCCTTATTCTAAAAAATAATTTTATTTTTTAAATTATAACATATAAATGTGTCAAAAAATAAATTTTAAATGGGTGTGCCATCAAAAGGTGGAAAAATGTATTTTTTTTGAAAAATACTTCTTTTATCCGAAAAATTGAATTTGTTCTTATTTCATGTATAGGAAATACATAATATGAATTTTGATGTTATATAAAATTAAAAATATGGTTAATACTATTCATAATGGTTAGTTTATATCCCATTAAATAATATTTTAATAATATATCGTTGTTTAGTGAAACACAATATTGCGTTCAATGCAAGTTGTCAAGGAACATCGCTCTTACATGTAATGAAATCCAAGAATAGTGTTATTTATATCGAAAGCTAATATGGTGTTTTTTATAGTGAAATATAATCTTGGTGTAGCATACAACACAAGACATCAAAAAAATTAAAAATAATCTATCTCATAAAATCTCAGGGTGTTACATTTTACCCCCCTTAAAATGAATTTTACCCTCAAAATTTGTTACCTTTATAAAAGTTTTACTACTTTAAAGTTTATTTAATATAAACCCACATCGTAAAAAAGAATACTAAACTTCCTTTTAAAAAGGAATGTTAGAAACATAACGGTTACCCAAAATAACTCATCACTCGGTCTCCACACAGGAGAACATAGGTGGGAAGTGAAAACATAGATATGAAAGAGAAATCTGACCATTAAGTTTTGATGGATAGTGAAAGAGAACAAGGTTTAGAGAAATTTAACTACTATAAATCCATAAATCTACAATTATTTAAGGGATCACCTGATTAATCAGATAAAAAGGTACTGAGATAACATTTTTGGTTTTCAAGATCCTTTTCCTAAAGTTGAAGAATTTTTCATGAGAATAAATTCTTACTTTATTTTGATACAATATCACCATTGTTCATGTATTGAAAAATTTCCACTTCATCTTTTATTTAAAGAAATGAAGTTGAATTTTTCATTATTGAAGTGTTAGCAGATAATGTGATAAAATAGTAGGTCATTCCATCTGTCACAAGTAATCAAATATTCATAAGTAAACCTATAGTGATATTAATCATATATGGTTCCAAAAATGGACTTATCATTCATCTATCATACCACTTAAATAAAATAAAGATAATTTATACCAACTAAGGACTTATTGTAGTCCATTAGTCAGTGATAAAGGCATGTCACACTTCAGTTGTGGGTTCGATTCCCGTCTCTTTGACTAACGTGACAGGTTGTCACCCATCATGCGAGTTGTCATTTTTCTAAAACTATACTATTATAACATTCCAAAAATAATATTAAAAAAAGTTTTAGCCTTAAATAATACTATCTGATGTCCAACTTAATCCATTACAACCTTTAGGCTTATCCAAAATACTTTTGTCCAAACTCACATTAAAAAAAAAAAACAATTACAAGAAAGGTCATATAACACGCATGTGAATACCTTCATTTATCCCCCATAAATCGTAAGATATATCTTTTTGGTCACATTCCGAACATTTGAATGACTTCATCATGAATTCTCTTGAATCATGGTAATAACCTACATTACTATATATCCTTATTGAAAACATGTATGTTTCCTTATTGAAAAATTTATTGGATATAATCCTTAAGTCCCAAAAAGTTGTATACTTCATCCATGATAGCATAACCCACTTGTCGATAAATCCATAATTAGTTCCCATGAAACTAGAATCATCCAATTTATTTATTCAAATCCAACATATATTTATCTAAAAATTATTATCTAAGCATAAGGGATATATTAAGGGTTATCTTCCCCTTAATCATGTGTTCTCTAAATGTATCACATTGCCCTTAAATCAATTTTCTATCTCTAAATAACTATTCAACATATCATTTAAAATACTTAATTAAATACTTATACTAAAAATAGTTATATATTTCATGATTCATATAACATAATATTTGAAATCCGAAACATATACACCTCAATCATCCAACTTCATTCTTAAAACATTACTTAGGATCCATCATCTTTTTATTTCCTAAAATATAAATCAGGTCTTAAGGTTTCTCAAAATCAAGATTCTTAGGTTTCATGTAAACAATACTTGAAGAACATCACATACCTTTCACATGTCATTTAAAATCTTTTTATATTCAACAGTATGACCAATACTCCTACCATCATCATGATTATCTTCATGATATTTCCTCATTGAAAATAGATCTTCATAATTCCCATAATTTCCACATCTAAAACATTCACTGGTTAACTATGTTCTATATAGTTCTATCTATTGACTATGATCAGAAAGAAAAGTATGAGAAATACATATCAGAGATTAGAAGAACATAAGTAAGGTAAATTAGTTATAATATTTCAATCTATGATATCTTCAGTTTAAACCTAGGTTAGTCATGAATATCACAAAAAACCTAGGTTTGTAACCTATACTTTACTTATCTTTAGGGAATCCCTAGACATATCCTTAGAAATATCTCTTGAGATCTCACTAAAGTTTTTTCATCCTAGTTTTAAAAGGTTGACTAAACCTTTTATCTGATACCAATTATAGAGACCAAAGTTTTAAGTACATGGACATTACATTACATTTGATAAATACTTAATACATGAAAAAAACAGACACCCAAAGACTATATTAGTTTAGTTTCTTTGGAAACTTAGAACATAATATTCTAACTTGGTGAAAGATCTTCAACATCTGCCATAAATATTTTCCCCTCTTGTTTTCCTATCTAAAACATTTCTTTGTATCTTGGGGAAAAGAAAACATAAAAGGGTGAGATCAAATGTTCACTAAAGGTAAACATCAACAAAATAAAACAAACCATAAATATAAGAATATAAAAAAATGAACATAAAGTTTAAATATAAATATCACAAGTCATAAAATAAATCTTGGCAGTCCGTAACACATAGATTATAAAGGAACATTAACCATGATAAAAAAGCATTGGCATAAAACATGAAATTGTGGGAAAAAAATAATCACATAATATGATTTCCATAGTATCCAAGACATTTTTTCCAAGACCATCATAGTGGAAAAAGTCCATTATTGAACCTAGTTTACGTGTCATTCCAACCATGTATTACTGAACCAGATTTACTTGTCATTCCATCCCTGTATTACTGAACCAGATTTACTTTCTGTTCCAATCATATCTATATCATGAGATATAAATCTTTACCCAATGCATTGGAGGGAGATATATGTCCCACCCATCTCTTAGTGAAATCATTCTTACATGTGCCACAAAAACAAAAACCATTCATCATAGCATAACCCATGAAATAAAATGGGTTTCTTAAACATCATTCCATCATAATATAAATAAAATAAAATAATTTAATTAAAATAATTCCATAATAAATACAAACTAATAAAAGTAATAATAGGGATATAAACATAACCCTATATCATCTTAGATAGAAAATAATTTTAATAAAACACTTGAACTTAATTCTTGAGTAAAATATCATTTCTTCTTCAAAAACGTTTTATTTTCTCAAAGTGCCACAAAATTTTAAAATAAAAGAATTTATTTAAAAATAAACTTAAAATTATGTAGATAAAGATTCATGGAAATAAAGCATTATGAAGACGTAATAATCTATTCATGCCGTATAAGTTAAAAAAACATTCTTCTTGTACTCTTGCTGTAAAATTCAAAAAGTATATCTTATGAAAAATGAAAGAAAGATTCCTTCCATACCATTTAATAAAAACTACCTAATGGGTATAATTGACTTTGAAAAATAATATAAGGATAAAAATAATATTATATATTTAGCAGACATGGATGTGGATGATAAATATAACCTAGTAAATGCTTACATATAAACAATCTTAGAAAATAATGAGATTGCGGAATTATCCCTTACCTTAGGTCTGATATCTTTTGTATGTGTCCAAAACTCCTGTATAGTGGGTTTAAACATATTATTAACTTGTAACATAACTATAATAATATTTATGATATCATATATGATTCCCTTATGAATTTATATTACATTTTTATTTATCAATTCCATGTTAAAGAAAAATTTTGGGTAATAATAAATTTATTTATCATACTCCCCACCAAATATAAATTTTTATTAAGAAACTTTAAGGAAAAGTGGGAAACCATAGCTCTAAAAACAAAAAACCACTACGTGCTGAAGGAGTTTACAAATTTATTAAACACCAAACTAAGATTTTTTTTGAAGAAGGTGGTGCCTCAGTCAAAGAACAAGGTACAATTTATTGAATATATAAAAAAAGGAGTTACATGAGTATGAAGGATGGGAGTTTCTTACAATCTTTATCATAAAAATGGTGAAATTCAGGAAGAAAGGTATTAGACCAAGTCAAGTCTTGATTGAGACCTTTTTTGGCAAGGGCATCAGCAACCATATTCGCCTCCCGATACGCATGCGTGATGATGTAGTTGATATCTAAAAGCAAATCAAGACATCTCATGCAACAGGGGGTAAGAGGCCATGCGATATGGATCAAACCATTCCAGATAGCCTGGACAATTGTGGTTGAGTCACTCTCAATCCAAATATCCCTCCATACTTTTTTATGGAAAACATTGATAGCATGTATCACAACCATCATTTTTGCTTCCAATGAGGAGGCCGTACCATAGGTACCATAGAAGCACCCATGGAACTGGCCAAGGTAGTCTCTGAAGATAGATCCACAATCCACAGGACCTGGATTTACTTTAGAGGCCCTGTCAATGTTGACTTTGATCCGTCCAGGGAGCGGGGCTAGCCAGAAAACTTCAAGGGTGCGTTTGGGTTGCCTATAGATTCCATTAATCCGAAGTTTGCAGAGAATCTCAAAGTCACTAAAAGAATTGTTGTAGTGCACTTTCTGGATAAAGGCTACTTCTTGAACTGCCATGAGGATCCTAGATTTACCTATATTGAGATTTAATGAGCATTTGTTGTGAATAAAATTATTTCTATCATACCTGATCACGTGCATCAACTCGAAAACTATAGAGAGTAACATGCTCTTAATTTTCTGAGAGGCATTGTGTTCAACACATCTTTTTATCTGAGAGGTGATAGAATCAGAAAAATACCATCTAAAATTAAAAATATCATAAATATAGTTCCAAAGAGAAAATTCTGTAGCACATGAAAGAAAAAGATGGTTAATTTCCTCCCTGTGTTGATTGCATAGATGACACTTAGAATAAAGTTGTATTCCAAATGATTGAAGACACACTTTAGTGGAAATTCTGATATGAGAGATTATCCATATAAGAGTGAGTCTCGACAGTTTGATCCAAGGTTTATTAAAGGCATTCAACCACCCAAAACAATAATTAGAGTTCAAGAAGTTATGATTGTAATTTTTTTTGAGTCGAGAATGCCATGGTGAGCAGGTTCCCAAATAGGGAAGTCTTCAGAAATCGAATAAGGGTAATTGTCAATTATGTGATTAATGTTATTAGGAATATCATGCCTGCTCGAGTGAATTACATCCTTAATGTTATTATTAATATTTTCAGGAGAAGATTTAGAAGGTAATAAGGAAATTAAGGGGGTACCCGTCCAATTATCAGTCCAAAAATTCAATGAAGAACCAGCATTGACCATCCATCTAGAATTAATCATAATATTTTGATAAATATTCCTAATAGATGGCCAGATAGAGGACTGAATATAATCTAAGTTTCCTTTTTTAAGTTTACTGAGAAATATTTGATTAAGAAACTCAATAACATCAAAGTTGTTATGAATCAACCTCCAGACAAGCTTGGCTTGTAAAGCATCATTAAAAATTTTAAGGTTTTTAATGAAAAAACCAACCTAAGATTATTTGAGTCAGCCACTCTCTATAATTCCCAGTGTAGAGTACTAAAATGAGTGTCTGGATCCTCCCTGATAAGTTCTTCATGGTGAGTAACCATCCTATACATTCATTGAATGAATTACTCCAAGGTTATTTTGCCTTGGTTGAAACCCCAAGATAAGATTCGGTCTTTCTTGTCAATCCACGCTTCCTGCTCCTCGGTGGCCTCAACTTAAAACCTTCTTTAATAAAATTTTAAAATCTCCTCATTTGAGGCATTTAGATGAAGGAATTTTTCAATCATTTCTTCCTTGTAGTGGAATATGAGCTTCAAACACTCCCCTACCCCGTCTTCTATCACTTTTGGTTCTCTGCTTGGATCACCACTTTCCCCATCTTGTAGGTCTTTCCTTTCCTTCCTTCCACATTTCTTAGATGACCCAGTTTCCATCAATTTTGGAAACTAATAATAGTCTTTATGTCCCTTGCGGTTTTCCCCTGGACCACAATGCATTTCCTAGAGTCACTCTTTACTTTCTGCCCCTTCTTCCTTATAGGTCTGTGAGGACCTTTCCCTTGGAAATGGTATAAACTATCCACTAAGAGTTGTATATAACTATCATCACCTAAATCATCCTCCTCATGTAACAATATTTGTTCTTGAACTGCTAGGCTTCCAAAATGGTTTCTCAACTCAACCCCCAGGCCTTTAGTGGGGGGCCTTGGCGCAAAACGATTGCCCAGGTCAAGTACTAGGACCTTTTTGATGGGGGCTCTACCTGCTCTTCCCCACACATATATCCTTTAGATAGTATGAGGGTTTTTAACAGAGAATGTTTGGGTCCAAGGGACCAAATACACTTCCCTCATCCTGCCTCCCTGTTTCAGGATGTGACACTATAATAGATAGCAAGGGTACCTGTTGAATTATGTCAGGAAGCTCAGCCGCACTCCCCTCCTCAATCCTCCCTTTATTAGGTGGTGGAACTACAAAATTCAGCAAGGACACCTCATTCATTGATTTTCCCAGAGGCTCAGGCTCCACACTATTGTCAACCACAATAGAAGCACTTCCATGGGCCCCTTGAGTGATCTTCTTCTTCTCCACTAGTGCACTGACAGCGTCTGTCTATTCATAATCGATGAAAACATGCTGTCCAAGGATCTACTCTTCATTACCACCCGGATCCTACACCAGTATGCCCAGGTACTTTTTCAAATGATTAAGCAAATCTTCCACCTTTGTTTTTCCCTCGACCTCCTTTCCTTGCACTGTATAATAACCGGTGGATCGGTTATCCCATGATTCTCCCCATTACAACTCAATTCAACAGTATCCTCTCCCTTATCTGAGTGAGTATCATCCAAGGGTTTTCATACTTTAACCATGACAACCTCCATAAGATGGGGAGGTCTAGACCGGGAGTGACCAGAGGGGATTCACTACCATATGGAAACATCATGACCTATGCGACAACAACTCAAGAATAATGGAATCCAAGAATCGTAACATACCTTCAGATTCCAACAGATCTCTCCCTTGATCTCCGCGGTGATGGATTCTAGGGGGCCTTTCAATAAATCAACTTCAACACAGATCCTTGGAGAAACTGGATGGAAAATGTCCTTGGTGATGGAATCAGAGTAGATGTTTCGGCCTAACATGTTTCCTATCAACCGTAGGATCACCGAATTCTGAAATGGCAAGGGAAGACCAGGTAGGGATATCAAGAGAGCTGAGGTCAGAGGATCACGCCTCAGGTGAAAGTCAAAGGTCCACCAGAATAGAGAAAACCTACACCCCTCTATAGATTATAGAGTTAAGGACCAAGAATAAACAAAGTCATCTTCATTTGAGAACCAAAGCTGTATGTTTCTCACATCTAAAAGTCCAATAGTTACTCGATTTTACAAATTCCAAGCAGAGAACACAAACCAGTCAAACACATCAATAGAGGTAAGATATTTCCCGAATCAAGCTACCAATGTGATATCCAGTAACGTTGAATATTTCATGAACTCCAAAGGGGAAATAGGTACTGATAGAACTCCATTCACACAGGATTATACCTTTGGACTTATTTTGATTGGAGGGAAAGGGGGAAGGGAGGATGGGTCCGTGATTATTTACCATACATGTTTTGACTTTTTATTCTTAATATTATTACTTAGATCATGATTTACTTACTCACAAAACATAAAACATGATTTATATATCATAAATATTTAGTATATAAATATATATAATAGATAGATAAATGAAATGGAATACACCGTTCATGGAGACGGTTGGCCGTACGTACGCATTAATGCTATTTCCGTATCCTTATTGAATTGAATGGAAGAAAGTAAATGACATATATATATATATATATATAAATTCACATTATTATTTAATATATTTCATTATTATTTATTATATATAATTTATAATCATTCTTGAATGGTTGATGTGGTAAATGAATCTCATTGCGTCGTGGAGACGGTAGGCCGTACGTATGCACGAGCGATGATATCATTCTCATAATTGATGAATGGTATTGATTTAAATGGTGTGCTATATTTAAGAATCAATATATTTTTATAATAATCATATGTATTTATTAAATCCATTTTTATACCCATCCAAGTAAGGTGGTGGTGAAAAATAGATTACACCATGACTTGGAGACAATAAGTCGTACGTACGCACGCGTGGTGATTTTGTCTTTCTTAGGATGTATAGAAAGTTGAATATGGTTGTTTCATAATTATAATAACATCTAATTATATAAGTTATAATGGAGTTACTATTATATAATGAAAGAACTCAGGAATTAGAAGTATAAGTAGAAAGAAATATGAAAGAATCGGTAGAGGATATTACCTCTTCTTTGACGTGCTCTCTTTAGATCTCCTCTTAATGAAACTAGAGTTGGTCTTTTGAGAAGACCAGAACCTATATAATGTAAATAGGGAATTTTAGAATAGAAATGGGCATGTTATGGATGAACTTTTAGGCTTAATTAGTTGTGGAGAAATGAGGAAGGTGGTGCCCTTTTATTATTGAGGTGAGGGGCACTTTTGGAAACCTCAAAAACATTAATTTATAATAATTTTAAAATTAATCCAAAGACCTCCAAATTTGAGAAATATTCGAAGATAAGATATTATAATATTGTAATATAATCAACCAATACATTTTAGACAAGTTTTTATGTCCATTTAAACCTTATCTCTTCAATTTAACACTTAGTTATTATATTTCATTATAAATGGGGTAACAAATATTTCAATATTAAAAGGGTAAAATATTTACTTATTTGATATAAATTAGATCATAAATAAATAATTTAGAAATTTTTTGACCATATAATAATTATTATATTTTTTAAATTGTTTCATTATTTTTAAATAATTTAATAAAACATAATTTTGATAAACAATCAAAAGTGTCAATTTTGACACTATTCAATGTATTGATTTTTTAAACATATCAATATAATAATTTAACTTCAAAAAAACTATTTTATCATATTCCTAATAGGTCAAGGGTATCTATAAAATTCATTTTAAATATTAATTATCCCAAAATATATTTATTTTAATAATTTTAATAACTTTTATTTGATATCTCCATTAATAAAATAATTACTACAATGATTTGGGGTAATTATTTAATATACTTATTTGTTGAGTAAAAATTAAAAATAAAATACTATAATGAATATAAATTTAATATATTTCATAATAATATATTTATTCTAATTTATCTTCTCTGAAATCAAACATTAAATATGTTATACTTATTAAAGTATGAATGTGACAACTTTAACATTACTTTAAATAAATTAATATAAAGGTCATAATCTATTATTTAAGGCTCTAAATGATCACTAGATTGACCATTGGATGATTATGGTCGAGATATACTATAAAAACAAGATTTTTTCATGTTTTTGGACATTTTTATGGTTATTAAGATTTTAATAAAAATTGTTTCATTGATTTCTCATCAATTAATTAATTTTTACATCATCAAATAATATGACTTTAAGGTAAATATTTATTTTCTAAAAATTAAAAATAAATTACCATGATGTAGGTAATTATTTTATATTTCCATGTACTATTTATGTTAGAATATATCACCTAGTTATCCCTATATTAAAATTATTATACTTATAAAAAATATGAGTTTGACATTTTTTTACTTTCATTGGTGTTATTAATATTTATGTCATTTTCATTGACAAGTGGCACTTAAATGACTAAGTTTAAAACCTAGGATGTTAAGGGTAGAATTTTAATCATAAAATAGGATTTTGGTAGGTTTTAGAATCATTTTATTGTCCTTATCATATTATCAGTTACCCTAATTTACCTGATTTACCTTTTACTACGGTAAATAAAAATTACCGTAGTTACTATTCATAATATCCAAAAATAAAAGTAACCTATTAACATAATTTGGAACCAATGAATCCAAATATATAATCCATTTTTCATAATTCAAAATACATAATTGGAAAAAATTAAATTAAGATTAATTTCCGTTTTCAAAACCAAAAATCTGGTTTTTAAGAAGTAGAAACTTATCAAAAGATTGAAATGCGTTTATGTCCAATTTAAAAGTGAAATTGATGAAAATGAACAAAATTGGATTAAATGATAAAAATATATTCCATTTAGACTTTAAAACCATTAAATAATATGATTTAACCATATAAATTATTTCGATGGAAATAATTGTTTTCAATTTAAATTTAGTGTATTTTTACTATTAATCAAAACATGATAATTATCAGAAAAATATCAAAAATTAATCCAAAATAAATTTTGATGTCTCAATTATAAAAAATAAATTTATTTTGTCAAATAGAGAATATAAAGGAGTCAAAAACTAAATTTTAAATGGGTGCACCATTAAAAGGCGGAAAACTATATTTTTTTTTTGAAAAATACTTCTTTTATCCAAAAAAATTGAATTTGTTCTTATATAATGTCTAGAAAATAAATAAGATGAATTTTAATGTTATATCAAATTCAAAATGTTGTTAATACTATTCATAATTGCTAGTTTATATCCCATTAAATTATATTTTAATAATATATCGTTGTTTAGTGAAACTCAATATTGCGTACTACATAAGCTATCAAGAAAGGTCGCTCTTGAATGTAATGCAAGCCAAGAATAGTGTTCCATATACTACAAACTAATATAGTGTTGCGTATAGTGAAATATAATCTTGGTGTAGTTTATAACACAAGACATCAAATAAATTAAAAATAATCTATCTCATAAAATCTCGGGGTGTTGCATGTTATGGGTGTGACCATCATGTAATGCTTGGTTTTAGCAGACCAGACATACCTATGGTATGGTCAGCCACTTAGTATGTCATATAAACCTTCTTCATCTTCATTTCTGGTCAATTTGGGAGATCATCCACCATATTAGCAGTTATATGGGATGATATGACTCTGGACTTAAACCTCTTGTACGAGCCATTTAATACTAGGATGTATAGGGTGATAATCTTATGTATAGTATCAAGAATGTTTAGTTGTGTGGATGGAACCATGGGGTAGAACTACTAGAAATTTAATTGTTTGATCCCCATAGAATGGGCGACCGCCACTGGTGGTTTCTAGGCTTAAAAAAAATTTCACGCGATAATGCCCCCTCGCCCCCACTCCTCCCTCACCCACCACCCTTAGCAAACCCTACCTCCACCGATCATCCTCTCCATCACCGAACCCACCTCTGCCTATAGATCTATATTCCTATTGATTTGACTCCCTCTCCCTCTCCTAATCCCCTCCCCACATCTTCCTCTGCCTCCATCACCTGTGACTCCCTCTCCTCGCAGATCATTCATCGCTGCGCTCGCACCCGGTGCCTCACACCACCCATCTGCCCTAACTGCCTCCCCTACTTCACATCTCACCCGACCTCTGAATCCATGTATTCACTTGGTTCTGGATTTTCCATGCTATTTGGTAATCCCTAATTTCCATTTTAGGTTTTTTATTTTGGGAACTTCCATCATTCAGATTTCATAATTCATTGGCCTTGTGATTTTTTTGTTGTCGATTGTTTAGTTTTTGTAAAATGAAATTTTTTTCTCATTTCTTCCCCATACATATTTCAAATTTAGTGTGACCAAAAAGGTGTGTTGTTTTAAGAGAATGAATGACGAGCTGATTAACCTTAATTCTGGTAATTATAAGATCTACCCTACAGGCAATTAAATTCATTAATTATCCACTTTTGATGCATCAGTCGTAATAATTTTATGATCTGCAATAATTTTTTAATATAATTTCTAGGGTGGAAACTACAATGACTGAAAAACCAAGTTCTTTGAGATATATATCTAGAAAACTTCACATATTATGTAAATACGTAAGGAATAATTTCAATTTCCCTTTATGTTATAGACAACTGCATAATCATGATGAAAAACATCGGTCTGAAGAAGGTCATTCCTATGATGCTTTTACCTTGCAATGCTGAAAAGTTTAAATAAATCTATCCAAGATGATATAGATGACTATAATCTACTACATCTTGATGAAAGGAATATCAATTGTGTATTTTTTCCACATCATACATGGATTTATTTAGGACATTCTTCTAGGGGATTGAGTATGAAGGTTCTTTCTCATATGTTGGGTTATCTTAGTGGAAGGAGCATGGATGAAGCTTTCTTATGGTGGTTTCCAAGGAAAGGAATACTCATGTGTTAAACTCTCATTTTCAAAGTTGCAAGAATGGAACTTTCTTATGGTAGAGATAAGTTTTAAATTCACTAATTCACTTGCCTGTTGTTTGTTTATAAATTTGTTTTTGATGCATTGATGAATGAAGAGAATCAAATTATAAGGGCATTTCTTAGATAGTGTATTTACTTTGTAAAAAATGTTTCATTTTAGTGTATGAAAAATGTTTTAATTGTTGAGTTGGTTGTACAGTTTAGATCATTGGTGAGGGGTGGTTTGAAATTTAGTGTATAAACAATGATATCCAAATGTGACTCCAAGAAATATTAATTTTTATGTGTCTATGACAATTTTTTATAACTAGAAATAAATTCATTAAAATTAAACACCCCTTTATATTTGATGAAATATATATGCAGTAAATAAAAAGTACACGAGTCCTCTATAGTTCACATTATATGGCACTGTAATAGGCATCATATCCTTTCCTTATTAATTTTGTTCTATGACTACTGATAGGTCAGGGGAAAGAACACCATATCCATATCATTTTGCAGAGCTATCTATATCTAAGGGTTGAGGTATATATGAATTTAAATGTTTTTATTTTTTAATTAATCATTAAAAATATATATTCAAATCCATTTATCTGCTTTACACGATTGAGAAACAATGGAATATGGATTTTATTATCTTCTTTTCACAACTAAATGTATAATTTTGTTCACACACAACCCTATAGATTCTTTTTTCTTTTAAATTACTCAAATGTACTTATGAAACTAGTGCTGCTACAGATGTGAAAAAACATGACACTATCACTGTTGAGTGCACTCAAAAATATGCTTCCAGTATTTATAAAACTTCTCATTACTTCACAAACATCAATGTTTCTAATTCTCAACACATCATGCAACCATAAAGCTCTACATGAACTTGCTCACTTGACGCACACACATAATGGTAGGTTAAATAAAAACCTCCATAAAATACACACTCAAATTCCTTGGGCATAAAACAAGTAACAACCTGTGTGTATCAACATGAAACCCCAAATCCTAAACATTTTAGTGCCCAAAGTCCCATCATATCCTTTATAAAACTTAAAATAGAGGAGGTAAACAAACAATATTAGTGTTGTGAGTATGAATCACTGGAGTTTGAAGAATATTGTAAGTTTTAGGTTTAGTTTGGATTTTTGATTTTCTTTTCCATTCAAAGTAAATGTTTTGTGGTGGAAGTGTTTCTAGGTTTGGAAGAAGAAGGCTGGGTAATAACTTATTTTAACATGCCATTTATGCTTGAGGACTGAAGAGATCATGAAAGACCTATTCATGAGATGCATATTTTCTTAGAAGCTATGGACATATGTTGGCAGCTTGTTTGATATTAAGATTTGTACAAGCATGCATCTAGAAGATCTCATGGATGACATCAACATGACCAATCTGAGTGGACAGGTATACAACCAATTGTTAACTGTTGTTGCCTTTATTTTCTTCATTGTGTGGATAGCAAGAAATGTTTTCATTTTAAAAAACCAATCACCAACCTTCCATGAGGGAGTCATCACATAGCACCCAAGGTAGCACTAGGAGAGGAAGACTGATCCAGGAATGCAACAAAGCAGTATCACCTAATATTAGATCCTTGGACCCAAGGTACATTTTCTTTCTAAATACATTTAAATATTCATTAAGCCTGTAAACAAAAACAACAATGTATTATTAATTTCAAATTAATTTTATTTGTAGATGTAATTCCTACTAATTAAAATTTCAGTAATTCTTTTTCAAATTAAATTTGTTTCTTTCTATAATTTTCTTTTCAGTAGTCTTAAAGGATTGAGTATAAATCGCTTGGTCTTTACTAATATCACATATCAACTTCTTAAATATATTCTCAACATCAAGTAACTTATATTGAGTCTCTATTTGATCATTTACCTTAGTAGAAAACTAAAAATCATGCTCTTATTTACAAAAACTAGATCTGAACTTGATGAGGAAGTCCAGGTTATATTTCATGACTAAAATGGATATATTATAATGACTGCATATGAGAAGACTTGTGAGTATATCCTGAGGCTTCTATGAGTTTCTTCAGCCATTGAGGTCATAATATCTTTTTATTTCCCATGATCTTGACTTCATTCAAGAAACATGAAGCACTTACATAAACATTACATGGATTCATGCATTTCCTTCTATGCAAATCCATTTGGTGATCATCCAATAATCATCATGCTTGGATTTCAGTAGCTCTCATGAAAACATTACAATATTTTTTGATGAATTATTGTCTGGTCATTTTCCTTTATCTGAATATATTTTTTACTCAACTTTATTGATTCAGCATGAGTTGTGATTGAAATGGCTTCCAATCACACCTTCTTCCAATCAGCTATATCAATATGATATTTTCCATTATCATACTTATGGCAGACTGAATTCCCCAACCTTACTTTAACATATGTATATTACGGTCATGGGTGACTAAATTCTGTTCATCTTAGGTGAGTTTTAAATTATATTTGTCTGCCACTTGATCCACACAAACAGCCACATTGAACCCTTTTCATGTGATTCTGTTTGTTTTAGGTTGTTTTTTTGGTTCTTTGGATGCTATCAAAATGAAGTATTTTTTTAAAAAAAATTCCCAGGTTAGTGACCACCTTAGGCGATCACTAATGGTTTCATTTTTCAGAGCATTAGAAACTGCCAAAAGCGGTCGGTACTCCTCCTCCCAGTGACCGTCGTCCCATTTGGCTATGGACCCCCTATAATGACTGCCATTGGCGGTCGCTATCGGCCTTTAGCGACAGGCCAACTACGACCACCATTGTCTGTCGGTTGGCAGTCGCTAAATACCATTAGAGATCACTTTTGGAGGTCTATAATGGTCAATTTTGTAGTAGTGTAGTATGCATTGATACACACAATACTCATCAAGTTAGTAAAATAGTATAATAAACCATATGAGTTCAGTGGCAATCCTTAAAGCCTCGAGCTGTTACACTATGTTCATGGGTCATCTTTGAGGTAGAGTTACCTGGGCATTATAGGATATCTAACTCATCCCAATACCTGGGATGATGTTCCAAAGAGGATCGGGTGTTTTGACACTTTGGTTAGTTGTTTTGGATTTTATGCCTAATGCCATGGAATGTGTGGACGTAACTCAGGAGAAGTGTCACACTTATGTCTATAGTAAATTTATTCTAGCATGAAAGTGAGTGGTCATTTTCTCTATCTTTTCATGATGGCACTTGGATTAAGCGCTTAGCCATGTCCATAAACCATGGTCGATGGTGGATGTAGTGTGTGCTATGAGAAGAGTTCCCTTTTTTAGTAAACGGTGACTAGGAAATTCCTAAGTGGGGAGCATCACAAAAAATGGGTTTTAGCGTATCATTTCATGTATAAGGAGTGAAATAGTACATGAACAGTTGGAAATGGTTAGAATTTCATTTTAATTACCTTGGGGATGGTAAGTTTTAAAGTATGCCAATGCTTGTAAGGTAGTACAATAATGATATAGTTTCCTATGTACACAACCTTCAAGGAAACCATTAGTCGGAGATAGAATTTAATGGTTATAGTTGAGTGATCATGGAATTACTCTGGTGGTAAGGAAATTTTGGTCGGTTAATGATGGCACATCGAAAGGATCAAAAAATATCTTTTAAAGATAATAGAGCAGTGGTGGTTCAACTAATTCCTTTATGTATTTGGATATGGTTGGTTGGGAACAATATTGAGCACTTAATCTTGGATATGACGGGAGTGTCTCAGGTATTCTTGGAAATTATTAGTATCCTATTAGTGTAATCTTGTCTTAGTGATGATCATGTAACCTATCCTGATATCATCTGGGATACACTGAGAGAGCATCAACTATACATCAAGATAAATTAAAATTACCTCATGTTTTTGGTAAATAAACTATGTGAGAGTTTCACTCTGAAAGAGTGGTTGTTTATTGAGGCATGATTAGTCCTAAGTGATACTTGGGTTCTTGGGTAGGAACGCCTTAGATAGAATCATGGGAACTATCCATTTCCCTTTGACTTGATCTGCAAGTGGATGTCGGTTTGGGCTTAGTTAGTGTTCTTGATACATGGATGTTTCAACTATGTACTGACGTCTCACTTGTAAACATTGGAGTATAGACTACCTTTAATGGAATCATTAGACTTCAGTTTATGATTCCGAAGTTACCTTAAACTTCATTCAAGCTCAAATGAGATGTTTTAAGGGTAAAAATCATAGTTTTCTTGATTTGGTATACATCTATGTTTGTGTTGTGGCATGATAACATAAATGGATTTTTTGAATAGATATGTCACTAGAAGATGGTTACAAACATCATTGATCATGCTTGGAAAAAATCATGGGTTACCTTAGTTTAAGGACATCGAGATTTAGTTTTTAAATGCATCGACCATCTAATCTTAGTGTTTTTAGAATGCAGTCAATGAATATAGTTGATGAGGAACTATTTTAGGCATGCTATTATATTAATATGGTAGTGATATAAATATCAAAAGGGACTTTTTAGGAAATCTCACCTGACTAGTTTAAACGCGGTCGATCAAAATTCAACCATTTTAATCTAATGAGGACCATTCTAAGTCACACCATGAGTAATGTTAAAACACTTAGGGCATGCTTTATAAGAAATTTTGATGGTGGGGAGTATCGTGGCTTGTAATTGGCCATTAAATGATAGAACCTATGGTGGGGAGTACCATAGGCCAGATGGTTAAAGAGATAATGATGTGATCATTTCTCTAGGTTGGAAGGATTGGGTAAGTGTCTTATCAATGTTTTAGTTTTGAATATGATCACTAACTTGAGTTTTAATAGCTTATGTACTGTACGGTTAAGGAATGCTTAGTAGTGCATTGGGTGTTTATAAATGCCACACACCATTTGAATGAAACTTCATGACCCGATTAGTTCAGGTGACAATTTATTTTTTTCCATAAGGCTTCTTGAGAGATAGAAGTTTTAAGGTGAAGAGATTATAGCATCCCACATTTTGGATTGGTTGGATTTTTCCAAAGGAAATTGGATTTTACATTTAGTGGATGGGACAATTCTTAAATTGAGATTATGAATGTAAATTTGAGACTTGGAACACTTGAAATTGTTTTATTTAGATGTATTTTAATTCCCAAAAGGTGTCTCTAAATCTTGAATGAGTTTTGGGAGGATCATCCTTTGAAACCCCCTTTTCAAGTGAGGCAATAACAAGAACACGAGTGCAGCACACGGTTCATCAAACCATGTGACTGATCATGTAGGGTGTTCCTAGGTGGATAGTGTCCACCGTACGGGCAATTAAAGGTTTTTCAAACAATGGATATAGACATAAGAGCGTATTATCCCTTAGATAGTGGCCACCACATAGGCGGTCCACAGTTTTTCAAACCCTATAAAATCAGTATGAGGGGCTTATACCTTGGACAGTAGGTGTGTATAGTTAGTGCATGGTTTTCTAAACCATGTGGATTTTAAGAGAGGGAAAAATGAATATTTTTTCCTTCCTTCTTTAAAACCTCCACCCCTCATTTCTTCTCCTCCCATCCACGCACAACATCCCTCTCATGGATATCCTCTTATTTTCTCCTAAGCATGGAGCTATCTCCCTCATCTGATGCTAGAATCGCTTGCCATTGGTCTCATTGGAGGCATACCAGTAAGTTCTTAATTCCAATTTATCTATTAGTTATTTGTCTTTCCATATTAAATTTTATCTTTTTGTGAGATAATTCACCCTATTTTCATGGAATTTGTCTATTTCTTCAATTTATCTCGAACCATATCAAATAAAAGCTCGATATTGGATGAGTGGAATTTTAAAAGTACAAGGTTCATGGTCAATATATTTTACATTAAATTATATCCCTTTTATAAATTAAACTATGGTTCCACACAACAAATTCTACGCGTGTTTCCCTTAAATTTTGAAATTAACCACTTAGAGTCTAATGTTTCAAATTTAATAACCATTATGTATTAAATTTTAGCATGGAATGATTTTTACATCAAACTGAACTTGCCCTTTGGATGTGTCAATCATTTTCCATGACCTATGCCTCTTCTAGGAAATTTAATCACCCCTTTTGACGATGGTTGAAATTTTAAATTTATAATACACTTCCTACATTTTAGAAACCTTTTAATGTGCTTGTTTAATTATTGTGAAAGAGATTTTTAGACTTAATTAAATAGATTGGAATGAAAACAATGACCCATTTTGTAATAAAACCACCTATGAGGTGTACTATCTTATTAAATAAAACATGGAATCTAAATGGAAATGTATGAAATGGTAAATAGGCATGATCCTCTTTAAGCATACAAGACTTGTGATGTGGAATGCTTATATACATGGTCCTACTCCTTCTTTATACCTAGTTTATGTATGGTATGAAGGCTTATAGACATGGCCTCCTTAGTAATTAAATTTAAATGATTATATAAATGGTATTACACCTTGAACGATAAGTGGGTTCCTCTCTACAGAACACCTTCGACAGGCTCACAGGCTTTTGAGATTACATGTACCATGAGCGTTACTCAGGATCCTTATCTGGAATACCTTAGAAAGGATTAGAGGTTACTCATATTATATTAATTCTTAAGTAATACTTGGTTTTCCCTTTTCTAAAACACCTTGGATGGGTTCAAAGTCTAGATGATCTCCACACACTCTGAGCGATACTTGGGTTTCCCTTTGATAGAATGCCTTGAATATGATCATAGGTAAGTTGGATGAGATGGGAGATACTTGGGTTTCCTATTTACTGAATTCCAAGTATGGGCTCATTAAATAAATGGAATAACAATACCCCTTGAGTAGTATGTAGGTTCCTCATTACAAAATTCCTTGAACAGGATCATAGGGTGAATGTTGTATATCATGTTTGATTTTCATTACATATGTTTAATAGAACTTCCTAATTTGGATATCGAACATGAAATACTGAATCCCTTTATCATATGATTGGGATTATGTACCTTGTTTATAATATGAACCCTTATTATATATTGTGATACTAGGCATGGTTCCCCTTACATCATGATACTCAGGAATGATGTCCCTTAATTAGAACATGAAACTCATTATTATTATTTCTCAAGTGGATACCTTGGAATTAAACCTCAGGTCCACAATGATGCATGTATATCTGTGGAGATGATTGTCTAATGGGTGCATATATATACATGATGGAAGGTGTGAAGAGACATTCCATCTTAGGTCGAAATAGGTATGGTTGTCTAAATGTCCTTTAGGAGCCTGGGCCTGACTTTTTTTACTTTTATTTAAGTATTTATTGATTTATCTATTATACCTATAGATTTCTGTATTTTATACTCAAATATTGGATTACTTTAGAAACCATTGGTGGTAGCCTACTTAGTATATCTAACACCTTTTTTGGGATACCATTAGACTGGGGTACCCAAACATAACTCATGTTTGCAGGTTCAGGTTTATGGATTATGTTTTTATAGTTCATTTTTACATGGGGGCTTAGGAGCACAGGACTGATCCTGTGCTCAGGATGCGCATGGGGATAGCCCTAGAGGCATTTTTTATTTATACAAGTATTGTATTTTTTCTCCTATTGTATGTTTAATTCTTTAGATTATGTAGTCTCATATGGATATTCATGCATGGTTGTATTTTTGGAATTGTCCATCTTATCATCTATTATCATCTTCCACTACTCTGTCATTTGTTTATAATACTTCTATTATCTGTTGATTTATATCTGATATACCACTGTGATACTCTGATTATGAAGGTATATTTTCCCCACCATACCATAATTAAACCCTCACTACTAGTTCAAAGCCTCTGGTATATGGGGAGACATGCTTGAGGCCAAGTGGAAATCTGACTTGAGGCACCATTATAAGTGGCTCCCAGGTTCAGATGCTATAGAAATCATTTGATAATGATAGGGCTTTGTCTTTCTTGGCTAGAGGATACCTTGAGAGGATGGTTTCAAGACACTAATTTTTTTTTTGATTAAGGTATGTTACCCAACAATTTTTCTTATACATTTTGATGAATCTTGGAGAAATTGACCTTTGGAAAAAATAATTTAATTTGTGTATTTTTCCCATATTTCATAGAGGAGGGTCTAAGATGTTGTTTACATGTCATCCACCAACATTTTTATGGAGGTAATTCATTTAATTATTTTTATCTGTGGATTATAACACAATTAGATTAATTTGGCGATGGTATCAGTGTCACATGTTAGGTAATTTTATTAGAGTGATATCAGAGGTGTGTTGTATACCTTTCATGTGTGGTTGGACGTGTTTTTGACAAGAGGATGTCACTGGTGAGTTTTAGGCAATTCTGTCTACTTTAATTTATTTAATTAATTAATTATAATTTGTTATAATTAATCATTTGGGATGTATCAATATGGGATAGAACCTTAGATGGATGGATGGTGAATGGGTGATCCAAGATGAACTTGGAAAGCCTTAAGAAACAAGTTTCTAGGTTGTGATATAAAATAAAATGGCTTTGTATTGGGGTAGGTGGACTCTAAGATTTTCCCTATGGTTTATGTAGTTAATTATACTTTTGATATAATATGTGATATATGGTATCAGCATTGCAGGTGATTGACCATTAAATAAAATAAATATTTTATTAATAATGAACTTTTTTTAATTAAATATAATACCATTACTTGGAATGAAAAAATTATAAAGGGCCACAGTGGACCCTTGTGCACTCGATAGACATCTGGGCAGTCGATGACAAAAAGTATAATTATAACTATCTGCCAGGATTTATGTGAAAACGATGAGAGATACTAAAATTATGTGAATGTATTAGACCTAATAGGTTCCTCTAGACCCCTTGAATAAGGATGAGTTGATATAATTTTTCCCTAGTTGGCCTTATGGAATTTTGAGGTGCTTTAGAGCTTTTGGGCTAGACGACATGAGCATAAAATGAATGAACATAGAGGGAATAAATATGTTCCTTAATATTTTCTTTTCCTCTAAGTTGGTAATGGTGATAGACTAGTTAGGTTCATCCATGAGTGTCACCTTAGACCAAAGACTAAACCAGATGATCTTGGGAGGCTTGAGAGATCACATTGTGTTTAGCTTGAGGCCAAGGGATGAGTCTCCCATGAGTGATGGGTGTTCCCCATGGATAAGTATTGGATAATGTTTAATTTACTTAGAAGGGATTCTTAGGATGTCTCCTAAGATCCTAGGCATGATTTAAATGATGAACACATAATTTATGAAATTGATTAGAAGTAGAAATTATTATTATTACTGCTGGGGGACCTTGATGTGATACCCATTATTATTATTATTATTGGGGGACCTTGGTGTGATTCCAAGGATCTAGTGTTCATATTATTATGATATGGTTATTATTCTTTGAGATGATTCTAAGGATCCGATATACCCATTAATATTAAACTGTTAGGGGACCTTATGCTTATTCCTTGGATATGGTATACCCATTATTATTATACTATTGGGGGACCTTGGAATTAGTCCTTGGATCCGGTGTGCCCATATTTTTATATACCTAATTATGTTACTTTGGACAGAGATATCCAACATTGGTAAAAGTAGGTTTGGTCAATCTTGGGTTTCATGCTTGACCGGAGGATTGATAATGGTTTATTTATTTATTATATGATTCCATGGTTATAGATTTATTCATTCCACTAAGTATGTCACATACACATATCACTATATTTAATGTATTTTTATGGTACTATTTTGGTGTTTCCCTACCGAGTTATATAATCAGACCTTTTTTGGGCGCCATTTCACATGGTACCTGAGCAGCCTTCGCTATTTGTAGGTTTAGTTTGGTTAGAGGCCCAATGTAGCTTTACTAAACAAGATAGATTATATGGGACTGAAAAATGGAATTTGATGAGACTTGGGGATATGGTATAGCCTCAATGTATTTTTTGGTTCTTTCTTTTATTTTGTATTTGTGACCGGTCTAGTGGGCGGTCGGGCTGTTGTTTGACTATATATTACAAATCATTTTTCATTATTGATGGATTATATTTATTTATTTATTTAGTGTACTCTGATGTTTATTTATTATTTTGGATTACACTTGGTTATTTACTCTATTATGGCTACTTTGATATGAGGGTATAATATCACCACTTTCATATATTAGACCCTCACTACTAGTTAGAAACCTCTGTCATACAGAGAGGTGCACCTGAGGTCATGTAACTAATCGTTCTGACCATTTCTTATACTGAATTGGGTCAAGGAAATTACCAAGTGGCATCAAATGATTTTTTTATGATCTCACTATTTTGGGATTTAGTAGACTAGAGATATAGGAATGTGTTAGAGATTGTGAGGAATATCATACTGGTTCATCATGAAAACCATTATAATAAGAATTCTATGTTAATAGGGGATTGGGATTGATGTTTTGGATATTCAGGGCTATAGCTGACTGAATTCACCTCGTGTGGCACACATGATGTTCAAATATATAATATAATATGGTTTTTGGCTCTTGTTCAGTTGGAAAGATACTAGTTAATAGATTTTGACTCTTGGACCATTGTCAAGAGGTATCTTATACATCATATTTGACTCATGGGACCAACATAACATATTATTTCTTATTATTTTTATAACTAATATTTATTCTGATGTTAGGTCAAGTGGATTCTATGGTGAGATGCTCGGTGAAGATGATGAAATTATCCCTTCATGTAAGGGGTATATGGAGACCCTAGTAAGTTAGTACATTATTTTAATTCCTGGTATGCAGGTCACAACATGACCAATTTGAAAATTTATTAACCAATTATCTACTATTGAAGTGGAGAACCGGGTCAAACCACAGAGAGAACATGCACAGACACATGGAATATCCTCTAGAAAGAATGTTTAGTTAAACAAGTTTTTAATGCGATTAATGACTAAAAACTCTATAAACTAAATAAATATTTAAAAATAATTAATTAAATTAACTAAAACTATCTAAGAGAACTAAATTATTCTATGGAGAAAACAAATAGAGATGAAAGTGTTAGAGTTGTGATGTCCAAACTGGTGCATGGAATGCCAATTATTCAATTTTCACATCTGAATATTTACTCATACAATTATCACTGAATCCAAATTTAATAAAAATACTATTAGGTATTATTATATGATGTTATATAGTATTATAATTTTTACACAAATCATCTATCATTTCGTTATCTAATTTGTTGAATAATTTGTGGGTCATTTTTGCATCAAATCACACCAAAGGGATGCTTAAAATCTGGAGCAAAAACCTGTCCTCTCAGCTAGATCTAGACATCAGAAGTGTTGAGGATCAACTTACATGTTGCCAGCTCACGAATAAACTTCAAAATGACCATTATCGGGAGGAAATTGAGACACATAACAAGCTAGAAAGTCTTTTAATGATCAAGGAATGACTTGACAAAAATCAAATGAATGTCAACTGGCTGAAGGATGGGGATAGAAACTCAAAGTTTTTTCATAGATTACATAAGGTTAAGAGGGAAAGTATTGGACTTAATGCAATCAGGATAAATTTCCAGCTCCACACTTCTGATTATGATATTTCCAAGGCAGTTATAGAGCACTTTATGAAACTATACTCTGATGATGGCATGATACAAACCCAGAAAATGGGGTGGGGGGAATAAATCCCTGCATTAATGAACCCCAAAACTAGTCTCTCATCATAACTCCACTGAAAGAGGAAGTCAAGGAGGATTTATTCTCTCTCAACATGGAGAGCACACCTGGACCAGATGGATTTACTAACAAATTCTTTATCTTTTACTGGGATATTGTGTAGGATGATGTTACTCAGGCAGTTAAGGATTTTTGATCATTCTTTCATGACACATGGGATGAATTCTTGCTTCATTGACTTGATACCTAAGAAGGAAAATGCACTTGATATCAACAACTTCAGACCTGTTTCTCTTGGGAACACAATCCCCAAGCTCATCAGTAAGATTATTATGAACAAAATGGGGTGAATGGTTCAGAGTATCATTACTCCAAATTGGTTTAGATTTGTACCTAGAAGAAATATTCAGAGTTTTCTGTTCACGACCTTAGATGGTATAAATTTAATGAGGAAGAAGTCAAAGGATTGAAAATTTTCACTCAATATTGACATCTCTAAGGCCTTTGATACTTTGAAATGGAGCTTTCTTCTTGAGGTTCTCAGAAAATATGTATTCTCAGAGAGATTTATCAAATATATTGAAGAAATTCTATGCTCTTCAAGGCTATCTATTCTTTTCAATGGGTCACCCACAGGCTTCTTCAGTTTCTCAAGGGGTGTGAGACAGGGTGATCCACTCTCAGGAATTCTGTTTGTCATTACTAAAGATTACTTGGGTAGGTACATTATTGATCTTACTCAAATTGGATTTTATAAGAAGATTAAAGTGGGGAAGGTTGACTTTGTTCCCTTGCACTTGCTTTACGTGGATGAAATCTTGTTGTTTGGACAAGCCTCCAGAAGGACACTCTCCTTTGTGAAGGCTCTTTTTGCAAATTATGAGGAAGTTTCTGGCCAGACGATTAGTTAGGATAAATCTTTCATGTTCTCCGGGGATGGTATTTCAACTAGAAAGAAAAACAGAATAACACAATAACTTGGGGTTCAGAGGGGTTCTATTCCTTTCACTTATCTTGGTGTTTCTCTTTTTTGGGCATGGGTGAAAAGGCATTATTTGGAGAGTATATATTCTGGTATTGTCAATCAGATGTCAAGGTGGAAGGGGAAAGCAATGTCCGAGGCTGGACGGGTTTGTCTTGTCAATTCTGTTATCACATCCAAGTTTGTCTATTCACTTTCACTTTATCGATGTCCAAGGGGTCTTATCAAGGAGCTGCAAAATATGATAAGAAATTTTTTTTGGACCAAATCGGTTCACAAAAATAAACTAATTACAGTTGCATGGAAGGACTGCATTAAACCAGTGGATTTGGGGGGCTTTGGGATTAAATATTTGCAGGTCTTTAATGATGGTCTTATTATGAAATTTACATGGGGTTTGCTCTCGGATGATGAACGCGGTGAATTTCTTGCTTGAAGATTCTAGGGGAGATTGATTGATGGATATCAATATTATCTTTCCTCATCTGTATGGCCCTCATTCAAACAGTCTTTTAAGAGACTAATTCATGAATCCAAATGGCTTGTGAGTCGGGACTCAAATCTTAATTACTGGAACACTGAATGGTTGGATTACCTGATGTCAGAAGACATGTGTCAACAACCTGCTACAAGACACATGTCCATCAATGATTTATTACAACAACTCTTAGCCTCTAGTAGTTTTCTCCCATCCCAGGCTCAACTTGAAATACACCAAACCTTTATGGATTGTGATACTCTCGTTTGGAAACCAAATCATGTTGGCCACTTCAACACCAAGGATTTCAATAGAATGGAATGTGGGCCCCCCTAAACCACCAGCCTAGTTGCATTGCTTCCGCACTCATTTTATTTCTCCATCTCGGTATGTTCTCATATGGAAAATTTAGAAACACTGGCTGCCCACTCAGGATCAACTCAAACAAGATGGTCTTCAGCTT
Source organism: Viscum album (assembly GCA_963277665.1). Lineage (NCBI taxonomy): Eukaryota > Viridiplantae > Streptophyta > Magnoliopsida > Santalales > Viscaceae > Viscum > Viscum album. Next base: position 78,479,079 of record OY728133.1, on the reverse strand, counting down.
GCTTCTGCTTGTTGTTTATGTCTTAATGCCGAGGAAAATATACAACATGTTTTCCTCTCATGCAGATTTTCTAGGGAGCTATGGGAGTACATTGGTTCACTGTTTGGACTTCATCTTGACACAGGTGTGTTGCTGGATTTTTTCCCGAGTTCTTTGTGCAATGCCGATTATAGTATGAAGGTTTATAACCTGCTGTTAGCTGCTGTTGTGGCTGCTTTTGCTACTATATAGAGAGCCCAAAACTTGCTTCTCTTTGATGCAAAGGGAACCATTGTGCACCAGGGCATGCTTGTTGTTCATCGAGAGGTTTATGCTACTGCTATTTTTCAAACGGGTAGCATGCATAATACCTTGCAGGGCTTAAACATTATTCACCTCTTGGGCGTGTCAGGTCAGCCAAGAACACAAAAAATGGTCAAATATATCTGATGGATACCACCAATCAGCCCCTAGGTCAATGTTAACATTGATGGGGCAGCCTCTAGCACACCATGACCATCTGGTTGTGGAGGTTTCTTTTGAACTTACCGTGGCTTTGTGAAGGGGTGTTTCTACCATTATACTGGTGTTGGGGTTGGTTATGAAGCTAGACTATGGGAAATTATACATGCAGTTATATATGTTGTCCACTATAACTGGACCTTTTTATGGATGGAATCTGACTCTGAAACTGTGGTGCAGGCTCTAAGAACAAGAACTCACAATGTTCCTTGGCGCCTGTTACCTCATTGGATTGAATGCCTTGATAAAGCAGCCCAACTTAATCTGGTGGTCTCCCATGCTTACAGGGAGGCTAATCATGTGGCTGATGCTCTATCGAAGAGATCCATTATGGACATGACTACGATGTGGTCTTTTACTGCCCCGGTTTATTGTGCTCCAATGCTGGAGGGTGACATGTGTGGCAAAATTCATTCATGTATTTGTAACAACCCCTTGTAACTCTTGACTCTTATCTCTTTTTAAATATATTTTCTCCTTAGGACCCGTTTCCACTGGTTCCTATATTTTATGGTAATTAGATAGACATAAAGAAAACATGAAACATAACATAATAACAAGTGGATATCTCAGTGTTTGTGTTGTTGTAATTGTCACATCAATTCACCATCGACAATCAAAAAATAATATCCATTGTCCCGCTGATCACCACAATATCGAGCCGAGCCATCGTGTGACTCATTGATGCACACAAACCAAATTAAAGGATTTGGAAGTTTAGTGTAGTGCCTGTCAAAGATCCAATGGAGCAGGAAGCATTGTGATGTGGCGGTGTAGTGGAGGAGGGGTGGTTGGCACTAGTCTATTGATGTTTCAGCGGAGAGGAGGCTAACTATTTGTGGCGGACTGCTTTGGAGATGGAGGAGGCACTCAGGGAGAGCTGTAGTGGAGGATAGGATATCGTCCGATAGTGTGGATGCGTAATGTGATGTAAAGGGGATAAAGCCGAGAGTGTTGTGCAGTTGGTGTCTATAGTAGAGGAAGAGGCCTTGTGCGTGCTGAGGATGATGGTTGGAGGACGTGCTTATGATGGTGGGTCGAGAGGGGGGTCGGCGCAAGTAGGGAGTTGCAGCAGAGGATGTGGAACTTGCTTGGTGCTGCTCTGCTAGTGCACCTAGTGAAGAGGATGATGGTCGGCAGTGGCTGTGTTTTGTGATCTAGGAGGGGAGGCACACATCGTGGTCTACTGGTAGAGGATGTTGCGTGCATTCAGGGGCTGTTGCAGTAGATATGAATGCCGACACACCTGCTTGGTTCGAGGGGCGAGGATGCCAGGATGAAAGGTCTATAAGGAGGATGTTCATCGGCCTCATCTTTTAGGGTTGTCCCCATGCCTCCTAAGAATAAGACCACGTCTAGATGAAAAAAGAGATTAAAGAAGATTCAAACTCAAAATTCAAAATTATAAACAAATCATTTTATCTAAATGTTAAATAATAATAATAATAATAGAAATAATAATAATAAGTAAGATAAGAATAATACTCATTATAATTACTTGAATGATATAAATATATACACACACGTACAATTATAAACACTAAAACAATACAAAAAAAACCCAATTTATATAAAATTATAATATATCCTAAAAATAATAATACTACTATTAAATTTCAATCAAATTTAATAATAAAAAAAACTAATAATAACATACTACTATTATTAATACTATTAATATTTATAATGATATAAAAAATATAAAATACTAATACAGTAAATTAACAAAAATACTAATATTAATGCTAATATAATAAACTAAAAAAATACTATTATTAATGAAACTACTATTATTAATAATATAGTGTTAAATTATACATGTTAATAATATATACAATTGATATAAACTAATAAAAATACTAAATTACTAATATTAGTATATAAATCAACTAAAAATAATCAAAATATCAAAATAATAAAAACTATAAAAAGAACCTAAAAAAAATCAGTTTGAAAAATAATTAAGACTAGATTATAAAATCATAAAAATTCTAGAAAAATCCATGAAAATAAATGCCTTAGTGATATACCCCTTTAGGGTAGTTACTAAATAGGTTTGGTTACATAAAGTGTCAATGATAACCTATAAGGCGTTTTCCCACATAGCTCGTCGAGGACATTATACTTAACCAAACCATGGGTTGTGGTCACTCGACACAGATCATCTAGGATGGTGTCATGACACACACACACAAACACACACACTAGTAAATGACATTGTGATTCTTGAGGGGGTAGTCCCATATGTGGGTGCCTAATGGGAATCAACATCGTGAGTTGGCTGAAGACTTGGCATGAAATTCCTAAAATGTTTATGATACAAGAGTCCCTAGAGTGAGTAGTTTTACCATGATTTGGTGAGCGATGATAAAGATGGAAATGAATGGGCATTACCCATGAGTTGTGACCTATGGAGATGTGGCCCATGAGTTAGGTGAGAGAGACCAGTGCCTTGAGACTAGCTTGGGAACTTGGTGAGCCAAGAGTTATGATTGAGAGTTTGAACATTTTCCCTTCATATTATTGAGACGTGATATGAAAAGATAACATAAGAGAGGGATTATTTAAAAATGTGAGTTCCACAGTGGAGAAAAGAATGATTAGGTTATTTGGTTTATGAGAATAGTTCACATTGGGTACTACCAACATAGTAATGTGATTCCTAGACTTTTGTATCCATGTGAGGATTCAAGGGAATGACTAGTAAGATACCAGAACTAATTGATTCCAGAATCACATCAGGAGAACAGTGAGAACATGAGTAGATACACCAAGTGGGTCATTAGAACACAATAATCTGTTTGATGGATGATTATGATGGTGGGGAAAGCTATGTCCTAGAATCTGACATATGGGAAAATCCTATAGTGGGTAGAATCAATGGTATGATGATGATTTGATGGAAGACACCATGGTGTATTAGAATTTATGAGTGTAGGTGAGTGATGTCTTTGTGTTTTGATGATAATAAAGGGTGGTGGATCAAGTTTCGAAAATTGAATACCTCAAATTTAGAGCAGTGCAATGGAAACATTTTTATAATTAGGAGATGAAATATGTGTAGGTTCTGGGCGTAGTAGAAGAAAGTGGATGGGTGTACCCAACTTTAATTTTACCATTAACAACGATCCATCCGAGATCCTTCACAATGATAAAACGATGGATCTTCGAAATAGAATGAATAACGAAAAAGAAAGAGGGAAGTCCCAAAACCATAGATAGGATCATCATATGTTGGTTATAATTAATTTAATTAAAATACAAGAATTACATTTATTGAATTCTCTCTCCATTGATGTTTCTGGTCGTGATCCAATGTGATTCGTTGTTGCATCATAGAATCCAAGTGTAGTCTTCCTCTAGTGATGATCCACACGTGCTCCACATATCTTTGGACGTTGTCGAAGGGTTCTCCGGGTACTATCATGGAAGAGCCTTCACTTGCGATGTATACCTTCGATCGCCTTGAGGGATGCTTCCAAAGTACTCTCCTTGATTTGGTGGATGAGGATCTCTCTCGTAACTTGAGAGCATTCTTTGAGGAAAGGAATTATCTCTTGGTTTGAGAGCTTTCTCCAGATCCATTGTGCACTACCACTAAGAATGTATAGGTCTAACGAGAATAATGTAATTGGGATTTATATTACTTAGAATAATAAAATTAATTAATTACCCAAAGGAATTTATTCATTTCATTTAATTCTCAATAAGACCCCATGTCTAATAATAAAATTTTACTATTATTATCATTTGACATGCGCCCAACGAATTAAACCTATTATTATTTATTTAAATAAATAATATTATTTCTCAAAAATACTAAGAAAAACTACACGGCGTGTATATATTAATATACACAGTGTGTACTTTTGTTTTTCTATTTTCTTTATTTCCTCTACCACATTTATTAGACCTTGAATAATGACTATTTATTTCTTAAATTAATATCACAACATTACTCACTAATAAATATATCATTTCTCAGAAAATATATTCTCTCAAATAATGACCCTCTAGGCCTCTTTCTTAGTGTCATTAGGTGGAGCCTGGCTAAATTCCAAGTTTAGCATCTAGCAAAACACCGAGGATTCCATAGAGAAAGAAGTTAATACCACAATGATGTGTCACCTCCTACGAATGCTTACCGTGTAATGTAATCCCTTTGTCTCTATATCTCAAATCAAGTGGGTTGTATGCTAGTGCCATCAACCCATGTGCTCAAGTATTCTTTATTTGACTTCTTGGAATTGAAATCTCCCATTCCTCACCATGAAAATGAATTTATTTAGGCTATATCAATTCCATAAAAGGGCCTGAGATATCAACTTTCGTTATGGATCAGAAGGGAGAAATCCATTATCGCATTATCTATTAATGCAGTATTACTTGTGACACACCCAACATATCCTACCTCGCTACGAATAGTGTGTCATCATAGTTTCCATCAATATATATAAGTGCATGAGTTGTAATACCCCTTAATAATAATCTTAAATTCTACGGACCAATACACACATCAATAGATAGTAACATCTAATGAAACTATGAAATGTGGATTTCCTACAGGCGTGTCTCATTCTCATAATATCCTCCTGAATACTACCAAGGGTGCACACCATGAGAAGGTTCCTCAAAGTTTTATGAGTCCTCACCCCTAATGGCCTTTATTATTTGTGTCCCTCAAATAAAATCATGAAGCCATAGAACACTATTCATGAATAGTGTTTTGGCAGTTCTGGGTTCTCACCATAGTAGGGATCCACTATGACCCTTTAGTGTAAAAACAATCCTTAGGATATTATCACATGCATTTTCTTGCATAAGAACCATCAATATGTGATAAGGTATATACAAATCCATAAATACAAGTTTATCATAAAGTACAAAGTAGTTGGTTCAAGGCCTCCAACTCCAACAGAATCCCACTTGGACTAGATCCAACAGTTAGCAACCTTTAACCTTCTAGATATCACATGATATTCACGCATCTCCTGAGATATGACTTTAGTTATGGGTTCCTCCATGTTCTCTTCCGTGGACACTCTACTCACTGCAACTTCACCCCTTTGATAGAAATACCTCAATAGGTGGTACTTGTAGAGAATGCGATTTGTCCATTGATGTGACCTTGGTTCTTTTACAAGATCCATCGATGCAGTATTATCACAATAAAATGTGACATGATGTTTACTACTAGGTACCACATCAAGATCCTAGATAATGTTTTGAATCTATATGGCTTCCTTGGATACATCATAAGATTCTATATATTTGGACTCTGCTGTAGAATCGGAGACAACTGGATGATTTGAACTCTTCCATCTCACAACTCCTTCGTTGAGACAGAAAACATATCCGATTTACAACTTCATATCATTATGATATGTCCGAAAACTAGCATCAATATACCCTCTGATGAAAATATTCTCATCTCCTCCATACACTAGGAACATATCCTCTGTTCTTCTCAGATACTTAAGGACAGTCTTAACATCAGTCCAATGATGTTATCCTAGATTTTTTTGATATCTACCTACCATGCTTAGTGAATATGCAACATCAAGCCTATAACATAACGTGACATACATGATGGATCCTATAGCCGAAGCGTATATGATCTTACTCATCTTATATTTCTCCTGTTTTTTCTGGGGACACATTCTCTTAGAGAGATGTTGACCATGCGACACTGGAACCAATCCCATCTTGATTTGTTACATACTAAATCTCTTTAGTATCTGGTCAATGTATGTACCCTGACTTAGTCCAAGTATCCTGTTGGATCTATCACGAATGATCTTGATCCCTAGAATGTAGGTTACTTCACCTAAGTCCTTCATGGATAAACACTTGTTCATCCCGTCCTTAAATAACTGTAAGACTGGTATATCATTTTCAATAAGTAATATGTCATCCACATATACTACTAGGATAATGACCGCATTCCCATTAGGTCTATTATAAACACATGGCTCACATTCATTCTTAATGAAACCAAATTCCTTAATGGATTCATCAAATTGAATGTTCCATGACATGGATGCTTTCTTCAATCCATAAATGGATTTCTGTAACTTGAAAACCCGTTTGGATTCACCTGGTGTCACAAACCTTTTAGTTTTTTCATATAGACATCTTCCTGAAGGTTCCCATTAATGAATTCTCTTTTGACATCCATTATCCAAATCTCATAGTCATGGTAATCTGTTATGGAAAGTATGATTCTTATGGATTTAAACATGGAAACTGGTGAGAAGGTTTCATCATAGTCAATTCCTTAAATATTTATGAATAATTCAGCCATTAGCCTTGCTTTATAGGATCTAACTTGACTTTCCATGTTCAGCTTTCTATTGAATACCCATTTTCATCCCACAATCTTTACATCAACTCGCTCATCGACTAGAACCAAGAATTTTGTTCTGATACATGGAATCCATCTCAGATTTCATAGATTCTATCCATCTTGCATCTTTTGATCTCTCTACTTCTTCCTTGTAGGATACTGGTTTATCATTGTCCAATAATAATGATTCACCATCCTTAGTGACTAGGAAACCAAATCTCACTGGTTCCCTTACCTCTCTTGAGCTTCTATGCAATACTTGGGTTTGTGGAACCTCTTCCATGAGGACTTGTGGAACTTGTTCCTATACAAACTCTTGTGTATCCTGATCATTAATATAACAACCCGATCCTTTTCTTACAATACTATTACATCATTTTAAAGATAAACAACATAATAGTAATACACATTTAGGATCCAAATGTTTAGTGTCTTGGGAAAACTAGGACCACACATAACAAATACAACATCTAGCATAAATATTTATTTAATTTCTTCTTCTTTAGCATCTTATTGGCACTTGTCCTCTCCTTAATACATGTAGCCACCTGAGGATATACATCAAAAGGGGTGAGATAGAAGCCCAGTAAGAGGATAGATAAGAACAATATATCATGGGGTGAGTATAATCATAACATAGGCAAAATATCATGAACATGAGAGTAGCGTAAATAAATGACTTGAAATGTGGAAATGCATAAAAATGAAACATCATGTCTTAGTGGTTAACCACCACACATACTTTTGAACCAAGCTAGTATCTTGTTCACACATCATTTCACATTTACTCATGAGATTAATCACTTTACCCAATGCATTGGAGTGCTGTAAAATTCCGGGCGCACCCATCACATTCAAATATTCATATTGTGCTATATAATTCTGGGCGCACCCGTGACATCATAACATTATCATTATCATGATTTCCACATAGAACACATATAAAAAATAAACATAACTAACTCATGGAAAGTAATGGGTTTCATATCATAATAATACATTCATAATCTTTGGGTTCCCAAAAGAAAGAGGGAACAACATACATGTTACAAGAACCGTCCACTTTGAGTGAGAAGTAAAAGGTGTGTTCTTAAAAGAAGAGTTATTTTGGAAAACAGTTTGTGTGACATAAAAACCAGTGAAAAAAATGTATATCCCAGAAAAGTAAATACAATTATGAACAAATGATCTTTAAGGAGTAACCATATCAAAAATGAAGTGAAATAGGGAGAACCCGAAGGAAGAAAATTGGGTTCGAGATTTCCCCTTACCTTGTACCCGAATGATTCCTTCTCTTTAATGTCCTGTATAATGACATTATATTCATTAATTATAAATACAGAACCATGTTTACATTAATATGGTTCATTCTGGTTTCATTATGTCATATTATGTTCCTTTGGATGACTTATAGAGTTTAAAAACTTTGTCTGGGGATGTTTGTTTTTATGGTTTTTCTTGGGTGGTTCACTTGTATTCTTAAATTGAAGTTTGGGTAGAACATGAGTAAACAACCAGAAATAATATTACATTTAATTAATGATATTAAAGGAGTTTTAATGATCTTATTATATGAGATCCATGTGGATGAATCATTAGATAAGAATTAAATGATGGTTATTTGGGTCAATTTGGGCGATTTTCGGATCACAGCGAACTTGTTTTAACTTATCACTTAGTAATATGGCCATAGATTATTTCAAAAACATTAAATAGAACATAATACATATAAAATATTCTGGTTCAACCATAAAAATTGTTTCATGACCAGATCTAAAGGTAGAAATGGAAGAAGAAAGCATGTTATTCTTGAAGGTGATAAATTAACACCTCACGAACAACGTTCTCTTTAATAAAATAAAAGGAAGAGGGAAAGGGGGTTGGATGATATAATATCCCATTATAAACATAAAATAACATTATAAGTATAATACTGGAGTTAAAATACAATTTGGATGAAGATAGGTGGGGAGAGATCAAGAAATGAACTTGAACTTGAAAGAAAATTAAAGGAGAAGGGGGAGAGAAAATAACTCTTGAGTTATCCTCTCGAGATCCTCCTTAAAGACCTAAGATTGATCTTTTGATGAGACCATCAGATCTTGGACGTGAGAGAGGGTCTAGGGAGGATGTTTGGGCAGAGTTTAGATAAGTCTTGGAGCTTGATAGGTGTGAGGAAATGAGGGTGTGAAGGGTGACTTTTATAGTGGAGGGGAGAGGGGTTTCCTTAATATAAAATTCATTAGTTTATTAATTTCCCCTAAGACAAGTAATAGTGAGTCATCCATGACCAAGAATAGTAAATAAGGCATGTGATTTTGATATTTGGGTGATTACATCACTTGTGATGTCAGGAATAGTGGGTTTTAATTATAATGTATTTATACGGTGAATTAATGTATTTTACTATTCACCAAAAATTCATGTATCTCAGAAAAATCCCAAAAACGACCCCTACCATTTTTCGACGTGTAGAATCCAAAAATGAAGTCCATTTTTCAAAAATAATTTTCTAAATATTATTAATTTAATATTTAATTAAAATCTCAATTTACTTAAAAAAACAGTTTTTAAAATTAAAACTGATTTTATAGTGCTTTCAAAAATTACGTAAGGTATTATAAAATTATCTAAAAACTATAAGATATTGATTTTATAATTATTGAATAAATTTTAAGAAAATTAATTTTCTTTTAAATTAATTAATTAATTATAATTAATTATTTATGACTTATAATATACCAAAACGTTTACCAAGGTCAAATTGTGACTATGTCTAAATTTTATTTAATTATTCATGGGTAAGGTTACTCTTATGTTGGATGATTTACTATTAATAAGGGTCATATTACTATTAATAAGGTTATGTTACTATTCATAAGGGTAGGTTACTATTCACCAAAAATTATTTTTGTTTCATTAGACTCCAAAAATCATCTTGAACACAACTGTGTATGTCAGATTTTCAAAATTCAAAACACAGAAGTGACAAACTTATGTTTAAAGGTAACTTATCACTTAGTAGTTCATTATGTTGTGTTTTCATGTTATTTTATGACATAAATATAAGAAGGGAATTTTCATTGAAAAACATTGGGTCGTTACATTCTTCCCCCTTAAGAAATTTCGCCCCCGAAATTTCACTTTACACAAACAGGTGAGGGTGTTTCTCCTTCATTGCCTCTTCTAGTTCCCAAGTTGCTTCCTCAAAATTATGGTTCCTCCATAACACTTTGAAAAGACGGGTTGTCTTGTTGCGTAGAACCTTATCTCTCCGATCCAGAATCTTTACTAGCTGCTCCTCATAGGAGAGATCATCTTCCAGCTGTACCACCTCTAAGTTTAGTACATGTGGGGGGTCTTTTATGTACTTACTCAGTAGTGATACATGAAACACATCATGAACTTGATCCATATTTAGTGGAAGTGCAAGACGATAGGCCACAGCTCCTATGCGGTCAAGGATCTCAAAGGGGCCAATATACCTTGGGCTTATCTTTCCTTTCTTCCCGAATAACATGACTCTCTTCCATGGAGATATTCAAAGGAAGACTTTATCTCCAATGTCAAACTCCAAGTCCCTTTGACGGTTGTCAGCATAACTCTTTTTCTGACTTTGAGCAGCTTTGATGTGTTTCTGGATGACTTGAACCTTCTCTGTCATCCCTTGAACAAGATCGGGTCCAAGTAGCTTTCTTTCTCCAACTTCCTTCCAACAGGTTGGAGTTCTACATCGCTTTCCATACAAAGCTTCATATGGTGCCATCTGAATACTCGAGTGGAAGATATTTTTGTATGAGAACTCAACCAATGGGAGATGCTGATCCCAACCACCTTTGAATTCTAGAGAGCAGGCTCTTAGAATATCTTCAAGTGTCTGAATAGTTATTTCAGACTAGCCATCAGTTTGGGGGTGATAGGCCGTGCTGAAATTTAATTCAGTACTCAAAGCATGTTGAAGGCTCCTCCAGAATTTAGATGTGAAACTTGGACCATGGTCAGAGACAATTTAGTGGGGAACACCATGCATTCTCACTACTTCCTTTTCATATATCTTTGCAAGTTTTTCAAGTGAAAGATCTTCCCGAATAGCGATAAAATGGGTAGTCTTGGTGAGTAAGTCAACCAAAACCCATATCTCATTATTTCCCTTCGATGTCTTTGGGAGACCGATGACAAAGTCTATAGTAACATTTTCCCATTTCCACATGGGTATAGGCAATGACTACATCATGCCTTTGGACTTTTGTCACTCAGCTTTAACTTACTGACATACCAAGCACCTTGATATATATTCCGCAATATCCTTCTTCATGTTATCCTACCAGAAGTGTTCTTAGAGATCACAGTACATCTTGGTACTCCCAGGATGGATAGATAAAGTTGAGCTATGTGCATTGTCCAATAACTCCTTCTTTATCTCGGGTGATGAAGGCACACAAAGCCACATTCCAAACCGAATCACACCATCACCATCGATATGGAACTCTGGCAGCTTCCCTTCCTTTACTGCATTCACCCTCTTTTGTATCTCCACATCATCCCTTTGTGATTCCTTAATCTTCTCCTGTATGGATGGTTGCACAATAATTTGGGAAAGGTAGGATGTACCCCCTACCCTTATGATTTCCAAATCCATCCTTTGCATATCTGATAAGATAGGGTCTTTATTAATCTGCAGCATGGATAGAGTAGCAGGTTATTTTATTCTTAGAGTATCAGCTACCTTGTTCGCCTTTCCAGGATGATAGTGAATAGAGCAACCGTAATCCTTGATTAGCTCTAACCATCTCCTTTGATGCATGTTGAGCTTATTTTGTGTGAATATATACTTTAGGCTCTTGTGGTCAGTGTATATGTCACACTTCTCGCCATAAAAATAGTGCCGCCAGATTTTCAAGGCAAAAATCACGCTTGCTAGCTCTAGATCATGCGTCGGGTAGTTCTGCTCATGGATCTTCAACTTTCGTGAGGTGTAGGCTATCACATTTTCATTTTGCATGAGTACACAACCCAAGACTTTCTTTGAATCATCACTATATATCACAAAAATTTCTCCACTTTTCGGTTGTGTGAGTACAGGTGCAGTGATCAGCCTTCTCTTTAGCTCCTTGAAGAATCCCTTACATTCTTCTGTCCAGACATACTTTACCCCTTTCCTTGTTAACTTAGTTAGAGGTCTTGACAATCGTGAGACGTTTCTCACAAAAAATTGTTAGTACCCAGCTAATGTAAGAAAACTATAGATTTCTTTGACACTAGAGGGACTGGGCCATTCCTCAATCGCCTTTTTCTTTGAAGGATCCACAGAAATTCCCTCACTTGTGATCACATGTCCCAAGAACATGACTTTCTTCATCCAAAAGTCACACTTTTTGAACTTGGAGTACAACTTCTCCTTTCTTAATGTCGCCAACACAAGTATTAGATGTTCTTCATGTTCCTCCTTGATCTAGGAGTATATGAGAATATCATCGATAAAAACTACCACAAATTTGTCTAGGTAATGTATAAAGACTCTATTCATCAAATCCATGAAGATTATAGGGGAATTAGTAAGTCCGAAGGGCATCACCAGAAACTCATAGTGCCCATACCTTGTTCGGAAGGCAGTATTCTGAATATCTTCCTTCTTAACCTTTACCTAATGATATCCAGAATGAAGATACACCTTTGAGAAGTATTGATCTCCTCTTAACTGGTCTAAAAAGTCATCAATCCTTGGGAGAGGATACTTGTTCTTTATGGTGATCTTGTTGAGTTCCCAATAATCGATACACACCCGCATTGTCCCATCCTTATTCTTCACAAAGAGCACTGGCGCACCCCAAGGTGATGCACTAGGGTGTATGAACCCTTTGTCCAGATGCTCTTGTAGCTGCTTCTTTAACTCCTCCAGTTCGATAGGATCCATCTTATAGAGACACTTCAAGATAGGAGTAGCTCTAGGTATGAGTTCAATTGAGAACTCTACCTCACGAAATGGAGGAATTCTAGGTAACTCTTTGGGAAATACATCACCGTATTCCCTCACAATGGGAATTTATTCAAGGTTGGAACTTTCCTTCGACTCAACCATTTGGGCAAGGTATGCTTCTTCATAGGGAATCAGCACCCACACCAATGAAGGATTTTTCAAAGGAGATTCACGATATTCCTTGTAACGCCCCGACCCCAGCTACCCAGAGTCGGTGCATTATTACATAACATTGGCATGATCACAAGAAAGATCAAATCCCGAAAGACCGATTGGTTTAGTAGCCTTGGAAACACTAGATATAATCATAAAGTTTTACATTACATTTCAAAGTGAAAAACTACTACAATAACATAATGTTTCCACAATCCACACTATTAACCCCTCATAAAAATCCCTGCAGGTCATTCATAACTTACTTCTTCACATCCTGGGAAAAATAAAACATAAAAAAAGGGGTGAGCTCAAATGCCCAGTAAGGATAAAAATATAGCGGAAACTTTCATAAATAAGAATAAACATTTAAGGCAATGTATAACTAAAACAAAAGCCTTTTAAATATGAACTTTCAACATGGTATGGCATAAATAAAATGAAATAATGCCATTTACTTATTCACATGGATATTCTACTAATCGAATAATCACATGCAAAAATCAATAACCACTTTCATAATGTTGGAATGCATAATGCCAGACTATCATAACCACATAGCCAAGGCCTCGTGCCAAGACTACAAATAAGATTTTGTCAAGGCCTTGTGCCAAGACACTAGTTTGTCTCATGAGACCTACCGATGCATCGAGGAGCTATAGCGGGCTCCACCCGTCACATATTAAGTCCAATGCATTCCCATATGAAAAGGTTTAAACATAACATAAACATTCATATTAAAACTAGCATATGAAATGTCAATACTTTCACCATAAACTATGAATGGTGTAAAAATAGCACATCCACAGTCAAACATATCACAAAACCTTCAATAAAATATAGAAGTTTTGTATCATAATAAATCAACTTCAAATAATCTTAAAATCCATCAAAGGATGTTGACATAGATGAAATCAAAATTCTTTTTAAAGAAATATCTCCTTTTATTTTGAAATAATTTAAGATCCATATAAAATAAAACATTTTCTTTGAAAATATTCTTATAAGCTTATAAGGGAAGTTTTGAAGATTTTATAACGGTGGAAATTAGCCGCACCCGCCGTATAAGTTTAAAAAAAACGTTCTTACCTTAGTTCTGTCGAAAAGGTTAAAAATGACCTTGTTTTGAAAACGACGGAAAGATTCCTTTATAAACCTCTTATAAAAAGTCAAACAAGGGTATAAATGACTTTAACCCATATTCTTGTAAATAATAAAAATGTTTTGAAATACATTTTGAAGAAACATGGATGTGGATGATAAAGAGATCCCAGTAGATTATTACAAATAAACAACCTCGGATAATGAAGAGATTGTGAAATAACCCTTACCTTGTACTTTTCCTTGGTTGGGGTAGGTTAACCTCCTGTATAATGGTGAAATAGTTGTTATTAAATTATACAAGAATCATATATAATAATATGATATCATATATGATCTTTTAACATTGATTTGTTAATAATATCTTAGAATTATCGTCGTTTCGGGAGTTAACTTACTCATTTTCTTTTATATGTTTTGTTACATAAGCCATGGTTGTTGTATCTTATTCATATCCAGAATGATATATAGTCCTTAAAAATCATTTTTAAATCATCAAATGATAATTATACTTGAATGGATACGATGGAGAATGAATCTCATCGCGTTCGTAGAGACGGTAGTCCGTACGTACGCACGAGCGACAATATCATTCTTTTCATATTAAAATAATATATAAATGGATGGTATATCATATATACAGAATCATTAACATGTTATTTTTATTATTTACATGAGTTACACATCATTATTATACCCATCCAAATAATATTATATTGAATAACAATTACACCACGACATGGAGACGGTAAGCCGTACGTACGCACGTATGGTGACATGTTATTCAAAGGGTGGATAGAATACTGAATATGGTTGTACCATATTTATAATAACATCACATTATATGTAAGATACCGGAGTTATTATTTTAGAATGGTAAGAACAAAGAAAGAGGAAGTGGATGAAGAAATGAACTTGGAGAAGGGTGGTGAAATCATTACCTCTTCTTCGGGTTCTTCCTTTTGATTTGATCAAAAGGGCTCATTAGGTTGGCTTTCTGATCAAACTAAGTCCTCTAGGTTGTAGTGAGGGATGTTGGGAGAGTATTTGGGCAGAGTTTGGATGAACCAAAAGGCTTTGATGGTGTGAATAAATGAGAAGGAGGAGTGCCCTTTTATAAGAGGGGTGAGGGGCACCTTTGGAAAAGCTAGAAATATTAATTTATAATAAATTCATATTCGGTTTCTAATGGCTCCAAAGTTGATTATTCAAAGGTTAAGGTGGGGATAGGTCGAAAAATACTCAACCAATAGAATTTAGACAGGTTTGGGTACTTATATTAACCTTATCTTTAAGTATTAACTCTAAGTTAATTAGTTTCACTTTTACAATGTCTCTTTGTATTTTTATATAATATGGTTAATAAACTTACTATATACATCCAAGAGACCCCCAAGTGGTACATTAATGATGAAACTATCATGATATAAGTCTCTTGGCCGAACCTTAGATTTTTAGGAATTTAATATCAATTAATTATATAATATTTGTTTTAAGAACTCTTTTATGTCAATTTTGACACTATTCAATAGTTGATTTTTGTGAAACTCATAACAGATTGATTACTTCGAACAAAGTCAATTGAATCAATCCTAATATATCATATTATCCTAGAAAATTAGTTTAATTCATTAAATGTTTCATATTATATTTATTTGGGTATTTATAATATCAATTATTTTAATTTTTCACTATTATAGTAATTACTGCATCATCATTGTGTCATAAATAAAATAAATTATTTAATGTCTAAAAATTATAAATAAAATATCATTATGTAGGAAATCTTTTTAGCTTTCTAATGAATATTTATAATCTAAAATCCAAACTTATATAACCCTATGTAACAATTGTTTTTCTAAAAGATATATGCTTGTGTCATTTTTGTATTCATTTTAACTTAATTAAAATAAAGTGTCATTATCACTTACAAGTGGATCCATGGGGTCCCAAAATAGACCCAAAGATTCCCATGGTCGACCATGTATCAACCAATAGGGTTAAGACACGTTTTAGGGTAATTTAGTATTATTATAATATTATTTTTTTAACCCTTATTTACCGGATTTACCCTTAACCATGGTAAATAAAATATTTACCGCAGTAATTATTCAAAATGTCTAAAAATAAAAGTTACCTGTTTACACAATTTGAACATACTGATTCCAAATATGTAATCCATTTTCCTAAATTTAAAACACAGAAGTGGCAGAAATTAATTTAAAATTAATTCCCGCTGTCAAAACAAAAAGCGTGTTTTTAAGAGATAATAACTATCAAAAGATTGACACTTGTTTATGTTCGGTTTAATTGTAAAATTATGTCCAATGACCAACATTATATTAAATAGTAAAAATATATTCTAAATATACTTTAAAACCACTCAAATTCATAATTTATTACTATTAATTATTTTGATTAAAAAAGTTGTTTTTAATTAAAATTTAGTAATTTTCACTATTCATCAAAATATGAAAGTTATCCGAAAAGTACCAAAATTTCACCTTAGGCTAAATTTGATATTCCGAATCCAAAA
Organism: Viscum album; assembly: GCA_963277665.1. NCBI lineage: Eukaryota > Viridiplantae > Streptophyta > Magnoliopsida > Santalales > Viscaceae > Viscum > Viscum album. The sequence continues at coordinate 78,462,465 of OY728133.1, read as the reverse complement.
ATGAAGTCCATTTTAAAATATAAAATATATATAACTTCAAAAAGTAGGTATTACTATTCATAACAGCTAGTTTTATTGGTTACGGTGTGTTAGAACTCGAAGTTGCGTACAACACACGCTACTGTTTTATTCAAAGGAAAGCGTACCGTGGAAGCTTGGGATGTTTCATTTTAAAATTTTTGATTTCTCAATTTAGTCAAAAAGTTTAAAATATTGTATTTAAAAAGGTTTCACTATCAAAAGTTGATAAAAGTGCAATACTGAAAATGAATCTGTTCTTGCATTATGACTAAGAAACTCATAATATGGATTCTAAAATTATAAGGATTATATAAAGTTTAAAATTTAGTTAATACTATTCATGACCTCTTTTAATGGCTTTTTTTTTGGTAAGTCATGGTGCAATTGAACTCAGTGTTGCGTGTAGTGCAAGTTATTGAATTATTTTGAAGAAATAACACACTATGAAATCTTGGGGTGTTACATTCTCCCCTCCTTCAATAAATTGCGTCCTCGCAATTTGAAATTGTTCTTCAAAAATAAAAGGTTGAAAGTAGAAAATATATTTGTGGGAAAACCCACATCGGAAATTGGGTTACTAAAATTTAGTCTTAATATGAGGAAAAGAGAAATCAAAGGGTCACCACCAAATTATGATCTCGATTAGGAGAACATTGGTGAAAATTAGAGACATATAATCGGAGGAAAAACGTAAATATTTATAGGTAGTGATTGAGGTCATCAATCACAAACAAGTGTATAATTGAGGTCCTTAAATTCATCAATCTATGATGATTTGAAATACCATCGGTTCAACAAAACATAGGGTATTAGGATAACACATTTTTGACGTTTCAAAATATCTTAGTTGAAATCCCACATCGAAAAATGAATTAATGAGGCCTCTATTTAAAATAAAGAGTGGAAAGTATGAAGATTACCGAAAATAACACATACTAGAATTCCATGTAAGAAAATATGGATATGGAAGAAAAATCTAGCCATCAATTATCTGATGGAGAGTGGTAGAGAACATGGCTATGAAAAGGCCAACAATCCCAAAGCCATGAATTAGTGATGATTTAAGGTACCATCTAGGACAACATTTTTGTTCTAAGTTCCTTTTATTAATGTTGAGGAATATATTTATGAGATTGGCTAATATCATAAGGAGATATACTTACTTTATAATTAGAGTTTTATCCATTAATAAATTTCTACCACAAACTCATCTTTCACTCTAAAAGATAATAGAATGTAATTTTTTTATTTATACTATTCGTACAGGGTTCCAAAATAAATGAATTTATAATTCATCTACCAGATCTTTAAAAAAACAACATTATTTAATCCAGGACATCTCGTGGGCCAGTGGTAGGTGATACACCCTTGTCGCCCTTCGGTTGCGGGTTCAAGTCTCGCAGCCTTGCCGGACGTGACAGGTTGCCGCCCGACCTCCGGGTTGTCCTTTTATGGTAATCCAAAATAATCCAAACTAGAACTATCCAAAATACTTCTGTCCAAACTCACAGTCCAACATTTATAAGGAAGTTAAACATAATATAGATCCTTTTTACCCCGTAATAGCATATGAATACCTTCATCTTGTATTCTTTTAATAAACTGAATCATCTTGAATTACCATATTCCTTATTGATTACATTCATGCTCCCCTATTCCATATAGAATGCTGGATATACTTCATCAATCCAAAAATGTTTTAAACCCCAAAAAAATGATGGAATATACAAATCATTAATCAGTTTCAAGGTAGTCAAGAATATCCAACATAATTTATCCAAATCAATCATGTATTATTCTAAAATCACTAACTCGGTATCAGAACCATATTATGGTTTATCTTTCTCTCAACCATATATTTTCCAAAAATTTATCCTGCTATTGAGTCACTTTTCTTTGTTCCACACAATCTCAAGTCCTTAATGAAATAGTACTGCAGTACAATCCTTATATAGTCCATAATTATTATAACAAGTACATTGTTGATAAAACACTCAATTGACATAATCAACATAAGAACTCTAATCATTCCTCTTCATCTGTGGTAGTATCATAACTTGATTATTATCCAATAGCATCATTTTCGGCATAGTCTGATGACTGGGGCATAGGTTCGCGTAGTGTCCAAACTCCTTGAAAATGAAGCATTGTACATTTGAAACCATTTTCTCACCCTTGCAGTCACGTACTTTGTGCCCTTTTCCTCCACACTTATAACAAACTCCCATTCCTTTCAAGCAAGTTCCAGGGTGTTTCTTCCCACAGTTACCACATATGGGAAAATTCTTCTTTTCCCTCTTCCCTTTATCCATTTTTCTCTCTTCCATCATTTTCTTCTCTTGCTTCCCTTCAAAGCCATAGGACTCAGTAAACTCTTTACTTATCTTATCAACACATGATATTATTTCTTCATATGATGATAATACATGGGAGACTATTTCTCTTATCAATTCTAGCTTAAGACCATGAAAGATATGATCCTTCCTTCTCTTTGGATCATGTGCATTTCTGGAGTTATCATTCCTTCTACTGGGCGCCATTTCTAAACAATGGCATAAACTAGATTAGTTTATGAGTCAAAATACATAATCCCATACTTATAAAACACTTAACATAAATTGAACTATTTATGGATATAATCCATAATCATAAAAATGTTTTCTTTGAGGAAGTATATACTCATAAACCCTTCATAATGGTTTGTAAAGAAAATGAGAATTATCCTAAGCATATCCCCCGGGAGTGTCGTAACCAAGAGTGCAGCAAGGCCCGTTGTCGTGCACCAGTTCCCGTTCGAGTCTAGCTCAAAGCGGTGTTTTCGGGTTTTACCCCTAGGTACATCTGTGCCAGAGCCGCCTCTACCTGCTCGTATCCAGACAGGGATGTATTGCTCGGAAAACTCACAAAATCTCTACAATACCAAAATTCTAGGAAGTTCTTCTACACTAATCCTCAAAGCTCATCTTAGGTCTACGTGCTCTAATCAGAGTTTATCTAAATCTAGCTTCCAAGGTTTGTACTAAACTTCCTCTGATACCAACTGTAACGCCCCGACCCCAGCTACCCAGAGTCGGTGCATTATTACATAACATTGGCATGATCACAAGAAAGATCAAATCCCGAAAGACCGATTGGTTTAGTAGCCTTGGAAACACTAGATATAATCATAAAGTTTTACATTACATTTCAAAGTGAAAAACTACTACAACAACATAATGTTTCCACAATCCACACTATTAACCCCTCATAAAAATCCCTGCAGGTCATTCATAACTTACTTCTTCACATCCTGGGAAAAATAAAACATAAAAAAAGGGGTGAGCTCAAATGCCCAGTAAGGATAACAATATAGCGGAAACTTTCATAAATAAGAATAAACATTTAAGGCAATGTATAACTAAAACAAAAGCCTTTTAAATATGAACTTTCAACATGGTATGGCATAAATAAAATGAAATAATTCCATTTACTTATTCACATGGATATTCTACTAATCGAATAATCACATGAAAAAATCAATAACCACTTTCATAATGTTGGAATGCATAATTCCAGACTATCATAACCACATAGCCAAGGCCTCGTGCCAAGACTACAAATAAGATTTTGTCAAGGCCTTGTGCCAAGACACTAGTTTGTCTCATGAGACCTACCGATGCATCGAGGAGCTATAGCGGGCTCCACCCGTCACATATTAAGTCCAATGCATTCCCATATGAAAAGGTTTAAACATAACATAAACATTCATATTAAAACTAGCATATGAAATGTCAATACTTTCACCATAAACTATGAATGGTGTAAAAATAGCACATCCACAGTCAAACATATCACAAAACCTTCAATACAATATAGAAGTTTTGTATCATAATAAATCAACTTCAAATAATCTTAAAATCCATCAAAGGATGTTGACATAGATGAAATCAAAATTCTTTTTAAAGAAATATCTCCTTTTATTTTGAAATAATTTAAGATCCATATAAAATAAAACATTTTCTTTGAAAATATTCTTATAAGCTTGTAAGGGAAGTTTTGAAGATTTTATAACGGTGGAAATTAGCCGCACCCGCCGTATAAGTTTAAAAAAAACGTTCTTACCTTAGTTCTGTCGAAAAGGTTAAAAATGACCTTGTTTTGAAAACGACGGAAAGATTCCTTTATAAACCTCTTATAAAAAGTCAAACAAGGGTATAAATGACTTTAACCCATATTCTTGTAAATAATAAAAATGTTTTGAAATACATTTTGAAGAAACATGGATGTGGATGATAAAGAGATCCCAGTAGATTATTACAAATAAACAACCTCAGATAATGAAGAGATTGTGAAATAACCCTTACCTTGTACTTTTCCTTGGTTGGGGTAGGTTAACCTCCTGTATAATGGTGAAATAGTTGTTATTAAATTATACAAGAATCATATATAATAATATGATATCATATATGATCTTTTAACATTGATTTGTTAATAATATCTTAGAATTATCGTCGTTTCGGGAGTTAACTTACTCATTTTCTTTTATATGTTTTGTTACATAAGCCATGGTTGTTGTATCTTATTCATATCCAGAATGATATCTAGTCCTTAAAAATCATTTTTAAATCATCAAATGATAATTATACTTGAATGGATACGATGGAGAATGAATCTCATCGCGTTCGTAGAGACGGTAGTCCGTACGTACGCACGAGCGACAATATCATTCTTTTCATATTAAAATAATATATAAATGGATGGTATATCATATATAAAGAATCATTAACATGTTATTTTTATTATTTACATGAGTTACACATCATTATTATACCCATCCAAATAATATTATATTGAATAACAATTACACCACGACATGGAGACGGTAAGCCGTACGTACGCACGTATGGTGACATGTTATTCAAAGGGTTGATAGAATACTGAATATGCTTGTACCATATTTATAATAACATCACATTATATGTAAGATACTGGATTTATTATTTTAGAATGGTAAGAACAAAGAAAGAGGAAGTGGAAGAAGAAATGAACTTGGAGAAGGGTGGTGAAATCATTACCTCTTCTTCGGGTTCTTCCTTTTGATTTGATCAAAAGGGCTCCTTAGGTTGGCTTTCTGATCAAACTAAGGCCTCTAGGTTGTAGTGAGGGATGTTGGGAGAGTATTTGGGCAGAGTTTGGCCGAACCAAAAGGCTTTGATGGTGTGAATAAATGAGAAGAAGGAGTGCCCTTTTATAAGAGGGGTGAGGGGCACCTTTGGAAAAGCTAGAAATATTAATTTATAATAAATACATATTCAGTTTCTAATGGATACAAAGTTGATTATTCAAAGGTTTAGGTGGGGATAGGTCGAAAACCACTCAACCAATAGAATTTAGACAGGTTTGGGTACTTATATTAACCTTATCTTTAAGTATTAACTCTAAGTTAATTAGTTTCACTTTTACAATGTCTCTTTGTATTTTTATATAATATGGTTAATAAACTTACTATATACATCCAAGAGACCCCCAAGTGGTACATTAATGATGAACCTATCATGATATAAGTCTCTTGGCCGAACCTTAGATTTTTAGGAATTTAATATCAATTAATAATATAATATTTGTTTTAAGAACTCTTTTATGTCAATTTTGACACTATTCAATAGTTGATTTTTGTGAAACTCATAACAGATTGATTACTTCGAACAAAGTCAATTAAATCAATCCTAATATATCATATTATCCTAGAAAATTAGTTTAATTCATTAAATGTTTCATATTATATTTATTTGGGTATTTATAATATCAATTATTTTAATTTTTCACTATTATAGTAATTACTGCATCATCATTGTGTCATAAATAAAATAAATTATTTAATGTCTAAAAATTATAAATAAAATATCATTATGTAGGAAATTATTTTAGCTTTCTAATGAATATTTATAATCTAAAATCCAAACTTATATAACCCTATGTAACAATTGTTTTTCTAAAAGATATATGCTTGTGTCATTTTTGTATTCATTTTAACTTAATTAAAATAAAGTGTCATTATCACTTACAAGTGGATCCATGGGGTCCCAAAATAGACCCAAAGATTCCCATGGTCGACCATGTATCAACCAATAGGGTTAAGACACGTTTTAGGGTAATTTAGTATTATTATAATATTATTTTTTTAACCCTTATTTACCGGATTTACCCTTAACCATGGTAAATAAAATATTTACCGCAGTAATTATTCAAAATGTCTAAAAATAAAAGTTACCTGTTTACACAATTTGAACATCCTGATTCCAAATATGTAATCCATTTTCCTAAATTCAAAACACAGAAGTGGCAGAAATTAATTTAAAATTAATTCCCGCTGTCAAAACAAAAAGCGTGTTTTTAAGAGATAATAACTATCAAAAGATTGACACTTGTTTATGTTCGGTTTAATTGTAAAATTATGTCCAATGACCAACATTATATTAAATAGTAAAAATATATTCTAAATATACTTTAAAACCACTCAAATTCATAATTTATTACTATTAATTATTTTGATTAAAAAAGTTGTTTTTAATTAAAATTTAGTAATTTTCACTATTCATCAAAATATGAAAGTTATCCGAAAAGTACCAAAATTTCACCTTAGGCTAAATTTGATATTCCGAATCCAAAAATGAAGTCCATTTTAAAATATAAAATATATATAACTTCAAAAAGTAGGTATTACTATTCATAACAGCTAGTTTGATTGGTTACGGTGTGTTAGAACTCGAAGTTGCGTACAACACATGCTACTGTTTTATTCAAAGGAAAGCGTACCGTGGAAGCTTGGGATGTTTTATTTTAAAATTTTTGATTTCTCCATTTAGTCAAAAAGTTTAAAATATTGTATTTAAAAAGGTTTCACTATCAAAAGTTGATAAAAGTGCAATACTGAAAATGAATCTGTTCTTGCATTATGACTAAGAAACTCATAATATGGATTCTAAAATTATAAGGATTATATAAAGTTTAAAATTTAGTTAATACTATTCATGACCTCTTTTAATGGCTTTTTTTTTTGGTAAGTCATGGTGCAATTGAACTCAGTGTTGCGTGTAGTGCAAGTTATTGAATTATTTTGAAGAAATAACACACTATGAAATCTTGGGGTGTTACATTCTCCCCTCCTTCAATAAATTGCGTCCTCGCAATTTGAAATTGTTCTTCAAAAATAAAAGGTTGAAAGTAGAAAATATATTTGTGGGAAAACCCACATCGGAAATTGGGTTACTAAAATTTAGTCTTAATATGAGGAAAAGAGAAATCAAAGGGTCACCACCAAATTATGATCTCGATTAGGAGAACATTGGTGGAAATTAGAGACATATAATCGGAGGAAAAACGTAAATATTTATAGGTAGTGATTGAGGTCATCAATCACAAACAAGTGTATAATTGAGGTCCTTAAATTCATCAATCTATGATGATTTGAAATACCATCGGTTCAACAAAACATAGGGTATTATGATAACACATTTTTGACGTTTCAAAATATCTTAGTTGAAATCCCACATCGAAAAATGAATTAATGAGGCCTCTATTTAAAATAAAGAGTGGAAAGTATGAAGATTACCGAAAATAACACATACTAGAATTCCATGTAAGAAAATATGGATATGGAAGAAAAATCTAGCCATCAATTATCTGATGGAGAGTGGTAGAGAACATGGCTATGAAAAGGCCAACAATCCCAAAGCCATGAATTAGTGATGATTTAAGGTACCATCTAGGACAACATTTTTGTTCTAAGTTCCTTTTATTAATGTTGAGGAATATATTTATGAGATTGGCTAAGATCATAAGGAGATATACTTACTTTATAATTAGAGTTTTATCCATTAATAAATTTCTACCACAAACTCATCTTTCACTCTAAAAGATAATAGAATGTAATTTTTTTATTTATACTATTCGTACAGGGTTCCAAAATAAATGAATTTATAATTCATCTACCAGATCTTTAAAAAAACAACATTATTTAATCCAGGACATCTCGTGGGCCAGTGGTAGGTGATACACCCTTGTCGCCCTTCGGTTGCGGGTTCAAGTCTCGCAGCCTTGCCGGACGTGACAGGTTGCCGCCCGACCTCCGGGTTGTCCTTTTATGGTAATCCAAAATAATACAAACTAGAACTATCCAAAATACTTCTGTCCAAACTCACAGTCCAACATTTATAAGGAAGTTAAACATAATATAGATCCTTTTTACCCCGTAATAGCATATGAATACCTTCATCTTGTATTCTTTTAATAAACTGAATCATCTTGAATTACCATATTCCTTATTGATTACATTCATGCTCCCCTATTCCATATAGAATGCTGGATATACTTCATCAATCCAAAAATGTTTTAAACCCCCAAAAAATGATGGAATATACAAATCATTAATCAGTTTCAAGGTAGTCAAGAATATCCAACATAATTTATCCAAATCAATCATGTATTATTCTAAAATCACTAACTCGGTATCAGAACCATATTATGGTTTATCTTTCTCTCAACCATATATTTTCCAAAAATTTATCCTGCTATTGAGTCACTTTTCTTTGTTCCACACAATCTCAAGTCCTTAATGAAATAGTACTGCAGTACAATCCTTATATAGTCCATAATTATTATAACAAGTACATTGTTGATACAACACTCAATTGACATAATCAACATAAGAACTCTAATCATTCCTCTTCATCTGTGGTAGTATCATAACTTGATTATTATCCAATAGCATCATTTGCGGCATAGTCTGATGACTGGGGCATAGGTTCGCGTAGTGTCCAAACTCCTTGCAAATGAAGCATTGTACATTTGAAACCATTTTCTCACCCTTGCAGTCACGTACTTTGTGCCCTTTTCCTCCACACTTATAACAAACTCCCATTCCTTTCAGGCAAGTTCCAGGGTGTTTCTTCCCACAGTTACCACATATGGGAAAATTCTTCTTTTCCCTCTTCCCTTTATCCATTTTTCTCTCTTCCATCATTTTCTTCTCTTTCTTCCCTTCAAAGCCATCGGACTCAGTAAACTCTTTACTTATCTTATCAACACATGATATTATTTCTTCATATGATGATAATACATGGGAGACTATTTCTCTTATCAATTCTAGCTTAAGACCATGAAAGATATGATCCTTCCTTCTCTTTGGATCATGTGCATTTCTGGAGTTATCATTCCTTCTACTGGGCGCCATTTCTAAACAATGGCATAAACTAGATTAGTTTATGAGTCAAAATACATAATCCCATACTTATAAAACACTTAACATAAATTGAACTATTTATGGATATAATCCATAATCATAAAAATGTTTTCTTTGAGGAAGTATATACTCATAAACCCTTCATAATGGTTTGTAAAGAAAATGAGAATTATCCTAAGCATATCCCCCGGGAGTGTCGTAACCAAGAGTGCAGCAAGGCCCGTTGTCGTGCACTAGTTCCCGTTCGAGTCTAGCTCAAAGCGGTGTTTTCGGGTTTTACCCCTAGGTACATCTGTGCCAGAGCCGCCTCTACCTGCTCGTATCCAGACAAGGATGTATTGCTCGGAAAACTCACAAAATCTCTACAATACCAAAATTCTAGGAAGTTCTTCTACACTAATCCTCAAATCTCATCTTAGGTCTACGTGCTCTAATCAGAGTTTATCTAAATCTAGCTTCCAAGGTTTGTACTAAACTTCCTCTGATACCAACTGTAACGCCCCGACCCCAGCTACCCAGAGTCGGTGCATTATTACATAACATTGGCATGATCACAAGAAAGATCAAATCCCGAAAGACCGATTGGTTTAGTAGCCTTGGAAACACTAGATATAATCATAAAGTTTTACATTACATTTCAAAGTGAAAAACTACTACAACAACATAATGTTTCCACAATACACACTATTAACCCCTCATAAAAATCCCTGCAGGTCATTCATAACTTACTTCTTCACATCCTGGGAAAAATAAAACATAAAAAAAGGGGTGAGCTCAAATGCCCAGTAAGGATAACAATATAGCGGAAACTTTCATAAATAAGAATAAACATTTAAGGCAATGTATAACTAAAACAAAAGCCTTTTAAATATGAACTTTCAACATGGTATGGCATAAATAAAATGAAATAATGCCATTTACTTATTCACATGGATATTCTACTAATCGAATAATCACATGCAAAAATCAATAACCACTTTCATAATGTTGGAATGCATAATGCCAGACTATCATAACCACATAGCCAAGGCCTCGTGCCAAGACTACAAATAAGATTTTGTCAAGGCCTTGTGCCAAGACACTAGTTTGTCTCATGAGACCTACCGATGCATCGAGGAGCTATAGCGGGCTCCACCCGTCACATATTAAGTCCAATGCATTCCCATATGAAAAGGTTTAAACATAACATAAACATTCATATTAAAACTAGCATATGAAATGTCAATACTTTCACCATAAACTATGAATGGTGTAAAAATAGCACATCCACAGTCAAACATATCACAAAACCTTCAATACAATATAGAAGTTTTGTATCATAATAAATCAACTTCAAATAATCTTAAAATCCATCAAAGGATGTTGACATAGATGAAATCAAAATTCTTTTTAAAGAAATATCTCCTTTTATTTTGAAATAATTTAAGATCCATATAAAATAAAACATTTTCTTTGAAAATATTCTTATAAGCTTGTAAGGGAAGTTTTGAAGATTTTATAACGGTGGAAATTAGCCGCACCCGCCGTATAAGTTTAAAAAAAACGTTCTTACCTTAGTTCTGTCGAAAAGGTTAAAAATGACCTTGTTTTGAAAACGACGGAAAGATTCCTTTATAAACCTCTTATAAAAAGTCAAACAAGGGTATAAATGACTTTAACCCATATTCTTGTAAATAATAAAAATGTTTTGAAATACATTTTGAAGAAACATGGATGTGGATGATAAAGAGATCCCAGTAGATTATTACAAATAAACAACCTCGGATAATGAAGAGATTGTGAAATAACCCTTACCTTGCACTTTTCCTTGGTTGGGGTAGGTTAACCTCCTGTATAATGGTGAAATAGTTGTTATTAAATTATACAAGAATCATATATAATAATATGATATCATATATGATCTTTTAACATTGATTTGTTAATAATATCTTAGAATTATCGTCGTTTCGGGAGTTAACTTACTCATTTTCTTTTATATGTTTTGTTACATAAGCCATGGTTGTTGTATCTTATTCATATCCAGAATGATATCTAGTCCTTAAAAATCATTTTTAAATCATCAAATGATAATTATACTTGAATGGATACGATGGAGAATGAATCTCATCGCGTTCGTAGAGACGGTAGTCCGTACGTACGCACGAGCGACAATATCATTCTTTTCATATTAAAATAATATATAAATGGATGGTATATCATATATACAGAATCATTAACATGTTATTTTTATTATTTACATGAGTTACACATCATTATTATACCCATCCAAATAATATTATATTGAATAACAATTACACCACGACATGGAGACGGTAAGCCGTACGTACGCACGTATGGTGACATGTTATTCAAAGGGTGGATAGAATACTGAATATGGTTGTACCATATTTATAATAACATCACAGTATATGTAAGATACTGGAGTTATTATTTTAGAATGGTAAGAACAAAGAAAGAGGAAGTGGAAGAAGAAATGAACTTGGAGAAGGGTGGTGAAATCATTACCTCTTCTTCGGGTTCTTCCTTTTGATTTGATCAAAAGGGCTCCTTAGGTTGGCTTTCTGATCAAACTAAGGCCTCTAGGTTGTAGTGAGGGATGTTGGGAGAGTATTTGGGCAGAGTTTGGCCGAACCAAAAGGCTTTGATGGTGTGAATAAATGAGAAGGAGGAGTGCCCTTTTATAAGAGGGGTGAGGGGCACCTTTGGAAAAGCTAGAAATATTAATTTATAATAAATTCATATTCGGTTTCTAATGGCTCCAAAGTTGATTATTCAAAGGTTAAGGTGAGGATAGGTCGAAAACCACTCAACCAATAGAATTTAGACAGGTTTGGGTACTTATATTAACCTTATCTTTAAGTATTAACTCTAAGTTAATTAGTTTCACTTTTACAATGTCTCTTTGTATTTTTATATAATATGGTTAATAAACTTACTATATACATCCAAGAGACCCCCAAGTGGTACATTAATGATGAACCTATCATGATATAAGTCTCTTGGCCGAACCTTAGATTTTTAGGAATTTAATATCAATTAATAATATAATATTTGTTTTAAGAACTCTTTTATGTCAATTTTGACACTATTCAATAGTTGATTTTTGTGAAACTCATAACAGATTGATTACTTCGAACAAAGTCAATTAAATCAATCCTAATATATCATATTATCCTAGAAAATTAGTTTAATTCATTAAATGTTTCATATTATATTTATTTGGGTATTTATAATATCAATTATTTTAATTTTTCACTATTATAGTAATTACTGCATCATCATTGTGTCATAAATAAAATAAATTATTTAATGTCTAAAAATTATAAATAAAATATCATTATGTAGTAAATCTTTTTATCTTTCTAATGAATATTTATAATCTAAAATCCAAACTTATATAACCCTATGTAACAATTGTTTTTCTAAAAGATATATGCTTGTGTCATTTTTGTATTCATTTTAACTTAATTAAAATAAAGTGTCATTATCACTTACAAGTGGATCCATGGGGTCCCAAAATAGACCCAAAGATTCCCATGGTCGACCATGTATCAACCAATAGGGTTAAGACACGTTTTAGGGTAATTTAGTATTATTATAATATTATTTTTTTAACCCTTATTTACCGGATTTACCCTTAACCATGGTAAATAAAATATTTACCGCAGTAATTATTCAAAATGTCTAAAAATAAAAGTTACCTGTTTACACAATTTGAAGATCCTGATTCCAAATATGTAATCCATTTTCCTAAATTCAAAACACAGAAGTGGCAGAAATTAATTTAAAATTAATTCCCGCTGTCAAAACAAAAAGCGTGTTTTTAAGAGATAATAACTATCAAAAGATTGACACTTGTTTATGTTCGGTTTAATTGTAAAATTATGTCCAATGACCAACATTATATTAAATAGTAAAAATATATTCTAAATATACTTTAAAACCACTCAAATTCATAATTTATTACTATTAATTATTTTGATTAAAAAAGTTGTTTTTAATTAAAATTTAGTAATTTTAACTATTCATCAAAATATGAAAGTTATCCGAAAAGTACCAAAATTTCACCTTAGGCTAAATTTGATATTCCGAATCCAAAAATGAAGTCCATTTTAAAATATAAAATATATATAACTTCAAAAAGTAGGTATTACTATTCATAACAGCTAGTTTGATTGGTTACGGTGTGTTAGAACTCGAAGTTGCGTACAACACACGCTACTGTTTTATTCAAAGGAAAGCGTACCGTGGAAGCTTGGGATGTTTCATTTTAAAATTTTTGATTTCTCCATTTAGTCAAAAAGTTTAAAATATTGTATTTAAAAAGGTTTCACTATCAAAAGTTGATAAAAGTGCAATACTGAAAATGAATCTGTTCTTGCATTATGACTAAGAAACTCATAATATGGATTCTAAAATTATAAGGATTATATAAAGTTTAAAATTTAGTTAATACTATTCATGACCTCTTTTAATGGCTTTTTTTTTGGTAAGTCATGGTGCAATTGAACTCAGTGTTGCGTGTAGTGCAAGTTATTGAATTATTTTGAAGAAATAACACACTATGAAATCTTGGGGTGTTACATTCCTTGCATTTGTAGAGGAGCATGGGATGGTTCAGAATATGAAATGAAATTTACTTTTACTGATAGTTGATATGTTCTCTATATAATGAGATCCAATCCATTCCATTTATAGAATCGAATTCCACCAAAGGAAGTATTATGATATTTTCCGAAAGAATCTTCCCACATACGCCAACAGGAGAAGAGTTAAACACTTTGGTTGCAATGATCGTACCACTTGGTGTTTTTACGGATATCTCTACTTCAAGGTTTCGGGGATTCGATTCTATAGTTCTAGCAAACTTGCAAGATATAAAGGAATGTGTAGAACCAGAATCAAATAAGACTTTTTCTATTCTTGAGTGAATAAGATGTGTACCTTGTACAACCTCATTATCATGCTCCACCTCCACAGTAGTGATGGCATAAGCCTTCCATTGTTCCTTTGGCTTTGGTGGCTGCTGACACTGATTACCCTCGAGAATTCGAGGTTTAGTGCACTGGTTTTCATAGTGCCCAAGATCCCTACAGTTGTAGCATTGAATCATGAGTGGTTCTATCCTTTCATCAGCTACATTCTCCTTACTTTTCATGTCTTTTCGACACTCTAGAGCATGATTTACTTCTTTCCCACAATTGAATCACTTCCCCGCCCCTTTGAGGCAGTTTCCATGGTGCAACTTCCCACATTTTTGGCATGTGGGTCGTTGAGATTTCTTCCCACCTTTATCATTAGATCCACCGACTTGAAACTCCATTTTTCTTTTCTTATCACCATAGCCATGGGACCACTCTCCAAACTCCATCTCCACTTTGAGGGCACATCGAACAACTTCTTCATAACTCCCAAAGTCTCAAATTTCAAGATCCTTTCGAAGGTGTGGTTTTAATCCACTAAAGAATCTATCAATTTTGATATCATTGTTGATAACAAAACCTGAAGCATACCTTGAAATCCTTTTGAAATTCACTTCATGGGTTGTGAAAGATTCTCCTTCTTTTTTCTTGAGCTCTATGAATTCTCTCTACATCTTCATGCGAAGAGTTCTTGGGAAATACTTGTTAAGAAACATTATCTTAAAGTCTTCCCATTCCATATCTTCAATTTACCCCCTTGGCTTGGTGTTCTTAATCAAAGCCCACCATTGATCGACTTCTCCATCTAGACGATAAACGGCTAGAGTCACCTTCTCTGTCTCAGAACAGCAAAGCACAGAAAAGATATTCTCCATGGAGTTGACCCATTGTTCCACAACTAGTGGATCAGAAGATCCACAAAACATCGGTGGTCGTTGCCGCATAAAACATTCGATAGCCAGTTACTCCCTCTTTGGTGAAGGAGGACATTCCCCATTGTTATGGTTATTGTTCATAACCTGAGATAATTGGTTAAGAATCGCCATGAAGTTTTGAACTCCACCTCCCAAATCATTGGGGATGTCATTCGGGCAATCGTTGCATTGGCCCTCACATGAGTTGTTGGCCTGATTTCTCCTGGTTCCCACCAATTTCTAAAATAGAAAAGGTTAAAACAAAACATAAGTAAACAAGTCAGGAATAACGTATTCATTTAAACAATTTATACCGAAAAAATAACACATGGGGTCCCTATGTAAATACTCTTGTGTGAATATTTGTACTTAATCTCATGCTATAAGTTTTCCCTTGGGTTCACTAATCCTAATTCCCAAATTAACTAAACCTTGCCTCTGATACCAACTATAGCGACACAAGCCTTTTATTACATTAATATTACATCATTTTAAAGATAAAAAACATAATAGTAATACACATAGAGGATCCAAAGGTTTAGTGTCTTGGGAAAACTAGGACCACACATAACAAATACAACATCTAGCATAACCATTTATTTAATTTCTTCTTCTCTAGCTTCTTATTGGCACTTGTCCTCTCCTTAGTACATGTAGCCACATGAGGATATACATCAAAAGGGGTGAGATATAAGCCCAGTAAGAGGATAGATAAGAAAAATATATCATGGGGTGAGTATAATCATAACATAGGCAAAAGATCATGAACATGAGAGGAGCCTAAATAAAAGGCTTGAAATGTGGCAATGCATAAAAATGAAACATCATGTCTTAGTGGATAACCACCACACATACTTGTGAACCAAGATATAATATTTTTCACACATTATTTCACATTTAATGACGATATTAATCACTTTAACCAATGCATTGGATCGTTGTATAATTCTGGGTGCACCCGTCACATTCAAACATTCATATTGTGCTATATAATTCCAGACGCACCCGTCACATCATAACATTATCATTATCATGATTTCCACATAGAAAACATATAAAAAGTAAACATAACTAACCCATGTAAAGGAATGCGTTTCATCTCATAAGAATACATTCATAATCTTTGGGTTCCCAAAAGAAAGAGGGAACAACATACATGTTACAAGAATCGTCCACTTTGAGTGAGAAGTAAAAGGTGTGTTCTTAAAAGAAGAGTTCTTTTGGAAAAATATTTGTGTGACATAAAAACCAGTGACAAACATGTATATCCAATAAAATGAAATAAAATTATGAATAAATTATCTTTAAGGAGTAACCATATCAAAAATGAAGTGAAAGAGGGAGAACCTGAAGGAAGAAAATTGGGTTCGAGATTTCCCCTTACCTTGTACCCGAATGCTTACTTCTCTTTAATGTCCTGTATAATGAAATTACATTAATTAATTAGAAATAAATTACCATGTGTACATTAATAGGGTTCATTCTGGTTTCATTATGTCATATTATGTTCCTTTGGATGACTTATAGAGTTTAAAAACATTGTTCGGGGATGTTCTTTTTTATGGTTTTTCTTGGGTGGTTCACTTGTATTCTTAAATTGAAGTTTGGGTAGAACATGAGTAAACATAAAGAAATGATATTACAAGTAATTAAAGATATTAAAGGAGTTTTAATGATCTTATTTTATTATATCCATGTGGATGAATCATTAGATAAGAATTAAATGATGGTTATTTGGTTCAATTTGGGCGATTTTTGGATCACAACGAACTTGTTTTAACTAATCACTTAGTAATATGGCCATAGGTTATTTCCAGAACTTTAAATAGAACATAATACATATAAAATATTCTGTTTCAACCATAAAAATGGTTTCATGACTAGATATGAAGGTAGAAATGGAATAAGAAAGCATGTCGTTCTTGAAGGTGATAAATTAACACCTCCCAAACAACGTTGTCTTTAATAAAATAAAAGGAAGAGGGAAAGGGGGTTGGATGATATAATATCCAATTAGAATCATAAAATAACATTATATGTATAATAATAGAGTTAAAATACAATTTGGATGAAGATAGGTGGGGAGAGATCAAGAAATGAACTTGAACTTGAAAGGAAATTAAAGGAGAAGAGGGAGAGAAATTACCTCTTGGGTTCTCCTCTTGAGATCCTCCTTAAGGACCTAAGCTTGGTATTTTGATGATACCATCAGCTCTTTGACGTGGGAGAGGGGCTAGGGAGGATTTTTGGGCAGAGTTTAGAGAAGGCTTAGAGCTTTAGATGTGTGAGGAAATGAGGGTGTGAAGGGTGGATTTTATAGTGGAGGGGAGCAGGGTTTCCTTAATATAAAATTCATTAGTTTATTAATTTCTTCTAAGACAAGAAATAGTGAGTCATACATGAACAATAATAGTAAATAAGTCATGTGAGTTCGAGATTTGGGTGCTTACATCACTTGTGATGTCAAGAATAGTGGGTATTAATTATAATGTATTTATACGGTGAATTAATGTATTTTACTATTCACCAAAAATTCATGTATCTCCGAAAAATACCAAAAATTTACCCCTACCATTTTTTGACGTGTAGAATCCAAAAATAAAGTCCATTTTTCAAAAATAATTTTCTAAATATTATTAATTTAATATTTAATTAAAATCATAATTTACTTAAAAAAACAGTTTTTAAAATTAAAACTGATTTTATAGTGCTTTCAAAAATTACGTAAGGTCTTATAAAATTATATAAAAACTATAGGATATTGATTTGATAATTATTGAACACATTTTAAGAAAATTTATTTTATTTTAAATTACTTAATTATTTATAATTAATTATTTATGACTTACAAAATACCAAAACGTTTACTAAGGTCAAATTATGACTATGACTAAATTTTATTTAATTATTCATGTGTAAGGTTACTCTTATGTTGGATGATTTTCTATTCATAAGGTTCATATTAATATTCATAAGGGTATGTTACTATTCATAAGGGTATGTTACTATTCACCAAAAATTATTTTTGTTTCATTAAACTCCCAAAATCATCTTGAACACAACCGTGTATGTCGGATTTTCGAAATTCAAAACACTGAAGTGAAAAACTTATGTTTAAGGGTCACTTAGCACTTAGTAGTTCATTATTTTGTGTTTTCGTTTTATTTTATGACATAAATTTAAGAAGGTAATTTCCATTGAAAAACATTGTTTTGTTACAATTAACTTCATCCAAGTCAATCTTTCTCCCACTATCATTTTTGAGGATGTGCTCCCTCTCAAGAAATACAGCTTGTCTGGCGACAATCACTTTCTTGTCTGAAGGGTTATATAGGTAATATCCTTTCATTTCTTTGGGATATCCTATAAAGATACACCTTGTACCCCGAGGTTCTAGTTTGTTTCCTGAGAATGCCTTAACAAATTCCTCGCATCCCCATACACATGTGTGCAAGAAAATGGGTTTTTTTACATTCCATAACTCAGATGGAATTACATTTTCTTTCTTAGTTGGTACTTGGTTTAATGTGTATGCTATAGTTTGTAATTCATATCCCCAAAAGGATAATTGAATATCTTCGTGACTCATAATTTACCTCACCATGTCCAACAAGGTGTGGTTCCTCCTTTCACTAACACCATTCCACTATGGTGTATAAGGAAGAGTGAGTTGAGATAGAATCCCAGACTCCTATAAAAGGTCGATGAACTCTTGGTTCAGATATTACCCCCTCGATTCGATTGAAGATTCTTTATCTTCTTACCCAACTGATTCTCTACTTCATTCTCTAATTCCTTAAATTTCTCCAAGGACTTCTAGTTATACCTCATTAAGTAGATATAGCCATATCTACTCAAATCATCAATAAATGTAATGAAGTCAGAATATCCACCTCTAGATTCTACTAGAAATGGTCCACAAAAATTCATGTGTACCAATCCTAGAAGCTATGTGGCCCTTTCACCCTATACACCAAAAGGAATCTTAGTCATTTTCCCTTATAAACAAGCGTGACATCTATCAAGTGGTTTTAGCTCATTAGAGTCTAAATAACCATCTTGGTAGAGCTTTGTCAAGCGCTTCACATTTACATGACCGAGATGGTGATGCCACAACTGGGTGTTGTATGAGTCATGTGAGTTTGTTTCGTTATTGATTTCTAATACCTTGTTTTCATAATTTAATACATACAAAATGTTATTTAAATGTCCCATACCATAACATACATTGTTCTTATAAAAGAAACAACCCTTATTTCAAAACATGAAAATAAACCCATCTATATCCAAACATGATACAAAAATTATGTTTTTGGTAACAATAGGTACATAATAACATTTATGTAAAACCAAAGGCATCCCAGTTGTCAATGAGAGATGGTAATCGCCAATGGACAACACATCTAGCCTCGCACCATTGGTAGCTCAAAGATCCACCTCTCCTATGGAAATATTTATAAATCTACTTTGTTCCTACATTAAAATATATATGTGAGCCCCACAAGATGTATCTAATACCCAATGTGTAGAAATGGAATGATTACCCTTGATAAAGAATGCACCTTTAGCATCCCCATGCTTCTGGGTGTAGTTACTCTTCTAGTGGCCTAGCTTGCCACATAAAAAACATACTGCCTCCCATTCCTTGCCTTGACTCTAGATCTTACCCTTCTTGGATGGATGATGCTTAGGGGATTCAAACCATTTATAAATCATTGGACCATTTTCCTTGTCCTTCCTATTCTTATTCACCATAAGGATTATGGGTTTGTCACGCCCCATGTCCTTATCAACCTGGAGAATCAAGGTCAAAAGTTTTGATAGACTCTTCTCATAATTTCTCATGTTATAGTTGATAATAAATCTAGAGAAGGTCTTGGTTAGTGATGATAGTATGAGATCTGTACACAACTCATTCGGGAACTTAATCCCTAATATGTCCAAGCATTCAATGTAACTAATAAGTTTGACTACATGAGTCCCAACTCATGCATACTCTCCATGAATAGTTTTGAACAATGTTTTGTAGATCTCATATATCTCTTATCTTTCCTTCTCTTGATAGAGATCCTTAAGGTGAGACATCATGCTATATGATCCCATGTTTTCATGTTGATTCAAGAGCTCATTAGATATGGACAATAAAAAGAAACATTAAACAAATGTGGAATCATAAAAATGTTTCATATAGAGAGATATTTCCTCATCACTGGCCTCATTTCTAGGTACAACTAGAATAGGATCCTCCAGCACATAAAATTTCCTCTCATGGTGAAGGATGACGTGTAAATTCTTCTACCACTCTTGGAAATTGGTGCTTGTGAGAAGGTTTTCCTTCTCAAGTATGGTTTTCCTGAAATCCTTTTGTTTTGTATTTCCTCAACCTTTTCCTCTTAGTCACACCATGTACTTATGTGGTAGTCAAACCTTGATGTGAATAGAGTCAATTCAACCCAAAACCTCAAATTATAATTCCCCGATAATTGAAAGCACCCCAAATAGGGTTGGTCAATTGCTTTAAACTATGGTTCAATTTTAACCAAGATTATGGAAGACTATACAAACTTAATATTTCCTTGAGAGATTTTGTCCTTATACATAATTTGGAATTTTATTATCTTTCTCACATGATGTTTAATATTAAGTGGGGTATACTGAAGTGATTAACCATGTCTAAGATAATATTTATGCATACAATGATTTTTTTAGATCAATATTGCATTATTGTTTAATTCATTAATTGTGTGATCGTGACAACACACCCACAATAAATAAACCATGCAATTGATAGAAATAAAATAAATGTCATGATCCTGAGTTCATTCTATTGGTCATTTTATCTAGTGGTTGATAAACTAACACAAGGTCAAGGGAAGAAAACACATTGAACCTTTTGGGTTTGTGTTTACAAATCTCCACCTGTCCACTTTTGTATCTCCTTGGATTGGTTTTTCCTTGGATCCTAACTTGAACCGCCTCCATTATCTTTGGAGCTCCATCCATTACATATTCTTTTATCTCACATGTAGGTGAGGGGTAAAATGAGGTTTTACATAAAAGAATCCTTGGGCATGAAATCCCTATATATTAACGAGGAGAAGGCTTTTCGGCCAATAATTTTAATTTAAATAAATAAATTAAAATAAACCATCCACATACAAAGGTCCTGGTGTAGATCAGGATCACCCATACATGCAATGATATTTATACATAAATAAAATTAGAATTCAATTATTTAATCATTTTTTTAAGATAAATCACACTCGAATCAATTAATTATTATATTTAATTAATAAATATTATTATCTTAAACTTTTTTCTAAATTTACTTGATATTCTCATCTAACATAATTTTAAACAAATAAATTCATTTAAAATTATCTATTTACGTAACTTGTACCTTGGAGGAAACCAGGTGAATTCCTGTTCATAATTACCCAATGAGAAGAAATGAGCATTACACAGATGATAAATTAAACACACATATATAAAAAATCTATCACATGTTGTGCCTCAGCTTTACGCCCACACCATGGTACACGTCTCAAAGGTTTGTATAATATAATAATAAATTTTAATAAATCTACATAATATGGATGAGTACACGAACTATAGTTCCTAAAACATGGCATGTACTATCATTCACAATCCATCTGAAGAACACAGCCAGGGATACGACATGTAGATGTAATTTGTAAATCTTCAGAGTAGACGACGTGTCCAGTGGGCCACACGTTTTGTAGTATCCACGTTACATGGTCTCCAGCTAGGAAATCTGTTTATGGGGTACATGGTCCAACCCTAACCCAAAGGGAATATACGTCGTGTACAATGGGCCACATGGTGTGTAATCTGAAAACTGTGTGCCACCTATTCCTAGTCAACCCACAGAGTCATTAATACATAGAAAAACTACAATCACATGACTTGTTTTGGTGGACCAGTCTCGATGCATTGAACCTTGACTATACGGCGTGTACTACCGAATATATGCCATGTATTCTGGTGTTGTATGGCTAGGAAACTTTTCCACCTCCGGATGAGATCCTATGTTTTAATTTAATCAAAATTAGCATAAAATATCATTTCTTATAGGTGAACAAGAAACGAAAGAGGAGGAATATATCTCAAGATTTAGATTTACAGAATGACTAACTTGAATTGAAACAACTAAATTATTAAATTATTAAATCATAAACCAAAATAATAATAATTATAATCAACGATATGACCGCTCTGATACCACTTGTAGGTTTCAGGAACAATAGAAGCGCATGGATGGATGTACCCAACATTAATTTTACCGTTAATAACGATCCATCCAAGATCTATCAGGATGATAAAACGTTGGATCTTCAGAATAGAATGAAGAATGAAAAATAAAGAGTGAAGTCCTGGAACCATAAATAGGATCATCATATGTTGGTTATAATTAATTTAATTAAAATAAAATAATTACCTTGATGGAATTCTCTCTCTATTGATGTTTCCGGTGACTATCCAATGTGATCTGTCCTTGCATCATAGATGCCAAGCATAGGCTTCCTCTAGCGGTGATCCACATGTGCTCCACATATCTCTAGATGTCATCAAAGGTATCTCTAGGTGCTAGCATGGAAGGGACTTCACTTGATATGTCTTCTTTCAAAGGCCTTAAGAGAAACTTCAAAAGCGCTCTCCTTGATCTGGTGGAGGAGGATCTCACTCGTAAGTTGAGAGCGTTCTTGGAGGAAATGAATTCTCTATTGGCTTGAGAGCCTTCTCTAGATCCATTATGCACAACCACAAATAATGGCTAGATCTAATGATAATAATGTAATTGGGATTTATATTACTTAGAATAATAAAATGAATTAATTAACCAAAGGAATTTTTTCATTTCATTTAATTCTCAGTAGGACCCCATGTCTAATAATACCATTTGAATATTATTAACACTTGACATACACCAAAAAAATTATACATATTATTATTTAATTAAATAAATAATATTATTTCTCACAAATCCATAGAAAAAATACATGGCATGTATATATTAATATACACATAGTGTACTTTTGTTTTTCTATTTTTATTTCCTCCACCACATTTATTAGTCCTAGAATAATGATTATCTATTTCTTAAATAAATATCATCGCATTACTCACTAATAAATATATTATTTTTCCCAAAATATATTCTCTAGAATAACTAGTGTTAAAATAAATATGATCAGGTATCCTTGAATAATTTTTAACACACAATTAGGAATAATCATTATTCAACATGTTAAATAAATATTTAACTAAGATACTTGGAAATGCTTAGTGTGTGACCCTCTAGGCCTATTTATCAGTGGTATTAAGAGAAGCCTACCTAAAGTCCAAGGTTAGCATCTAGAAACATGCCAAGGAACCCATAGAGAAATAAGTTAATGTCGTAATGGCGTGTCACCTCCTACGAAAACTTACCATGTAATGTTATCCCTTTGTATCGATATCTCAAATCCAGCAGGTTTCATACTAGTGCCATCAACCCATGGGATTGATTATTATTTCTTTGAATTATTGGAATTGAACTCGCCCATTCATCACCATGGCAATGGATTTATTTAGGCTATATCAATTAGATAAAAGGGTCTAAGATATCAACTTCCATTATGGAATAGAAGGGAAAAATCCTTTCTCTTATTATCTAATAATATAGTATTACTTGTGACACACTCAACATATCCTTCCTCTCTACGAACAACGTTCTATCATAGTTTTCATGAATACATTTAAGTGCACGAGTTGCAATACCCATTAATAATAATCTTAAAGTCTAAGGACCAATACAAACGTCTACAGATAGAAACATCCAATGACACTATGAAATATGGATTTTCTAGTGGCGGGTCTTGTTCTCATAATATCCTCCTATATAATACTAAGGCCACACACCATGATAAGGTTCATCAAAGTTTTATTAGTCCTCACCCCTAATGGCCTGTATTATTTTTTCCCCTCAAATAACATCATCCGACCGTAGAACACTATTCAAGAATAGTGTTATGGTAGTTTCAGGTTGTCATCATAGTAGGGATCCGTTATGACCCTTTTATGAAACAACTTTCCTTAAGAAATTATCAAATGCATTTTCATGTAGAATAACAATCAAGATGTGATAAGGTATATTCAAATCCATGAATATAAATTTATCATAATGTAAATAGTAGTTTGTTCTAGGCCACCAACTCTAACAATATGACTAGTTGGAATTAAATTAATGAATCTAATATTTTAGGAATTACGGATGAATAAAAAAGAGACCTACTAGGGATGAGAAGTATTATGGTGGGTATATTATAACACCCAGTGTCCAAAAAAGGAGATAAAATTCACAATAAATTTAAAATTTTGATTTAGTGGATGGTTTATTTTGAGAACTAGAACTTGGAATGTGATTTATAGAGTTTGAATGGATTAAAAATATTATTTTGGACGAGTAAAGAGGCTTGGCTTGTATTGAGGATGATCAAGATAGTGATAGAGAAGAGTCCAGAAGAGCTAGGCTATTGATGTATCCAGTGGCTAGCTAGTGTACCCAAGAAACTAACTAATGGGATAGGTAGTAGCCTACTAGGATGCCTGGGCTTGCTGACCAGCTGATGAGAAATTGATTAGATAAAGTTCTTATATTTACTCACCAATGGGGATTCTTGTGGTTTTTTAATGGGGGAAATATTATCTTTTTGGTATCACCCCCTTGAGATTTAGAAGGCTGGGGATACTTTTTTGTAAAAGTGAGTTCCCTGGGCCCAACTTTAAAATTACTTTTTTATCACCATATCATGTATACATTGAGTTATACATGATATATACTTACCACAATAGTGTTAATATTTCTACATCCACTATTTATATGGTAATTTCCTCAGATTACTTGTCATATCAAAAGGTTATAACAATTCCCATACTATAATGAGAACCCAAGATATCATAATAGTAATATTAACCTTATGAGCTATTACCTAGATTCATGACACTAACACAACATAGATGATGTAATACCATCAGGTGTTGGTGGCTCATAAGCATTGAGACTTATTCTCATAAAGTTCACACATGATGATCTTGAGTAGATGAGATCATGTGGACTGAGTCACCAATAGGAACACCACATGTTTCAGGTGTCATTGGTAGTTCCTATCTATAAACACATGTAATGGTCTCTTGGATTGAAATCATTATCAGTGTGTACTAAATCAATGGACATAGAAGAAGAAGAAGGTAAGTCCATCCAGTAAGGTTAATGAATAATAAAGTGGGGAAACAAATAACATCAAGTTTGAATCCTACTTTATGTGATACCATGAGACAAAGAGATTATATTACACTATATGTGTTCATATGAGGTTTTCATTTATATGATCATTCCTTATCTCCTTAGGGACCTTTATGGTTTTCTAGACTACACTTTTGGTCTATGAATGGTATTTACTACTTTTAAGATAAGGTCCTATAGGGTCACACACTTAGCATATTAAAAAGCATGACTTATTCTAGTGAATAATTGTTTAGGAAATGGTGGGACCCACCATATTTTTTGATTTAATGTTTGAGTTTGAATGACCACTAAAAAATAAATAAATTCATATTATTCGAGGTTAGAACAACTGGTATTGAATTTATTTATTAAAAGTATTCATAACATATTAAGTGAATACATGAGAAAATATTTAACGTACATATTTTATTTTAACATTCAAGTTTTTTTAATATTTGTGGGAATAAAAATCTGTGTTAATGACTAAATTTTATCACATAATATATTTATTATATTATATGAAAGTGTTAAAGATATAAATGACATTTATGACTTAGTAAAATAATCATAAGACGTCATTTATGGATTATTTAGTATGTAAAACATACTTGGGGGCTGGGTAGGTAGTTTTTGGTATTTTACACCTCACTATATTAGTGAGGAGGGGATATTATTTGAGTTACTATTAACTGTATGAATTTGAGAGCCTATCTTTCATATCTCCCACATTCTAGAGAGAGAAGTATCTAATCTGGGAAATTGACATGTGCCTATCATGGTGTGTAAAAAAATGAATTATTTTCTAATTTAAAATGTAGTATAGTGGTCAACCTAGGTTGTCTCTAGAGAGGAGTGTACAATAATCATGTTTTTCATTTTGAATTAAATAAAATTAGTTGTTTTTAAATTATTTGATTTCGAAAATACAAGAAAACAATGAAAAAAAATAAAGAAATTAAAAAAGATTTTGAAAACATATTAATAAAGCATGTAATTGAAAATAGTGATATGACTCATGTGATCAGGTCAGGGTCGGTCTTCCAAATGTAATTCTATACTAGTTCCAATTTATCAAGTCCTATTATACTAAGTTGATTAAAGTGAGATTCCAAAATCAATTCCTATCACTCCCTTGGTCAAATGGGGTTGGTGAGAATAAACCATGCCAAAATCTCAGCTTGGTCTACCATCCTTCCAATGTATGATAAAGTTTCAGTGAATAACCACAATTGACTTGGGCAATACCCAATCATGTCTTGGTAATCCCAAAAAATCAAGAGTATCCACTACCCCTCACACATGTACTGATGATCATCAAGTATTTCACCACTAAGATATGGTATATTCCATCATATATAAACTACAAACTAGAAGAGTGAGAAAATGATCATTGACCAAAGAAAAACCAATAACAAAATCTAAAACCAAATACGATCATAATTGATAAACAAAATAGTTATTAAAAATTGAAATCAGCTTCACATAAGAGTGATCAAATCTTATACCATGATATTTTGGAAATAAATCATTACAAAAAGAAAAACCACCCTTCCCTAATCACTCAAAAGTTTACCCCTACATATGAAGATATCCATGAATAATGGAAAAATCATTACAAAACTAATGATAAAAAAAGAGGGAAAACAAAAATAAGAAAATTACACCTCTAGAATCTATCCACCAAAATTGTTTCTCTATGTATTACCATGAGAACACTGAAAATAACCAAGTTTCCTTCTCAAAAGTTATTCCTAATTGACTTTTCTATGGAGTCTAAATTTTTTAATGATTTTTTAATTTTTTACAAAATATTCTTCCAGAATTAATCAAGAACAATTTTTATGGATTAAGAGACCCTTCATCTTCCTCAATTTTTTGTATTCAATGGATGCCTTAATAAAAAAAATTCTTCATGAAATTTAATGTCAATATAAAAATTCAATTCCTATTTAATATTAATCTATAATCACATCATTTGTAGGATTTTAGAATGAGTTATGAGTCATTTAATAAGTAGGTCTCTATTCTGTTGAACAAAAATATATTTCAAAATTTATTGATTTGTTTGGGCCTATTGAAGTTAAAATGAGCTCTAGGTCTAGATGAAGAAGTTTAATCCCATGAAACAATAAATCTTAAAAAAAATCGCTCCATTTGGATCAATTTTGAAAAATTTATGCTCTAAATATAGAAGTGATAAAATAAAGTTAAAATTACACAATTGAACAATTTTTACATTTTAGCCCAAAATTCACCAAAAATACAAAAATGATGAAACTAAACCGAACCTTTTAAATTTATAGGGATTAAATAATTGAAATTCACATGAAAAATAATGAAAAAATTATCTCTATCAATTTCCCCACACTTTTCAACTAGATTCCTAGAAAAGTAAGCCTAAAAATCAAATCAAAGAAAATTGAAAACACATACCCCTGAGATCCACCAATTTGAAAACTAGAAAAAAAGATATCATGTATCTTAAAAAACCTTTATTTCAAGTTATAAATTCAGATAATTCAATTTATTTCCACTTCCTTTCTCCTACCATTCACACAAGACTCCTACATCACATGAATTTTCTCTCATCTCAGTAATGTCAATTTTCAACAAGGATTTTATTGTCCAAAAAAATGAAAGGGTTAACATAAGATTGATTAATTACTAAATATCCACTCGATGTTATTAAAGTACATGTGTTTATCATGAGGAATCTTTAGGGTTGTTCAGTAGCTTTAATTTTGTAATATTTAGATGTCAAAAATTCTGAGACTGAATAAGGAGGCTTGGATCTTTTTGAAGAAAAATTTCATGATTCTTGTTGGTAGGAGTGAGTAACTCAAGAGGGGATGAATTGAGTTCCCAATAAAAATATCTATAAATAAATAGACTAAAATAAAAACCCCATTATAAAATAAATTTTACAATTAATCAAAATAGAAGATTGATATAATATCTATTCTTTTAAAAGATTTCTTAAAGAGTGATTAGGTGAGAGTTAAAATATAGTTTAGAAATAAATTAACTTTATAAATCAATTTACTTAGACAAAAACATATATAAACACTATTTAAGATTAATTATCCAATAAATTGTTTTATTTGTTAATGAAATGTTATCTTGAATATGATTGTAAAATAAAATAAATAACACAATGGCATAATAGAATAAACAAGATGTTCAGTCTCAAGGTGAGACTGAATCCCCTCCACTTGGAAATCACCTGATTCCAAGAAGATTATAAATATAATCGAATAAATCCAAAACTTGGATTAGGAATATAGTAAAAAACAACAAGATGTATAGGCTAAAAAGAGTCTTCAATAGTTATTCATGGGATTTAAGAATAGCACATGTCACATAGGGACCTCTTATAAAAACATAGTGGGAAATAGATTAAGGAAGAAGAGAATAACTAATATTCTGAGTCTGATGTGTTATATATGTTTGTATCCACATATCAACATTGGTGAGGAGTTTGTGCTTTGTTATGGAAAATTAAAGCATAAAAGAGGGTCATAGAAACCTGCAGGTATGTTTGAGTTGATCTATGTCTGATGTCTAAATAAATATCGTTAATGGATTATATGCTTCTATGTCATTGATCTTTATAGAATGTAAATTAGTAATTTCATCATAATTCAAAAATTCGGTCACACAATCCACTATTGGTTTTTTCATCAGTAAGAGATCATATCAGCTATCTATATTATATGTTGTTCTATCTTGGAGAGAGATCCTTTGAGAATATATAGTATTATTGGTTAGAGGAGATTAAAAATCCTCAGATTTACATTTACTAAGTCTTAAAGACTTGGTCAAACTATCAAAGAATAGATTTAGCCATTGAACCATTCAGACCAAAGTTCTCGGACAACAACGGTGATAAGAAGTTGGTAGTGATGCAATATCCAGCAGTGACTCACCTCTGGATGTGACTCCACTAGTGGTAAAGTTGACTTGCCTCTAGTGGTAGCTCATTCTAGTGCTAGATTCTATTGGTAGTGATGGTAACTCGGTCTGGTGGCAACTCATCCTGGCGGTAATCGTGTCTCCCATCTGGCGGTAGCTTGTGTTTGTGGTAATAGTGACTCAGAATCTGGTGGTGACATTGTCTCCCAGACAATGGTGACTTTCAATAATAGTTAGTAGAAATATCATAAAACCATTATTATTTTAGAAACTCTTGTTTTGGCCCTGCCAGAATTTGGAATATTCATATGAATAATTTCAGAGCTTGGCACAAAGACGACGTGCGATTCCGAGGCCCAGTGTGCCCAGAATTAATTTTATAAAAATATTAAGTATTTTTACACTATGCATGTGGATGGGGTGTGTTATCTTCTAAAAGGTAGATCAGAATGGTAATCTTAAGGTATAGTTGTGTTTAGAGCGTGCCGTTTACCCTAGGCGGGGTGTAAACTTTGCGGGCGCAGGCCTGCTGTGGAGAAAAGCCACCAGGGTCGTTTTCGTAAATAAACGGAAAAGTTTATTTATGAGCGTCAGATCGAATAACTCCTGAAAGGAGTCTCAGATCCCAATTCTGAGTGCGTCGTTGCATTCAGAATGCAATGTTTACTCAAGGCGCGACATAGTTTTAGTCGGCGTCGGGTGCCGGGTCGGAGGCGGGTTGGCGGGGAGACGAAATAAAGTTTTTAATTAAAAAAAAGAAAATAGAATCAATAAACTCTCTCCCCCAATTCATCTCCTGCAAGAGATGTTTCCTCCCTCCTCCCTTGTCCGTTATTCGCTGAATCGAGCCCCGGGCGTCTGTTTTCAGCGCCGATCATCAGCGGATCGAGCTCCAGCGCGTCACAAGCGTCGTTCTGCACCTGAAGCTTCGGCGATCCACCAACTGGTAGGAGTTTTGAGTTATAAAATCCCGGATCCCGATTTGGTTGGTTTTAATCTTTTTCGAGCCTGCAGATGTGTAGATCTGGTCCTGGGGGGTGCATAGATGTCTTCGGATGCGTGTTTGGACCCTCGGGGTGCCCCTGGCGGCCCTCGAAAGGTCCGCCGATGGCCGGTGGCAGTGGGCCGCAGGAAGAAGATTGGACCGCCGCCCCCTATGGTGGTCCGATGCCAATTAGAGGTGACCCCACTTCGGGGGTCGTCCACGTGCGCGCTGTGCGGTCCGCCAGCCGGAGCGGCCGGCCGGAGCGGCCGATTCAGGCCAGTCCGGCCCCTCTTGGTACACGGGGGTTTTAAAACCCTCGTTTCTTGCAATCTAGGGGTCAGATTCACGTTCCGTATATGGAAACGTGACCCTGGAAACGATGCGAACCATTCTCTATGGGTTTCAGAGTTTTGTGTTTTGGGATCGTGGTCCGGGAGCTTGAAATGTCGAATAAAATATTAATATTTTATTATTATTCAACTTCGGGCCGTTGTATCTTCTACCCGGAGCGTCTGATTGACATGACGTCAGTAGAGTTGAGACCCTGATGATACGACAAACTTTTATTGATGGTTTTCGGGTGTTGGGACCGAGTTTGGGGTGCGGGCCCCACGAGGTCGGGTTTGGGTGTTTTCGGAAAAACGCAACTTTCGCACTAGGAGTCCGATTTTGGAAAATGAGTAGTCAATCCCATGTGTCTTTATGAGAGGATCGTAATGGTGCGATCCATTTGATGAGTTTCAAGATCGAGGTATGGGCCCCACCCGAGATGGCTTTGATGAATTGTACCTTTTTCACCGGGGGTCCATTTGGGGCGAACGAGTAGTGGATCTCGTGTGTTTTTCTGAGGGGCTCACAGTGGTATGATCCTCTTGATGAGTTTTGGGATCGTTGTGTGGGACCCACATGGTCTAGCTATGGTGAATAGTTACTTTTTCACCGATTGTCGTTTTCGGGCTAGTAAATAACCTATCCTACTTGTTTTTCTACGTGGATCATGATGGTGGCCTCAGTATCGGCCTTGGAGGTGAGCGGGGTGGCGTTGTGGTGGGTCGCTCGGGTTAGCGATATTTGGACCATCAATGGTTGAGGGTACTCCCTTGGTTTGTTCCTACGAGGGTTCACGCGACATCACAACCTTAGTATAGGTTTGTGATTATCTCGATGGGATGTTTAATCTGTTGGAGTTGTGGCATCCCTCCGGTGGGCCCGGAGCAGGATCCTCTAGCATCGTTTCCCAAGATTGGGTTCTTGGTATCGCTGTGACCACTTATCCACGGGCGGAGATCCCCTATCTAGTAGGTTAGCCCCGTAGGGTTTGTGGCATCATCGGGAATATAATCCCCTATGCAGTTGGCCATGCTCAGTAGGGTTGTGGCGTCATTGGGTATATGATCCCTTACTCAGCATGAGGATTATGGTAGGGTTGCGGTATCATTAGTTATATGATTCCCTACTCAGCGCGTGGTGTCAACAGGGTTATGATGTCGTTAGTTAGATCCCCTACAGCACGAGATGTACCAGATAGGGTTTTGGTATCATCGTGACCATCGTGACATGAGTGACGATCCTCTATCTGAGTGACGTGTTTCTGTCGAGCACCAGATCGGGTTGTGGTATCCCCCAGTAGATCCTAGGAGTGATCCCCTTTCTGTGAGATCTACGAATGCCAGATCAGGTTGTGGTATCTCCCAGCGGACCCTGGGAGTGATCCCCTATCTGTGAGATCTTTATATACCGGTGTAGGTTCTGGTATCCCCTAGTGGACCCTATGAGTGATCCCCTATCTGAGGAGTTTGGTGTTTATGTTGTTTCAGTGAGGTTTCCTCAGTGACGACTTCCGAGGAGTGTGATCTCTCGGGTGAGCGTCTGAGATGTTTGTGTGTGACCCAATGGAGTGTATCTCTTGGACGAGTGTCATCTGGGATGACAGTGATCATGGAGTGTGCTCTCCTGGTTGTGAACCATTGCTAGTGATGAGGTCTGTACCTCATGCGGCTTGGTGCATGAGCTGAGTATATCTGGTTGTTCATGGTATATGTATGGGAATACACTTGAGTTGAGCTGACTAGTTGTGTTTTTCCAAGGATGGTCACAAGATGTGGTTTCTCTCTCATATGTGTTCCCTCTGGCTAGGATGAGCGGACCATTGCCTTTCAACTGCTCTCTTTAGTTTTGGGTTTTGGGGTGCCTATTGAGTATTGTTATACTCACCCCTGCATGGGATTTTCCCGCACATTTTTGTGTCCTGTGTAGACCACAGGCCTTTCGACGGAGTCCTAGGAGGACCCGGAGCAGGCGGAGCTGAGTGAGCAGGACTGACCATGGAGTCTTATCAAAGCTGTGCTGAGAAGCTTTCCGGTGGTGCTTTTGGCAGCGTACCCCTTCTTCTGAGCAGGTTGGATGCATTTTTAGTTTTCCTTTGGTTGGCCCTATTTTTCCCTTTTTGAACTGTGGTTACACTCTGGTCTAGGATAGATGTATGCATGCATTTTCTTTTCAGTTTTATATATCTCTGCACTGTTTCATGGAGGTGTATGTGGGTGTGTGTGTACTGGTACTTTGGGCTAATGCCTCCCATGTGTGTGACAGCCTACTCGGCGCTAGACGCCAGCCCCTGGCCTATTGGAGGCGGGCTTGGGGAGTTATGGTTCGAGCCCCGTTGGGTCGGTTCGTGATTATTATCATATAAAATGCTATCATACAGCATGTGAAATATTAGTACTAAAAGAATCATGTTTTTTGATCATTAAAATAAGAGTGTTAAACACACTCCATACAAGGAAGTTCCAACAATTAGAATTTTAACTCAAGTATAGTCTCCTCCTCAATCCAATTAGTAGAAAATAATCATCAAAATAATATCATTTTTTTCATGGATAACCCATACATACTATGATTCTTCATATTTAACATAATAAATTATTCCCAAAATTTTATATTATTTTTTTAAAAGCTCCAGAAAGGAACAAATTTTTTTCAAGAAATCCTCAGAAAGGCATAATTTTTTTCCTGAAAACTCTAGAAATGAACAACTTCTTTTATAATGGAATCTCCAAAAATGAATAGTTTTCAACAAAATTAATTTTTATCATCAAAATCATATCTTCCGAATTTTATTTTTCACCCAAAGTATCTCCAAATTATGAATCACAAAACAAGACAACCCCCCACAATTAATTCCAACTAGATCAGGAAATTTCACTTTAAGAGTATTTTAGATAGGAAATATTGTCTTATAATATGGCTAAACTAATAGAATATTCATGGATTATAAGGTTAAAAGGATTAAATGTACAAGTTAGGACAAAATAAAAATTATTCCCTTGAAAAGGGGGATTTAAAACCAATAAAATGCCGCAATCATTTAAAACACTAGTAACTAAAACCCTTATGGTTTGAGAATAATAAATAAAATTATGGTTAAATAAGTCATGGTTTTATTCTATTAAGAAATGAGGTGAATATAAATAATATTAAAAAATGGTTCATAAGCCTAATGAGAAAGTGATTTCAAAGATAAAAATAGTGAGACGTGACATGAGATTAAACAATAAGAGGAATTTTCATGAAATTCTTAAAGTTTTGAACTAAAAAAAAACATTTTAAGCATTCATTTAAGTTTAGTTTAATGGGATAAATTGGTTCACTCATTGAAATGGGTTTCTAAAATGAAAAAATAATCATTTGAGATCACAAGTTTATAAAAACAAGAAAATTGAAAAAGAAACACTCAAAAATTTGAAAGACACAATTTTTTTTTGGAAAATAGAAATTTAAAAATATT
This sequence comes from Viscum album, assembly GCA_963277665.1. Classification (NCBI taxonomy): domain Eukaryota; kingdom Viridiplantae; phylum Streptophyta; class Magnoliopsida; order Santalales; family Viscaceae; genus Viscum; species Viscum album. The sequence continues at coordinate 78,428,416 of OY728133.1, read as the reverse complement.
AAATATCAAAGTTTACCCCCCCACACTTAATTGACACATTTTCCATAATGCATTAAACTATATATAATATTGATGAATATTTTTAATTGAATCATAATAAGTATGCAAGTGTTATGGATAGGTACAACCTGACTTAACAGTAGTTTAATTTGAGTTAATTTCTTAAGTGTTTCTATCTAAAAAAATAAAAGAAAAAAATAAAAGAAAACCTAATAAATTTATTTAAATAAAGTAAAATGAGAATAGAATGAGAATATAATGACAGATCTTTGTTTAATCACCCTTGTGGGCCCTGGGTTTTGACTACCACCAAATGTGATGTTCCAGTTGGTTATCCCAAATTCGATGGTGGGTATAGGTTCTTTGAGATGAACCACTAACACTTATACTTTCCATCTTGAAATTCGTTTTTTAATAATCTATATACATAGTATACTAAATCCACCCCCATGACAATGAGATACAACTTTCTTTGTGGATGTAGAACAAATAACAATTCCTATTATTTATTGGTTTCCACTTAAATAACCTATTATTTATTCTATAATACTTTATTTATGTATGTTGCATCAATTTAATAATCAAATTCAAATTCATAGTGTAATTATATTTGAAAAAAATCAAATCATAAAAAATCAATATGAAATTCTTCCCTTTTAATGTGAGTAGATCGTGTCTCGTTTTCCTCCAAAAAATCCACTTTGATCTCCTCTTGTACTCCCTATAATAAATGTTAAAAATGTTCAGGGAGATCCATATGTTTCTCAATGGGTATATCTTCATTTTCTTCCTCATCCCCCAAGTCAATCCAAGTGTTTTCCTAATATGGAAATTTAAAACAATTAGAGGTGATAATCAATTCAGTTTCAATAAAATTAAAAGACAATGTGTTCAAGAAAAGATCATATACTTGTGTTTGTTCAACTTCAATAGATTCTTCAGTGGGAAGTGCCTCTTGGAGTTTAATTTCACTCTACAGAGGTAGGTAGATAGGCTTCTCTATCTTCTCTTCAAATTCAACCACTTGGGTGGTTTCATATTGTTCCAAAGTTAGGGATACATACAATGGAATTGATTTTTCTTCTTTATAAGGGATGAGGAGATTATATTAAACCTAATATTCATTAAAGAAGTTATCCAAATCTCATTTGTCTCCCATACATACTTCATAAGGAAAATATTATTTATTAATATCCTAAAACAATGGATGAGTAGGGAAAAATGTATCTTAATTGAATTCCATCAAAGTCTCCCCAAGTTCTTTAACATCAAAGATGAACAGGGAGTACACTTATATCATTATATTAGGTTTAGAATCAGGCTTCTCTTAGGATGTGAATACATATTCAATTATCCATTCCCTTATTCTATAAAAGGTCATGTATTTATTCTTGAATTCCTTGAAACTGCACTTTTTTTTTGAATATATTTTTTTTGTTTGACCAATGTTATTTCTTCAAAAATATTTCTAGGGAAAAAGTAAGACTTAATTTTTACCTCGAACTTTTCTTGATAAAATTCTAGGAAGTACTCCTAGAGTTAAATTAATTATACGAACAATCCCTCCAATAATGTAAATTCTAGGTCATCATTAAGGTCCTGAATGAACTCCTTGAATCCCCCCTCTATGAAAATTTTCTTTCAAGATCCCATGATCTATTTATCATGGAAAGAAATACTATCCTTTGTATAAAAATGTGAGTTAAACATTTTTTTTATTTTTTTTAAATTTGAAAATAGTCAAATATTTTCAATTAGATTTTCGGCACTGCCTACCCATAAATGGTTCCAAGTTTTGACATGTTCCTATCATGGGGTGTGACAAAAGAAACTATTTACTATGTTAAAATGAAATATTGTCATTAAACTAGGTTTTTTTAGATAGGAGAGTGAAACAAACACATTTATCACTTTGAGTTAGAGGAAAAAGAGGATATTTTTGAAGTTGTTTCATTTTGAAATTACAATATTAAAAATGAAACAAATGAAAGAAATTAAGAAATATATTGAAAACCAATTGAAAAATAAACTGATTAAAAATAGTGATATGATTTGGGTGATAATTTTAGGGTTGGTCTTCCAAATGTAATGTTATCCTAGTTCTAATTTATCCAATCCTCTTATGCTAAGTTGATTAAAGTGAGATTCCAAAAATTATATCCTCTCACTCCCTTGGTCAAATGGTGATGGTGAGAATAAAAATTTCCAAAATCTCATCTTGGTATACCCTCCTTACAATGAATGAGATATTTGTAGTGAATAACCTCAATTGACTTGGGTGATACCCTATTATGTCTTATTTATCCCAAACAATCAAGAGTATCCAGTACCCCGCCTACACATACCGAAAATCACTGTGTACTTCACCAATAAGCCTTTTTATACTCCATCATATATATACTAGATCCTAGGATAGGGATAAAATGATCATTGACTAAAGAAAAATCAATAGTAGAATCTAAAACCAAATACAATATTACTTGATAATAAAAACCTCTATTAGAAATTGAAATCAACTTCATATAAGAGAGAATAGATTTTATACCATGATGATTAGGAACTAAAGAATTAGAAAAATAAAACCTCCAATTACCCAATAAATCTTATTTTTACCCCTACATGTGAAGGGTATCCATGAATAATGGGTAATAAAAAGTAATTACAAAACTAAGAAGAACAAAATACTGAAAAAGAAAAGAATAAAATTTCTCCTCTAAAATCTATCCACCGAAAGTTTACTCTATTTCTTCCCATCAAACCATCGAAAATCACCAAGGTTCCTTCTTAAATTTTTTTTTGAATTTATTTTTCATTCAACTAAAAATTTAAATTCTTTTTGACACATTTACATATGCTGTACCTGAATTACCCAATAAGACTTTTTCTAGACAAAGATACCCTTTATCTTCCTCTATTTTTTTACATTCAATGGATACCATAATGAGAAAATTGCTCCATGAAATGTAATGTGAATATTTTTCTTCATGTAATATTTCAATTATAGATATAAAAACTTTATTTTGTGGTCTTTTGTTGAAGATATTCCTATTTTAATGATCAAGGGTCCATTCTATCAGCTAGAAATATTTTTTAATTTGATTGATTTTTTTGGGACTATTGAATTTCGAATGAGTACTAGGTCCATAAGAAGAATTTTAGGCCCCTAAAAAAGTAATCCTTCAAAATAAAGAATCACTCCATTTATATCAATATTGAAAAATTTATTCTTTAAATACAAAAGTGACATAAAACTATTATAATTACAGAATTAAGAAATTACCACATTTTAGCCAAAAAATCACCAAAAATACAAAAATGATAAAAATAAGCTCAAATTGTTAAATTGGAAGGGATTAAGTAATTTAAATACACATAAAAAATAATGAAAATATTATCTCTATCAACAATATATTTGAGTTCTCCTTCATAGATCAAAGAATCAATGTAGTGGTGATTGTCAGGGCGTTGAAGGCATGACTGGATCCCTATGCTAGTTTTTGGATATTGACAATTGATGTTTCTATAGACATATAAAGAATGCGTGTATGACCTAAAGGGTTTAAAACATGGATCTTTAAATAAAATTTCTTCAATTATGATTAGTTTTCAAACATTCCTTTAAATTGATTGAGATGTTTTTTTTGATTTTTTCATGCATAAATTATTCATGTGAGATCCTCATCTTTTGTATTAGGTTTTCGCATAATAAAAGACATCATAATTACATTGATCAGGTGTTTATTTAAATTCTAGATCATTTTATTTAGATGCGTTCCCTAGTACTAATAATTGGAATCAGAGTGATCGAATGATAATTTACGCTAGGGAAAAATTAAATTTTCATTAGATTCATGTAGATAGAATAAAAACAGTCCCAATGCCCCAAACCAGTCTTCACTATGATCTAAAAAAATACCTAAAAACTCTTTAAGTAGTGGAATAGCCATAATTTGGACTATGAGGAGAGGTTTTAGGGATATTTTCCATTATAATACTGAAGCAACTAGTTATTCTGAATCTAGTAACGAGGGCTACTAGGGTTTTATAAAATAGTGGGATATGTTTAATAATTTAATCGGTAATGTCTAATCAGTAATTAAGAAAAAAATACTAATATATAAATGTTTATTTTTATATAAAATGAAAACTAATAACAAAAATACACTAAAATTTCCATTTTACAAAAAATATTTCCTCTCCAGTATGAATTTCTAAGAGTAGTATAACTACTTGCGCAAAGTATTACGATATAAGAAATTCTATGTGCTGGAGTCCCCTATACCTATTAAGACACCTCAAGAAGTGAGGGCATGAGAGTTTCTTAGAGAAGATACATTGATTTCCCATTTTATGTTTATTTCATAGTGCTATCATCAATGTCAAATGAGTTATGGGAAAAATATCATAACTTGTATGGTTTCACATGTTCTCTCATATTGGAGAAGCCTATGAGGAGAAAGTTATGTGAAATGCAAATGAGATGATGATTACAAAAAAATAAATTTAAATTGAAATATAGATCTTGATATTTCAATACATAACATTATTATATATTTATCACCCACTAAATTCAATTTTAATTAATATTATAAAACAAACAATAAATGGAGAAAATGATTCATTACTTATTGGGTAATGTTTTCCAAGCAGATAAGAACTTACAGAAATATTAATATTTAGTTATTATGGTGGAAAAGTTAAAATACAAGGTGAAAAGTATAATATAAAGTGTAATTAAAAATACACATTTGAAATTTAATTTTTAGAAAAATTTTAAAGGTATTAAATAGTAGTTCATTTTCTTTTTAGGTCATGATATAAGTCTATTAAAGATGAAATGCAATGAATTGAAGTAGAAGAAATCACATGATTCTAGTTTAAATATATTTATCATTAAATGAGATGATTCTATTATAATTCTTGGGTATTAAATACAATATGACTATCACATATGATTATTAAAATATAGTACCCAAGTAATAATAGAAACATTAAAATAAGTAAGGAAAATTCTTTCAATAGATAAGAAAGGGAGATTACTAAGTCAATGGTGAGAAGTACACAACTTCAAATCGCCATGATTATTGGATATAGGTAAAATTTTGTTAATTATAATTTTTTTATCTCACATGTTCATTGGAAATATGGATACATTATTCCTTTTTTGAAATGAATGTTGTTTGTGGTGTCTAATACTTAACTAATAGTTTAGTAATGATTGTATCATTTCCAATAACTGATGAATATAAAATGTAAGGCTCCGTTGTACCTAGTTGTGAGAAGATAATTATTTTACTATAAAACTAATTAGATTTCAAGGACATTAAAAATATGTTTATATAATCTTTGGAGGTAAAAAACTTAGGTATTATCAACACATTTAGTTATCTAGTTTTGGAAAAAGAAACCTTTAGAAATAAAGGTAATCCACAAAGCTTTCATATTTTGTTTAAATAGAGAGCATGAACTATTACAAGGTTAAGTTAGAGGTAAATTAATATACATCATAATATTTTTTTAATAGTTTAATAGAATTAATAAGTGAAGTATGAAATTTTCAAGGTTAGAAGATATGATTTTCTTTGGGCCTATGTGATGAAGAATATCTTAACAAAGCATTGATCAATCTTGAAATGTAGAGTGGATCTATTCATAAGCTCACATTTCCTTATACACATAAAAGTTATGATGTTATTAAGTATTATCGATTATGAGTCTATCATGAAGAACTTGGTCAATAAAATACAGCATGGAGTAATTATAAAATGCTTATTTCTTATACACATTAGATTCATGATATAAGTAAAAGGTGAATCAATGTTAAGATTTATAATCACTATAGATACTTCCATTATTATTCAAGGAATGCTTCACAAATAGTAGTGTTATCCATTAAACATAGGATAGTTATAATGAAAAATTGATATCATATGAGTTATAGTATGATATAAATCCATCATTTCATAATAACATGTGTTTAGATGCAAATTTTTTTGTTAAGGATATAAACAAAATTGCATCAAGAAAAACCCAAAGTGCATCTAATGTAATTATCCTAAAGTTTTATAAGGATATTATATAAATCCATGATATTGAAAAGTAATAATTAAGTAGAAGAATATATTTTTATTAAAGGGTGAACTTATCTATTTGATATAGTGGGAGAAATAGTGACTTGGATTTAGTCATTTATGGGGATGAAAATGTGGTTTTGATAAGAACAAGTTCCGCAAGAGCTTGTGGAAAAGAAATGTTCAAGTGACACATCCCATGTAGGAAGGATAAAACCATAATAGTGAATTTATATTCACCATGGATACTGATAAATTATTCATTGATATTAATGTATCCTTAAAAAAGTAGTAAATGATAATAACTATGATTTAAAAGTTTATATGAATTCAGGAAATATATTACATGTACTAAAATCAAGTATATATTTTTATAGTTTCTTCAATTGATATAAATCTATTGGTGGGTATTTAAGAGATACAATACATGGGTGGTACAATCTTGGAACCAATAAGGGTCAATTGGTTATACCAAGTCATTAATCCAAAATCCATTAGAATTAAAATTGTCAGATATACTTTCTATGATTTTTTATTTGAAATTCGATGTCAAGGACACATTTCTTAGAAAGTGTATATATTATTTAAATAGAAAGATTTGGTGATACCATAGAATTTCAATAAGGGGTGTAATTTACCAAAATCCAGTTTTGGATTGAAGTAAACAACAACATCATAGAATATTCATTTGGAATTATTGGTATTAGGGCATGCATTGGAATCATATGGGCCAAATATTTAAAAAAAAATTTCATCGGGGTGATATAACTTTTTGTCTCTAGTGATCTGAGCCTTGATACAGTCTGTGGATATCATGTGAATTAAATACACCATGAAAATTTAAATAGAATGAGTGCCTCATTTGATTTGGAGTGTGCTTGACTTTAGCTTGTTATCAGTGAATGTTTCTCCAAGGATCCCAATTTTAACCCCTCTAGATCATCCACACATGCTCCAAGAATCTTCACACAGTTTTTTCTTTGAATTCTAGGTCCTAGCATGGAGCTCTCATGATCTCTTCAACATTGTGATGATCACCATGATCCCATTCCTTCATTCCATTGAAAGCGCCTTGGATCGATAGCTTGGGAGTGAATTTAACTCTCTATAAAGTGTTATGAGAGAGAGGATCTCATTCAGAATGAAATGAATAGTACCTTGAATGAGCCTCTCCTCTCTTATATATAGTGGATGCTCAAATACTCAAAAAGGGTTCCCTGACCCCCATATATTTAACTTACACTAAATAAGAAATAAATAAATAAATATGATGAAATAAACTACATCATAATTATTATTTATATTTTTAATGGACCAAACCTCCCTGGTCCATTACTTTGTGAAAATCCTGTGTTTGAGGTGTTCTGGGGAGTCATAGAGACTTATTTCGAGAGTTTTCTAAAAATATAATTTTCCAACAGTAGGGAGACACAGTTGGTGGCTTCAGTAGGTGGTATTAGTAAGTTACATTGGTGAGTCATGTCATTAACTCGTGTTAGTGACTTGCATCAGTTACTTTTTGACAGTAGGTCACGACGGTGGGTCACTGACCATAGCTTGCGTCAATGACTTGCATCAATTACTTATTGATGGTAGGTCATGATGGTGGGCCAATAATGGTAGCTCACATCAGTGACTCATTCAATGGTGAGTCTCCCAATGGTGACCCATCTATTGATGACTCTCCATGGGTGGCTCGCGTGGGTGACTCATCCAATGGCGATTCATTTCAATAGTTTGTCAAATTTTCTAGCTTTTCCTAGTTTTTCCAGATTCACCCCTTAAATGTTTTATTTGATGTATATTGAGATTAGAATCATGTTTAAGTGTTTTTGAATTCGTTTAAAAGGATATAAAATATATCTTTAAATTATTAACACCCAGAAGACTACTAAATGGACAAGACACATGGTATTGGTCAAGATCTGCATTTTAAAGGCCTTTGAAAACTGTTTCATCTGTTGATAAAGGATCTAGACCATCTAAATCCAAGAACCTTTCCTCCTATGTGTGTTTCCTTTTTCTATGGATACTGAGGTGTAAAAAAACCTTTCTTTATTGAGTGATCATGTTTTTTACTAAGGCATTTAGATCACATTTCTCTAAAGCCTTGCACAACCTCTATTTTGGCACTAGGAGGAGTTTTTGATCATCTGTTCTTTCAGGTAAAGATCCCTTTATAGCTATTTTAATTATGTATCACGTGGTGTGGGTTTATGAATGTTTTATTATGAAGATAGAATAATTATGAATTAATAAATACAATTTAATCTGTTTAGTATCAATAATCATGGTCCAGGGAAAAGTAATGCAGGCTTTTATTTAATTTTTTATTGATATTGTGATCTATATGAGCTATATGCCTAATAAAAATTATGGCTATTGGTGGTATTTTTTTGTGCACTCAGGATGAATTGTGATGGATTATTTATTATATGTTAAACAACTATATATCTTCAATTTATTAACCATGTATATTTAGTCAAATAAATAGAATCCCCAAAATCGAACTTGTTCAGTGATAACCCCCAAATTATCAAAGTGTAATTAAAGAACAAGTGTTTGCTAAATCTGAATACACATTACCTTGTTTGGTGTGGCTGTGCATGGTTTTGTTCTGGTTTGTTCCTTATAAGGTAGTTTAGTGCGACTTTTGAGGGTACAACTATGGTTGGGATGGTCCGGGATGGTGAAATAGAATCTCAACTTTAGAGATTTTGATTGGTTGAGGGATGAATGGGTAGTGTTTGAGAAGTTGGGATGCAGGTTCAGGTTTTTCTTTTTTTATGCTACTGGGTGTGATGGGTATGGTGTTGTTATATAGCCGGGGTGTCAGGTTGGTTTTTATGAGGTGTGTTGTGGGTTTTGGCTATAATTTGGGGGTTTTCTTATGGAGAGAAAGGATATAGTGGATTGAATTTAAAGAATGATGATGGTAGTGGGTTAGTTTACTGTGGTTATTTTAACTCTGTGTGGTTGATAATATGTGGCTCATTACATGCATCTGTTGGTAGCTATCTAGGTTGGGATGGAATGAATAAATGACTTTTTTAATAAAGAATGAGAACTGGTTAAATGAATTTCCTCGGTGTTATGTTTTTTAGTTGTGGATTATTGTGGGTGGCCTTCATTTATCAACTTCTGAAGTGACTATTTAAGGTGTTAATAAATGCATTTAGAAGTAGTAGCAGAGTTTGTAGTATCATAGGTTGGTTGGTTTTTGGATTGAGAACCCATAGGTTGGTCTTGAGTGTTTGATACTATATATACATACCTATATTTTCCTTGTGTTTTATATACGCACCCCACCATAGTTTATCACTATGTGTTGAACACCCCCATTGTCATGGGGGAGGGTGTCCTTTCCCAAGATCCTTGTGGGAGGATGGAAGGCTAGTTATTGGATCTTCCCTACTATCTCTTTTAGGCATTGGTATCGCAAGAATATTCTAGAAGGTTGTGGTGTGGTTCTGGGTCCCAGGTGTCTGCAGGTGAGGTGTACTTTCCATGGTGTTTTCAGGATTAGATGTGGTGCGCCTTCCCAGGTGTTTTCAGGATGAGGTTTGGTAGTGTCATTGGTGTTTTCGGGATGTGGTATGGTTGAGGTCCAAGTGTCTGTGGGTGGGATGTGGTGAGCTTCATATGCCCAGGTTTCAGGACTAGCTCTGAGGTTCAGGTGTGTGTGGTTGGGTTTTGATGTGGGGCTTGTGAAAGAGTCTAGTAGCTTCAGGATGTTTGAAAATAGGGTATGAGTAGTTAACTAGTGGAAAGTAGTGCGAGGTACCCAAATATCAACATGCTTACTATATTAATTTACATGTTTTGAGTTATTTTGTGAGTGTGACTTAGTGATATTGGGGTGGTTAGTATACCTTATTAGGTGCTATCAGTATCTGCTATTTTCTCACGGGGGCATTAGTATGATTCTCCCACTTGTGCACGAGAGACTTTGGTTTTCCCTACTGAGTATACCTGTATGCTCACACAATGTATATAAAAATATTTTCAGATTTCTAGGAGGATCACATGGATCGTGCTGAATCATACTAGCTCAGATTGTGATAGTTTCTACATCACTAACTAGATTTACTTTGGTATATACTTTGGAGAATTTTGTGTTTGTATCAGTATTCATTTTGAAACATGAATGTGGGATGGTTTGGATTTTCTTTTATCTTGATATATCTATCTTGGGGTTGTTATAGGTTGGTACATCTTATCTACCGATCTTGGATACTATAAAATGGCAATACCTCCCATTTTTGTAATATTTTTATTCCCTTGTTTCTAGTCACCACCTCAGGGCCTATTAGAGGTGGGACTCGGGGGGTATTATCTCTCTTTCTCCATTTCCAACTCAGGAGGGGAATATTTGGAGGGAGGGGATCATGAAAGAATGAAATCAAAGGTTATGGTTGATAGATAGGATGGAGCTTTAATTTAGTCACAATGAGGATTTCATGGGTTGGTAGGGAATCAATGTCTGGTGATCTTGGTGCATGACACAGGCCAGGGAAGACCGACTAGGAGACAAGATTTTAGGGCCCCCATGATCCGATGCAAGGACTCTGAGTCTACCAAATGACCAAGTAAGGCTACACTGTTTTCAAGGTAGAGACCCTAGGAAAGGTACATATATTATAATAACTCTTGTTCTTGTTTGAATTGGGTTGTTTTGGGGAAATTGAAATAAAAAATGAAATGAGTTAAATGAGTTAAAATAAATCTTAAATAAAATTACATACTACTCGGTCTTAGGAGTTCCTTGTTTACCTTTTTCCCCTATAGGAACTATACATCATCCCCATGTAGTACATGAAGTTGAGGATTAGCAGGCTAATCCGGTTGATCGATGGAGGGTTGATCAATTATAGAAGGATTATTAGTGGAAGAAGACATTATGTTCTTTCCAGCGGTAATATCTAGGAAAATACGAAGTTAGTGTTTCAAATAAGGAGAGAGAGAGAGTTTTCGCAAGGTTATTTTGATTACCTTTAGTTTGTTCCGAGGTCTGATAGATTATTGGGTTCCTATGGAAGTGAGCTAGATGTGGGGAGTTGTGCGTCAGTGGTGGATGCTGTACCCGGGGGATAGAAAGAAAGTTGATGTTCTGTGGGTCAATTTTGAGGTGTTTTTAGTATAATTTCTTTCTTTTACCCTGAAGGCCAAGAAGTGGAAGGATTTAATCTCCCTCTAGTAGGGGAGTATGTCGGTATAAGAGTTGGATATAAAGTTCAATGGTCTCCTTTAGTTTTCTCTGGATCTCTTTCTGGATGAGGAGGCTCGTGTGAGATGTCTAGAGGAGGCACTTCACCCTTCTCTCTAGTACGTGGTTACTCCTTTCACCTTGAAGATGTACTTGGAGGTCCAAAAGAAAGAAGAGGTAGTTTAGAGGATGAACTAATGAGGAGTTATATCATGAGAAGGGATCTAGTAGAGTTCTTCCATAGGAAAGATCACTAGCAGTAGGTCTCAGGCACCGAGGCCATCTAGGTTTCGACCAATGTGGAGTCGACCTTTGCAGTTTCAGTTTCGACCTTTTGGCCTCTTTTCTTTTTCTGTGAACTTAAGTATGAGGTGTTTTTCTTTTGAAGCCCATGGAAATCTTTAGAGTCAGTGCCTAGTGGCCGTTCGAGTTTATTATGGTAGAGGTGGGTAGCTTTAGTGCCTGCCTCAGTAGCAGTTATCAGTGAGGTCATTCCAGCTACAGGGGAAACAACCTCATGCTCCACTGAGAGGAGACAAAGTTGGTAAAGGATAACCTATAGGTCTTCTTCAGGGACCTCGACCTGGGAATGGTCGAGGATGCATTCATCATCAGAGGGGTAGAGGAGCTGGGCATGGCCAGTTGCATGCCACCAAGGAAGTAGTTCGAATAGGGCTAGAGATCATTCAAGGTATGATCATCTTGTTTAGTACCATTTATTATGCTTTGTTTTATTTGGGTGATGAACACTCCTTCATTACACCCAATCTATCCCATTCTTTGGGACTATACTTAGAGAGGATTCTCGTGCCCCTGGTGTTGAGTAAACCAATTAGAGGATAGACCGGTTTTTTTGATGTGTGCTAGGGATATAGACTAACGATGGAACCACATCAGTCATGTGGGGATATTTTCTTTATACAGATTCATCCATATAATGTCCTTATGGGAATCAAATTGATGTATTCCATGCATTCCATTATTGACTCCTTCTGTATTACAGTCATGTTTTTATATGTGGATGGGTAGCATGTGACTTTAGTTGATAAGAGAAGTTTTCATATGGGAAGTCAGAATGTGGAGCCTCTTCTTTCCTTATTGGTCGAGCTATTAGTGGAATTGGTGGATGATAAGATGGTGGAGGTTCCAAGAGTTTTTTGGGGTGTTATTATATGTTTTCCCCAAAAAGGTTGTGAATCTACCCCCTCGATGTGACATTGAGTTCAGGATATACTTATAACCCAATACTCGCATGGTTTTGATGGCTCCTTATCAGATGAAACCTTCATAGATTTGGGAGTTGAGGATTAATATTGATGATATAATGAATAAGGGATTTATCTAGCCTAGTGTATCACTGTGGGGTGCTCTAGTCTTGTTTGAAAAAAAGGAAGACGGTGTTTTGAGGTTGTGCATAAACTACTAGGGATTGAATTAGGTAATGGTCAAGAACCGTTACCCTCTCCCCAGGATAGATGATCTTTCAACTAGATTAGGGGATAAAGTTGGTTCTCTATGATCGATCTGTGGTCCAGATATCACCAGTTGAGGGTGAAGAAGGAAGATATCTTGAATAATGCTTTTAGGTGTAGGTATAGGCACTTCGGGTTTGTGGTTATGTCATTTGGTGTTACAAAAACACCATATATGTTCATGGGGCTCATGAACTCTATTTTCCATGAGTTCCTAGACCGGTTCGTCATCGTATTCAGCAATGAGATCTTGATATACTCGAGGTCAGAGGAGGATCATTATGATAATTTCAAGACTACCTTGGAGGATCTTTTATGCCACTATCTCTATGGGAAGTTGTCAAAGTTTAAGTTCTAGACATAAGAGGTTCATTTCCTTGGGCATGTGGTGTCTCAGTAGGGTGTAGAAGAGGACCCATCAAAGGATGAGGGATTTTTTTTGGGCAGCACCCAAGAATGTAACATATGTTCACACTTTTCTCAGTATGGTGGGATATTACTAGAGATTTGTACCTAATTTCTCTTGAGTTAAAGCTCTATTGAAAACTATGAACAGAAAAGACCAAGATTTTTTGAAGAGTGAGTAGTGTCAGGAAGCGTTCGACTATCTAAAAGGGAAGTTGGTCAGTTCTCCAGTGCTCCAGTTTCCAAAGGAGGGTTTTATGTTTGAGGTGTTTTGTGATGATTCCTATATAGGTTTGGGATGTGTGATAATTAAATAGTGGGTAGTGATCTATTATGGGTCTAAGAAGTTACATCCCCATGAACGTAACTATGCCACCCTTGATCTGGAGTTAGCTGTGTTCGTGTTTTCACTAAAGTTGTCGAGACATTACCTCATTGGGGAGTACTTTTTGGTCTTCATAGATCACAAGATATTAAGGTATATTGTTAGGTACACTAGGTTTAGATACCCTGAGAGGGAGGGGTGAATCAAGGTATGCCAATTTAAAACATATGACCCTATTGATCTTGTTTTGTTGTTAGACACAACTCTCTTCGCTCTCCTTCCTGACGTAGAGTATGAACAAAAGTTAAAGCATGAACAGGACACAACAATTTTACTTGGTTCACCCTCACTAGGCTATATCCAAGGATCATACAGTGGAAATGTGCTGATGCACCGAATCCACTAAATGCGCACTGCTGATTACAATGTTCGGAGTGAACTCACTATACCTCCTAGTTTAAAACCACTCACAATATGAAAGCTCACTACTCTCTCAATTGAAGTGTTCTAAATGCTTCTCCAAAAGACCCACTCATAGTTTAATGACTTGTAGGTCCCTTAATTATCACAAATGGATGCATCTTCCTCTATATGCAGGTGCTCTATTGAAGTCCAACTTTCACCCACAGATGAACCTCACTTTGCATCGGATGTACCGGGAAATCTTCCAACTTTCGCACAGCCCTAGAATGACTCAAGAGATTCTATAAGCCTGTAGCGCTTATCTATTCCTAGTGCGCATGTTTCACCTAACTACTTGCACGAAATTACCTTTTCCAACTCAGAACTTGGGTAACTCACACCCTTTTATGCCCAAACCAATATTGGTGCACAATTATCAACTGGCGTGTAACTTTTGAATATCTTTATACTTGCACGCCCAAACCTACTTGTGTGAATAGAGCATAAATTTTCTCTATGTGTTGAGATTACCCTATAAAATTAGTAGGGGTGGCCCTCTATTTATAGTCATTATGGGCACCCTGAGTGCCGCACACAAGTTTTATCTCAGCGCGCATGTCCAGCCGCCTCAGCCTCTGTCACCCTAGTCACCTTGCACACCCAAACCAAAACATGGGCACCCCTCTTTCCTTTTCCATATTTTGATTTTTTGATCTTGAAAAACATATGGTGCTCAAATTTCCATGTCTCAAAGACACTGGTGCGCAAGTCCATTTTCAAAAACACTTTTCTCCATTTTTCAGTTTTGAGGCCCAAAAATTTGGCAAACAAAGGAAAATAGAGTCTTCTTATATCAAATCTTTTTGTACTGCCTCCAGATCATCCATTCCTTTATTAAGGTTCTTCTATTAATAATGGATTGTCAATAACATATCTTGAACATAAAAAACCACCATGGATTACCATTTTATCAACAAACTGGACATAGAAACCCACCTTATCAAAAAAAAAAACATCGGGGCCTACTTTGTCAACAACCTCAACATAGAGGCCCACTTTTTCAACAAACACAATCACCTCAAAAATGCTTTAATGACACATTGAGGGATTTTTTCCCAACATATATGTTTTCCCAATGTGATCTAAACTTGAAACAATAGAGGTGGATGAAGTTTCTTCAGGACTTTGATTTTGATATCTCTTACACATTTGGAAAGGGGAATTTCATGGATGACACCTTGAGGAGGAAGTCATAGATGGAGGTAGTTCGGGAATCTACAGATTCTTGGAAGGTGACAGAGGAGTTGGAAACCTTACACTTAGATGAAGGAATGGATGGTGGAAAAGTCTGTCTATTTTAGATGACAATGTAGTCTTCTATGATACAAAAAATTGGAGGAGTCTCAGAAGGGAGACTCAGAGGTAGAGGTGACGTGAGATTGCATTGGCTATGGTGATGATCCAAAAAGATTGTCAGAGGATGGACATAATTAGATGTTGTTTCATGTAAGGCTATTTTTTTCCAGTGGTGATGTGTGAGGGATTCCTTAATGAGTTTCATACCTCACCCTTAGTGGCACAACTAGAAGTTTCCAAGATGTAATGTGGCTTGAAGATGCCATTTTGGTGGCCCAGGATGAAACATGAAATAGCAGAGTTTGTAGTGAAGTTCTTAGTGTGCCCACAAGTGATGGATAAGAACCATGTTCCCGATGGGTTGTTACAACCCTTATATTTCCATGAGTGTAAGTGGAATGAAATCTCGATGGATTTCATCACATGGATACCCATGGATCAGGGAGGATACAATTCAATATGGGTAGTAGTGTATTGACTGAAAAAATAAGCTCACTTCTTAGTGATTAAGGAGTTGGGCGCATTGGATGCCTTAGTACAAAGGTAGGTGGATGAGGTGGTGCAGCTGCATGGAGTTCTGAGATCCATTGTCTTGGATCAGTATACATGTTTTACCTCAAAATTCTGGAGGGGATTTCAGTATGCTTTTGGAACTCAGTTTCAACTCATCACTGCTTTCTACCCTTAGACAGACGGGCAGACATAACGGAAAATTCAAATGTTGGAGGAAATTTTGTGAGAATGTATCTTGGACTTTGGAGGATCTTGGGTGTGAAACTTTCCCTCGGTAGAGTTCACTTACAATAATAGCTTTCACAATTTCATTAGAATGGATTTTTTTGAAGCTTTGTATGAAAGACTTTTTCATTCACCTTTATGTTGGATAGAGGTTGGGGAGACAACTTTTCTTGGATCTGAGGTAGTGTAGAGAATGATAGAGAAGGTTTATCTTGTTCATGAGAGGATAAAGGTAGTGCAGGACTAACAGAAGTCATATGCTGATCATAGGAGGAGGCCCTTGGAGTTCGAGGTTGGGGACCACGTGTTCTTGAGGGTTTCCCCTTTATGTGGGTATTAGAGGTTTTGTGGGGGGAGTAAGCTTTCTTTGAGGTTCATTAGACCCTTTGTGGTGTTGGGGAGAGTTGTTAAGGTGGAATACTAGTTGGAACTACCACTGTTGTTGGAGAAAGTCCATGACGTCTTTCACACCTCTCAGCTTTGTCGATATCATAATGATGACTCCCAGGTCATTGACTGGGGATAGTTAGATATTGAGGATGATGTAAAGTGCATGTAGAGTCTAGTGGAGATTTAGGATCATTGTGAGAAGGTGTTGTGTGGATGGAACATTCCCTTGGTTTGGGTGTTGTGGATTCATGGTGGCCTGGAGGAGAGTACTTGGGAAAGTGAGATGTTGATGCATGCCCAATACCCATAGTTGTTCTAAATTTTTCCTTGTTTTGTTTCTGTTGTAATGAAATTATTGAACCTTTTTTTATATGATATGAGTTATTTTCTTGTTCCATGATGTGTAATAAAGTCTTGACATGTGAAAAGGGGTAGACCAAATTCCTAACTGAGACACATTAATTGAGATTCGATTAAACCCATGTGGGAGAGTTAGTGATGCCTAGAGCGGATAGTAACTTAACATGGAGGAAGAAATTTCAAAATTCATATGTCCAGATAGTTAGTGATTGTGTGGGGTATCTTGTGGGTGTTTGGGTTAGTAGATGTAAAATGTGGTGTTCATGGATGTTGAGGTTCCACTCTATATTTCAAATAACATAGGGTGGTTTATCATCGAGGTTTGACATGTTTGGTTATTAGCAGTGTTTTGCATGTAGTATTATAATTGAGAGGCATCTCATGGGGTGGTTGTTTAGACCCATCTTTCTTATGGTTGGTTTTTAATTCTCAAGGATGAGAATAGTTTGAGAGGTATCTGATGTAATGGCCCAGACCTCCCCAGTCCATTAATTTGTGAAAATCCATTTTTTGAGGTGTTCTTGGGAGTCATGATGACTCATTTCAAGAGTTTTACAAAAATAAAGTTTTCCATGAATAGGTGGTTTCGGTAGGTGGAATAAGTAAGTGAAATCAGCGAATCGTGTCAGTGACTCGCGTCAGTGACTCATATCAGTGACTTACTGATAGTAGGTCGCGACGATGATTCACTAACGGTAGCTCACATTGGTGACTCGTTTAATGGTGAGTCACCCAACAACGACTCAACCATCAGTGACTCACCATTGGTGAATCATCTAATGGTGGGTCGTTTCCATAGTTTTTCAATTTTTCCAGCCTTTCTTAGTTTTTTTAGATTTCCCCCTTCAATGGTTTATTTGATGTAAATTGAGCATAAAATAATGATTAAGTGTTTCTGAAGCAGTTTCAAAGGATATAGAATATATCTTTAAATTTCTGACACCCCGGAGACTACTAAAGATCCAAGCCATGTGTTCTTGGTCAAGATCTGCATTTAAAGGCCTTTGAAAACCGTTTTATGCATTGATAAAGGATCTGGACTATCTATAGCCAAGACCCTTTCCTCCCTTGTGTGTTTCATTTTTCTCTAGATATCAAGGCTTATGAAGAACCTTTCTTCCCTTAGTGATCGTGTTTTTTTCTAATGCCTTTGTATTATGTTTCCCTGGATCCTTACTCACCCCCTATTTTGGAACTAGGAGGAGTTTCCGATCGTCTGTTCTTTCAGGCAGGGATCCCTTCGTCCCTCTTTTAATTGTGTTTCATGCAGGGTGGGTGTATAAATGTTCTATAGTGATTATAGAGGAATTATGAATTAATAAAGATAATTGAATCTATTTAATATCAATATATAGTGGAAGTGGAAAAGTAAGTCATGCTCTTATTTTATTGTTTATTGATACTGTGATCTGTATGGGCTATAGGCCTACTGAAAATTATGATCATTGGTGGTATTTGTTTGTGTACTGAGGATGAATTGTGATAGATTATTGATTATATATTGAACAGATGTATATATTAAATTAATTAACCACATATATTTGGTTAAATAAATGTACTCCATGGGATTGAACTTATTATGTGATAACCCATGAATTATCAAATTGGAATTAGAGAACAAGTGTTTTCTAAATCTAAATACACCAAGCCTTGTTTAGTGTGGTTATTCACTCTATGTGGTTTTGCTCTAATTTTTTCCTTATAATTATATGTGCTGCTGCTGTTGAGGTTATGACTTTGGTTGGGATGGTCCGGGATGGTGAAATAGAATATCAGGTTGAGATATTGATTGGTTGTGGAATGAATGAGCAGTGCTTGAGAAGCGGGGCTGTAGGTTCAGGTTATGCTATGTTTATGTTACTAGGTGTGATGTGTGTGGTGTTTTTATACAATAGGGATGCTGAGTTGATTTTGATGAGGTGTGTTGTGTGTTTTGGCTGTAAGTTTGGGGTTTTCTTGTTGAGAGGAAGGACATGGAAGAATGACTTTAAAGAGTGATCATGGCAGTGGGTTTGTTTACTATGGTTCTTTTTTCCTCTGTGTGGTTGATACTATGTGGCTCATTATGTTCTTTGGTTAATATCTGTCTAGTTAGGTATGGAATGAATAAATGAATTGTTTCATAAATAATGATAGCAAGTTAAATTAATTGTATGTGGGTATGTTTTGAGTTGTGTCTTGTTGTGAATTGCCTTCATTTATCAACTTATAAAGTGAATGTTGATGGTGTTAGTAAATGTATTTAGAGGTAGCAGCAGATTTTTTAGTATCATAGTGTTGTTTATTGTTGGATTTAGTACCCATAATTTGGGATTGAGTGTTTGATACTATATATAAATACCTGTATTTTCCTTCTGTTTTCTATACCCACCCCACCATAGTTGAGAACTATGTGTGGAACACCCCCATTGTCAAATGGAAGGGTGTCATTTCCCAAAATCCTAGTGGGAGGATAGATGTATGGTTATTGTCTCTTCCATACTCCCTCTTCTAGGCATTAGTATCCCAAGACTCCTCTTACAGGTTGTGGTGCTATTCTGAGTCCCAGGTGTCTGCGAGCAAGGTGTGCGTTCCCATGTGTCTTTGGGATGAGATGTGGTGTGCCTTACCAAGTGTTTTTGGGATGAGGTATGGTTGTGGCCCATGTGTTTTTGGGATGTGGTATGGTTAGGCCTAAGTGTCTATGGGTGGGATGTGGTGAGCATTATATGCTCAGGTTGTGGGACTAGCTATGAGGAGCAGATGTGTGTGGGTGGGTTGTGACGTGGGGCTTGTGGAAGAGTGTGGTAGAACTAGGATGATTCCCATTAAGTTATGCGTAGTTAAACAATGGGAAGCGGTGTGGGGTACCTAGACATCAATGTGTTTACTATATTACTTTACTTTTTTTTCATTATTTGGTGAGTGTTCATTGGTGAGATTGGGGTGGTTAGTATACCTTGTTTGGTGCTATCAATTTCAACTATTTTCTCACAGGGGAATTAGTATGCTTCTCCCACTTGTGTATCCGAGAATTTTGTTTTCTCTACTAAGTATACTTGTATTCTCACCCTATATATATAAAAATATTTTCAGGTTTATAGGAGGATCTCGTGGACCATGTTAAACCATACTGGCTTGGATCATGATAATTACTATGTCGCTGCCTATCATTACTTTGGTATTTAATTTGGAGATTTTTGTGTTTTTATTAGTATTCATTTTGAAACATGCATGTGGGATGGTCCGACTTTTCTTTTATCTATATATATCTAGCTTGAATTTTTTTGACGTTTATATATCTATCTCACGGTTTTTTTTATATAAAAAAGCTAATGCCTCCCATTTTTGTGAGATTTGTATACCCTTGGTGTTGGTCACCACCTTAGGGGCTACTAGAGGTGGGACTTGAGGGTCATTATCTCTCTTTCTCCATTGCCAGCTCAGGAGGGGAATCTTTGGAGGGAGGGGGTCCTGACAATATTTTATCACATACTTGTAATATAAATTAAATATATTATGTGATAAAATTTATTCATCAAATCAACTCATAATTACCACTAATATTAAGTGAACATTGAATATTAAAATAATATTATTTCATTTAATGTTATTCACTGTATTTACTTAAACACTTGTAAATAATTTAATAAATAAATTCTACCCAAGTATTCTTTACGTGAATAATAATAAATTTTTTATTTATCGGTGATCGATAATGTATGGACAACACTTAGGCCTCATGGTGGGGCCCACCATTTCCTATATTCCAATTAACTAGAATAAGGTAGATTCTCAAATACACTATTGTGTGATACCCTATAGGACCTTATCTTGATAGTAGTGAATAGTATTCACAAACCAAGAGTTGAGTCTTGAAACCCATCAAGACCCCTAAAGAGACATGGAATAGTCATAAAAACAACAAATAATCTATGAACATACACTCTATAATATAATCTATTTGAATTTAGATATATTATAAAGTAGGACACACACTTATGTCATTATCCTTTCTTGATTTATTATTTGTTGATTTTACTAGATGGATTTACCTTTGACTACCTTGGTCATCGGTTTATGAAGGTACTACCATTCTGATCAACTAGTCCCAAGATGTTACTTTATCAACACAAAAGATAAAAATTCTATCTTGATCATTCAACCAATTCCATATAACCAATGACACACCCAAAACAAGTCACCTCACCATGATTTCATTATCATAGTTTTTTACTTACATCAAAGTACGTGATCAAATGGAACACATTGGTAATGATCTCAAGTCAGGAGATCAATACACATGTCCATAGATAGGAACTTCTAATGACACCCAAAACATGTGGTGTTATTTTTAATGGGTATATCCTCATGATATCAAATACTAGAGATAAAGAAGTGAAAAATTCACGAGAATAAGTCTGAATGATTATGAGCCCCCATCACCTGATAGTTAAATATCAATTATATCCAGTCAGTATGATGTATCTAGACCATAAGATATTTATTTAATATTAATTCCATAGTATCTTGAGGTTCTCATTATATATTGGGATCTTCTATAAACTTTTTATATTAAACATAATCTATGTATGTTACTATTAAATAGTAGACTTAGAAATATAAACTATAATGTTAAGTGTACATCATGCATAACTCACTGTACACATGAAATGGTAATAAAAAAGTATAGTTTAGTTGGGTCTAGGGAACCCAATATTACAACATGAATTTTTTTCATGTTTCTACATGAGGTTAGTGGGAGCACCATAGTTTTACAAGTAAAATATGTTGATAACATATGAAAAATAATTATTTTTTCTTAAAATTAGTTAAAACTAGAATGAAAGTAAAACTCTAGAGATTGAATTAAAGTAGAAAACTATGTTCTATGGAATAATATATATCGAGGTATATCTAATGGTTTTCTTAGACCAATTCAAAGTAAAAATGTTGATAAGGTATTGAAAAATACAATTTGGAAAAATTAAATAGGGAATTATAACCAATATCACATGGCATAAATCTCCCCAAGAAGATATGTATGAGACACAGGATGAGATAATAATGTTGATTAGAATTCCATAAGTGATAACAATGGATCTATAACCTATATCATGCTATTTATAAGATTTCATATTTCCAACATATAGTTTAAGGTAGGTGGATATAATTAAAATCTTGGAGAACTGAATGGGAAGAAGACAAAAATATCAAATTCTACTTGACAAAGTACAAGGAATTTATAATTGGTTCACATATAGGAAGAGACACTAGTTATTAGAAGGTAAAAAATAGTCTTCCTTTAGACCAATATGATATAATATCACAATCATGATATGGTAATGATAAATAGATTCCCATTCAAGCCAATTGAAGCTATATCTATAAATACCGAGTGAGTTACATCTTCTGATGCAGCTAATGAAGAAGTGTAGAATGCATAATGATTTGTTATAGTTCTTATAATATATCATAGTAAGTGATGTATTATCATAATATAAATTATTGTAATCCTACTATAATGGTACTATCCAAGTTTTTAAGTGTAGATACAGGAAAAAAGGAATATACTCAAGGATATCATCTCTTAAGTAATCTTACTCAAGGAGGTGAAGTCATGGGTAGTAGGGTTGCCACACCGTAGAGATGTAGAAAACCTAATGAATAAATCCATAACTTAGTAGAAGTATGATCTTATCATAAGTTTTATCTAGTAAAAGTGGGAGTTTTTTTTAAAATGGGTTCCCTAGACCCAACTTGAACAATACTTTTCAATTAACATACATGTATATAGTGAGTTATGCATGATGTATACTTACCATAATAGTGTTTATATTCTTATATCCACTATTTATATGGTAATTTACTTAGTTTACCTGTCGTATCAAAAGTTTATGAAATTTCATAGGCTATAATGAGAACCTAGAGACACCATTATTCTAATATTAAACTTTTTTCTTATGGTCCATATACATTATTCTTAAAGGACACAAATGAAGTGTGACAATTAGGTGTTATAGGATCGTAATCATTAAGACTTATTATCATGAAATTTTTAAATTTTTGATCTTGAGTAGATGAGATCATGAGGACTGGGTTTCCAATAAGAACACCACATGTTTCAAGTGTCATTGGTAGTTTCTATTTACAAACACGTGTAATGGTAGCCTATTTTTAGATAATTATTAGTGTATAAAATTTGATCACATACTTTAATGCATGATGAAAACCATGACATTTAAGTCATGGTGAGGTAGATTGTGTTGGGTACTCCATTGATGGTATGCAATTGATTGAATAATCAAGAATATATTTTTTTTAATTTTGAAAGAAAGTTATATATCAGGCACAGTTGATCAGGATAATAGTACCTTCACTAAATCCATAGCCATGATAGAAGAAGGTAAGTCCATTCAGTAAGGTCACAGAATAATAACTTAATAAATATGATTACATTAAATGTGAATGCTACATTATGAGATACCTCGAGACAAAGAGATTATATTACACGGCATGTGTTCGTAGGAGGCTATAGTTGCTATGATTATTACTTATCTCATTAGGGGCCTTGATGGGATTCTAGAATATGATCTTGGTCTATGAATAGTATTCACTACTATCGAGATAAGGTCTTAGATGGCAACACACATAGAATATTTAAAAGTTTGTCACATTCTAATAAATATGAGTTTTGGACATGGTGGGACCCACCACGAGGTTCGGGTTAATGTCTGAGTTTGAATGGTTACTATAAAATAAATAAATTCACATTATTTGAGTTTAAAATAATTGATATTGAATTTGTTTATTAAAAATTTTCACAATATGTTAAGTGAATACGTGGGAAAATATTTAATGAACAAATATTTTTTTAATATTCGAGGTTTGTTTAATATTTGGGGGAATAACAAGTTACATTAATGACTCACCTTTTCCACAAAATATATTTATTATACCATAATAAATTAATAAAAATATTAGTGATACTCAGGAGTTAGTAAAATATTCATAAGATGTTGTTTGTGGCTTATTTAATAGGTAAACAAATATTTGGGGGTCAGAGAGCCTTTTATAAGTATTTTACACCTCGCTATATATGTAATAGGAGGCCCACATTTGGGGTACTATTCACTACACATATTTAAGATCCTCTCTCTCATCTCTCCCATATCCTTGAGTGAGAAGTACCCAATCCATGAAACTAACCTGATTTCTCCTTCATGGGTCGAAGGATTGATGTATTGGTGATCATTAGAATGTTGAAGGCATCATCAAATCTCAGTACTAACACCTAGATATTGATGATTAAAATTACCATAGACTTATGAAGTATGTTTGGATGATCTAGAGGGATCCTATCTCAGTTCCATCAAGAAAAGATGCCTTAAAATTGATCGAGGTATTTTTTGATTTATTTTTCACTCTTAAATTCATCATCTGAGATCCTCAATATTTTTACTGGGCTGCACATCATCTGAGATAGTGTAGTTACTTTGATATGGTGATTTTAAAAAAAAAACATTACAGGCCATATGATTTAACTGTTTTCCAAAACGCCAATAAGATTTAAGGAAGGCCACTCATCCATCTCTACATTCTCTCATTCCTCCTTTGTTTCTCTATGATCTGAGGGTGATATCAAGTGCATTTTCAAGGAATATTCATGGCAAAATCTATTTTTATCTTTTTTATCGACCCCTCATTCATTCAAATTTTATTTTTGGAAATTTAATTTAATAATTTGATGGTGATTTCCCTGGATCATGGTGAAATCATCCAAGAATGTTGGGGATTTTTCCCAAATTAGCTAAAGGGTGTCCCAAGAGGATGGTTTCAATCCACTGCACACTGTTTTGATTAAGGTATGTTACCCTATGACTTTTCTTATGGATTTTGATGAATCTTGGTGAAATTTACCTTTATAATGATCATTTAATCTTGTGATTTTTCTCATATTTCATAGAGGAGGACTCAAGACATTGTCCACACATTTTCCATTGAGAATCTATTGGAGGTAAGTCATTGACCAAATTTTATCTAGGGATTTGGACTTAATTGGATTAATTTGGTGATGACCTCAGTGTCATGTGTTTGGTATTTTTCATATAATTTTTTTGAAGGTGTGTTACAAACCTCCCATGTGTGATTGGATGTGGTTTTAGTGATAAAATGTCACTAATGAGTTTTCAACAATCCTACCTATTTTAATTAATTTAGTTAATTAATTTTAATTTGTTATAACTAATCATTTGGTATGTATGAGCATGAGATAGGGCCTCATATGGATGAATAGTATATGTTTGAGCTAATACAGACCATGAAATCTTCAGGTAGTGAGTTTCTTGTCTGTGATATAAAAGGGAAAGGATCTATATTGAGGTAGGTGGTCCTTATGATTTTTCCATATAGTTTATATAGTTAATTATGATTTTGAGATTGTTGGATCGGGTTATACCAAATATACACAAGAGGGGGGTGAATTGTTTGTATTAAAATTTCTTTGTGAGATCATGATATGTCCTTTTAACTTTATCAGAATGACTAAGAAATGAAAAATAAATAGCAAAGGATGCATGATGTATAATGGTTCGGGGAACAGAAGGCCCCTAGTCCACTCCACCAATGCTCTACTCCACGAGATTGGGGATTTTAACTATCTGTTGCTCTTATCAACAGACCATTCCACAAATGAGTGCAGACAGTTGGCACCTTTACAACTTTAAGGAAAAACAGAGCCTTTTGATTCATACACAAAACCAAACACACAACTTAGTATGAGAATCCGGTCACTCAAAGTAAAAGATTATATGTACTTTGAAATACTTTCCAGTTGTTCTTAACAATTGCAACATCACACAATTCACCTCTGATGGATCATCATCTTCAGAATGAATTATCTTCAAGTAGAAGAGTTCTGAGTCGATCTGGTTGTAGTATATCATGAAATATAATTCGAAACTTTAACAACAGTCAATTAAAAAAAGATATTCGATGTATAATTGGTGAATCCTCCATCGTGTTTCTTCTTCTTCAGAAAACAGAGTTTAATAGATCATGGTAGCATCAGATCTTTAAATATCAAATGTCTCTGTAAACTATAACAGTAAAAAAAACTCAAGAATATGTTATTATCTCTTTCACAATGAGCTTTATCATATCCAATATAATTAAAATTAATACAGATATATATAATAAAGACAATCATTTTCCTTTCAAATTTAGATCCACAAAAATCGCCTATAGAATCACGATATTCAAATATTTGAATAACAGAGCAGTCGTAACTCCCCTTAAAATTTTCGAAGAAAATTTCCTCTTAAACTGATCCTTTGAATCATAAATAAATGGCTTTGAATTAGTCAAAGACGTGCTTTATATCTGGGATTTTAATCTAGCTTGAAATCAGCCTGATAATCCGCATAAATACCGTTACTCGATAAAGCTGAGTTTGAAACTCTGACGCCAAACATAGGGTTGAACTGCATAGCATACATTCTCTGAACATAAGTTTCACAACATAAGGTTGATCTCAAATGCAAGTTTGATCACAAACGTAAGGTTTATCATATATGTAAGGTTGATTACAAATGTAAGGTTGATCATCCATACTTTTCTCTTCAACTTTAAAATGTACAGTACATAATCCATACTTTTATCAGCTTCTAAACGAAAGGTAAATGATCCAACATAAGATTGTTTACAAAAGTAAGGTTGATGAACCATAATTGTGAGAAACAAACTAGACGTTCCAAACTAATGTAGGATTATTCTTCCACAATTTTCTGATATTCCAAATATAAGGTTCCTTCTAAATGTAGGATTCTTCTTCCATAATTTTCTGATAACATAAGTGATAGTTCTCATCCTTACGCTATGCACCTCAACGTAGGGTATGAACAGTGTTTTTAGAACACGCTAAAGTGATTTTCAAAGACGTAGAGTATGAACATTGTTTCCAGAACATGATAATTTTATTTATTAACACAATGTCAAATATTTCACATGGATTAAAACACTTAAATATTATTTCAAAATAGAGAAATAAATATTATTAATTTCTTGAAATATAATCAAAGTAAAATCATTAGAATAAACAATAAGGGTATTTGTGAACATCAAAATAATCATAAAAAGACAGAGTATTGTTGAAAACCACACTTGCTCAACAATCACCCCCTTTTTTATGATCACAAAACCCATGAAATAACCAATAAAATCACCTTACAAAAGTAATTGCATATAATTTAGAATTTTGAAAAGATAAAAACAATATTTTATTTTAACAAAATTATTTCTTAATTTTTATATTTTATCACTCTTTATAAAGTAAAACAATATCTCCTCCTTTATAAATAAAGAATTTTGTGTCTATCCAAAAAAAATTTCCCAAAAAATATGTTGTATTTATCCATATTTCTCCCCCTTTTTGTGATATCAAAAAGAATGATATAAGAAGGAATATAACACATTTTAATATAGCACTGAACTTAAGTAAATGCTATGATAAAATAGTTATCAATATTTGAATCTGGATTACTCGCATTCTAACATAGACAGTATAGTAAAACAAATTAATGACACATAAACCTATGATTCAAATATATGTTATTGAAAATATAATTACAATTATAGTAATGACAATAAGAATCATGGTTGGGCTAAAAAGGTTTGAGGAACAGGTTTCAACACCTTTGAATGATTTCCTTGAGCTCTGACATCTGTAGTCTCAACCTTTTCATCAGTCCACCGCCTAACTGGACTATGAGATCTCTTCGTTCCTGATTCAGATGGATGTCTTCAATTAAATTGACTCTGAAAAACTCATGTAACCTCTTCCTTTTCTATGAAAAGAGTTAACTTATTAGTGAAATGATTTGGAAAAAACTCTAATTCTAGGTTCATTTGAAGTCAACTTGTCAAAAAGAAACTTATGATTGTCCAACAATAGAGATAAAGTAAAACTATTGCATTGAAGGTCCTAGAGTCTATCATTCATATTGGTCACAGATGCTGTAATGGCCTAAAATATTCTGATCAAATTAGGTGAAGGACCTGATGCACTGGCTTCACTATGTCTGACAGCTGTGAATTGTTTCTCCATGAAAGATTTAAACTCTAGTAAATATGACTTCATCACCATTTCAGATTTGATATTTTCAACTTCAGCCAACATTTACTTCTTGAAATTTTCGAATTTTTTCTTAGAAATAGAACTAGATTGCAGTCTTTGAAATTTCATATGTTCCTTTTATAATGATCTTCTTAAAGAATCATTTTTGGCTTGAACTGTATTTAATTTTCAGATTAACTACTCCACATAATTATTATCAGAATCAGAGGCACCTTGTTCTTGATTCTCAGTCTAAGATTCCACTATATTTATCAGTGCTATAGGTAGGGATTCAACATTTGACTTCTCTTCTTCCTTCCTTTGTACTAGATTCTCCACTGATTTTTCCTTTGAGTCCTTTCCTGACTCATCCACAGAAAAATATTCACCAATAATTTCCATTTAAATTTCAGAAAGGTTCTCTGCTTGATTCATATTCACAGGTTCTTGCCCATCCTGGGAATCCTCTTCAATGAGTTCTTCTAGTGATGGATCCTCTAAAATAGATCCCTCTTGGGATAATTCCTCTATAAAAATATCAACAGGCTGTAATTTTTCAGATCTATCCACTTCAACTTCTCCAAAATTTTCAATAGTTAGATGCACAATTTATTTTTCTACTTGAGGAGTCACCTCAATCTGAGAAATTTTTGGTTGATCAACTTGCTGTACTGCATATTCTCTCAGAAATCTATATCTTAGAAGATGTTAAGTTGTTCCAAAATTTTCTTGAACATGTTTCTTATCAACTTGAGCTACTCTTTTCCTTCTCCTCTGAAGTCCTTCTTGACTTTCCTCATTAGCAGGTGTATCAACTGTCTCAGACCGTATCCTCCTTGATACTCCACAAGTTCTAGATTTAGTTACTCTTTCCTTTGATTTTGTAGGTAGCTCTTGAGCGCTCTCTTGTTATTCTTATAATCCAACAGACATGAGTTTTCCTTTTATTTTTTACTAAAATAAACCAATATTTCTTAGTGTTCTAGCATTAAAGATGTTGCTATAGTGGCATCTCACACGGGCATCCACCAACCTTATCATATCTGTCTTAAATAAAATCTTTGAAATAAACCTTCCAAAGGGATATAAGTTCATACTCACTTCTGGTTGGCAGCAGTAATGGAGATATCTCCCCATATATCTCAGAAAATTCAATTTAATATCACTCATAAATAAAAACATTATGTACATATCAGGGTACAATATTTCTCTCTCTAACATTCTGGGTGCAATACCTGTTTGCAAAAATTTAACAAAAATCTTTTGGTCATGCTCTAGATATTTCACTAAATTATTCCTTATGTTTGTAGAGCCAAACAGAAAGGACATAATGTCCTCAAGATTATGGAAATTATCACCAATATTCTTTAAATCAAGCACATTCACCTTAGCCCAGTTGGTGAGGTATCCTTAAGTGCATCCACAAGACCCAAGTTCAAAACCAGGCAGAGGCATATTTCCAGGTACTGTAGAAGAACTATACACTGTACAGGTACTGTAGAAGAACTATACATTGTGTGGGTACTGTAGCAGGCACTGCAGCAGTTAATGTAGTAGGTACTGTTCGGTACTATAATAGCTGGAACTATTCACCTTGGGCAACCAGTTTGGGCTTGAAGTCCTTAAGGATTTCAGGCCACCCATGCCTTCGGGTTAGTAGGGATTTTGATCCACATTTAAGGACTTTGGGCTACCTCAAGGCCTTCGGGTTACATGCAGTTTCCCCAAACACACTAAAAAAGGAGCAGCCACAGAAGAGGATTCAGAGCAGGTGCACTCCTAAGAGCAGAACCAAATGGATTTTTCAGAATGAGAGGGTATGACTATGCCATTGGGATCAGCCTGTGATTGCATGGGAAGCATAGCCAGACAACCATGTGAATGTGGAGAGCTACTATCATGATGAAGATGCTGGGGAGGGGCAGTTCCTTGTATATAGTCTGGTTGAATTCCCTAAGACCTTCGGTTCATGTAATCTCCTAAGCCTACGGGCCATGTAATCTCTAAGCCTATGGGCCTTATAAGGGTTCCCCCTCATCCCTTGAAGGGGGGGGGGGTTATCAAAAATCAATAAAAATAATGGCCTTTAGTGTATTCGGGCTTTAAATAAAAATGGAAAACTCCCTCATGAGGGAAGTTAAAAAATTTAGCTTTCTCTAAAGACGAAATCGAAAAATCTATATCCTCAATCTTAGCTATTGTTGAATCTTCATCTTCTTTCAGACTGAAATGAACTGATTTAAAAAAGGGATGAAGTTCTACCTCATATAGAAACTCCTTATAGTCTCTATTGAAGGTTTTCTCGAGTTTCTGAAATGCTAGGGCTTGCCTCAGCATCTGATCTATCTGGTAAAACCATTCCAGATCGATCACTTTTCCTTGCAAAATATTTTATTCTATCAAGAGATATCACTTGGCATTGCTAGTTTCTAGCTCATTAGTCCTTTTGGTTTTTGACATTGCTATCACATATTTTTTAAGGTTTGAAAAGCTAGGGTTTTGAAGGTTTGGGTGTGGGAAGAGTAGAATGGTAGATGTTCTCGAGGTTTTGAAGGGTTTTAAGAAAATGAACGATTTTGGAATTGGAAGCAGTTTCTGACATCCTTGATTCTTGTTTCATTATGTACATAGTAATTATTACATTATTTAAAAGTAAATACTTATGTGACAAAAGTTTAAAGTAGAACTGACGAAATTTTTAAATTAATAAAGGTAAGTAATAATAAAAAATAATAATAATAATTAAAATAAACAATTTAAAATAAAAAAAAATCATTTAAAAATAAATAAACCTATCCCCCCTTTATAAAATCAATCCTTGCAGTGGGAATTAGTTTTGTAAAAATATCATCTAATTAAATTTCAGTGCTTAAAAATTCTAAGAATATATCCTTTTTAAGAACATGATCTCTTAGAAAGTGATGCATGATATCAAAATGCTTAGTTCTAGAATGATTAATAGGTTTTTTTGAAATATTTATAGCACTAGTATTATCACATAAAATAGGTGTATTATTAAAATTTATTCCAAAATAAATAATAGTGTTTTTCATCCACAAAACTTGTGCACATAAACTGCCAACGGATACATATTCTTCTTTGAATGTTGATAGAGCAACTGAGTGTTGTTTCTTACTAGACCATGACACCAAGGAATTTCCTAAAAAGCAACATGTCCCTGAGGTGATTTTTTATCTAATCTATAATTTCCAAAGTCTTCATCTGAATAAGAAATTAAATTAAAATCTGAAGTTTTTGGATAGAGAAGAGATTGAAAAATAGTTCCTTTTAAATATCTAAAGATTCTTTTGACAACACTTATGTGAGATTCTTTAGGATCATATTGAAATCCAGCACAAAGACACACTGAATACATTATATCTGGACTACTAGCAGTAAGATATAATAAACTACCAATCATACCTCTATATAACTTGTTGTCAACTGATTTTCCAGTTTCATCCAAATCAAGTTTTATATTAGTACACATAGGAGTTGAATATGTCTTGCTGTTTTCAAGACCAAATTTCTTTAGTAAATCAATAATGTATTTTCTTTGATTTAAAACATTTCTATAGTCTTTTTGATAATTTTTAAGTCCTAAAAAGAAATTTAATTATCCCATCATACTCATTTCAATTTTTTTTGCATTAAAATAGAAAACTCATGACAAAGTTTTTTATTTGTTGAACAAAAAATTACACCATCAACAAAAATTTTAACCAGTAAAATATTAGAGTTAACAGTTTTCGTAAACAATTTTGGATCTGCCCTCCCAATAGTGAAATTATTTTTAAAAGAAAAGAGGTTAATCTTTCATACCAAGCTCTAGGTTCTTGTTTAAGGCCATAAAGAGTTTTATTAAGTTTAAAAACAAAATATAGTTTTTGTGAATTATCAAAACCATGAGTTTTCTCAACATAAACTTCCTCCAATACGTAACCATTTAAAAAGGAAGACTTGACATCCATCTTAAATAATTTAAAGTTCATATGACATGCATAGGCTAAAAGGATCCTAATGGCTTCTAGTCTAGATACAGGTGCAAAGGTCTCATCATAATCTATATCTTATTCTTGATTATAAACTTTAGCTACTAGTCTTTCTTTATTTATAGTTATTATTCATTGATCATCTTTTTTATTTCTAAAGACCCATTTGGTTCCTATAATTGGATAGTTCTAAGGTCTTTCAACTAAATTCCAAACTTCATTTCTCTTGAATTGATTTAGTTCTTCTTACATTAATATAATCCAACTTTCATCAACTAAGGCTTCTTCTAATGACTTAGGTTCTAATTGGGATAGAAAAGAAGATAATTCAACAAGATTTCCTACATTTATTTTGGTTTTTATTCCAGTGTCTAGGTCTCCTATAACAGTTTCTAAAGGGTTATTCTTTAGGGTTCTATATTTTCTAGGTAGTACACTATTAGGTTCTTCAGTGTCATATTATTCTGAACTAGAATGAATTTTATTTACATCTTTTTCAAAATCATCTTTTAAGTTCTCATGTATCATTTTATAAGTATAGTCAGATTCATCAATTTGGTCTTTCCTTTTCTCAAAGGGATCATATTCACCAAATTTCACATGAACTGATTCTTCAATAATACTTGAATTTTTATTAAAATCTCTATAAGCTTTCTAAATAGTAGAATATCCTAAGAAAATGCCTTCATCATATTTTGGATCAAACTTACCAAGATTGTTCTTGGTGTTTAAGGTGTAAAGCTTGCATCCAAAAATTTTAAATTAATTTACATTAGTTTTTTTTTATTATAGAGTTCATAGGGTTTCTATTTTAAAAAAGGTCTAATTAAAACTCTATTCATTATATAATAGGCTGCACTTATAGCTTCTTCCCAGAAATAGGTAGGAAGACCGTATTTATTTAGCATAGTCCTAGCCATTTCTTGAATAGTCCTATTTCTTCTTTTAACAATTTCATTTTTTTGAGGAGTTCTTGGTGTAGAGAAGGTGTGTTTAATACCCATATTTTAGCAGAAGGAATTAAATTACAGATTCTGAAATTCTCCACCATGATCACTTCTTAATGAAATTATTTTTGAATCTTTTTCATTTTAAACAGCTTTTCAAAAACTTTCAAATATAGTAATAGCTTCATTTTTATATTTTAGAAAATAAATCCTAGTAAATCTAGAATAGTCATCAACTAAAACAAATACATATAATTTACCAGATAATATTGCTATAATTAAAGGTCCAAAAAAATCCACGTGGATAAGTTCTAGAGGTTTAGATGTAGCAATTTTTTTAGAAGATTTGAAGGATGATTTGTGCTACTTGACATGTTGACATCCAAAATAGAATCTATCACTTTCAAATTTGAGACAAGGAAAATCAGAAACTAATTGTTTGTTAGATAACTTTTGTAAAGAATATATATTGAAATGTCTAAGTCTTATATGAATGATCCATGATTCATTTATCTTAGCAGTTAAGGAATTTACTTTTTGTATACAAAAGGAATTTAAGTCCAGGGTTTAAACATTATCAGTTTTGGGTGATCTAAATTTAAGCAATTTATCTTTAAAAACAGAACAACAGTTATTAGAAAAACTAACAAAATAACCATCATCACAGAATTGAGAGATACTTATCAGGTTGTGTTTCAATCCTTGTACATAAAGTACTTTATTGATTGAGAATACTTCTGGATCTCCAACTCTTCTAATGACAATAATATTACCTTTTGCATTGTTACCAAATGTGACTAGACCACCATCCTTTTGAGTTAGTGTTCTAAAATTTGATGAGTTTCCACTCATATGTTTGGAGCAGCCACTGTCCATATACCATATTTCAGTTTGGCTTTTGTGACCTTCTTCCTGCAATGGAATTTATACAAGGATTTTTTTGGTACCCATATTCTATTGGGTCCCGTAGTGTTATCTAGAAAGGACATGGGAATATAGACTTGCTTTGTTTTTCTATAATCAATATAATCTTATAAACTGCTTGCAAAAAAGGATCTCTTAATCCCACTTATTTGTGGTTTCATTAAATAATATTTTTTAGATATGTGACCTTTTTTTCCACAATAGTTACAAATTTTACCTTTTGTATTTGGGAAAAAATAGTTCTTATACAGTTTAGGTTTCTCACCTTTACTACATATTCCATATCTTTCTTTTTTAATCACATTCTTTCCAAGTATTTCATTTAGTGTATTTTCTCCTTTTTTAAAAATAAGAGTTGCAATTTTATGTTTCTACTTTTGTTTGTAGTGTTTTTATTTTAGTTTCATTATCTGTACAGTTTGTGTTTGATGAGTTATATTTTTCAATTAACTCTTGATGTTGTTTTAGAAGAGTGTTTTTTTCTCCTAAAATAGCAATATGGATATTTTTCAGTGATTTATGTTTCTTAAATAAGAAGTCATATTTATCTTCCAGCATATTACAATAGGATGCAAGTTTATTATTTGAACAACTAGAACTATAATTTTAATTAGATGAGTAATAGGATTGTACCTCATCATCTTTTGCCACAAAGCACATGTTTGCTTTCATATTTGATTCTTCTTTTTTACGAGTAAGAATTTGATGAGATGCTGGAGTCCTCAGAAACACTCCAAGTAGATTTCATTTCTATTTTGTCTTTATGCTCATAATCATTGTTTTTAAAAAATTTCTTCTTATTTTCTTCTTTTAATTAAGGAAAGTCATGTCTGATGTGACCAATCATTTTGCATTCATAGCATCTGACTTCCTTTGGTTATTTTTTTATCCTTTTTGAAGGATTTTCTGAATCCCTTCTTCTATCAATAGAATTTTCTGAACTTTCTAGATAGCTGAGCCAGTTCCATATCTGAATTTGATGAATCATAATTTCCTGATTTCACTTTGATTTCATTCTTCATTTTTTTGTTCTTACTTTTCAATGTTACTTCCAAGGTAGTATTTTATTTCTTGATAAATACTTTATGATCATTCTCTTCATCTTCCATCTCAACTTCATACATCATAAGAGTTCCAATTAACTCTATCATTGTAATATTTTTGACTGGTGATGATTTCCTAATGGTAGCCAAAATTCCATTCCATCTTGGTGGTAGTACTCTAAGAACTTTCAGGGCATGATCTGCTTGTTTGATAGGATCTCCCAAGGCAGTGACATTATTAACAATTTCTTTAAGCCTTACATTCATCTGGGAGATAATTTCTCCTTCAAACATTCTAAATGTGTCGAATTTTATTTTAGTAGTGGCATACCTCATTTGTCTGACATTGTCGGTTCCTTCATAAGTAACTACCATCATCTGCCACATTCCATAAGTCGTCATGCATTGAGATACTCTATTGAATTCATATGGTCCAAGACCAAAAATGATGGTATTTATGGATTTCAAGTTTATGTCGCACTCTGCTTCTGTATCAGCACTCCACATTTCAGTTTTCTCTGGAATCACATAGGAAGTTAGAATTTTCGAGTAGAATCTCTATCCCCTTAAATAAATGACCATCCTTGATTTCCACCATCCATAATTACCACCATTGAAGTAGGGAGATCGAACCATTAACATACCCTCTCGTGTATCATCCATTGTAATTTATATAATTCAAAAACTTTCAACTTGTTATATATTTATTAGAATAATC
This sequence comes from Viscum album, assembly GCA_963277665.1. Taxonomy (NCBI): domain Eukaryota; kingdom Viridiplantae; phylum Streptophyta; class Magnoliopsida; order Santalales; family Viscaceae; genus Viscum; species Viscum album. The sequence continues at coordinate 78,392,975 of OY728133.1, read as the reverse complement.
ACCTTCGATACCATTTGTTGGATCGGGTTATACCAAATATACACAAGAGGGGGGGGGGGTAAATTGTGTGTATTACAATTTCTTCATGAGATCATGATCTATCCTTTTAACTTTATCATAATTATTAAGAAGAGGAAAATAAATAGCAAAGGATTCATGATATATAGTAGTTCGGGGAATAGAAGGACCCTAGTCCACTACACCAATGCTCTACTCCACAAGCTTGGTGATTTTCACTATCTGATACTCTTATCAATAGACCTTTCCACAACTGAGTGTAGGAAATTTTCACCTTTACAACTTTAAGGAAAAACAGATCCTTATGGTTCATACACAGAACTGAAAACACAACTTAGTATGAGAATTTGATCTCTCAAAGAAAAAGAGTATTTGTTCTTTGAAATACTTTCCATTTGTTCTTCACAATTGCAATAACATGCAATTGATAGTAAATGGATCATCATCTTCAGAAAGAATTATCTTCATGTAGAAGAGTTTTGAGTCGATCTGGTTGTAGTATATCTTGAAATATAATTCAAAAATTTAATAATAGTCGATTCACAAAATATATTTGATGTAGAATCGGTGAATCTTCAACCGTGTTTCTTATTATTCTTCAAAAATCAGATTTTGATAGATCATGGCAGCAATAGATCTGTAAATCTTGAATGTCTCTATAAACTGAAGTAGAAAAAAAACTCAAGAATTTGTTCTTCTTATCTATTTCACAATGATCTATATCGTATCCACTATAATTCAAAATAACATAAATATATATAATAAATACAATCGTTTTCCTTTCAAATTTAGATCCACAAAAATCACTTATAGAATCGCGATATTCAAATATTTTAATAACAGAGCAGTCGTAACTCCCCTTAAAATTCTCCCTGAAAAGATCATCTCAAATAAATCCTTTGAATCATAAATAAACGGCTTTGAATCAGTCAAAGACGTGCTTTAGATTTGGGCTTTTAATCTGGCTTGAAATCAGCCTGATAATCCGCAAAAAGACTATTACTTGATAAAGTCGAGTTTGAAACTCCGACGCCAAATGTAGGGTTGAACTGCATAGAATACATTCTCTAAACCCAAGGTTCACAATGTAAGGCTGATCTCAAATTCAAGGTTGATCACAAATGTAAGGTTGATCACAAATGTAAGGTTGATTACAAACATAAGGTTGATCATCCATACATTTCTCTTCAACTTTCAAACATACGGTATATAATCCATACTTTTATCAGCCTCTAAACGAAAGTTAAATGATCTAACATAAGATTTTTTACAAAATTAAGGTTGATGAACCATACTTTTGAGAAAAATACATGACGTTCCATACTAACGTAGGATTCTTCTTCCATACTTTTATGATATTCCAAACATAATGTTCCTTCCAAACGTAGGGTTCTTCTTTCATACTTTTCTGATAACATAACTAATAGTTGTAGAGACCCAAACTTTACGTACATGGACATTAAATTACTTTTTGCGGAATACTTAATACATAACAAAATCATACACGCAAGGACCGTAATGGTTTAGTGTCTTTGGAAACTCAGAATATAATCTTCTAATCACGGTGAAAGATCTTCAACATCTCCCATAAAGATCTTCCCCCTTTTCATTTCATACCTAAAACCATTATTTAAATCCTAGGGAAAAGAAAACATTAAAAGGGTGAGGTCAAATGCTCAGTAAGGGTAAACATAGAGAACATAAAACAATCCATAAACATTTGAATGCAAAAACTTGATCATAAAATATAAACATCAAAATCTTGAGAAAAGACATAAATCTTGGAAGTACGTAAGGCATATATCATAAAGGAATATCATGAGAATAAAACATGTATTTGTGTCAAACCATTAAGCACATGATATTATTTCCATAGTATCCAAGACATTTCTTCCAAGACCGTCTTAGTGGACAATGTCCCTTTCTAAATTGAGTTCATTCCTCGTTCCAGTCCTGTAACACTGAACCATATTAACTTACCGTTCCAGCCATGTCTATCTCATGAGATATAAATCTTTACCCAATGCATTGGAGGGAGATATAGGTCCCACCCATCACATAATGAAATCATTCTTACTTGTGTCACAACATAAACCTAAATCATTCATCATAACCCAAAGAATAAAAATGGGTTTCATAAACATCATACCATCATAACATAATCCATATAAAAAATGGATAGCATTTCATCATAAGAAAAGTGAAACAATGAAAATCAAAGATATATTATACTTGAAACATACACATATTAAATAATGTCATCTTATATGGAAAATGGTTTTGATAAAACACTTGAAAAGAATTCTTGAGGAAAATATCATTTCTTCTTAAAAATCATTTTCTTTCCACAAAATTCCATGAAATTTTAAAAGAAAAGGATTTTATGGAAAAAAACATGAAATATTGTAGATTAAACTTCATGAAAATAAGGCTTTATGAAACCGTAAAAATCCGTTCATGCCGTATAAGTTAAAAAAAACATTCTCCTCGTACTTTTGTCGGAAAAGTCAAAAAGTTCCTCATGTGGTAAACAAAAGTAATTTTCCTTTCATAACATGTAGTAAATTTTAGAAATGGGTAAAAAGGGATTTAAACATACATGAAAACATTTTTAGAAAACATGAGCATGGATGGTAACAATAACCCCAGTAAATACTTACGAATAAACAATCTCGGATAAAAATGATTTTGCAAAATTATCCCTTACCTTAGGTTTGATATGCTTTGTACGTATCTGAAACTCCAGTATAATGATTTAAATAATTTCATTGACTTATTACAGAATCATATTCATTGTTATGATATCATATATGGTTCACTTATGACTTTATATTACCCGTTCCATTGTAAATTTCATATTAAAATAGCGTTTTGGGTAAAACATTTTATTTATCGTACATGTTTGGACTTGTTGTTCTTGATATTGTTACTACGTATATCATGATTCAATTACTTCCAGAATGTAAATAATGATTTATATATAATATATATTCAATATATATATATATATATAATAGATAGATAAATGAAATGAAATACACCGTTCATGGAGACAGTAGGCCGTACGTACGCATGAACGCTATTTTCTTTTCCTTATTGACTTGAATGGAAGTAAGTAGATGACATATATATATATATGTGTGTGTGTATGAATAAATCCATTAGCTTCATTATGTTATATATTTCATTATTATTCATTATATATACTTTATAATCATTCTTGATTGGTTAATCATGGAAAATGAATCTCATCGTGTTCGTGGAGACGGTAGTCCGTACGTACGCACGAGCGATGATATCATTCCCATGATCACGAAATTATATTGAAGTATATGTATAATATTTCAGAATAAATATCACTTTAAAATAACCGTATATAGTTATTTATTTACACCATTATACCCATCCATGTAAGGTGGTGGTGGAAAACAGATTACACCACGACGTGGAGACGGTATTCCGTACGTACGCACGCGTGGTGATTTCATTTTCTGTAGGATGGATAGAAGATGAAATAGGGTTGTTTCATATTTATAATAACATATCAATATATAATTAATACTTATGATATTACTTTATAATGAAACAACTAAATAAGAGGAAGTAGAAGAAGAAAGAAACTTGAAAGAGTCGGTAGAAGAGATTACCTATTCCTTGACGCACCTCCTTTAAACTTCTTCTTAGGGCACTAGAGTTGGTCTTTTGAGAAGACCAGAACCTATATGATATAACTATAGAGGTTAAGAAGAGTAATTGGCAGGGGTTTTCTGAGCTTAAAGGCTCAAAAGGGTGTGAAGAGAAGAGGGAAGGTGTGCCCTTTTTATAAGGGAGGAGAGGGACACCTTTGAAAAAACTTAAAATATTATTTTATAATAAAGTCATATTCGGTTTATAATAGATAAAAATTGATTTATTTAAAAGATAAATTAGGTATGGGTCCAAATTCTATCAACCAATATAATTTATACAATTTTAGGTTACTATTTTAATCTTATCATTTAGATTTAACTTTAAGTTAAATAATTTTACTTTTACCGTGTCTTCTTGTTTTCTTACACTATATGGTTAATAAACTTACTATAACAAGCCAAAAAAACCCCAAGTTGTTCATTATTAATATATATAACCTTATCTATGTCATTTGGCCGAACCTTATATTTTTAGAAATAAAATAACAATTATAATATTTGTTTTAAAAACTATTTTATGTCAATTTTGACACTATTTGGTAATTGTTTTTTGTGAAAATCAGAACAGCATCATTAGTTCAAACAATGTTAATTAAATCAATACTAACATGTCATATTAACCTATAAAATTATTGTAATTCATAAAAACTCTCAAGTTACATTTATTTGGGTATTTATAATATCAATTATGTTAATATTTCATTAATAAGGTAATTACTGCATCATCATTGTGTCATAAATAAATTAAATTATTTAAGTTCTAAAAATTATAAATAAAATAAAATTACGTAGGAAATCTTTTTTATCTTTCTAATTAATATTTATAGTTGAATTTAGCTTATGTATAACCCTATATTTAAAATGTTTTAGTTATTAAACTTTGATTTTAACTATTTTAACTCTTCTTTACATAAAATAATAATAAATTTCCTAAACTAATCCAAGTGGACCTAAATGGTCATATTTTTTTCCTAAGGTTGTTTTTGGTCGAATTACACTTATCCAATAGAATTAGGACATGTATTAGGGTAATAATAATATCATTTTTACCCTTAATTACCCTATTTACTTTTAACTGTGGTGAAAAAAGTAAAAAGTTACTATTCACCAAAAATTATTTTTATCTTATTGAAGCACATTTTAATACTTGATATTAACTAGGTCTCTCAGATTTTTGAAATTCCACTCACAGAAGTGGTAAAATTAAGATTTATGTAAATTTTTAAATTCTCCTAGGAGGTGGGTAAATGACGGTGAAAAGTTCAATAAAATTTTTATATATCTAAAATTATTATAAAATGACTACAAGGAGTTACATTGAACTTATATAGGTATTATGTATCAATTTTTACCTAAAATAAATTTAAATAAAATAAATAATTATATAAATAAAAAGTCGGTTTTTAAATAGTAACCCAATGTTTTCACTATTCATCAAAAATTGAAAGTTTTCAGAAAAATACCAAAAATTCACCCTAGGATAATTTTGATATTCTGAATCCAAAAATGAAGTCCCTAAAATTTATAAAATTTCAAAAAGTGGATATTACAATTCATAACGGCTAGTTTATATAACATATCGTTGTTCAGTGAAACTCGGTATTGCGTACAACACACACTATCATGGAAGGTCGTGATTGCGTGTAATGCAAGCCAAGTTAGGGATGCGTGTAGTGCAATATCCTTTTGGTGTAGAGTATAACACAAGACATCAATGAAATTAAAAAGTATATTTTTCATAAAATCTCAGGGTGTTACATTTTACCCCCCTTAAAATGAATTTCGCCCTCAAAATTCCTCGGGGGTTATAAATGGTTTATTACTTGAGAGTTTCTTTCATAGAAACCCACATTATAAAAAGGAATAATAAAACTTCATTTTAAAAAGGGAAGTTAGAATCATAATAGTCACCCAATGTAACTCAGCACTGGGTTTCCACATAGAAAAACATAGGTGAAAATATGGATATGGAAGAGAAATATAACCATGAACTTCTGATGAAGAGTGGTAGAGGAAATGGCTATGAAAAAGACAACAATAACAAAGCCATAAATTTGTGATGATCTAAGGTACCATATAATTCATCAGATATAAGGTCACTAGGACAACATTTTTGGTTTTCAAGATCATTTCCCTAAAGTTGAAGAAATTGGAATTAGAAGAAATACATTCTTGATTTTGGTACAATATCACCGTTGGTCATTCCTTGGACAATTTCTACTTCATCTGTTGAATTTGTATTTGTGAAGTGTTAGTAGATCATGTGATAGAACAATGGGTCATTCCATATGTCTCAAACAAAAGGTTAGAAAAAGTTATCAAAAATACATTAGTCTATCTATAGTGAGATTAATCGTACATGGTTCCTAAAATGGAATTATACTTCATATATCATACTGCTTAATATAATAAAACCAATTTCTACTTACCAGGGACTTCTTGTAGGCCAGTGGTATGCGATAAAGGCCTGTAGTATGTTAGTTGTGGGTTCGATTCCCACAGCCTTGTCCGACGCGACGGGTTGTCACTCATCCTATGGGTTGTCCATTTTCAAAAACTATACTATTATAACATTCCAGAAATAATATCTAATTTTTTTTATCCTTAAACAATACTATATGATGTCCAACATAATCCATTCAAATCTTTAGGCTTATCCAAAATACATATATCCTATCTCATAGTATAATGAATAGGATTACTTGAAATGTCACATAACAAGAACACGAATACCATCATTTATCCCCCATATATAATAAGATATATCTTGTTGGTCACATTCCAAACATGTGAATACCTTAATCATGTATTCTTTTAAAGCATGAATTACCATAGAACTTTAGTGAAAACATGAGTGCTGTCAAAAGTTAAATCTTTCCACATACCAAAATCTCAAAATTCTATTTACTCAAACCATGAAATCACTTAGTCCTTATATCAATCATGAGCTCATGAATACTATCAAACATATTATTTTCTACTTATCCATTCATTATGCGCATATCATCTGCTTTCCAAAATATTTGAATCACTTTTCATTGTTACCAATACATAGATATTCCAAAATTCCACGATTCCATAAATGAGATTCCATGATACTATTTTTAAATCCCATTACATAAACACTTAATCATTACACAACATCATTTTCATACACAACATCACTAATAGTGATTGCATGTGACTTCCCTTTATCCTTTTCCTTAAGAGGTTTATCACGTTGATCATCATTAACCCTTGTATTAGGGCATTGATTATCATAATGCCCCATTTCCTTGTACTTGAAGTATTGAAGTGTTTGTGGTGAGTTCTATGCAGTCTTTTCTTTATTCACATCATTAGCAACCCTTTTTCCATTACTTCGGCACTCAGCTGCTCGATGACCTTCTTTTCCACACTTAAAACATTTTCTAGTCCCTTTAAGACAATATCCACCATGCTTTTTTCCACACTTTGAGCATAAAGAAACATTCACCTTCTTTTCACCATTGTTCTGAGGTTTTTCCTTGAACTCCATATTTTTTTCTTGTCAAAACCATGAGATGGACATGTTACACCAACTTCCAATTCTACCTTGACAGCACAACGCACAATTTCGTAATATCTACCAAAGTCTCTTATAGCTAATGCCATTCGAAGACTTAGTTTTAATCCACTGAAAAATAGATCAACTTTACTTTCAGGTTGGATGATAAAACCAGATGCATACCTTGCAAGTCTTGTAAAATTCTCTTTTTATATACCAACAGATTCATTATCCTTCTTATTAAGCTCAAGGAACTTCTTTTCCATCTTTGTTCGAAGAATACGAGGGAAGTACTTACTGAAAACAAGTTCTTGAACTCGTCCCATTCCATGGATTAAATTTTATATTGGGGACTTTTATTCTTAATTAGAGTCCACCACTGGTCTGCTTCACCTTCTAGACGGTAAATAGCTAGAATGAATTTATCATGTTCTGAACAACGAAGTTCAGAAACATGTTTTCAATGGTATTGATCCATTGTTCAGTAACAAGTGGATCAGAAAACCCATTGAAAGAAGGTGGATGTTGTCTCATGAAGGACTAAATAAAATAATGTTCCCTTTTCTGCTCATTTGGAAGTCCAGAATGATTCATAGCTTGTGTAATTATAGCAATAAGATTTTTCACTCCATCTCCCATCACATTTGGTTGTTCAGGAGGAAAATCATTGTATTGTCCATTACATTGATCAAAACGGTTCCTTTGGGTTCCATCCATCATCTAAAACCCAAAAATAATAGTGTGATAGGAAAAATCATGCTAGGAAAACAACATAATAAAGGTGGATTACCTTCAATATCTAACATCATAGGTTTAGTTCTAATATCGTTACCATAATTCTAGGACTATAACCTATACTTATACTTAACCTTAGGGACATCCTTAGACATACCTTAGAAATATCTCAAGGGATCTCACTAATGTTTTCGCATTCTAGTTTCCAAAGGTTAACTAAACCTTTCCTCTGATACCAACTGTAGAGACCCAAACTTGACATACACGGACATTACATTACTTTTTTCAGAATAATTAATACATAACAAAAACAGACATGCATGGACCATAACAGTTTAGTGTCTTTGGAAACTCAGAATATAATCTTCTAATCGTGGTGAAAGATCTTCAACATCTCCCATAAATATCTTCCCCTTTTTCTTTTCTTACCTAAAACTTTTCATTAAATCCTGGGGAAAAGAAAACATAAAAAGGGTGATCTCAAATTCTCAGTAAGGGTAAACATAGAGAACATAAAACAATCCATAAACATTTGAATAGAAAAACATGAACATAAAATCTAAACATCAAAATCTTGAGAAAAGACATAAATCTTCAAAGTATGTAAGGCATATATCATAAAGGAATAGCATGGGAATAAAACATGTATTTTTGGAAAACCATTAAGCACATGATATGATTTCCATAGTAGCCAATTCATTTCTTCCAAGACCATCTTAGTGGACAAAGTCCCTTTCTGAATCGAGTTCACTCCTCGTTCTAGTCCTGTAACACTGAACCATATTAACTTACCGTTCTATCCATGTATATCTCATGAGATATAAATCTTTACCCAATGAATTAGAGTGAGATATAGTTCCCACCCATCTGATAATGAAATCATTCTTACTTATGCCACAACATAAACATAAATCATTCATCATAACCCAAAGAATAAATATGGATTTCATAAACATCATCCCATCATAAGATAATCCATATAAAAAAATGGATATCATTTCATCATAAGAAAAGTAAAACAATGTAAATCATAGAGATATTATACTTGAAACATACACATATTAAATAATTTCATCTTAGATGGAAAATGGTTTTGATAAAACACTTGAAAAGAATCCTTAAATAAAATATCCTTTCTTCTTAAAAATAATTTTATTTTCAAAAAATGCCATGAAATTTTAATAGAAAAGGATTTTATTGAACAAAAACATGAAATCTTGAAGAGTAAACTTCATGAAAATAAGGCGTTATGAAACTGTAAAAATCCGTTCATGCCGTATAAGTTAAAAAAACATTCTCCTCGTACTTTTGTCGGAAAAGTAAAAAAGTTCTTCATGTGGTAAACCAAAGTAATATTCCTTTCATAACATGTAGTAAATTTAAGAAATGGATAAAAAGGGATTTAAACATACATGAATTTTTTTTATAAAACATGGGCATGGATGGTAACAATAACCCCAGTAAATACTTAGGAATAAACAATCTCGGACAAAAATGAGATTGCAAAATTATCCCTTACCTTAGGTCCGATATGCTTCGTATTTATCTGAAACTCCTGTATAATGATTTAAATAATGTCATTGATGTATTAAAAAATTATATTCATTGTTATGATATCATATATGGTTCACTTATGACTTTATATTACCCGTTCCTTTGTAAATTTCATGTTAAAGCAGCGTTTTAGGTAAAACATTTTATTTATCGTACGTGTTTGGAATTGTTGTTCTTGATATTGTTACTACATATATCATGATTTAATTACTTCCAGAATTTAAATCATGATTTATATATTATATATATTCAGTATATATATATATAATAGATAGATAAATGAAATGAAATACAATGTTCATGGAGACAGTAGGCCGTACGTACACATGAACGCTGTTTTCTTTTCCTTATTGACTTGAATGGAAGTAAGTAGATGGAATATATATATATATATCTATGTGTGTGTGTGTACATAAATAAATTAGCTTCATTATGTCATATATTTCATTATTATTCATTATATATACTTTATAATCATTCTTGAATGGTTAATCATGGAAAATGAATCTCATCGTGTTCGTGGAGACGGTAGTCCGTACGTACGCACGAGCGATGATATCATTCCCATGATCGCGGAATTGTATTGAAGTGTATGTATAATATTTAAGAATAAATATAACTTTAAAATAACTATATATATTTATTTATTTACACCATTATACCCATCCATGTAAGGTGGTGGTGGAAAACAGATTTCACCACGACGGGGAGACGGTATTCCGTACGTACACACACGTGGTGATTTTGTTTTTCGTAGGATGGATAAAAGATGAAATAGGTTTGTTTAATATTTCTAATAACATATAAGTATATAAGTAATACTGATAATATTACTTTATAATGAAACAACTAAATAAGAGGAAGTAGAAGAAGAAAGAAACTTGAAAGAGTCGGTAGAAGAGATTACATCTTCCTTGACGCACCTCCTTTAAACTTCTTCTTAAGGCACTAGAGTTGGTCTTTTTAGAAGACTAGAACCTATATGATATAACTATAGATGTTGATAAGAGGAATTGTCAGCGGTTGTATGATCTTAAAGGCTCAAAAGGGTGTGAATAGAAGAGGGAAGGTGTGCCCTTTTTATAAGGGAGGAGAAGGGCACCTTTGGAAAAACTTAAAATATTATTTTATAATAAAGTCATATTCGGTTTACAATAGATCCAAATTGATTTATTTTGAAGATAAATTAGGGATGGGTCAAAATCCTATCAAACAATAGAATTTATAAAAGTTTAGGTTACTAATTTAATCTTATCATTTAGATTTAACTTTAAGTTAAATAATTTTACTTTTACCGTGTCTTCTTGTTTTCTTACACTATATGGTTAATAAACTTACTATAACAAGCCAAAAGAACCCCAAGTTGTTCAATATCAATATATATAACCTTATCTAAGTCATTTTACCAAACCTTAGATTTTTAGGAATAAAATAACAATTATAATATTTTTTTAAAAACTATTTTATGTCAATTTTAACACTATTTGGTCATTGTTTTTTGTGAAAATCATAACGACATGATTAGTTCAAACAATGTTAATTAAATCAACGATAACATGTCATATTTACCTATAAAATTAGTTTAATTAATAAAATGTCTCAAGTTACATTTATTTGGGTATTTATAATATCAATTATGTTAATATTTCATTAATAAGGTAATTACTGCATCATCATTGTGTCATAAATAAATTAAATTATTTAAGGTATAAAAATTATAAATAAAATACCATTATATAGGAAATCTTTTTATATTTATAATTAATATTTATAGTTGAATTTTTCTTATGTATAACCCTATATTAAAAATGCTTTAGTTATTAAACTTTGATTTTAACTATTTTAACTCTTCTTTAAATAAAATAATAATAAATGTCCTAATCTAATCCAAGTGGACCTAAATGGTCATATTTTATTCCTAAGGTTGTTTTTGGTCGAATTAAACTTATCCAATAGAATTAGGACATGTGTTATGGTAATAATAATATCATTTTTACCCTTAATTACCCTATTTACTTTTAACCGTGGTAAAAAAAGTAAAAATCCACTTTTCACCAAAAATTATTTTTATCTTATTGAACCAAATTTTACTCCTTAATATTAACTGGGTCTCTCGGATTTTTTAAATTCCACTCACAGAAGCGGTAAAATTAAGTTTTATGTAAATTTTTAAATTCTCCTAGGAGGTGGGTAAAAGACTGTGAAAAGTTCAATAAAATTTTTATATATCTAAAATTATTATAAAATGAATCCAAGGAATTAAATTGAACATATATAGGTATTATGTATCAATTTTGACCTAAAATAAATTTAAATAAAATAAACAATTATTTAAATAAAAAGTCGGTTTTTAAATAGTAACCAAGTGTTTTCACTATTCATCAAAAATTGAAAATTTTCAGAAAAATACCAAAAATTCACCCTAGGATAATTTTGATATTTTAAATCCAAAAATGAAGTCCCTAAAATTTATAAAATTTCAAAAATTGGGTATTACAATTCATAACGGCTAGTTTATATAACATATCATTCTTTAGTGAAACTCGGTATTGCGTAAAACACACGCAATCGTGGAAGGTCGCGATTGCGTGTAATGCAAGACAAGTTAGGGATGCGTGCAGTGCATGCTCCTTTTGGTGTAGCATACAACACAAGATATCAATGAAATTAAAAAGTATATTTTTTATAAAATCTCGGGGTGTTACATTCTACCCCCCTTAAAATGAATTTCTCCCTAGAAATTCTTCAGGGGTTATAAATGGGTTATTACATGAGAGTTTCTTTCATAGAAACACACATCGTAAAAAGGAATAATAAAACTTCATTTTAAAAAGGGAAGTTAGAATCATAATAGTCACCCAATGTAACTCAACACTGGGTTTCCACATAGGAAAACATATGTGAAAATATGGATATGGAAGATAAATATAACCATGAACTTCTGATGAAGAGTGGTAGAGGACATGGATATGAAAAAGACAACAATCACAAAGCCATAAATTTGTGATGATCTAAGGTACCATCTAATTCATCAGATATAAGGGCACTAGGACAACAATTTTGGTTTTCAAGATCATTTACCTAAAGTTGAAGAAATTGGAATTAGAAGAAATACATTCTTGATTTTGGTACAATCTCACCCTTGGTCTTTCCTTGGAAAATTTCCCCTTCATCTATTTAATTTGTATTTGTGAAGTATTAGGAGATCATGTGATAAAACGATGGGTCATTCCATCAATCTCAAACAAAAGGTTAGAAAAAGTTATCAAAAATACATAAGTCTATCTATAGTGAGATTAATCGTATATGGTTCATAAAATGGACTTATACTTCATATATCATACTACTTAATATAATAAAACCAGTTTATACTTACCAGGGACTTCCTGTAGGCCAGTGGTATGCGATAAAGGCCCCCCGTATGTCAATTGTGGGTTCGATTCCCACAGCCTTGTCCGACGTGACGGGTTGTCGCTCATCCTATGGGTTGTCCTTTTTCTAAAACTATACTATTATAACATTCCAGAAATAATATTTAATTTTTTTTATCCTTAAAAAATACTATATGATGTCCAACATAATCCATTCAAATCTTTAGGCTTTTCCAAAATACATATGTCCAATCTCATAGTATAATGAAAATGATTACTTGAAATTTCACATAACAAGAACGCGAATACCATCATTTATCCCCCATATATAATAAGATATATCTTGTTGGTCACATTCCAAACATGTGAATACCTTAATCATGTATTCTTTTGAAACATGAATTACCATAGAACTTTTGTGAAAACATGAGTGCTGTCAAACATTAAATCTTTCCACTTACCAAAATTTCAAAATTCTATTTACTCAAACCATGAAATCAATTAGTCCTTATATTAATCATGAGCTCATGAATACTATCAAACATATTATTTTCTACTTATCCGTTCATTATGCACGTATCATCTACTTTCCAAAATATTTGAATCACTTTTCATGGTTACCAATACATAGATATTCCAAAATTCCTCGATGCCATAAATGAGATTCCATGATACTATTTTAAATCCCATTACATAAACACTTAATCATTACACAACATCATTTTCATACACAACATCACTAATAGTGATTGAATGTGACTTCCCATTATCGTTTTCCTTAAGAGGTTGCTCACGTTGATCATCATTAACCCTTGGATTAGGGAATTGATTATCATAATGCCCCATTTCCTTGTACTTGAAGCATTGAAGTGTTTGTGGTGAGTTCTCTAAAGTCTTTTCTTTATTCACATCATTAGAAACCCTTTTTCCATTACTTCGACACTCAGATTCTCGATGAACTTCTTTTCCACACTTAAAAAATTTTCTAGTCCATTTAGGACAATATCCACCATGCTTCTTTCCACACTTTGAGAATAAAGAAACATTCACCTTCTTTTCACCATTGTTCTGTGGTTTTTCCTTGAACTCCATCTTTTGTTTCTTGTCAAAACCATGAGATGGATATGTTACACCAACTTCTAATTCTACCACGATAGCACAACACACAATTTCTTCATATCTACAGAAGTCTCTTATAGCTAACTCCATTCAAAGACTTGGTTTTAAGACACTGAAAAATCGATCAACTTTACTTTCAGGTTGGATGATAAAACCAGATGCATACCTTGCAAGTCTTTTAAAATTCGCTTTGTATATACCAACATATTCATCATCCTTCTTATTAAGCTCAAGGAACTCCTTTTCCATCTTTGTTCGAAGAATTTGAGGGATGTACTTACTGAAAAACAAGTTCTTGAACTCGTCCCATTCCATGGATTCAATTTCATCTTGGGGCCTTGTATTCTTAATTAGAGTCCACCACTGGTCTGCTTCACCTTCAAGATGGTAAACAGCTAGAATTACTTTATCATGTTCCGAACAACGAAGTATGGAAACATCTTTTCAATGGTATTGATCCATTGTTCAGCAACAAGTGGATCAGAAGACCCATTGAAAGAAGGTGGACGTTGCCTCATAAAGGACTCAATAGAATATTGTTCCCTTTTCTACTCATTTGGAAGTCCAGAATGATTCATAGCTTGTGTAAGTATAGCAATAAGATTTTTCACTCCATCTCCCATCAAATTTGGTTGTTCAGGAGGACAATCATTGCATGGTCTATTACATTGATCAACACGGTTCCTTTGGGTTCCATCGATCGTCTAAAACCCAAAAATAATAATGTGAGAGGCAAAATCATGCTAGGAAAACAACATAATAAAGAGGGAGTACATTCAATATCTAACATCATAGGTTTAATTATAATATCGTTACCATAATTATAGGACTATAAACTATACTTATACTTAACCTTAGAGACATCCCTAGACATACCTTAGAAATATCTCAAGGGATCTCACTAATGTTTTCGTATCCTAGTTTCCAAAGGTTAACTAAACATTTCCTCTGATACCAACTACAGAAACCCAAACTTGACATACACGAACATTACATTACTTTTTTAGGAATACTTAATACATAACAAAAACAGACACGCAAGGACCGTAATAGTTTAGTGTCTTTGGAAACTCGGAATATAATCTTCTAATCGTGGTAAAAGATATTCAACATCTCCCATAAAGATATTTCCCTTTTTATTTTCTTACCCAAAACCTTTCATTAAATCCTGGGGAAAAGAAAACATAAAAAGGGTGAGCTCAAATTCTCAGTAAGGGTAAACATAGAGAACATAAAACAATCCATAAACATTTGAATGAAAAAACTTGAACATAAAATCTAAACATCAAAATCTTGAGAAAAGACATAAGTCTTGGAAGTGCGTAAGGAATATATCATAAAGGAATAGCATGGGAATAAAACATGTATTTGTGGAAAACCATTAATCACATGGTATGATTTCCATAGCAGCCAAGGCATTGCTGCCAAGACCATCTTAGTGGACAAAGTCCCTTTCTGAATCGAGTTCACTCCTCGTTCTAGTCCTGTAACACTGAACCAGATTAACTTATCATTATAGCCATGTCTATCTCATGAGATATAAATCTTTACCCAAGGAATTAGAGGGATATATAGGTCCCAACCATCTCATAATGAAATCATTATTACTTGTACCACAACATAAACATAAATCATTCATCATAACCCAAAGAATAAAAATGGGTTTCTTAAAAATCATCCCATCATAACATAATCCATATAAAAAATGGATATCATTTCATTATAAGAAAAGTGAAACAATTTAAATCATAGAGATATTATACTTGAAACATACACATATTAAATAATTTCATCTTAGATGGAAAATGGTTTTGATAAAAAACTTGAAAATAATTCTTATAGAAAATATCCATTCTTCTTAAAAATCATTTCTTTTCACAAAATGCCACGTAATTTTAAAAGAAAGGGATTTTATTGAAAATAACCATGAAATATTGTAGAGTAAACTTCATGAAAATAAGGCGTTATGAAAACATAAAAATCCGTTCATACCGTATAAGTTTAAAAAAACATTCTCCTCGTACTTTTTTCGGAAAGGTCAAAAAGTTCCTCGTGTGGTAAAAAAAAGTAAGATTCCTTTAATAACATGTAGTAAATTTCAGAAATGGGTAAAAAAGGCTTTAAAAATACATGAAAATAGTTTTAGAAAACATGGGCATGGATGTTAACAGTAAACCTAGTAAATACTTACGAATAAACAATCTCGGATAAAAATGAGATTGCAAAATTATCCCTTACCTTAGGTCCGATATGCTTCGCACGTTTCTGAACCTCCTATATAATTATTTAAATAATTTCATTGACTTATTACAAAATCATATTCATTGTTATTATATAATATATGGTTCACTTATGATTTTATATTACCCGTTCTTTTTTAAATTTCATGTTAAAGCAGCGTTTTTGGTAAAATGTTTTATTTATCGTACGTGATTGGACTTGTTGTTCTTGATATTATTACAACTTATATCATGATTTAATTACTTAAAGAATTTAAATCATGATTTATATATCTTATATATTCAGTATATATATATATAACAGATATATAAAGGAAATAAAATACACCATTCATGGAGACGGTAGGCCGTACGTACGCAAGAACACTGTTTTATTTTCCTTATTGACTTGAATGGAAGTAAGTAGATGACACAAACACACACAGATATATATATATATATATATATATATATATGTATACATAAATCCAGTAGCTTCATTATGTCATACATTTCATTATGATTCATTATATATACATTATAATCATTCTTGAATGGTTAATCATGGAAAATGAATCTCATCGTGTTCGTGGAGACGGTAGTCCGTATGTACGCACGAGCGATGATATCATTCCCATGATCGTGGAATTTTATTTAAGTGTATGTATAATATTTCAGAATGAATATCACTTTAAAATAACCATATATAGTTATTTATTTACACCATTATACCCATCCATGTAAGGTGGTGGTGGAAAACAGTTTACACCACGACGGGGAGACGGTATTCCGTACGTATGCACACGTAGTGTTTCGCATCCTTGTTTCCAAAGGTTAACTAAACCTTTCCTCTGATACCAACTGTAGATACCCAAACATTACATACATCGACATTACATTACTTTTTGCAGAATACTTAATACATAACAAAAACGGACACACAAGGACCGTAACAGTTTAGTGTCTTTGGAAACTCGGAATATAATCTTCTAATCGTGGTGAAAGATCTTCAAAATCTCCCATAAATATCTTCCCCGTTTTCTTTTCTTACCTAAAACCTTTCATTAAATCATGGGTAAAAGAAAACATAAAAAGGGTGAGCTCAAATTCCTAGTAAGGGTAAACATAGAGAACATAAAACAATCCATAAACATTTGAATGCAAAAACTTGAACATAAAATATAAACATCAAAATCTCGAGCAAAGACATAAATCGTGGAAGTACGTAAGGCATATATCATAAAGGAATATCATGAGAATAAAACATGTATTTTTGGAAAACCATTAAGCACATGATATGATTTCCATAGTAGCCAAGGCATTACTGCCAAGACCATCTTAGTGGACAAATTCCCTTTCTGAATCGAGTTCACTCCTCGTTCCAGTCCCGTAACACTGAACCAGATTAACTTACTGTTCCAGCCATGTCTATCTCATGAGATATAAATCTTTACCCAATTCATTATAGGGAGATATAGGTCCCACCCATCTCATAATTAAATCATTCTTACTTGTGCCACAACATAAACATAAATCATTCATCATAACCCAAAGAATAAAAATGGGTTTCATAAACATCATCCCATCATAACATAATCCATATAAAAAAATGGATATCATTTCATCATAATAAAAGTGAAACAATGTAAATAATAGAGATATTATACTTGAAACATACACATATTAAATAATTTCACCTTAGATGGAAAATGGTTTTGATAAAACACTTGAAAAGAATTCTTAAGGAAAATATCCTTTCTTATTAAAAATCATTTCTTTTCACAAAATGCCATGCAATTTTAAAAGAAAAGGATTTTATTAAAAATAACCATGAAATCTTGTAGAGTAAACTTCATGAAAATAAGGCGTTATGAAACCATAAAAATCTGTTCATGTCGTATAATTTTAAAAAAACAGTCTCCTCATACTTTTGTCGGAAAGGTCAAAAAGTTCCTCGTATGGAAAAAAAGTAATATTCATTAAATAACATGTAGTAAATTTCAGAAATGGGTAAAAATGGATTTAAACATACCTGAAAACATTTTTAGAAAACATGGGCACGGATGGTAACAATAACCCTAGTAAATACTTACGAATAAACAATCTCAGATAAAAATGAGATTGCAAAATTATCCCTTACCTTATGTCCGATATGCTTCATACGTATCTGAACCTACTATATAATGATTTAAATAATGTCATTGACTAATTAAAAAATTATATTTATTGTTATTATATCACATATGGTTCAATTATGAATTTATATTATCCGTTCTTTTGTAAATTTCATGTTAAAGCAGTGTTTTGGGTAAAACGTTTTATTTATCGTACGTGATTGGACTTGTTGTTCTTGATATTATTACTACTTATATCATGATTTAATTACTTCCAGAATGTAAATAATGATTTATATATCATATATATTCAGTATATATATATATATATAACAGATAGATAAATGAAATGAAATACACCATTCATGGAGACGGTAGGCCGTACATACGCATGAACGGTGTTTTCATTTCCTTATTGACTTGAATAGAAGTAAGTAGATGACATATATATATATATGTGTGTGTGTGTGTGAGTGTTTGTGTGTATACATAAATCCAGTTGCTTCATTATGTCATATATTTCATTATTATTCATTATATATACATTATAATCATTCTTGAATGGTTAATCATGGAAAATGAATCTCATCGCGTTCATGGAGACGGTAGTCCGTACGCACGAACGAGCGATGATATCATTCCCATGATCTTGGAATTGTATTTAAGTGTATTTATAATATTTTATAATCAATATAACTTTACAATAACCATATATAGTTATTTATTTACAACATTATACACATCCATGTAAGGTTGTGGTGGAAAACAGATTACACCACGGCGTGGAGATGGTATTCCGTACGTACACACATGCGGTGATTTCATTTTCCGAAGGATGGATAGAAGATGAAATAGGGTTGTTTAATATTTATAAAAACATATCAGTATATAATTAATACTGATGATATTAATTATAATGAAACAACTAAATAAGAGTAAGTAAAAGAAGAAAGAAACTTGAAAGAGTCAGTAGAAGAGATTACCTCTTCCTTGACGCACCTCCTTTAAAATTATTCTTAGGGCACTAGAGTTGGTCTTTTCAGAAGAAGAGAACCTCAAGGATATAACTATAGAAATTTAGAAGAGGAATTGGTAGGGGTTGGTTGAGTTTCATGGCTCAAAAGGGTGTGAAGAGAAGAGGGAAGGGGTGCCCTTTCTATAAGGGAGGAGAGGGGCACCTTTGAAAAAACTTAAAATATTATTTTATAATAAAGTCATATTTAATTTATAATAGATTAAAATTGATTTATTTTGAATCTAAAGTGGGGATGGGTCTAAATCCTATCAAACAATAGAATTTAGACAAGTTTAGGTTACTATTTTAACCTTATCATTTAGATTTAACTTTAAGTTAAATAATTTTACTTTTACCGTGTCTTCTTGTTTTCTTACACTATATGGTTAATAAACTTAATATAACAAGCAAAACTAACCCCAAGTTGTTCATTATTAATATATATAACCTTATATAAGTAATTTGGCTGAATCTTAGATTTTTAGGAATAAAATAACAATTATAATATTTGTTTTAAAAACTATATTATGTCAATTTTGACAGTATTTGGTAATTGATTTTTTGTGAAAATCATAATAGCATTATTAGTTCGAGAAAAGTTAATTAAATTAATAATAACATGCCATATTAACCTATAAAATTATTTTAATTCATAAAAAGTCTCAAATTACATTTATTTGGGTATTTATAATATCATTTATGTTAAAATTTCATTAATAGTGTAATTACTGTATCATCATTGTGTCATAAATAAATTAAATTATTTAATGTCTAAAAATAATAAATAAAATAAAATTATGTAGGAAATCTTTTTAGCTTTCTAATTAATATTTATATTTGAATTTATCTTATGTATAACCCTATTATAAAAATGTTTTAGTTATTAAACATTGATTTTAACTATTTTAACTCTTCTTTAAATAAAATAATAATAAAAGTCCTAATCTAATCCAGGTGGACCTAAATGGTCATATTTTATTTCTAAGGTTGTTTTCGGTCGAATTACACTTATCCAATAGAATTAAGACATGTATTAGGGTTATAATAATATCATTTTTACCCTTAATTACCCTATTTACTTTTAACCGTGGTAAAAAAAGTAAAAAGTTACTATTCACAAAAAATTATTTTTATCTTATTGAATGAAATTTTAATACTTGATATTAAACATGTCTCTCAAATTTTTGAAATTCCAGTCACATAAGCGGTAAAATTAAGTTTTGCGTAATTTTTCAAATTTTCCTAGGAGGTGGGTAAAAGACGGTGAAAAGTTCAATAAAATTTTTATATATCTAAAATTATTATAAAATGGATCCAATGAATTACATTGAACTTATATAGTTATTATGTATCCATTTTTAACTCAAATTAATTTAAATAAAATAAATAATTATTTAAATAAAAATTAGGTTCTTAAATAGTAACCTAGTGTTTTCACTATTCATAAAAAAATGAAAGTTTTCAGAAAAATACCAAAAATTCACCCTAGGATAATTTCGATATTATGAATCCAAAAATAAAGTCTCTAAAATAAATAAAATTTCAAAAAGTGGGTATTACAATTCATAACGGCTAGTTTATATAACATATCGTTGTTTAGTGAAACTCAGTATTGCGTACAACACACACTATCATGGAAGGTCACGATTGAGTGTAATGAAAGCCAAGTCAGGGATGCGTGTAGTGCAAGTTCCTTTTGTTGTATCAAACAACATAATACATCAATGAAATTAAAAAGTATATTTTTCATAAAATCTCGGGGTGCTACATTCTACCCCCCTTAAAATGAATTTCGCCCTCAAAATTCTTCGGGGGTTATAAATGGTTTATTACTTGAGAGTTTCTTTCATAGAAACCCACATCGTAAAAAGGAATAATAAAAATTCATTTTAAAAAGGGAAGTTAGAATCATAACAGTCACCCAATGTAACTCAGCACTGGGTTTCCACATAGGACAACATTAGTGAAAATATGAATATGGAAGAGAAATATAACCATGAACTTCTGATGAAGAGTGGTAGAGGATATGACTATGAAAAAGACAACAATCACAAAGGCATAAATTTGTGATGATCTAAGGTACCATCTAATTCATTAGATATAAGGGCACTAGGACAACATTTTTGGTTTTCAAGATCATTTCCCTAAAGTTGAAGAAATTGTAATTAGAAGAAATACATTCTTGATTTTGGTACAATATCACCGTTGGTCGTTCCTTGGACAATTTCCACTTCATCTGTTGAATTTCTATTTGTGAAGTGTTAGCAGATCATGTGATAGAACGATGGTTCATTCCATCTGTCTCAAACAAAAGGTTAGAAAAAGTTATCAAAAATACATAAGTCTATCTATACTGATATTAATCATATATGGTTCCTAAAATGGACTTATACTTCATATATCATATTTCTTAATATAATAAAACCAGTTTCTACTTACCAAGGACTTCCTGTAGGCCAGTGGTATGCGATAAAGGCCTGTCGTATGTCAGTTGTGGGTTTGATTCCCACAGCCTTGTCCGATGCGACGGGTTGTCGCTCGTCCTATGGGTTGTCTTTTTTCTAAAACTATACTATTATAACATTCCAGAAATAATATCGCATTTTTTTATCCTTAAACAATACTATATGATTTCCAATATAATCCATTCAAATATTTAGGCTTATCCAAAATACATATGTCCAATCTCATAGTATAATGAAAATGATTACTTGAAATGTCACATAACAAGAATGTGAATACCATCATTTATCCCCCATATATAAAAAGATATATCTTGTTGGTCACATTCCAAACATGTGAATACCTTAATCATGTATTCTTTTGAAACATGAATTACTATTGAACTTTAGTGAAAACATGAGTGCTCTCAATAGTTAAATCATTCCACATACCAAAAATCTCAAAATTCTATTTACTCAAACCATAAAATCACTTAGTCCTTATATCAATCATGAGATCATGAATACTATCAAACATATTATTTTCTCTTTATCCATTCATTATGCACGTATCATCTGCTTTCCAAAATATTTGAATCACTTTTCATGGTTACCAATACATAGATATTCCAAAATTTCACGATGCCGTAAATGAGATTCCATGATACTATTTTTAAATCCCATTACATAAACACTTAATCATTACACAACATCATTTTCATACTTAACATCACAAATTGTGATTGCATGTGACTTCCCTTTATCCTTTTCCTTAAGAGGTTGCTCATGTTGATCATCATTAAACCTTGGATTAGGGAAGTGATTAGCATAATACCCCATTTCTTTGTACTTGAAGCATTGAAGTGTTTGTGGTGCGTTCTCTGTAGTCTTTTCTTTATTCACATCATTAGAAACCATTTTTCCATTACTTCGACACTCAGATGCTCTATGGCCTTCTTTTCCACACTTAAAACATTTTCTAGTCCCTTTAAGACAATCTCCACCATGCTTCTTTCCACACTTTGATCATAAAGAAACATTCACCTTATTTTCACCATTGTTCTGAGTTATTTCCTTGAACTCCATATTTTGTTTCTTGTCAAAACCATGAGATGGAAATGTTACACCAACTTCCAATTTTACCATGATATCACAACACACAATTTCTTCATAGCTACAGAATTCTCTTATAGGTAATGCCATTCTAAGAATTGGATTTAAGCCACTGAAAAATTGATCAACTTTACTTTCAGGTTGGATGATAAAACTAGATTCATACCTTGAAAGTCTTGTAAAATTTGCTTCATATATACCAAAATATTCATCATCCTTCTTATTAAGCTCAATGAACTCCTTTTTCACCTTTGTTCAAAGAATACGAGGAAAGTACTTACTGAAAAACAAGTTCTTGAACTCGTCCCATTCCATGGATTCAATTTCATTTTGGGGCCTTGTATTCTTAATTAGAGTCCACCACTGGTCTGCTTCACCTTCTAGATGGTAAAAATCTAGAATGACTTTATCATGTTCCAAACAATGAAGTACGGAAACATCTTTTCAATGGTATTGATCCATTGTTCAGCAACAAGTGGATCAGAAGACCCATTGAAAGAAGGTAGGCGTTGCCTCATGAAGGACTCAATAGAATATTGTTCCCTTTTCTGCTCATTTGAAAGTTTATAATGATTCATATCTTGTGAAAGTATAGTAATAAGATTTTGAACTCCATATACCATCACATTTGGTTGTTCAGGAGGACAATCATTGCATTGTCCATTACATTGATCAACACGGTTCCTTTGGGTTCCAGCCATCGTCTAAAACCCAAAAAGAATAGTGTGAGAGGCAAAATCATGCTAGGAAAACAACATAATAAAGGGGGAGTACCTTCAATATCTAACAAATTAGGTTTAATTATAATATCGTTACCATAATTCTAGGACAATAACCTATACTTATACTTAACTTTAGGTACATCCCTAGAACTTCCTTAGAAATATCTCAAGGGATCTCACTAATGTTTTCGCATCCTAGTTTCCAAAGGTTAACTAAACCTTTCCTCTGATACCAACTCTAGAGACCCAAACTTTACATACACAAACATTACATTACTTTTTCGGAATACTTAATCCATAACAAAAATAGACACGCAAGGACTGTAATAGTTTAGTGTCTTTGGAAACTCGGAATATAATCTTCTAATCGTGGTGAAAGACCATCAAAATCTCCCATAAATATCTTCCCCGTTTTCTTTTCTTACCTAAAACCTTTCATTAAATCATGGGGAAAAGAAAACATAAAAAGGGTGAGCTCAAATTCCTAGTAAGGGTAAACATAGAGAACATAAAACAATCCATAAACATTTGAATGCAAAAACTTGAACATAAAATATAAACATCAAAATCTCGAGCAAAGACATAAATCGTGGAAGTACGTAAGGCATATATCATAAAGGAATATCATGAGAATAAAACATGTATTTTTGGAAAACCATTAAGCACATGATATGATTTCCATAGTAGCCAAGGCATTGCTGCCAAGACCATCTTAGTGGACAAATTCCCTTTCTGAATCGAGTTCACTCCTCATTCCAGTCCCTTAACACTGAACCAGATTAACTTACTGTTCCAGCCATGTCTATCTCATGAGATATAAATCTTTACCCAATTCATTATAGGGAGATATAGGTCCCACCCATCTCATAATGAAATCATTCTTACTTGTGCCACAACATAAACATAAATCATTCATCATAACCCAAAGAATAAAAATGGCTTTCATAAACATCATCCCATCATAACATAATCCATATAAAAAAATGGATATCATTTCATCATAAGAAAAGTGAAATAATGTAAATAATAGAGATATTATACTTGAAACATACACATATTAAATAATTTCACCTTATATGGAAAATGGTTTTGATAAAACACTTGAAAAGAATTCTTAAGGAAAATATCCTTTCTTCTTAAAAATCATTTCTTTTCACAAAATGCCATGCAATTTTAAAAGAAAAGGATTTTATTAAAAATAACCATGAAATCTTGTAGAGTAAACTTCATGAAAATAAGGCGTTATGAAACCATAAAAATCTGTTCATGCCGTATAATTTAAAAAAAACAGTCTCCTCATACTTTTGTCGGAAAGGTCAAAAAGTTCCTCGTGTGGAAAAAAAGTAATATTCATTTAATCAAATGTAGTAAATTTCAGAAATGGGTAAAAATGGATTTAAACATACCTGAAAACATTTTTAGAAAACATGGGCATGGATGGTAACAATAACCCTAGTAAATACTTACGAATAAACAATCTCAGATAAAAATGAGATTGCAAAATTATCCCTTACCTTATGTCCGATATGCTTCGTACGTATCTGAACCTCCTATATAATGATTTAAATAATGTCATTGACTAATTAAAAAATTATATTTATTGTTATTATATCACATATGGTTCAATTATGAATTTATATTATCCGTTCTTTTGTAAATTTCATGTTAAAGCAGCGTTTTGGGTAAAACGTTTTATTTATCGTACGTGATTGGACTTGTTGTTCTTGATATTATTACTACTTATATCATGATTTAATTACTTCCAGAATGTAAATAATGATTTATATATCATATATATTCAGTATATATATATATATAACAGATAGATAAATGAAATGAAATACACCATTCATGGAGACGGTAGGCCGTACGTACGCATGAACGGTGTTTTCATTTCCTTATTGACTTGAATGGAAGTAAGTAGATGAAATATATATATATATATGTGTGTGTGTGTGTGTGTGTGAGTGTTTGTGTGTATACATAAATCCAGTTGCTTCATTATGTCATATATTTCATTATTATTCATTATATATACATTATAATCATTCTTGAATGGTTAATCATGGAAAATGAATCTCATCGCGTTCATGGAGACGGTAGTCCGTACGCACGCACGAGCGATGATATCATTCCCATGATCTTGGAATTGTATTTAAGTGTATTTATAAAATTTTAGAATCAATATAACTTTACAATAACCATATATAGTTATTTATTTACAACATTATACACATCCATGTAAGGTTGTGGTGGAAAACATATTACACCACGGCGTGGAGATGGTATTCTGTACGTACACACATGCGGTGATTTCATTTTCCGTAGGATGGATAGAAGATGAAATAGGGTTGTTTAATATTTATAAAAACATATCAGTATATAAGTAATACTGATGATATTACTTTATAATGAAACAACTAAAGAAGAGTAAGTAGAAGAAGAAAGAAACTTGAAAGAGTCAGTAGAAGAGATTCCCTCTTCCTTGACACACCTCCTTTAAAATTATTCTTAGGGCACTAGAGTTGGTCTTTTCAGAAGAAGAGAACCTCAATGATATAACTAGAGAAATTTAGAAGAGGAATTGGCAGGGGTTGGTTGAGTTTCATGGCTCAAAAGGGTGTGATGAGAAGAGGGAAGGGGTGCCCTTTCTATAAGGGAGGAGAGGGGCACCTTTGAAAAAACTTAAAATATTATTTTATAATAAAGTCATATTTAATTTATAATAGATTAAAATTGATTTATTTTGAATCTAAAGTGGGGATGGGTCTAAATCCTATCAAACAATAGAATTTAGACAAGTTTAGGTTACTATTTTAACCTTATCATTTAGATTTAACTTTAAGTTAAATAATTTTACTTTTACCGTGTCTTCTTGTTTTCTTACACTATATGGTTAATAAACTTAATATAACAAGAAAAACTGTAACACCCCAAGATTTTATGAAAAATATTATTTTAATTTCATTAATGTCTTTTGTTGTATTCTACACCAAGATTACCTTGCGCTATACACAACACCGTATTAGCTTGCAGTATACGCAACACTATTCTTGGACCGTGTTACACACAATTTTGATAATAGTTATTCTACGAAACATTGAGTATATATATATATATATATATTAAATGTATAAATGAAATATGGTTGGATTCTGTTATACGAAACAACGAAGGATTCTTTCACAACACGCAACCCTGACTTGGCTTGCATTACACGCAATCGCGACCTTCCTCGATAGCGTGTGTTGTACGCAATACCGGGTTTTAATAAACAATGTTATATTATTATAATATTGTCATGAACTAGCCCTTATGAATAGTATTAACTAAATTTTGAATTTTATAACATTATTATTCATCTTACACATTTTCTAGAACATGATATAAGAACAAAATAAATTTTTCGGGTAAAAAAAGTATTTTTCAAAAAATGCAGTTTTGCCGCCTTTTGATGGCGCACCCACATTAAATATAGTTTTTGACATGTTTATAAGTTCAATTTGACAAAATAAAATTCTTTTTTGGAATCAAGAAATAAAAATTTACTTTGGATAAATTTTTCATATTATTCTGGTAACTTTCACATTTTAATGAATAGTAAAAACACGCTATATTTTAATTAAAAACAACTTTTTTCATCGTAATATCTTATGTGGTTAAATTATAATATTGAATGGTTTTAAAGTATAAATAGAATATATTTTTACCATTTAATATAATGTATGTCATTAGCATTGATTTTACCTTGAATTCGTAGGTTAAATCAATTCAATCTTTTGCAATGTTTTAAACAAAAACCCGTTTTTATTCGACAACGAGATTAATTTTAATTTAATTTCTGAAACTTCTGTGTATTGAATTTCAAAAAATGGATTCCATATTTGGAATCAGTGGGTACAAATTATGTTAATAGGCTACTTTTTATTTTTGGGAATTATGAATAGTAACTACGGTAAATTTTATTTACCATAATTAAAGGTAAATCGGGTAATTAAGGGTAAATATAATATTTTAAAATTACCCTAACAAATTTCAAAATCCTATTGGATGACTAAAAGTCGACCCATATCACCTAAGGGTCGGATTAGATTCATTTAATTAAATTTTGTCAATGAAAATAATTTAATTATTTTTAAAACCAAAGAATGTGACAACATGTCACTTTCTTAAATCTTATAAGTATAATAATTTTAATCTAGTGATAAACTTCATGAAACTTCAAACATAAATAGTCTCCAGAAAGATAATACAATTATCTACATCATAGGAATTTATTTAGAATTTTTAGGGATTAAATAATTATCATTTATTATGACACATAGATGATGCAGTAATTGTCTTATTAATGAAATATTGACATAATTGATGTTATAAACACCAAAATAAATGTAATTTGAGACTTTTTATTAATCCCACTAATTTTATAGGTTCCTATGATATATTAGTGTTGATTTAATCAACTTGGTTCGAACATATAATTCTGTTATGACATTCACAAAAATCATATATCAAATAGTGTCAAAATTGACACAAAATAGTTTTTAAATCAAATATTATATTAATAATTGTTATTTTATTCCTAAAAATCTAAGGTTCGGCCAAATGACTTAGATAAGGATATATATATATTAATAATAAATAATTTGGGGTTCTTTTGGCTTGTTATAGTAAGTGTATTAACCATATAGTGTAAGAAAACAAAAAGACACGGTAAAAGTTAAATTATTTAACTTAGAGTTAAATCTAATTGATAAGGTTAAAATAATAACCTAAACTTGTCTAAATCCTATTGGTTGATAGGATTTCGACCCATCCCCACTTTAGCTTCGAAATAAGACCCTTTGGAACCATTATAAACTGATCTTGACATTAATATAAAATAATATTTTGAGGTATTCCTAAGGTGCCCCTCTCCTCCCTTATAAAAGGACACCTCCTCCCCCTCCTCCTCACACCAATTTGAGCACTCAAGCTCATCCAACCCCTGCCAAAATCTCTTCTCCACTTCCCTAGAATAATCCTAGAGGTTCTGGTCTTCCTCAAAGACCAATTTTAGTGCCCTAAGAGGAGGTCTCAAAGAGGCGCTTCAAAGAAGAGGAGGTTCGGACACTTACGAAGAAAATCGGACCTAAGGTAAGGGAAATATCACAATCTTATTTTTATCCGAGATTGTTTATACTTTAGTATTTACTGGGGTTTATTTTATCATCCACATCCATGTTTCCCCAATATGTAATATTTATATCCTTCTACAATAGTTTATATCCAATTTTACCCTTCGGTAAGTTTTTTGTAAAAGATATGAAAGGAATCTTTTGTCGTTTTTCATACGAGGTACTTTTTGACTTTTCTGACAAAAGTACGAAGAATGTTTTTTTAACTTATACGGCATGAATGGATTTTTAAAACATTATTTCCAAGAAACTTCCTTTACAAGTTTTTAAGTTTATTTTTAATCAACTTCTTTTATTTTAAAGTCGTATGACATGTTATGAAAGGAAAAATGTTTTTGAAGTAGAAAGGATATTTTCCTCAAGAATGGAGTTTAAGTATTTTATCAAAATTATTTTCCATATAAGATAATAAAAGGGTTCTTTTTTTTATCCCTATTATTACATTGATTTGATTATGTTGTGAGGGAATTATTTTTATGAAGTCATTTACCTTATATGATTTATTTTATGATGTCATGATGTTTCAAGAATCCCATTTTTGTTACATGTGTTATGCGATGATGTATGATTTATGATTATGTGGCACACATAAGAAAGGATTCATTATGAGATGGATGGGACCTATATCTCCCTCCAATGCATTGGGTAAAGATTTTATATCTCATGAGATAGACATGGCTGAAACGGTAGGTTATACCGGTTCAGTGAAACAGGACTGAAATGAGGGTTACTCGATTCAGAAAGGGACTTTGTCCACTAAGATAGTCTTGGCAATGAGTCTTGACTAACAAGAAATGATTCTCTATGATTATGTGTGAATGCCACAAAGTTTCATGTTTTAAATTATGATTATTGTGATTTCATTTCACTACTATGATTTATCCCATGTTATGAAATTATGCTCTCTTTTGCAGGTTAAGATTTCCAAAAGTTATGTTCTTATGAATATGATGTGATTGATTTTCTTTTGTTTACCCTTACTGAGCATTTGAGCTCACCCTTTTATGTTTTCTTTTCCCCAAGATATAAATAATGGTTTTAGGTAAAAAAAGGGAAGATCTTTATGGGAGATATTGAGGATATTTCACCAGGATTAGAAGATTACGTTCCGAGTTTCCAAAGACACTAAACTATTACGATCCTTGCGTGTGTGTTTTTGTTATGTACTAAGTATTCCGTAAATGTAATGTAATGTCAATGTACGTCAGGCTCCGGGTCTCTACAGTTGGTTTCAGAGGAAAGGTTTAGTCAACCTTTGGAAACTAGGATGCGAAAACGTTAGTGAGATCCCTAGAGATATTTCTAAGGTATGTCTAGGGATGTCCCTAAGGATAAGTATACGTATAGGATATAGTCCTAGAACTATGGTAACAATATTAGATTAGACCAAAGATGTTAGATATTGAAGTTACTCCCTATTTATTATTATTTTTGCCTCTCACACTATTCTTTTTGGGTTTTAGACGATGGCTGGAACCCGAAGGAACCGTGTTGATCAATACAATGTACAATGCAATGATTGTCCTCCTGAACAAACAAATGTTTTGGGAGATGGAGTGCAAAATCTTATTTCTATACTTACACAAGCTATGAATCATTCTGGACTTCCAAATGAGTAGAGAAGGGAACAATATTCTATTGAGTCCTTCATGAGGCAACATCCACCTTCTTTCAGTGGGTCTTCTGATCCACTTGTTGCTGAACAATGAATCAGTACCACTGAAAAGATATTTTCAGTTCTTCAATGTTCTGAACATGATAAAGTCATCTTAGCAGTATATCGTTTGGAAGGTGAAGCTGATCAATGGTGGAATCTTATCAAGAATACGAGGCAAAGAGATGAAATTGAGTCCATGGAATGGGACGAGTTCAAGAACTTGTTTTTCAGTAAGTACTTCCCTCGTATTCTTCAAACAAAGATGGAAAAGGAGTTTCTTGAACTAAAGCAAAAGGATGATGAATCTGTTGGTATATACAAAGAGAATTTTACAAGACTTTCAAGGTATGCATCTGACATTATCATCCAACTTGAAAGTAAAGTTGATCGATTTTTCAATGGCTTAAAACCAAGTCTTCGAAGGGCATTAGCTATAAGAGACTTCAGTAGCTATGAAGAAATTGTGCATTGTGCTATCAAGGTAGAAATGGAAGTTGGTGTTACATATCCATCTCATGGTTTTGACAAGAAACGAAAGATGGAGTTCAAGGAGAAATCTCAAAATAATGGTGAAAAGAAGATGAATGTTTCCTTATGCACAAAGTGTGGAAAGAAGCATGGTGGAGATTGTCTTAAAGGGACTAGAAAATTTTTTAAGTGTGGAAAAGAAGGTCATTGAGCATCTGAGTGTCGAAGTAATGGAAAAAGGGTTTCTAATGATGTGAATAAATCAAACACTGCAGAGAACGCACCACCAACACTTCAATGCTTCAAGTGCAAGGAGATGGGACATTATGCCAATAAATTCCCTAATCCAAGGGTTAGTGATGATCAACATGAGCAACAACTTAAGGAAAATGACAAAGGGAAGTCACATGCGATCACAATTGGCGATGTTGAATATGACAACGATGTGATGGAATGATTAAGTGTTTATGTAATGGGATTCCAAAATAATGTTGTATCATGGAGTATTGGAATATCTATGTATTGGTCTAATGTGGTATTCAAAGTGATTGAGATATTTTTGGAAATAAGACGATATGCGCATAATGAAGGGAAAAAGAGAAAATGAAATGTTTAACAGTATTCATGAGCTCATGATTGATACAAGGACTAAGTGATATCATGGTTTGAGTATAAAGAATTTTGAGGATTTTGGTATGTGGAAGGTGTTAACTTTTAACTGCATTCATGTTTTCACTAAGGTATTCAAGAGAATACATGATTAAGGACTTTGAATGTTTGGAATGTGACCAAAAAAACATATCTTATGATATATGGGGATAAGCGATGGTATTAAATATCTGGTAATCGTTTTCACTATGTTATGAGAGTGGAATGGATTATGTTGGACATAAGTTAGTATTGTTTAAGAATAGATTTTTTTTTGATATTATTGATGGGATGTTATTGTAATATAGTTTTAGAAAAAGGACAACCTGCAAGACGGGCGACAACCCATCGCGTCGGACAAGGCTGTGGGAATCGAACCCACAACCGAAGTGCGACTGGCCTTTATCGCCTACCACTGGCCTACAAGAAGTCCCTGTTTAGTAGAAACTAGTTTTATTATATTAAGCAGTATGATATATGAAGTATAAGTCCATTTTAGGAACCATATGTGATTAATCTCACTATAGATCGACTTATGTATATAATTTTTGCTAACCTTTTGTTTGAGACAGATGGAATGACCCGTCATTCTATCACATGATCTGCTAACACTTCACGAATAACAAATTCAACTTCATTTATTTAAGAGATGAAGTGGAAATTGTTCAAGGCATGAACAACAGTGAGATTGTACCAAAATAAAGAAAGTATTTATTCTAATTCAAATTTTCAACTTTAGGGAAATGATCTTGAAAACCAAAAATGTTGTCCTAGTGATCTTATACCTGATGAATCAGATGGTACCTTAGATCGTCACAAATTTATGGATTTGTGATTACTGGATTTTCCATAGCCACGTTCTCTAACACTCTCCATCAGAACATGATGGTTAGATTTCTCTTCCATATCCATATTTTCACCTATGTGGAAACCCAGTGATTAGTTTATTTGGGTAACCGTTACGTTTCATACTTTTGTTTTTAAAGATAAGTTTTGGTATTCCTTTTTACGATGTGGGTTTCTATCAAAGAAAATTTCAAATAGTAAACCATTTATAACCCCGACGAATTTTGAGGGCGAAATTCATTTTAAGGGGGATAGAATGTAACACCCCAAGATTTTATGAAAAATATTATTTTAATTTCATTAATGTCTTTTGTTGTATTCCACACCAAGATTACCTTGCTCTATATGCAACACCGTATTAGCTTGCAGTATACGCAACACTATTCTTGGACCGTGTTACACACAATTTTGATAATAGTTATTCTACGCAACATTGAGTATATATATATATATATATATTAAATTTATAAATGAAATATGGTTGGATTCTGTTATACGAAACAACGAAGGATTCTTTCACAACACGCAACCCTGACTTGGCTTGCATTACACGCAATCGCGACCTTCCTCGATAGCGTGTGTTGTACGCAATACCGGGTTTTAATAAACAATGTTATATTATTATAATATTGTCATGAACTAGCCGTTATGAATAGTATTAACTAAATTTTGAATTTTATAACATTATTATTCATCTTACACTTTTTCTAGAACATGATATAAGAACAAAATAAATTTTTCGGGTAAAATAAGTATTTTTCAAAAAATGCAGTTTTGCCGCCTTTTGATGGCGCACCCACATTAAATATAGTTTTTGACATGTTTATAAGTTCAATTTGACAAAATAAAATTCTTTTTTGGAATCAAGAAATAAAAATTTACTTTGGATAAATTTTTCATATTATTCTGGTAACTTTCACATTTTAATGAATAGTAAAAACACGCTATATTTTAATTAAAAACAACTTTTTTCATCGTAATATCTTATGTGGTTAAATTATAATATTGAATGGTTTTAAAGTATAAATAGAATATATTTTTACCATTTAATATAATGTATGTCATTATCATTGATTTTACCTTGAATTCGTAGGTTAAATCAACTCAATCTTTTGCAATGTTTTAAACAAAAACCCGTTTTTATTCGACAACGGGATTAATTTTAATTTAATTTATGCAACTTTTGTGTATTGAATTTAAAAAAATGGATTCCATATTTGGAATCAGTGGGTCCAAATTATGTTAATAGGCTACTTTTTATTTTTGGGAATTATGAATAGTAACTACGGTAAATTTTATTTACCATAATTAAAGGTAAATCGGGTAATTAAGGGTAAATATAATATTTTAAAATTACCCTAACAAATGTCAAAATCCCATTGGATGACTAAAAGTAGACCCATATCACCTAAGGGTCGGATTAGATTCATTTAATTATATTTTTTCAATGAAAATAATTTAATTATTATTAAAACCAAAGAATGTGACAACATGTCACTTTCTTAAATCTTATAAGTATAATAATTTTAATCTAGTGATAAACTTCATGAAACTTCGAACATAAATAGTCTCCAGAAAGCTAATACAATTATCTACATCATAGGAATTTATTTAGAATTTTTAGGGATTAAATAATTATCATTTATTATGACACATAGATGATGCAGTAATTGTCTTATTAATGAAATATTGACATAATTGATGTTATAAACACCAAAATAAATGTAATTTGAGACTTTTTATGAATCCCACTAATTTTCTAGGTTCCTATTATATATTAGTGTTGATTTAATCAACTTTGTTCGAACATATAATTCTGTTATGACTTTCACAAAAATCATATATCAAATAGTGTCAAAATTGACACAAAATAGTTTTTAAATCAAATATTATATTATTAATTGTTATTTTATTCCTAAAAATCTAAGGTTCGGCCAAATGACTTAGATAATGATATATATATTAATAATAAATAATTTGGGGTTAGTTTGGCATGTTATAGTAAGTTTATTAACCATATAGTGTAAGAAAACAAAAAGACACGGTAAAAGTTAAATTATTTAACTTAGAGTTAAATCTAATTGATAAGGTTAAAATAATAACCTAAACTTGTCTAAATCTTATTGGTTGATAGGATTTCGACCCATACCCACTTTAGCTTCAAAATAAGACCCTTTGGAACCATTATAAACCGATTTTGACATTAATATAAAATAATATTTTGAGGTATTCCTAAGGTGCCCCTCTCCTCCCTTATAAAAGGACACCTCCTCCCCCTCCTCCTCACACCAATTTGAGCACTCAAGCTTGGCCAACCCCTGCCAAAATCTCTTCTCCACTTCCCTATAATAATCCTAGAGGTTCTGGTCTCCCTCAAAGACCAATTTTAGTTCCCTAAGAGGAGGTCTCAAAGAGGCGCTTCAAAGAAGAGGAGGTTCGGACACTTACGAAGAAAATCAGACATAAGGTAAGGGAAATATCACAATCTCATTTTTATCCGAGATTGTTTATACTTTAGTATTTACTGGGGTGTATTTTATCATCCACATCCATGTTTCCCCAATATGTAATATTTATATCCTTCTACAATAGTTTATATCCAATTTTACCCTTCGGTAAGTTTTTTGTAAAATATATGAAAGGAATCTTTTGTCGTTTTTCGTACGAGGTACTTTTTGACTTTTCCGACAAAAGTACGAAGAATGTTTTTTTAACTTATACGGCATGAATGGATTTTTAAAACATTATTTCCAAGAAACTTACATTACAAGTTTTTAAGTTTATTTTTAATCAACTTCTTTTATTTTAAAGTCGTATGACATGTTATGAAAGGAAAAATGTTTTTGAAGTTGAAAGGATATT
This sequence comes from Viscum album, assembly GCA_963277665.1. Lineage (NCBI taxonomy): Eukaryota > Viridiplantae > Streptophyta > Magnoliopsida > Santalales > Viscaceae > Viscum > Viscum album. The sequence goes on along the minus strand of OY728133.1, from coordinate 78,357,681 downwards.
TTCCTCAAGAATGGAGTTTAAGTATTTTATCAAAATTATTTTCCATCTAAGATAATAAAAGGGTTTTGTTTTTATCCCTATTATTACATTGATTTGATTATGTTGTGAGGGAATTATTTTTATGAAGTCATTTACCTTATATGATTTATTTTATGATGTCATGATGTTTCAAGAATCCCATTTTTGTTACATGTGTTATGCGATGATGTATGATTTATGATTATGTGGCACACATAAGAAAAGATTCATTATGAGATGGATGTGACCTATATCTCCCTCCAATGCATTGGGTAAAGATTTTATATCTCATGAGATAGACATGGATGAAACGGTAGGTTATACCGGTTCAGTGAAACAGGACCGAAACGAGGGTTACTCGATTCAGAAAGGGACTTTTTCCACTAAGATAGTCTTGGAAATGAGTCTTGACTAACAAGAAATGATTCTCTATGATTATGTGTGAATTCCACAAAGTTTCATGTTTTAAATTATGATTATTGTGATTTCATTTCACTACTATGATTTATCCCATGTTATGAAATTATGCTCTCTTTTGCAGGTTAAGATTTCCAAAAGTTATGTTCTTATGAATATGATGTGATTGATTTTCTTTTGTTTACCCTTACTGAGCATTTGAGCTCACCCTTTTATGTTTTCTTTTCCCCAGGATATAAAGAATGGTTTTAGGTAAAAAAAAGGGAAGATCTTTATGGGAGATATTGAGGATCTTTCACCAGGATTAGAAGATTACGTTCCGAGTTTCCAAAGACACTAAACTATTACGATCCTTGCGTGTGTGTTTTTGTTATGTACTAAGTATTCCGCAAATGTAATGTAATGTCAATGTACGTCAGGCTCTGGGTGTCTACAAAAACTAACCCCAAGTTGTTCATTATTAATATATATAACCTTATATAAGTCATTTGGCTGAATCTTAGATTTTTAGGAATAAAATAACAATTATAATATTTGTTTTAAAAACTATATTATGTCAATTTTGACAGTATTTGGTAATTGATTTTTTGTGAAAATCATAATAGCATTATTAGTTCGAGAAAAGTTAATTAAATTAATAATAACATGCCATATTAACCTATAAAATTATTTTAATTCATAAAAAGTCTCAAATTACATTTATTTGGGTATTTATAATATCATTTATGTTAAAATTTCATTAATAGTGTAATTACTGTATCATCATTGTGTCATAAATAAATTAAATTATTTAATGTCTAAAAATAATAAATAAAATAAAATTATGTAGGAAATATTTTTAGCTTTCTAATTAATATTTATATTTGAATTTATCTTATGTATAACCCTATTATAAAAATGTTTTAGTTATTAAACATTGATTTTAACTATTTTAACTCTTCTTTAAATAAAATAATAATAAAAGTCCTAATCTAATCCAGGTGGACCTAAATGGTCATATTTTATTTCTAAGGTTGTTTTCGGTCGAATTACACTTATCCAATAGAATTAAGACATGTATTAGGGTTATAATAATATCATTTTTACCCTTAATTACCCTATTTACTTTTAACCGTGGTAAAAAAAAGTAAAAAGTTACTATTCACCAAAAATTATTTTTATCTTATTGAAGGAAATTTTAATCCTTGATATTAAACATGTCTCTCAAATTTTTGAAATTCCAGTCACATAAGCGGTAAAATTAAGTTTTACGTAATTTTTCAAATTTTCCTAGGAGGTGGGTAAAAGACGGTGAAAAGTTCAATAAAATTTTTATATATCTAAAATTATTATAAAATGGATCCAATGAATTACATTGAACTTATATAGTTATTATGTATCCATTTTTAACTCAAATTAATTTAAATAAAATAAATAATTATTTAAATAAAAATTCGGTTCTTAAATAGTAACCCAGTGTTTTCACTATTCATAAAAAAAATGAAAGTTTTCAGAAAAATACCAAAAATTCACCCTAGGCTAATTTTGATATTCTGAATCCAAAAATAAAGTCTCTAAAATAAATAAAATTTCAAAAAATGGGTATTATAATTAATAACGGCTAGTTTATATAACATATCGTTGTTTAGTGAAACTCAGCATTGCGTACAACACACACTATCATGGAAGGTCGTGATTGAGTGTAATGAAAGCCAAGTCAAGGATGCGTGTAGTGCAAGTTCCTTTTGTTGTATTAAACAACACAATACATCAATGAAATTAAAAAGTATATTTTTCATAAAATCTCGGGGTGCTACATTCTACCCCCCTTAAAATGAATTTCGCCCTCAAAATTCTTCGGGTGTTATAAATGGTTTATTACTTGAGAGTTTCTTTCATAGAAACCCACATCATAAAAAGGAATAATAAAAATTAATTTTAAAAAGGGTAGTTAGAATCATAACAGTAACCCAATGTAACTCAGCACTGGGTTTCACATAGGACAACATTAGTGAAAATATGAATATGGAAGAGAAATATAACCATGAACTTCTGATGAAGAGTGGTAGAGGACATGACTATGAAAAAGACAACAATCACAAAGGCATAAATTTTTGATGATCTAAGGTACCATCTAATTCATTAGATATAAGGGCACTAGGACAACATTTTTGGTTTTCAAGATCATTTCCCTAAAGTTGAAGAAATTGGAATTAGAAGAAATACATTATTGATTTTGGTACAATATCACCGTTGGTCGTTCCTTGGACAATTTCCACTTCATCTGTTGAATTTCTATTTGTGAAGTGTTAGCAGATCATGTGATAGAACGATGGTTCATTCCATCTGTCTCAAACAAAAGGTTAGAAAAAGTTATCAAAAATACATAAGTCTATCTATACTGATATTAATCATATATGGTTCCTAAAATGGACTTATACTTCATATATCATATTGCTTAATATAATAAAACCAGTTTCTACTTACCAAGGACTTCCTGTAGGCCAGTGGTATGTGATAAAGGCCTGTCGTATGTCAGTTGTGGGTTCGATTCCCACAGCCTTGTCCGATGCGACGGGTTGTCGCTCGTCCTATGGGTTGTCCTTTTTCTAAAACTATACTATTATAACATTCCAGAAATAATATCGCATTTTTTTATCCTTAAACAATACTATATGATGTCCAATATAATCCATTCAAATCTTTAGGCTTATCCAAAATACATATGTCCAATCTCATAGTATAATGAAAATGATTACTTGAAATGTCACATAACAAGAATGTGAATACCATCATTTATCCCCCATATATAATAAGATATATCTTGTTGGTCACATTACAAACATGTGAATACCTTAATCATGTATTCTTTTGAAACATGAATTACTATTGAACTTTAGTGAAAACATGAGTGCTATCAATAGTTAAATCATTCCACATACCAAAATCTCAAAATTCTATTTACTCAAACCATAAAAGCACTTAGTCCTTTTATCAATCACGAGATCATGAATACTATCAAACATATTATTTTCTCTTTATACATTCATTATGCACGTATCATCTGCTTTCAAAAATATTTGAATCACTTTTCATGGTTACCAATACATAGATATTCCAAAATTTCACGATGCCGTAAATGAGATTCCATGATACTATTTTTAAATCCCATTACATAAACACTTAATCATTACACAACATCATTTTCATACTTAACATCACAAATTGTGATTGCATGTGACTTCCCTTTATCCTTTTCCTTAAGAGGTTGCTCATGTTGATCATCATTAAACCTTGGATTAGGGAAGTGATTAGCATAATACCCCATTTCTTTGTACTTGAAGCATTGAAGTGTTTGTGGTGCGTTCTCTGTAGTATTTTCTTTATTCACATCATTAGAAACCATTTTTCCATTACTTCGACACTCATATTCTCTATGGCCTTCTTTTCCACACTTAAAACATTTTCTAGTCCCTTTAAGACAATCTCCACCATGCTTCTTTCTACACTTTGATCATAAAGAAACATTCACCTTATTTTCACCATTGTTCTGAGTTATTTCCTTGAACTCCATCTTTTGTTTCTTGTCAAAACCATGAGATGGAAATGTTACACTAACTTCCAATTTTACCATGATATCACAATGCACAATTTCTTCATAGATACAGAATTCTCTTATAGCTAATGCCATTCTAAGAATTGGATTTAAGCCACTGAAAAATTGATCAACTTTAATTTCAGGTTTGATGATAAAACTAGATTCATACCTTTAAAGTCTTGTAAAATTTGCTTCATATATACCAAAATATTCATCATCCTTCTTATTAAGCTCAATGAACTCCTTTTCCATCTTTGTTCAAAGAATACGAGGAAAGTACTTACTGAAAAACAAGTTCTTGAACTCGTCCCATTCCATGGATTCAATTTCATTTTGGGGCCTTGTATTCTTAATTAGAGTCCACCACTGGTCTGCTTCACCTTCTAGATGGTAAAAATCTAGAATGACTTTATCATGTTCCAAACAATGAAGTACGGAAACATCTTTTCAATGGTATTGATCCATTGTTCAGCACAAGTGGATCAGAAGACCCATTGAAAGAAGGTAGGCGTTGCCTCATGAAGGACTCAATAGAATATTGTTCCCTTTTCTGCTCATTTGAAAGTTTATAATGATTCATATCTTGTGAAAGTATAGTAATAAGATTTTTAACTCCATATACCATCACATTTGGTTGTTCAGGAGGACAATCATTGCATTGTCCATTACATTGATCAACACGGTTCCTTTGGGTTCCAGCCATCGTCTAAAACCCAAAAAGAATAGTGTGAGAGGAAAAATCATGCTAGGAAAACAACATAATAAAGGGGGAGTACCTTCAATATCTAACAAATTAGGTTTAATTCTAATATCGTTACCATAATTCTAGGACTATAACCTATACTTATACTTAACTTTAGGTACATCCCTAGACCTTCCTTAGAAATATCTCAAGGGATCTCACTAATGTTTTCGCATCCTAGTTTCCAAAGGTTAACTAAACCTTTCCTCTCATACCAACTCTAGAGACCCAAACTTTACATACACAAACATTACATTACTTTTTCGGAATACTTAATCCATAACAAAAATAGACACGCAAGGACTGTAATAGTTTAGTGTATTTGGAAACTTGGAATATAATCTTCTAATCATGGTGAAAGATCTTCAACATCTGCCACAAAGATCTTCCCCTTTTTATTTTATTACCTAAAACCTTTCATTAAATCCTAGGGAAAAGAAAACATAAAAAGGGTGAGCTCAAATTCTCAGTAAGGGTAAACATAGAGAACATAAAACAATCCATAAACATTTGAATGCAAAAACTTGAACATAAAATCTAAACATCAAAATCTTGTACAAAGACATAAATCTTGGAAGTATGTAAGGCATATATAATAAAGGAATAGCATGGGAATAAAACATGTATTTGTGAAAAACCATTAAGCACATGATATGATTTCCATAGTAGCCAAGGAATTTATGCCTAGACCATCTTAGTGGACAAAGTCCCTTTCTGAATCGAGTTCACTCCTCATTCCAGTCCTGCAACACTAAACCGGATTAACTTACCATTCCAGCTATGTCTATCTCATGAGATATAAATCTTTACCCAATGCATTAGAGGGAGATATAGGTCCCACCCATCTCATAATGAAATCATTCTTACTTGTGCCACAACATAAACATAAATCATTCATCATAACCCAAAGAATAAAAATGGGTCTCATAAACATCATCCCATCATAACATAATCCATATAAAAAAATGGATATAATTTCATCATAAGAAAAGTGAAACAATGTAAATCATAGAGATATTATACTTGAAACATACACATATTAAATAATTTCATCTTATATGTAAAATGGTTTTGATAAAACACTTGAAAATAATTCTTAAGGAAAATATCCTTTCTTCTTAAAAATTATTTCTTTTCACAAAATGCCACACAATTTTAAAAGAAAAGGATTTTATTGAAAATAACCATGAAATATTGTAGAGTAAACTTCATGAAAATAAGGCATTATGAAACCATAAAAATCCATTCATGTCATATAAGTTAAAAAAAACATTCTCCTCGTACTTTTATCGGAAAGGTCAAAAAGTTCCTCGTGTGGTAAACAAAAGTAAGATTCCTTTAATAACATGTATTAAATTTAAGAAATGGGTAAAGAGGGATTTAAAAATACATGAAAACATTTTTATAAAACATGGGCACGAATGGTAACAATAACCCTAGTAAATACTTATGAATAAATAATCTCGGATAAAAATGAGATTGCAAAATTATCCCTTACCTTAGGTCTGATATGCTTCGTACGTATATGAAACTCCTATATAATGATTTAAATAATGTCATTGACTTATTAAAAAATTATATTCATTGTTATTATATCATATATGGTTCACTTATGAATTTATATTACCCATTCTTTTGTAAATTTCATGTTAAAGCAGCGTTTTGGGTAAAATGTTTTATTTATCGTACGTGATTGGACTTGTTGTTCTTGATATTATTACTAATTATATCCTGATTTAATTACTTCCAGAATGTAAATCATGATTTATATATCATATATATTCGGTATATATATATATAACAGATAGATAAATGAAATGAAATACACCGTTCATGGAGACGGTAGGCCGTACGTACGCATGAACGCTGTTTTCTTTTCCTTATTGACTTGAATGGAAGTAAGTAGATGACATATATATATATATATGTATAAATAAATCCAGTAGCTTCATTATGTCATATATTTAATTATTATTCCTTATATATACATTATAATCATTCTTGAATGGTTAATCATGGAAAATGAATCTCATCGCGTTCGTGGAGACGGTAGTCCGTACGTACGCAGGAGTGATGATATAATTCCCATGATCTTGGAATTGTATTGAAGTGTATGTATAATATTTAAGAATAAATATAACTTTACAATAACCATATATAGTTATTTATTTACAACAATATACCCATCCATGTAAGGTGGTGGTGGAAAACAGATTACACCACGGCGTGGAGACGATATTCCGTACATACGCACGCGCGGTGATTTCATTTTCCGTAGGATGGATAAAAGATGAAATATGGTTGTTTAATATTAATAATAAAATATCATTATATAAGTAATACTTATGATATTACTTTATAGTGAAACAACTAAAGAATAGTAAGTATAAGAAGAAAGAAACTTGAAAGAGTCGGTAGAAGAGATTACCTCTTCCTTGACACACCTCCTTTAAAATTCTTCTTAGGGAACTAGAGTTGGTCTTTTGAGAAGACCAGAACCTCAATGATATAACTAGAGAGGTTGAGAAGAGGAATTTTCAGGGTTTGGCCGAGTTTCATGGCTCAAAAGGGTGTGAAGAGAAGAGGGAAGGGGTGCCCTTTTTATAAGGGAGGAGAGGGGCACCTTTAGAAAAACTTAAAATATTATTTTATAATAAAGTCATATTCGGTTTATAATAGATTAAAATTGATTTATTTAGAAGATAAAGCGGGGATTAGTCGAAATCCTATCAACCAATAGAATTTAGACAAGTTTAGGTTACTATTTTAACCTTATCATTTAGATTTAACTTTAAGTTAAATAATTTACTTTTACCATGTCTTCTTGTTTTCTTACACTATATGGTTAATAAACTTACTATAACAAGAAAAAAGAACCCCAAGTTGTTCATTATAAATATATATAACCTTATCTAAGTCATTTGTATGAACCTTAGATTTTTAGGAATAAAATAACAATTATAATATTTGTTTTAAAAACGATTTTATGTCAATTTTGACACTATTTGGTAATTGATTTTTGTGAAAATCATAACAGCATTATTAGTTCAAAAAAATCTAATTAAATCAATACTAACATATCATATTAACCTATAAAATTAGTTTAATTCATATAAAGTCTCAAATTACATTTATTTGGGTATTTATAATATCATTTATCTTAATATTTCATTAATAAGGTAATTACTGCATCTTTATTGTGTCATAAATAAATTAAATTATTTAATGTATAAAAATTATAAATAAAATACCATTATGTAATAAATATTTTTATCTTTCTCATGAATATTTATAGTTGAATTTATCTTATGTATAACCCTATATAAAAATGTTTTAGTTATTAAACTTTGATTTTAACTATTTTAACTCTTCTTTAAATAAAATAACAATAAATGTTTTAATCTAATACAAGTGGAAATAAATGGTCATATTTTATTCCTAAGGCTGTTTTTGGTCGAATTACACTTATCCAATAGAATTAGGACATGTGTTAGGGTAATAATAATATCATTTTTACCCTTAACTACCCTATTTTCTTTTAACCGTGGTAAAAAAAAGAAAAAAGATACTATTCACCAGAAATTATTTTTATCTTATTGAACTACATTTTACACCTTGATATTAACCATGTCTCTTGGATTTTTGAAATTCCACTCATAGAAGCGGTAAAATTAAATTTTATGTAAATTTTCAAATTCTCCTAGGAGGTGGGTAAAAGACGGTGAAAAGTTCAATAAAATTTTTATATATCTAGAATTATTATAAAATGACTCCAATGAATTAAATTGAACCTATATAGGTATTATGTATCAATTTTGACCTAAAATAAATTTAAATAAAATAAATAATCATTCAAATAAAAAGTCAGTTTTTAAATAGTAACCCAGTGTTTTCACTATCCATCAAAAATTGAAAGTTTTCAAAAAAATACAAAAAATTCACCCTAGGCTTATTTTGATATTCTGAATCCAAAAATGAATTCCATAAAATTTATAAAATTTTAAAATGTGGGTATTACTATCCATAAGGGCTAGTTTATATAACATATCGTTGTTTAGTGAAACTCGGTATTACGTACAACACACGCTATCGTGGAAGGTCGCGATTGACTGTAATGCAAGCCATGTCAGGGATTCATGTAGTGCAAGATCCTTTTGGTGTAGCGTAAAACACAAGACATCAATGAAATTAAAAAGAATATTTTTCATAAAATCTCAGGGTGTTACAATAGTTCTCATCCTTACGCTATGCTCCTCAATGTAGGTTATGAACAGTGTTTCTAGACCATGCTAAAGTGATTTCTGAACAAGTGGAGTATGAACAGTGTTTTCAGAACACGCTAATGTGATTTCTGAACACGTTGTCAAATATTTCATGGAGATTAAAACAATTAAATATTATTTCAAAAATAGAGAAATAAATAATATTAGTTTCCAAAAATATACTCAAAGTAAAATCCTTAGAATAACAAATAAGGGTATTTGTGAACATCAAAATCATCATAAAAAGACAGAGTATTGTTGAAATCAACACTTGCTCAACAGAGATGATACATGATATGTGTTCTTTCCAGTGTGGGTGATTGAACCTTAAATAAAATGATTTTTTAAGTACAATTTTTTTAATTAAATGGAATGACCATACATGGAATTCAAAATGTGCCAAGGGACATGGTGGACCCTTGTGTACCGACTAGATATTTAGGTTGCTAATGGCTGGAAGTATAAATATAACAGTGTACCTTGTGTCATCTGAAACCCATGAGAGATTCCAAATAAATAATTATGTGAATTTAGTGAACCATATAGGTTCTTATAGAACCCTTGAGTAGTTATGAGTTATAAATTAGGATAATTGGACCTAATTCACGTTATTGGATTTTATGGTGCCTTGGAGCCTTTAGGGTGGCATGAGGTAAAAATGAAAGAACATAGAGGATATAAATAGGTGCCTTAGTATTTCCTTTTTCCTTAGATTGGGAATGAAAATGAAATATTTAGGTCCATCCTTGAGTGTCACCTTACACTAAATACTAGATTGACTGAACTTGAGAAGCTGAAGTGGCCCCATTGTGTTTAGGTTGAGACCAAGGGATGTGTCAACCCTAAGTCAAGGGTGTTACCCATGGATAGATTTTGGTAAATGGTTAATTGATTTAGTAGGGATGCCTAAAATGTATAATAATATCTGAGACATGAGTTAAATTATGAAAATTTAATTTTTGTAATTGATTAAATATTATGATTATTATTATTGTTGTTGGGGGACCTTGATGGGATTCCAAGGTCTAGTATGCCTATTTTTATTATTATTGTTGGGAGAACTTGAGTGATTCTAAGGACTTGTATACCTATTGGTATTATTAATGTTGTGGGACCTTTATGTGATTCTAAGGTATGATATTCCCTTTATTATTATTATTATTATTATTATCATGGGACCTTGATGTGATTCCAAGGATCTATTTTTCCTATTATTATGATATGGTTGGGAGACCTTGAGGTGATTTTAAGGATCTGGTATGCCCATTATTATTATACAATTGGGGGACTTTGGATTTATTTCTTAGATCTGGTTTACCAATTATTATTGTATAGTTAGGGGACATTAGACTTAGTCCTTGGATATGGTGTGCCCATAATTTTATAGATATTATTATGGAACATTGTATAGAGACATCAGGTACTAGACAAAGCAGGAAAGGTCAATCCATGGTGTCACAATTCACCTGAGGATTGATGGTGGTTTATTTTTTTATGATTCCATGGTTATACATTTATTTATTCCATTAATTATGTCACATGAACATAACACTATATTTAATTTCCATGTATGAGACCTTGTTGGTGATACCCTATCTATTTTTATGCTCACACCATGTTAGGCAACCATTAAACTTAGTACCTGAGTAACCACTACTTATAGGTTTAGGTGGGGTAGAGTCTTAGGGTAGGATTACCAAGCAGGATAGATCGGATTGTACTTGTAACTAGGATGAAGTTATACTTGGGGATTTGGTAGATACTTAGTGTATTTTTGGTTTATTTTATTTTTTTTATTTATGACCGGTTTGGGGGAAAGTCAAGTTATTGCTTTATGTTATGTTTAACTTCATTATTCATTATTGATGAATTTTATTTATTAATTTCTTCCACACACTATGGTGGTTATTTATTATTGTGGATGATATTCGGTTATTTAATCTATTATTTATACTATGATATGAGGATATAGTCTCCTGATTATCACATCTTAGACCCTCACTACTAATTGGAAGCCACTGGAGTACAAGGAGGAACACTTGAGGCCACATAACAACCCAGTCTAGCCACTACTTATAGTGAACTAGGGTGGTGGTGTTACACAAGGTAATCCTTTCTCTCATTCATTTTATCCCCAATTCCACTCTTATCATTTATTCCTTTTTAGTAAATGGGTTGTGATATTTGGTATTTAACCAATTTCATAGTGAAATCCATTCATATGACTTGGATTATTCTTTTTTGGGTTAAGTGAGTCCTGGATGTGTGTTTTCATTATTTTTCCCTATTTTAATATGGATTCCTTATACAATAATTTTATTAGGGATCTATTGATTTTGGAATTTAATTTGTGGTTATTTGGCCCTAAATTAATAGGTTATTCCTATTAATTATTGTGTAGAATTATTATTATGATATTCTATCTAGGTTTTGGTCAGGTCTTGATTGAGTTTCAATAGAGGGGTTTTGGTTTATTATGTAATTGATTATAAATGGAATTAGATTTAATTTTAGGGGCTGTTTTGTTTCCATTGGAGTAATAGGAAAGACTCATCAAGGCTATCCTCATAGTAGGTGGTTTCGAACCATATGGAATTCTGTAGGACATAATTTGGATCTATCATCCACTGTTTTCTATAAATTGGTAAATGAAATTCCAATTCCTAAATATATTTATTAGGTAATTTTAGTGAATTATTTAATTATATATTCAAATAACATTCCAATGAAAATATTTTTAATACTTTGAAAAAAATCCCAATATACAAATTTAGATTTAAATTTGTGTTAAAATGGTGTGTAAACAATTTATTAATTTGAACACATGAAATAAGTATTATTTGATACTTCTTGATGTTATTATCACATTTAATTTGTTTAGACTTTCTATAAATGTCGGTGTTTCAAATTTATGCTCTCTATCTCCCTATGTAAAATCATTAAAAGTAGAGTATATAATATGTTTAATAGTCTAATTAATTAATTAGTTATGAATAACAAATGGTATTCTTATTCTTAAATGAGACAAGTGGTGTGATGAATTAATACCTTGATTCAAAATAATTTTTTGGAATGTTTATGTCATGAACCCCTTCCCTTAATGGCACCCCTCTTGGTCTAGTGTAATGAATCGACCCAAGACTTCCATCTGAACCAAAACCTGACCTAACTCATCACTTCCCCGAAGGAAATTCCTGGTCCCTATGAGCTAGAAACTAGTGTCGAGGTCTCAAGAAATATACTCAAGAATAATTTCACCCTAAAATATTAGTATAAAATAAAAAATCAACCAAAATAGATTAAAATACAACCAACATGGAATAATGAAACATCCAACAAGGATAAGAATACAATTAAAATATATACAAAGTGAAAGTAGATACAAAAAACATCCTAGGACAAAGAGACCAATACAAAATCCCTAAATTAAAAATTGGAATGAGAAAAGAAACTCAAATAGCTCCAATAATATCAAATAGTTACCCCTAGTCACTTACCACATCCCACTCATCCATCCATGGATAAACCTGAACCAAAGAAATGAAATAGAAATGGGTATGAGGAACCTAATATATATATATATATATATAGTTTTAATCTAAAAAACCCAGTAGGTCACCACCTGATGATACTATGGAAATCCCCTTAGTAATAAAATTCATATGTTCGAACATAATATAAAAATTAGGTTTTCTCTTGCTTTATTAAAAAAGTGCAATGTCATGCCACTAACAAGTTCATAAATAACCACCCTTTTATAAAATAAAACCAAGATGGGTAAACATCTAAAATAAATAATTTCACACCAAGGAAAGAGGGCCTTTTAATCCATAGGAAATTATCCAAAATACTATTTATCCTTATTTTAAATCTTTTCATGAAATATCCTTTTTCAAAAACAATATTAAGGGTAAATCATTCCTTAATACTCTTTTAAGAAATAACCAAACCTATTTTCCTTTTAAAATCACACTTTCAAACCATTTTAAACATAACCCATTTAAAAGTAAACCAACACACTCAAAGTGTTACATAAATCACATATAGGCACCCAAGAATAAAGGAAACAAAATCCTTGAAACAATCAAGCAAATGTGTTGGTGGTCAAAAAAACTAGGGGAATATAGTACAAACATGAAATGAGATTCTTTAAAGAATATAAAGAAAGACCTAGTGTCATAGTAATTTTCATTAGGATCTATTAACAAAGGAACCTAAGTTAACACTATTGAACCTATCCATGTCCCCAGTAGTCTCATCAAGCTATATAGAAATATAACCCCTAGGGAGCTTACCACTACCACATGTCACTAAAAGGATTCTAGGTTAAATAAAACACTATATTTCTATCCTAACTGATGATTTAAAGATGAGAAACATTTCTTATGTATCCCACTACTGCACAATAGTTCATTATCTCATACAGGTCTCCCACTATCTACCTAGGGCTCCCATAACAAGTCAAATGGATGTGAACAATCAATAATCACGTATCATAAGTATAAAAAATTTAAAAGTATGAACACCTCACCTCATATACCCTCTCAAGTAACTTCCCCAATCATATATCCGTGCATACAATTCACAGTATTCATGCTAATATAAATCATCCACCATGAGGCCACAAGCCACAATAAGATAAGTAAACACATAGGGATAAAAGAGCATCTCAAATATTTATTAAATCAATTCACATAAAGTGAAAACTAAGATTTCTCAAAATATATTAAGAGGAAAATTTATTTTCTCACCATTTGAAAACCATTTTCTAAATCACATAAAAAACTATTTCAAAACCTATCTTGAAAAACTTGTTTCAATCCCCTCTTAAGATTTATTTTTCCAAACTACAATTATAAATTCATTTAGAAATGAACCCTTTCCAAAAAATATATTTTTAAATAATAATTCATTTCCAAAAGAAACAATTGGCACTAAGAACCACTTTAATAAAACCCTAACTCATTTATTTAAAGTCTATTTTAAAATAAATACAAGACTTATAGTCTCAAAATCATTTTAAAAGAGGTAAAACTCCATTTTTTATCAATAATTACTGTAAAATATTACACATCCATTTTTAAAATTAAAATATAAATAAAAATGCTTTAAAAATATTTTAATCCATTTAGTAAAGTCAAACAACCACTTTAAAGAACACTTGACATGTGACCTTAGTCCATGACTAGTCGTTAAACCATTTTAAATCCAATTAAAACCAAAAAGCGAACTAAAAATATATAAAATCCCATAAAGGCATTTCAAAGAACTAGAATATTTTTAAAAGTTCAACTCAGACAATTTTAAAAGCACTTGGCATGTGGATAAAGCACGTGCCAAGCACTCGCTGATTAGGTAATGTCTTCACAATCTCAATTAAAACACAACCACTATAATGGCTATAATATTTACACTTGTGGGGGAATAAATACCTAGACCCATAAGAAATCACCACCCTACTGCATCAAGATTTATCCCATACCTAGTTTTAACACGTTGAAAAAACACCTCAAACTTCATACGCTCCTCAAGTAACCAAATCATAAGGGAATTGATCAATCTTTCCGTTAAGTAATCAAATGACACCTGGAACTAATCATAACCTAAAAAATATTTTTACTTCCTATTAAAATATAACAATGGTGATGAAATCCAAGAAAATTTAGATATAAACCACTTATAGTTATCCTCTATGCCAAGGAAACTATGAACCTTCACCTCATTCTTGGGTGATTCCCATGAAAAATATGCCTTGATCTCTGATTGGTCCCTGAACACACCCCACTGAGACACCACATGCCAAAGAAATACACCCCTCACATCATTTTTTAACTTAGATAGATTTCCATAGAGCTGATGATGTTGAATAACTTACAATACAACCCATAGATGATCGACATTATCCTTATAGGACTTTGAGTAGATCAATATGTCATTGATGAACACAACTATAAACTGATATAGGAACTCATGAAATATATATTTCATGAACCCCATGAACATAGTTAGTGCATTCATGACATTGAATAGTGAGAATACGAACTTAAAGTACCCATATCTACACTTGAAAGAAGTATTCAGTATATACTCATCTTTTACACTCATCTGGTGATATCCTAATTGTAAGTTTATCTTCAAAAACAGACTAGATCCCTTTATATGGTTAAACATATTTTCAATCCTTAAAATGGGGTTAGATTTCTTGACCATAATTGTATTCAACATTTGGTAGTCTATGAAAAACCTCATACTATTGTTATCCTTCTTCATGAACAACACTAGATCACCATAAAGAGATACACTTGGTTGGATTAATCCCCTCTACATCATATCACCAACCTAAAACCACAACTCATATAGCTTCGTAGGCATTATTCGATATGGATATATCGAAATTAGACATTCTTCCAGTAACAACTCTATCCCAAACTCAACATCGCATCAAGGGGGTAGTGTCACAACCACATCTAGAAAAAATTACAAAACTCCCATACAATACTAGGAACATCCACTACCAAAAAATCTAGTATAACATCTTCTATCTAAGATAAAAGAGTATCCACTTTCCTACCACTCTTCTAATAGATCCTCTCACCAATGAATTACACTCGTTATCCATGTATATAAGAAAATAAAAGTATCCTCTAAAAGAAATCCATTAATTCATGCACAAAATAAAACCAATCCATACTAGGGATATGTATCTGTAGAAAAGAGAAATACCCATTAACTAGTGTTTCCTTATCACCAATATACATCCATGACACACATCAGACTAAATATCCTGACCACCAACTGGTGTGGATAACACAAGGGCCACAGGAAGTCTATCCACTTCCAGCCTTAAATAATGGGCCAAATTAGGGGAAAAAGGAGTTTGAGGCTTATAAATCAATCAAGTAAAAAATAAAAGTAGCTAATAAAATGATCATACATTGGAAAACCCTAGATCTTATAGCACTTCCTCCTTCATCGCATGCATCTATGCAGACCCAACTCCTCTACATCTCTAATAAGGGCCTCCAAAACTACACTCTGGTCTAGATTACTAAGGACCAAGACCATCATGAGGGTTCCATTTTCCAACTCCATCTTCCCTTGGATATTGAACAAGTGTCAGTGGTCTCTTTACATGAAATTTCCTCAAAGGAAAATTATGTTTTCACTGATTTGTGGATCGACTTCCCATATGATAATATCCTCCATGGGTTGTTAGAAATTGATCTGGGTGGTTTACATTACCCTCATAGTAATTTCATGAAATAAGGAATCCCATGGCATCCAACACCCCTAGAACATTGTGTAATTTCTTTACAATTTTATCTCCCTAAAAGTCAGGACCCTGACTATCTAGATATCTGTTGTCCACTACTTGGAGCCCTACTCCTCAAGAATCCTTGGTGGACACTCTCTCAAGGATCACCTCCTAGAGAAAGCATATACTTAGTAATATATGCCTTCTTCCGCACATCCAAATACATAGGAAGTGTAAACAGGGTGTCTGTATACCTGATAGCTGGGTGTAGTGCCTCCTATAGACTCTGTGCTCTAGAATACTCGTCTAGAAAGACATTAGGGAAAAAGTGAATGTGGTCATTGAACTTGATCACAAGATCCCACACATGAAGGCTCCCCCGTTGATGGGTGATAAACTCATACCTATTGGACGCCTTCATGTTCGATGAAAGTAACTTTAAACAAAAATCCTTTTGGAAGTTTGGCCAAGACACATTTGATTCTTTCATTCACCAAGATATAGCATCCACTTTTGATGCATCTCTCCTCAAATATAGATAATTACCAATGTCACAAAAAACTCATCCCAATATTGAATATGGCTGAAATTGATCTCAAGATCCTCTAACCAACACTCACTCTCTATATTAGAGATTATCTCCTCATACTTTTCCAAGATCTTCCACTAAAAGGCACGCAAGGCCCTTGACCATGCCTCATCCTACTTAGTCGGTTTGATCCCCTGATGATAAAACAAATAACACTTGTGAACTTTTACTAAATAATTTGCACATGGATGATGAAATAGATCCATTCCTAAAAATAAAATATAATCACTAAGCCTAGTAGCATGGAATTTTAACAAGGTTTATTCAATCATGTCATTTTAATTTCCCAAAATCACCCAATTTAGAAACGAATACAAAAAATAGGTCCATCTCACTTAGTCATTCAATAAGATCAAATTAATTGCATGAGATCATAGGAGAGGATAAAATCTTATGTCCTATCCAGTCTATATCGACTATGTCACATACCCAGATCAATTAGAACCATTTACCTACCAATACATACAATCCTTATAATTAATAGCTCCAAAATCCATCTTATATCTCAACCAAAAGACTTGACACCACTTTTTAATGACCCACTCCCTCTATTTTACCTCTCATGGGAATATAATGAATGGAAAAAGAAAACAACCCTTGAGTCCCATCTTCACTATGCTCTGAGTTGGTGACTTGCATCGAGGGTGTAAAAATATCACATATGGGAGTCATTACACCCATTAATAATATAGGATACAGAGATAGAATTTAAAACCACCAAGAAAATATAAAACATAATATAAAATTAAACCAAAACCATCACCAAAATTCAAAAATTATTTCAAAAGATACAGATAAGTCTCCAAGTAAATACCAAAAGACAAGTTCTAAAGTAGAAACTCAAGAACAACTCCAAAATCCATGATAGAAATGTCTAGTTTGGTCCCTAAAATCATCTTGAAAACATGAAAAACTGTTTATATATGTTGGGTGAGCATAATGTGCATTATCATTAGTTTCATACCCAAGGTCTCTCACGTACATGTTGAAAGAGAATATTAATGCAGCAGTGAACAAATAGTAGAACCAACAAGCACCTATACACATCAACTAACTGAACCCAACTTCACCATGTAACACTCAACAAATAATGCATCCAAAGTAGTAATTATAGTATCAAAATAACATATAAAGAAAAGTTTCCCTATAACAACTTCCCTATTGGTTTTCCACTCTCACACCCCAACATAAAACATTTTATTATCCTATCCCTTCCATGAATATCACATAAAATATCTTACTATCTATGATGCGGGTCAGGAAACATACCTACCTATAAAAACCTCATGTAGGGTCTAGCATTTGGTGCTAGAATCAGTCATCATCACATCACATCCTCATCATATAACAACCTTATCACATAACTAGGGAAGTAATATATCATGAATGTTAAGGATATCAATCTCATTACCTCTTATTACCATGCATGACTCCCACCACATATCACATCTTACTCTTCATAAGGTAATATCTAACATTAACCTGTATCATAACTGGGTAATTTCCAACATCAATCTGTATCAACACTACTACTAGAGGAAGAGTGGTAAAAAAGAGTTATAAAGCCAACCATATCACCACCAGCTTGGATGTTGTAAGAAAAACATAGAAGAATAACATTTGGGTGTTAGTACGGTTATCCAACTTGAGTGGGGTGCATAAATAAATAATATAAAATATACGATAGATAGATAGAACATAATACATGACCTATGGGTTCACATCAACTCCACAAGTGTACTTTAAAACACCCCCAATGTACCTCACAATGTCTATCAAAACTGATTCCACTACTAAATGAATCACACCTCCCAACCACCACACATAGCCATACAATTACACATTCTATTACTGGTTCCATCATTTTAAATGTTAATGAGCTTCCACCAACTCTCATTTAATAATCCATTTCATATCACATTAACACATCCCATTTATTTATCATTCATTTAATTTAATAAAATTATCACACATCAATTTCATCCCATTCATAAATTTAATTCCAACCATTATTATTCATTTAACAAACCATATTATTTTAGTTTCAGCATTCCATGTTCATTCTATGGCTAATTGGGTAACAAACACAACCACACCACACAACAGATCATCCACCTCACATCAAACAACACCATAATGTAACATATTCCTATCCATCTCACTGTAAATTCTATACATCACAACCACCACACATTATCTCACGTCTTATCCCATGCCAACCATCCACCACTTCACTGTCCACCATATTCCACACACAAGTATATCACCACCATTACTAAACAATAGTCCACATCACATACGGACACACAAAAAACATATCCCCACATAGAAACATATCCTGAATTAAACACTTTACACAAATTAATTCAAGAGTTATTGTGACATTAAATATTATTTAACATGAGTATTATCACACAATTCTAGATTTTCCTTGGGAAACAAATTATTTAACCATATATAAGTGATTAGTCATTTCATTTAGGGTGAGTTAAAATAAGAAACACAATAAGGAGTTCACAATTTTCATAACTACAACACAAGAAAGTCTCCCAATAGATATGATCTTCACAATGGAAACAAGCATGTATAAATCACATAGGAAATATCACAAAATTAGTAAAAACAAGGATTTTTTACCCATTCCAACTCAATTTCATATCTATCCAATTAATTATCATATTTTTATGACCCATACTATCAAACCAAAGGAAAAAAGCATCCAATCCCTACATATGCACATAAATAGGGAGATAATTAGGATCTCATGCCTCAAGGAAGCCTTTAAAACCACCATGTAGAATTGGGAGAAGGATATATCACCTAGGGTTCATCCAAGGTTTGAGGGAAATGAGAGAGAAACAAAAGTAAATCTGTAAGAATTTGGATTTTATAAATTTATTGGAACTCTTGACATTCAAATCATGAAATGCATATTCACATTGTGAGTTTTCCTAAGGCCAACCAATTCAAGACCTATATTTAGTTTAGGCTATGAATTCCTCAATCTCAAATCCTTACGATTGTTCACTGAATCTCATAGTGCCTCTTACAAGATTTAATTCATGTATTTAATTATTCTTTCATGTTTTGAGTCACTTAAGTATAGAAATATCATCGGAAACTTCAAAACATGAATCACCATCCTACAATACATGGAAAATATCTTACTCCATAAACACATATTCATGTCATGAAAAACCCATTTTAGAATAATTATATCTCCAAACTCTTTCAAACCCACCTCAACCATCCTTTTAGAAACTCCAACTCCCAAACCAGAAAATTAACAGGCCAAGAAAGAATAAACTATTACACATATTCTACTCTTCTACTTCATTATTTCACCATAAACGGGTTATAATATTTGGGATTTTACCAAAATAATGGTGAAATCCATTCATATGCCTTTTTTTATTCTTATTTGGGTTAAGAGAATCCTGTTGAGTGTTTTCATAGTTTTTGTTCAATTTTTTAACAAGGATTCCATGTATAGTGATTTTATTGGGGTTTTATTAATTTTGGACTTTAATTTAGGGTTCTTTGGGTATGAATTTAATGGGGGTACCTATTGATTAATGTTTATAATTATTATTGAGATATCTTGCCTAACTATTGGTCGGGTCTCGAGTGAGTTTCAATATGGGGGTTTTGGTTTCCTATGTAATTGATTATAAATGGGTTTAGATGCGACTTTAAGGGTTTATATATTTTTATTGAAGTATAAGGAAGGACTCAAGGCTATTCTCATGGAAGGTTATTCTACTTCAAATGGAATCCTTATGATTTATTTCGGGTTTGTATACCTTTATTTTATTTTAATAAATAAATGAAATTATGATTACTACCTAAATATATGAATTAATGGTTTTAAATGAATTATTTAATTATATATTCAAATATTTTGTTGATGAATTTTTTTAATAATTGGAAAAAATTCCCAAGATACCTATTTTATATTTAAATTTTTGATTAAAGTGATTTTCTACAATTGATTAATTTTAACACATTAAATAATTATTTTTTGGTACATGTGGATGTTGTTGTCCCATTTAATTTTTTAGAATTTCTATACATGTTAGTGTTTGAAATTCATTACCTCCATATCCCTATGTTAAATCATTAAAATTAGAGTAGATAACATATTTTATAGATTAATTATTTAATTAGTTATTAATAAAATGGTATTCTTATTCTTAAATGAGACAAGTGATGTGATTAATTAGCACCTTGATTATAAATGTTAGAGTGTTGATGTCATGAACACCTTCCCCTAAAGGTATTCCTCTTGGGTTGACCATGAATAAATGGAAATAATTACCCTCAAATACCATTTATAATAGGTCACATGTTGGTGATTAATACCGAGGGTATATAAGTCACACACATGAGAGGAATCACCCCCAATATAGTTTTAAGGAAAATAGATAAGATGA
The DNA here is from genome assembly GCA_963277665.1 of Viscum album. Classification (NCBI taxonomy): domain Eukaryota; kingdom Viridiplantae; phylum Streptophyta; class Magnoliopsida; order Santalales; family Viscaceae; genus Viscum; species Viscum album. Next base: position 78,336,388 of record OY728133.1, on the reverse strand, counting down.
GGAGCCCATACTAACACCATTCATAAATAAATAATCAATCCCAATGCATAATGTAATTTCATAAAAAAAACTAAAACAAATGAAGCTACCAAAAAGAAAATTCCCAACAAAAACTGTGAATCTTAAATAGATCATAAAAAATCCTCAAGATAGTAACACTAAACTCGATCACGAACCAACTACTAAAGACATAAAAAATAGTTTATATATACATATGGTGAGAAAAAATGTATATTATGTAAAATCACACCTAAAACCTCTTGTAAAAAATGTGAAAGAAGCTTACTAAATCCCAATGAATAAAAAATGAAACTAATTCATCACCTTGAAAGATAAAGATACTTTCCTCATCCTCTCTAGGAATCACTCACCAAGTAACACATAAAATTAATCAATTCTATATCAAAATAATATATATAAATGAAGGTACCCTTATTACACTTCCCCACTAGTTTATCAATCTCACACCCCAATGAATCAAGCCTTATACTCAACCCTTCAATAAGTCATCATGCACCTCATTCAATCATATCACAACCATTATACATCTCATGCAGTCTGACAGCTTTTCATTATCATTTCCAGTAGAAAACAAATGTATTATCCGGAAAAATAAGAATTTAAACATGGATGATTAACCCAAAAAAAACTTAGGATATTTATTTTGAATCTAAAACCCCCACTCCCAAGTTATTCCCTCGAAGAAACCATTTTATGACCAAATATGAACCAAAGGAATTGTTTGATTACTCATCACCTTCTCTTAATAGTCCTAAATCTCAATTGGAAGTTCCTCAAAGGTTGCATCATATTAAACATCCATATTTCCCCAATAAATGATGTGGTTATCATCAAGAAGATATTATAAAATATATGTAGTGATTCCAAAATTTATCCTACCGGTATAAGTGGTCACTGTAGTAAAATTAGAGATCTAATCCATAGATACCTAATAAGTGTAAGGGTTAATTTCTTGAGAACCAACTATTTTTTACTTTTATTACATGAATGTACAATTATTATATATCGTTCATTTTTCTGCATGAATATAATATAATAATGTTCTGGAATATCTGTTGCATTGATAAGGTCATGGTGGATCCCTGCTATAATCAGAACAATTAAATTTTATAACAATACTCTTAAATAAAGTTCTACGGTTTGATGACATACTATGATAGGACACATAGTATGCTTACCATCATGTGCGAGTACTCGTAAGAAGACGAGACTCTATCTCATAGAGTTCGCACTTGGTAATCTCCAAGATGAGAGATTATGAGAACATACCTGCCAGTAGCTATTCTGCATGTCTTGGTGTCATCGGACATTGCTATCTATGAGCATGTGTAATGGTCCTTAGACTGGAAGATTATCATTAACTCATGTCATGACTCGCGCACTTAGATTTGCTGACGAAAACCATTATGAAGAGAGTTGGCGGGAAGTAGGGTACGTTGGGTGCATCATGAATGACATGTTGTTAATGGATAAGTCGAGGGAGGATTTTTCCCTTAATATTTATGGAAGTAGATATCTTGGGCCCTTTGATAGAAATAGAACTGTCAAAAAAATTCCATTGCCATGGTGACACGACGAGTTTATTTCTGGAAGTCAAAGAATGACAGATCAAGCATATAGGTTTATGACACTGCCATGAAACCTGCTTGATGGGATATTGAGGAAAAGGGATTAAATTACAAAGTAAGCATTTGTATGAGGTGACACGTCAATGAGGCATCAAATTCTTTCTCTTGGGTACCTTGAACTTTTTCTAGACAGTAATCTTGGACTTTAGGCAAGCCTGCCTAATGCTAATGAGAAAGAGGCCTAGAGGGTCACACACTAAGTGTATCCAAGTATCTCAAGTAGAATAAAGATTATTCCCATACATGTTTTAATAATTACTCATGGAAGACTAAATCATTTTAATGTTGGAGGAAGAATAAAATGAAAACAAGTACACGCCGTGTATTAATGATTACACGCCGTGTAGTTTTTATTTTGAAAACAAGTACATGCTGTGTATTATTGAGTGTACACGAAATGTAGTTTTCATTTTTGAAAGAAAATGAATAAATTAAAACAAGATATACACTCCGTGTACATTGAATGTACACTCTGTGTAGTTTTCAATGGAAAACAAGTACACGCCGTGTATTTATGATTACACGCCGTGTAGTTTTTCCAGTCGGGATTTTGAGGAAATAATATCATTTTATTAAATGATATTTATTATAATCAATGTGGGAACATGTCAAGGAATTAATGACTCGACATGGGGTTTTTAAAATAGTTAATTAAATAAATAAAACGTGTAATGCGTTTATTTATTGTCATAACTTTACAACCTCAAACTCGATTATAAATATCCTCACAACCCCAACTCTTTTCCTAAGAGAATCATTGTGCACAAAAATTCTGGAGAATTCTCTCAAGACAGAAAGAACTCCATAATCCAAGAACACTCTCAAGACCGATAGAGATCCACCTCCATTGGATCAATGCGATCTTAGGCGGACAATGCAAGCAAAGGCTTCTCCACGCTAGCACCCGGAGACTCCTTTGGCGACGTCCAGAGATACGTGGTGCACATGTGGATCACCGCTAGAGGAAGTCTACAATCGGCTTCTACGACAAAACGATGAACCAAATCAGAACGTGATCAGGAATATCAATGAAGAAAGAATGTTATAAAAGGTATTTCTTATCAATTAATTAAATTAATTATAATCAACCTGTGACAATCCACATTTGTGGTTCCGAGACTGTTCTTATTTGTCTATTTCTGTGATTCGATCTTTGGAGTCTAGCATTTATCATCGTATTTATACCACATTGATCATTGTTAATGACAAAAAGCCAAGTGGGCACATCCACCCATGAGCTTCCACTGCGCCAGGGACCTACAATAAGAAATCTAGAGACATGTAAATTCTATGGATGATTGGCTATGAAGTGACCACCTTTATTATTGATTTGAATTATGAAACTAAAATAAAAAAGTACCTAATATAATGGCTTGTATTTAATAATTAAAAACCTAATGTTTTTAATGGAAAAAAATTAATTAAGATGATTCAAACCTAGGTTTTTACTAGGGATAGATTGGATGTATTTTCCTTCTTAGATAATATCAGATCACTATTTCAAGATGTATCTAAAAAATGAGATAATTCCAAAAACCAATTCAACAATTTAATCCCCCAAAAATTCCAATTATAATAAACAATTCAATTATAGTATCAATTTAACGATCACTCTAAGGAATTGGATCGTACTATAACTCAAAATGTGTCATAATTAAAGTTGGGGAAGACGAAGAAGAAAATAACTCATCGAATGAAAATATTAAAATAAAGAAGTGATTTAAAATATTAAATAACATCAAATAACATCTAATAAATAACATTTAAACTCCCTTGGATCAACCCAAAATAGGGTTATCCCCCCATTTATTATATTTTATCAATGGAAGTGGGAACTAGACTTTTGAGGTTATAATTGAAGAATAAAAACATTGAAATAATGATCACTCCACTATTGTGTGATAAAATCAAAAAAATATTATGTGAATAGATTCAATCCCTATGGAAACATTATCAACATGATATTAATAATAATATAAAAGGTTAATAATAATAACTTTTATTAATAAATTAACATTATTTTGAAAAACTTACATGAGAGAAATTGAACATGTTATTAAAAATTGACACCATAACATTACAATTGAAAGAGAAACATGGATAAGCTAATTAAATCCCTAAAAACACCTTAAATAGTAATATTATAAGACTATTTTATATTCTCCATAAATAAATTCCTTCCACATTATTTATGAGAGTCAAATTTGGGTGATAAATTAAAGGAAAGAAGACTTTTCATCTTTTACCACAAAAAATCGGATCAGATTCATCCCTCTTTTTGACATGTGAATTTGACATTTAATATGGATGAATATATTATAGTGGTATAATATAAATATATTTTTATATATTTCATATAATATATTTAAAACTTTTATTGAAATAGGATCATCCAATCAGATGTTATACTCAAAATGGTGGGATGATTTTATAGGTCTTCAAGTTTGGCTCACAAATTAAATATCAACTTGGGCTCCCTGGATCACCTTGAAAACTTTAGAAATAGATCCTTAAAAAATTTAATTAAATTATAACCATAAGTTTTTATATTTGAATTTATAATTTTACCTTCATTGGGATTTATTTATGGGCTCCAATTTTATTTTGTGGGCCTAAGTCCCATTATGCTTTGATTCCAAATTTCTGTATCCATGGAAAACAATGTCCATATTCCCTCATTTTTCATCTATTGATTATAAAATAAAAAATTCTCCACACAAAGTTATTAATTATATCCAAAAATATAAAATTAAAATATTTAAAATAATTATTTCCTCAAGAAATTGATTAATTGGGCCCAAATTGACACACTTTAGACATGAATTGCAAAATGATGTGAAATGGAGTTCAATTTATGAAATTCTCTAAAATGGGTGTTTATAGACATTTAATAACTTGAATATTAAAATATTTACAATGATTATTAGCCTCTTTAACTGGATACTCACACCCCCCAACTTGAGTTTTGCAAGTCTCGAGAAAATAGTACCTCAAAAATATGAAATTGAATTTCCCTTTTCGAAAATATTTTAATATAAAATTATCAAAAAATACATCATGAAAAACAATCATGAATCCTTTAAAAATAATTTTACACAGGTTATATTCACTAAAATATCCCAAGTCCAAGTTCATTACTTTTTTCAAATTTATCGATACATTTCATCCAATTTCAATTAAGCATTAAGATGTGTTGTGCATCACAAAAGACATGGGGACCATTTTATTGTTCAAGGGGGAAAATGAAAGTGCTAGCTAGGAATCACATTAAAGCTTAAAATTAGTATCAATTTTTTTTCTTTTTTGTTTTCTTAATAATTTTTTATTTTACCGCAATATAGATGAAAATACTAATTCTAGGCAAGACAACTCTGATGTTGGGATCCCAAAGTGTCGGATGCCACACATTTTTTCAATTCCATACTATATAATAGAGATGTAAAGCTGAACTATGGAAAATAAAACAATGTAGTCATGATCCCCAAGTGCTTAATTCCACACATTTGGACAAATCATTTCTCTATGTGGTGTTTTTCTTCATTTTTTATTGGATACTCAAATTAAACTAAAAGTTTCCACAAACTATATTATATGATTAAATGGGATCAAGAAATAAAACTTACACCCAAAATAAAAGAGATGTTCATTGTGTCATTTTGAATAAGAGTATGAAAATATAAACATTGAAAAATCACATCGAACAACCGCACTTTCCAAAAACTATGCTCATGAACAAAAATGTGCCTTAAAATCATAATTAAGTAATTCAAAATCAGTTTTAATTCAGTTTTATTATTTCAAAATGTACATTAATTCATGAAATGATAATGAATTTATTTTCTATTTAATTTAATGTTTTTCAAAAAATCCAATTTTTTTTCCAAAATCTAAAATTTTCACTCCCGCGAACATAGAATGAAATTTCCATTAGTGTTGAAATAAAATAGAATAGAGACATTATAATTGGGAATTAAGATGAGTAGATGTTATTTTAAATGAAACCATGAAACAATACCACTTGGATTGAAGTTTATGACCCATAAAAAATAAATCAATCACTTTTTCATCAGATCACATGTAGTATTCTTGGGGGTGATTGAAGGTTAGATTTGAATAGTAGAAACCATGGGTTTTATTTGAAAAAAATAAATAGATTAAACTATTATATCTCACAAAAAATAAACATTATATAATATTTAAAACCCTAAGGGGGTTTCCTTAACAAAAAAAAAATCAACAAAGAAGCTGAGTTGCCTCCCAGAAAGTGCATACATTAAAGTTGTTAGCTTGAATTAGACCCCCCAACTTACCCAATACAAACTTTTAACATTTTTAGTATTTAATTTTTCACCACTTGTACTAGATTGAGATTGAGTATCCCCTGGGGTTGGAAAGAAGGTTTTAATATTGATTCAACAAAAATATATAGGTCCCAGTGAATGATATAATACCATGAATATAAAAATGGGTCCATACAATTTCCTTCCTAATATTTAATAAGACATCAAAAAGAATTTTATCTTTATTATATTTAAGAGAGGATTCAATTATGAAATAATGTTTTGGATTATCCTCTAAGAATTAATACTTGAGATAGGATGTATGGAGCTTGAATTCGAGCTCAGGTTGGCTAAAAAATTTAGACATAGTTCAAGAGTGAGAATTGAACTCATTTTCTTTCTAAAAATTTATCATAAAAAATAATTACTTTTGAATAGAATATTCAATAAAAAAATTAGAAAAATCAGAATCAGTAATGGGTATGTACTTGATGTTTGATTTCTACCAAAGCTCTATTCAGCGGTGACCCTAAAAAATAACTATTGGATCCATCTAAAAGAGATTCAATCCATGGATACAAGTTTCCCTCATGTGAATTTAGAAAAAAAATTCATCAAGATTTAGACACAATTTAAAAATATATTCTAGTTCCTCATGTTGACTCTAAATATTCCCTAACAAATTCACTTAATTTTAAATATCTGTTCTTTTAAAATATAATGTTGGTCGTTCAGTATTTTATTGTGATTTTGAAGACATTTATGGTTTTAGAATCAATGGTTCAATTTTTACATTAGATTTTCCATGCATAGAAATAGTAACTACATGGATTTTTTCATGAATGGTTTTTGTGAAAAAATATTCTTCTATCAATGTGAAGGAAGGGACAATCTGAGTGGGCATGGGTTCTGTAACTTTTTCAATCATTTTTTAATTATAATCTCAATAATGAAACATAGGAATTAATTTTATCCATTTTTTCACCTAATCATTTAAGAATTTGTCGAGGATTGGGTTAGATAATATTTTGGACATCATGCACTTCATTCAGTTTGATCTCTTTAACCATACTTTAGAGGAATGAAAATTTATCCTTAAAAAATTCATTTCCCAATGATTATACATCTCACCAATTGTGGGGTAATAATTCAAGGTTTGATCATTGAAATTTCCTATATGAGGGGCTTTCCAATGTAGATTTATCATTTGATTCCTACATAAGTTTATGATGGGATATTGATTATGATACTTCATTAGGGTAGAATAAAAGTTTGTTTTAGATGTTTCAATAATATTAGTACCAAATAGTTGAATAACCCAAGGTTTTATTATTTATCCTATGGAAAGATTTTTAGCCCCAATAGAATGGTTAGAATTATTTGAGTCATGAAAGTTCATTAATGACCATAAAGGGGTAAGATAAGAGATATTTGAGTGAGAAAATAGAATTTGGGGTGATAAATGAAGGTGAGTGTCTAAGATATTTACTTGGGTGTCCTAAAATGGTTCCAAAATTTGGTGAAGTAAAAATTTAAGCTATAGGTAGTAGAATTAATTGTAGTATAAGTAGGTATTGAATCCATATAGACCATAGAATAAAACTAGAGACACATACATTATATGGAGGATTGGATATGATGTGGTTAACTTTGTTGTTTATTTAAATTTTGAAACTAAAATATGAAAGAACCTAAGAGAATGTTTTATATTTAAGAATTTAAAACCTAATTTTTTGAATTAAAAAAATTATTTAGATGAGTTGATCTTAGGTTTTCACTAGGGATATATTGGATGTATTTGTTTCCTTAGATAATATCTTATCACTAATTCAAGATGTATTTGAAAAATGAGATAATTCCACAAAATAATTTTAAAATTTAATCAAAGCACAATTCCAAGTCTAACCACCAATTAACATAGAGGATCAATTTAAGGAGAACTCCAAGAAATTGGATTGTACTAGCACTCAAAATGTGTCATCATTATAGTTGGTGGAGACGAAGAAGAAAATAACACATAAAATGGAAATATTAAAATAATTAACCGATTTAAAATATTAAATAACATGAAATAACATCCAATACATACCCTTTATAGAACCCTGTATCAACTCGTATTATTTTATCCCTACATTGGTTCTATTCTATCAATGGATGTAGTAAGTAGACTTATGAGGGAAGAATTGAATAAGAAAAACATTTAAATAACGATCACTCCACCATTGTGTGAAGAATTTCCCAAAAGTTGATGTGAATATATTCACTACATAATTAAAAATTATTGAAGTTATATAAATAATAATATAAAATTTGAATAATAAGTACTTTTAGTAATAAATTAACATGATTTGAAAAACTTACATGAGAGAAATTGAACATACGATTAAAAATGGACAACATAAAATTATAATTGAAATAAAAACATAGATACCCTAATTCCATACCCACAATCACATTAAATAGTAATATTAGGATCCTAGGGTAGATAAACCATCAATAAATTACTTCAACATGTATTAGGTTAGTCAAATATGGGTGATAAATAAAAGGAAATTCAACTTTTCAATTTTGACCACAAAAATCAGATCCGATTCATCCCTCTTTTTGATGTGAAAATTTTGTATTGAAAATGGCCAAATATTAGATGTTTGTAAAAGATAAATATGTTATTTAATATATAATATAATAGGTTTAAAATTTTCATTACAATTGTATCATCCATTCTGATTTTATGCTCTAAATAGTGGGATGATTTTATGGGCCTCCAAATCTGGCCCACAAATTAAATGTCAACTTAGGCTCCTTGGATCTCCTTGAAAAATTCAGAATTAGCCCTATAAAAAGTTGAATCAAATGATCCCAATAATTTTTTATATCGAAATTAAATTCAAGCTACATTGGGATTTATTTGTGGGATCTACTTTTACTTGATGGGCCTAAGGCCCATTATGATTTTATCATAAATTGCTTGTATCCATGGAAAAAATGTCCATCTTCCTTCATGATTCATCCATTGATAATAAAAGAAAAAATGTTACACAAAAAGTGATAAATAATATCCCAAAATTTCAAATTAAAATAATTAAAATAATTAATTACACATGTAGATGATTAATTGTGTCCAAATTGACACACTTTAGGCATGAATTGCACAATGATGTGAAATGAAGTTCAATTTATGAAATGCACTAAAACCTTTGTTTATGGACATTGAATCACTTGAATATTAAAATATTAAAAATTATTATTAGCCTATTTTAGTGTATAATCACTATAATACATGGAATATGTCATGAATTTGGGTCATCAATGGGGTATTTCAAACCGATATGCAACAACTCCAACATTTGGCAATACTTTGAAAGGTCCAATGAATCAAGAGAAAGATTACTCCCATTACTGGAATTTCACTACCCACGATGAAGAGATACCTTCAAGAACATAGTATTTTAAATTTATAACTCAAAATGGCTCCTGCTATGATTAGCATAGGACTTATAAAGATTTTTTACCACCTTAATTTCCTTATGGATCACCTATACCTTCTCTATCATGCTCTACACCAATTCCAATATGAGAAAGACAAAATCTCATGACTTCGGTCCAACACAAAGAAGATAAGATAGGTCTATCAAAAAAAATTTAATTATTACATTCCAATGATAGAATGATAATAGTTATTGTAACCAAACTTCATTAAGGGAAGGTTCCTCACCTATGAACCTCCAAAATTAAAAATGCATACATGTAACATGTCCTCTAAAATTTGGATAGTCCGATCTATTAGACCATACATAAATGGATGAAATGGGGTTATAAGGTATGTCTAGGAGTCAAGATAAGGCTAGATACCCCTCTAGAACCTAGAGGTAAAATGAGGATCACGATCAGATATGATCATCTTCAGAACCCCATGAAGCCTCACTACTTCCTCTAGATACTACCTAGAAAAAACCTTTATTGATATCCACTCCCTAATCTCTATGAAGTGAACTGACTTCATCAAGTGATATATGATCACCCATATAGCATCATAACCACCATAAAATATAGGTAAAATGTTGAATAAGTTTATTGATATTTCCTCCCATTTCCACTAAGGAACATCAAGTAGTTGAAACAAACCACCAAGAACATGATTCACATCTTTCACCCTTTGATGAAACAAACATTGAGAGAAAACTTTGAGATTGAGTACTTCATAATAGACCACCGAAATAATCCTCTTAGAGTAAAATAAATCTTAACCACACTAGGATATACCGCTAAGGGAGAACTATGGAACTCATGGAGAACCACCTCATGAATTGTTGAAGGAACTAAATGCTTCCCCAGAAATAATACTCAATACTAACCATCCATAGACCATCCCTTAGAGGAATAACTATAGAAAAATCAATCACAACAGACCTTTTACTCATAATATACCTAATAGGACTCCTATAATTACTACACCAAATATGACTACACTTTCTTCTAATAAAGACATCCCCTTCCATCAACGTCTCCCATGTCAAGGTGAAACACTGTCAAATCTTCCATCACTCTCCAAGAGTCTCCATACTCACGCACATAGCCACCACATGAATTGATGATCAAGGAACTAACCAAAAAATTCCCTTTATCAGGTGTAAAGTAAATATCAATATCATAATCTTGGAAGAACTCTATCCACCATCACTATCTAAAATTCAAGTCATTCTGTGAGAAGATATACTTCAGACTCTTTTTATATTTAAAGACAAAAAAATATTCACTGATAAGACAGTACCGCCACAAATTAAAATAGAACACCACTGCAGTAAGCTCGATATCATGGGTGGAATTTTTACCTTCATCATGTTATAAATGCCGAGACCCATAAGATATAATTTTTCTCTACTGCATCCATACACAAACAAAGATAATATATGAATCATCATAATAAAACTAAAACTCAACAACCTTATCCAACAGAGTAAGAACTAGAGAAATGAATATATTCACTTTTAAATAATAAAAATTAGCATTAAACTGATCAGTCTACATGAATTCCTGATCCTTACTGGTCAATTATGTTATAGGAGTTGCAATCTAGTAGAATTTGGGCATAAGGCTCCTATAGTATTTAGCAAGAATAAGAAAACTATCTACCTCTACAACATTCTTAAGGGATACCCAAGAAAAATCTTCATCATTCATCTAAGGATCTATACATACCCCACATTGAGATATGACATGACCCTATAGACCAACTTATAAGGCCTAAAATTTACACTTTTATAGGTTCTCAAATGGTTGATAAACTAAAGGACTCCCAACTCAGCTCGGAAATTCTCCATGTGCTCCTCCTATGACCCAAAGAACACATAGATTTCAACAATAATTACTACAAAAAATAGGTCCAAAAACTCTTGGAACATTTAATTCATAAATACCATGAATACAGTTAGATCATTTATAATTATAAATGGTATTACAGTACACTCAAATTTCCCATAATGACATTTAAAAGTAGTCTTCGAGATATTCTCATCCTTCACTCAAATCTGATGATACCCAAACCACAAGTTGATTTTTGAGAACAAACTATCTTCCTTTAAATGACCAAATAAACCATAAATCCTTGAAAGTGGATAATGGTTCTTTACAATCACCTAATTTAAATTGATATAATTTACCGACATCCGCATAATTATATCTTAATTTTTTTTCAAACAAAACCAAAGATCCCTTGTAACACATGAGTTTTAATTATAGTAAGTGAACATTTTATTTTTTTGAAACTATAAAATAATGAAAAAATTAATATTTCTTGGAAAAAATATTCTAATTTGATATGATAAATATCGATTTTTAACTTATTATGTAAGAAATAAGCCTATAATGAATTTTAAAAAATTACCCTTAGAAATAAGCTTTTATGAATAATTGAAAATGTGGTATTTAACTAATAAATATTTTATTAATAATAATATTTTATAATATTTATATTTAACCATGTATTTATAATAAATTTTATATAAATAAATATAAGATCATTTGGAGGCAAAAATAGATATTTTTTCAAAAAACTATTTTTGAATGCATAATATTTTAACATTTTAATTAATTAAAATAGAATATAATAATTAAATATTTAAATGAAATTTTATATATTTTATATCTAAATATATGAATTTATATTCATATGATGATGATTAATTGTCATATAATTAATGTAATATCATACTATGCTTGAAAAATTCATTTTCAAGAAAAACCATTTTCATCTCGTTTTGTAGGTTTATTTTTAAATTATTTTCTACCAATTATTAGAAAATAATTTGATAAAATGATTAAAATATTTTAAATCATCAAGTTAAAGTTTTATAATTAGGTGACTTTAATTTTCGGTTATTATGAATAGTAAAAATGGTAATAATTAGTTACAATGTTTAAGGGTAAAATGGATTAACAGGGTTAAAAATAAAGGGACATGGCTTCAAGAAGAAACAAAAAACATTATTAAACCTAATTGGATGGATTTATTTAAAATATACCCTTATAAACATCAAATATGAATCCTTTTGGATCCATTTTTCTATAGTATGACATTAATATATTTTAATCTTTTGAAAAATTCTCTGTGTGTCTTCTACCTCACTTAAAAAGGTAACCTCATCCCCTCAATTATTCACGCATATTGATCCATTTATCACAAAAAAACCTGAAAAAATCTCTCCCCAAAATTCTTATATATGTTATAAGCTATATGGTATTCCCAAAATACCATGTCTATGCCCCTTAAGAGGAGATCTAAAGGAGCTCATTCAAAGAAGTGGTAATCACTTTAACCAGACAATTTCATTTTTATCTTTTACCACCTAAAATTATATCCTAACCGTTAAAATATAATAACAAAAATATCTACCCTATAATGACATATTATTATTTTTATGTTATAATATTTATCCATCTTCTTCACTATTAAATAAGAAATACAATCATCACTCATGTATACAATGCACTACCGCCTCACATGCCAATGTAATGTTTTTTCCATCACTACATCAAATGGATGACCATAATGACAAAAATAATGAATATATTTTATATTTTTGACATATTTATTATTCTTTAAATTTAATATAGAATATACTTCCTTATATTTACACTTGTTCAAAAAATGATAACATCGCTAGTGCGTACGTGTGGTCTACCACCACTATAAAGTGATATGATTGATTTTTCATGACATATTTACATGGATGGTTCTAAATAAGTATATAATAAATATATATTATTTTTATATCATTATTAATCTTATAAATATGTAACACCCCAGGATTTCATAGTACGTTATCTCATTAAAGTAATTCAATAGCTTGCACTACACACAACACCGAGTTCGAGCGTACCATAACTTAACAAACTAGCCGTTCAAAAAGTGGTTATGAATAGTTTTAGCTGAATTTTGAATATTATATACTCTATATAATTTTAACATCCATATTATGTGTTTCTTAGAAATAATATAATAATAAATTCATTTTTTATGATAAAAGAAGTATTTTTCAAAAAATGTAACTTTACCACCTTTTAATGGTGAACCCTTTTTAAAACCAATATTTGACACTTTTATATATTAAATTTAATTAAATTTTATAATTATTTAGAATCAAGACATAAAAATTTAGTTTGGATAAATTATTGGTACTTTTTTTTGATAATTTTCATATTTTGACGAATAGTGAAAAATACGATGTTTTAATTGAAAACATTTTTTTTAATTGAAATAATTTATAGTGTTAAATTATGCATTTGAAAGGTTTTTAAGAATAATTAGATTATATTTTTATCATTTAATACAACTTAGGTTATTATATGGAATTTCACATTTAAATTTGACATAAACACATGTTAATATTTTTATAGTTTTTACTTTTTAAAAACCCACGTTTTGGTTTTGACAATGGGAATTAATTTTAAATTAATAAATGAAACTTCTATGTTATTAATTTGGTAAAATAAACTTCATTTTTGAATTCGGAATATCAAAATTAGCTTTGGGTGAATTTCTGGTATTTTTTTCTGAAAACTTTCAATTCTTGATGAATAGTGAAAAACACTACGTTATTATTTAAAATCGACTTTTTATTTAAATAATTATTTATTTTATTTAAATTTATTTTAAGTCAAAATAGATATATAATACCTATATCAGTTAAATGTAATTCATTGGAGTCATTTTTTAATAAAATTAGATGTATTAAATTTTATTGAACTTTCAAACCACTTTTACCCACCTCTTAGGAGCATTTGAAAATTTTCATAAAACTTATTTTTACAGCTTCTGTGAGTTGAATTTCAAAAATACAAGAGATGAAATTAATATCAGTAATTAAAATGTGGTTCAATAAGATGAAAATAATTTTTTCTGAAAAGTAACTTTTGACTTTTATTTATGATAGTTAAAAGTAAATAGGGTAATTAAGGGTAAAAATGATATCATAATTACCCTAACACATGTCCTAATTCTATTGGATAAGTAAAATTCGACCAAAAAAAAACCTTAGGAATATAATATGATCCTCTTTGGTCCACTTGGATTAGATTATGACATTTATTATTATTTTATTTAAAGAAGAGTTAAAAGAGTTAAATTCAATGTTTAATAACTAAACAATTTTTAATATAAGGTTACAAACAATATGAATTCAACTGTACATATTCATTAGAAATATAAATTAATTTCCTACATAATGGTATTTTATTTATAATTTTTATACATTAAATAATTTAATTTATTTACGATACAATGATGATGTAGTAATTACCTTATTAATGAAATATTAAAAACAATTGATAGTATAAATACCCAAATAAATGTAAATTGAGACTTTTGATGAATTCAAACTAATTTTCTAGGTTAACATGACATTTTTAGGTTGTTAAAATAAATTTTATTCGAAGTGAAAAAGTTTTTATGATTTTCAAAAAAAACAATTACTAAATAGTGTCAAAATTGACATAATTGAGTTTTTAAAACAAATACTATATTATTAATTGATATAATTTTCCGAAAAATATAAGGTTTGAAAAAAGGACTTAGATAAAGTTATATATATTAATAATAAACCTCATGGGTTTTTATTTGATTTTTATAGTAATTTTATTATCCATATAATTTAAAAATACAAAGAGACATGGTAAATGTCAAACTATTCAACTAAGAGTTAAATCTAAAAGATAAGGTTATAATGATGACATAAACCTCTATAAAACCTATAGGTTGAGAGTTTTTATAACCCTAACAACCTTATTTTTTAAATAATTCATTTTTTATCCATTATAAACCGAAAATTATTTTATTATAAAATAATATTTCAAGGTTTTCCTAAAGTGACCCTCACCTCTCTTATAAAAGGTAACTTCCCCTTCACTTAATTTCAAACCTCAAAATCCTTTTAGATCGGACAAAAAATAACCGAATACCTTATAAAATATCCTACCTTCAACATAGAGGCCTTAATTTGATCATAAAACCAACCTAATTATCCTTTTTGATCAACTCAAAAGAAAGTACCCGAAGAAGAGGTAATAATTTGACCACCGTCTTTCAAGTTCTTTTCTTCTTCCACTTCCTCTTTATTTTTTGTTTACATTATAAAATAATAACTCAAGTACCTTATATATACTGTGATTTTATTATAATTATGGTACAACCATATTCGTTATTCTATCCATCCTATAATGACAAAGTCACCATACGTTCGTACGTATGACTTACTGTCTCCACGTCATGGTGTAGTTTGTTATTCAAACAGTTAATTATTTGGATGGATATAATAATGAGTATAACTGATTTAAATAATAAATATGACATGTTAATGATTATATATATATGATATACCATCCAATTACATACAATTTCACCATCAATATAATGATATTTTCGCTCATGCGTACGTACGAATTACCATCTCCACAGCGCGATGAGATTCTTTTCCACGTTCACCATTCAACGATGATTACAAAAATATATATTAATAATAAGTATGTAATATATTACATAATAATTTTACTGTATATATATATATATGTATATAATTACATACATCTTATTCACTTACTTGCATTCAATACGATATGAAAACAGAAACAACGTTTATGCGTACGTACGACCTACCGTCTCCTTAAACAGAGCCTCCAATTTCATATATCTATCTATTATAAATATTTATATTCTAAATATATTTGATATATAAATGAAATTGTATATTCTAGTAGTATTTAAATCATTATATAAATGATACAATCAAGAATAACTAGTTAAAACATGTATGATAAAGAAAGTGACTATTACCCAAAATGTTAATTTATCATGGAAATCATTATTAAATGGGTAGTGTAAAGTCATAAATGAATCTTGTATGATTTAATAAATATTAATATGGTTCTTTTATAATTTAATAACATTCTATGGTCATTATATAGGAGGTTAAATGTACCCTCGACCAAAGGAAAGTGTAAGCTAAGGGGTTTCTTATCTCACTTTTATTCCCGTGAGCTTTCCATAGTTCACCACTTATTTATTGCATGTGGTGTATTTTGTAATACCATTTTATATATATTATCATGATTCTATTTATATTCATGGTATTATATGATTCATTTGGTGGTTATTAACTTTTGGTCATACGACTCGATTGATTACAACATGGTAAGGGGTTTTTATCTCACTTTTTATTCCCGTGAGATTCATGCTATATTGCCACTATTTCCTTTTTTGTGGTGTATGTACTTCCCATGATTGTATTATGTGTTTAATATACTTTAATTTATGTGTATTTACATCTTAATTTTATAATATTTCTTTCATGGGGTGTTTGTTTCGTAAGTTACCACATCGGTAAGGGAATTTCAAATTTCAATTTCCACTCATTGGGCTTTACGCATACTTCATTGATTACTTTAATCCAATATTATGTGTGAAATAACTATTTATTTACATATTTAGTAATTTCCAATCCCATTTTTTAGGATATAATTTTGATACACATAATCACTCCATTGATAAATTCTCAAGTCATCGATATAAACTTGATAAGAGTAATTTTAACACAATTTCTATTCATTGAGTTAAACATCCAAGTCATTGGTGTTGTTTTTACTAGAATATGTGTGAATGTCCTATGATTTATTTAAAATAAGTATATAATCATATTTAGTGTATTTATATTTGGCACACATAATTATGTCATTGATTTATCCTTAACCTAAGGATACAATATTTATAAAGGAATTTATCTCAACTTACATTCCATTGAGACTTCTTTGTTGTTATGTGCCAATTCAATTTTATTTGGTGTATATAATGTACTTTGACATATTATATCATGAATACCTTTATTCTCATGATATTATAAAGTTTTTATTACCTAAATTATTTTTATTCAACCATCTCTCATTTGGTTAGGAACTCTAACTAAAATATCATTTTAAATGTTTTAAAAATTTATTCTTCAAAATATTTATCATTAATGTCCATGTTTTAAAAATGGTTTTAAGGATTTATTTATATGGAAATTAATGTTTTAAAATTGAAATTATTTTTAAAAGTTCCAAATTGGTATGGGACACTTGGGTTCAAAAATCTATTTTAAATAGCTTCTTGATAAATAATGAGACTTTTAAACGTTTTCATGAAAAAGGGATATTTCTCTCAAAGATTTTTACTAATCATTTTCTACTATGTCAACATCATTTACGGGATATTATTCTTGATTGAGTTGATTTATTATGATACAAATATTTCATACTGTATTGAAGGTTTAGTGATATGTTTAACTGTGAATGTGTTATTTTTATACCATTCATGGTTTTTGGATAAAGTATTGACATTTAGTATGCTAGTTTTAATATAAATGTTTATGTTATGTTTAAACCTTTTAATATGATGAATGAATTGGACTTAGTAAGTGATGGGTGGAGCCCGCTATAGCTTCTCGATGTATCATTAGGTATCATTAGACAAACTAGTGTCTTGACACAAGGCCTTGACAAAATCTTATTTTTAGTCTTGGCACAAGGCCTTGACTACGTGGTTATTAAGTCTCACATTATGCATTCCATAATTATGAAATTGGATATTGATATTACATTTGATTATTCAACTATTAGAATATCCATGTGAATAAGTAAACCACATTAGTTTATTTACATTGGCCATATTATGCAGAATTTTATGTTTAAAATGCTTATTTTTTAGTCTTATACATTGCCTTAAATGTTTATTAATATTTATGAAAGTTTCCACAATATTGTAATCCTTACTGAGCATCTGAGCTCACCAATTTCTTAGGTTTTATTTTCCCAGGATTCTAAGAAGTGTATTATGATAGATAATCAGGGTTAATCTAAGGGATTAATGGCGTTCTCAAAGGATATTTTATGTTCTGTTTTATTTTCTAATGTGTAATGTAATGTTCATGTATGTAATCTATTTTCCAAGACTACCAAACTAATCAGTCCTTTGGGACTTTATTCTTTGTAGTCATGCCAACTTATTAACATAATGCACCAACTCTGGGTAACTGAGGTCGGGGCGTTACTATTGGTATCATAGGAAGTTTAACAACAACCTTGGAAATAGATTTAGACAAAATTTTATTAGAGAACATTACCCTAAGATAGAATTTCAGGATACGTATAGAAGAACTTCCAAGAATTTTGGTAGTGTAGAGATTTTCTGTATTTTCCATGCAATACATCTTTGTTTGGATACGAGAAGGTAGAGGCGGCTCTGGCACAGATGTACTTAGGAGTGAAAAATTCAGTAAGGAGTTTCAGGCTTGACCCGGGGTATCCTGGTACACGACAACATTTCTTGCTACACTCTTGGTTACGACACTCTTGAGGGATATGCTTAGGATAACTCACATTTTCATCACAAGCCATTATGAAGGATTTAGGAGTAATACTTCCTCAAAGAAAACATTTTATGATTATATATTATATGCATAATATTTTCAATTTACATTAGGTATTTTATAAGTTTGGAATTATGAATTTCGATTCATAAACTAACCTAGTGCATTCCATTGTTTAGAAATGGCACCTAGTATAAGGAATAAGAATTATAGCAATACTCATGATCAAAACATTAAGATGGATCATATCATTCATGGTATTATGCCAACATTTAAAAGGTAAATAGTCTCCCACATATTCTCATCATATGAAGAAATATTATCATGTGTTAATAAGATAAGTAAATAATTCTTTGAGTGCTATGGATTTGAAGGGAAGCAAGAGAAGAAAAGTATGAAAGAGATAAAGATAGATAAAGGGAAGAGGGGAAAGAAGGATTTTCCCATATCTGATAGCTGTTGAAAGAATAACCTTGGTAAATTCTTGAAAGGAATGGGAGTTTGTTATAAGTGTGGAGAAAAATGACATCAAGTACTCGATTGAAAGGGTAAGAAAAAGGTTTCAAATGTACAATGCTTCATCAGCAAGGAGTTGGGACACTATGTGAATCAATGTCCAAATAATCAGAGTATACCCAAAATGTTGTTATTGGATAATAATCAAGTTATGATACTACTGAAGATGAAGAGAAATTATTAGAGTTCTTATGTTGTTATAAAAGTATTTTGTCATTTGAGTATTGTATTAATGATTTACATGTTATAAGAATTATAGAGTATATAAGGATTGTACTGCAGTACTATTTCATTAAGGACTTGAGATTGTGTGGAACCAAGAAAAGTGACTCAATAGCAGGTTAATTTTTTTTGGAAAATATATGGTTAAGATAAAGATAAACTGTAATATGGTTTTGATACTGAGGTAGTGATTTTGGAATAATATAAGATTAATTTGGATAAATTATATTGGATATTCTTGACTACCTTGAAACTGATTAATGATTTATATATTCCATCATTGTTGGAGTTTGCAACATTTTTGGATATAAGGAGTATATCTAGTATTCAATAAGGAATAAGGGAGAATGAGTGTAATAAATATGGTTTTATAGTAATTTAGGGTGTTACCATGTTTTAATAGAATACATGATGAAGGTATTCACATGTTATTACATGGAAAAAAGAATCTTCATTATGTTTAACTTCTATATAAATTTTGGACTCTGAATTTGGGAAAAAGTATTTGGGGTAAGTATAATGGTTGGAAAGGATTAAGTTTGACATTGGATACTATTATTAAGTTTAAATAATTTTTTGTATTGTTATAAAAAGGACAACCCAGAGGTCGGGTGACAACCCGTCGCGTCTGGAAAGGGCATGAGACTTGAACCCGCAACCAAAGGGAGACAAAGGTGGATCACCTACCACTGGTATATGTGATATCCTATTTTTTACAATGTAGACTTTTTTAAATAGGTTTACAAATGAATTATAAATTCATTATTTTTGGAACCCTATACAATTAAGATAAATATAATATTTTTTGAATTCTATTATCTTTTGAAGTGAAAGATGAGTTTGTGGTAGGAATTAGTTGAAGGATGAAACTATACTTTTAAATTATATTTTTTCCTCTTATTCTATGAAAAAATTAATTCTTAAACTTTAGGTAAGGGATCTTAAAACCAAAAAATGTTTTATCCTAATATTTTATGTTATTTTGAACTAACGATATTTTAAATCATCATAGATTGACGGCTTTGAGGCCCTCAATTTTACACTTGTTTGTGATTTATGACCTCAATAAATCCCTATAAATATTTACGTTTTCCCTCCAATTATGTGTCTCTAATTTCCACTTATTTTCTCCTAATCGAGATCATAATTTGGTGGTAACTTTTTCATTCTCTTTACCTCTTATTAAGAATAAATTTTATTTACCAAATTTCTGATGTGGGTTTTCCACAAAACTATTTTTTTATTTTTAACCTTTTATTTTCAAAGAAAAATTTGAAATTGCAAGGAAACAATTTATTAAAGGAGGGGAGAATGTAACACCCCAATATTTCATAGTACGTTATCTCATTAATGTAATTCAATAGCTTCCACTACAAGCAACACCGAGTTCTAGTGAACCACAACTTACCAGACTACCCGTTCAAAAAGCTATTATGAATAGTATTAACTGAATTTTGAATATTATATACTCTATATAATTTTAAGATCCATATTATGTGATTCTTAGACATAATATAAGAACAGATTCATTTTTTCATACAAAAGATGTATTTTTCAAAAAATGCAACTTTACTGCCTTTTAATGAAGAATCCTTTTTTAAAACCAATATTTGACACTTTTATATATTCAATTTCATGAAATTAAATTCTTATTTATAAGAAAGACATAAAAATTTATTTTAGAGAAATTTTTGTTACTTTTCTGATAACTTTCATATTTTGACAAATAGTGAAAAATAATATGTTTTAATTGATAACAACTTTTTTTAATCAAAATAATTTATAGTGTTAAATTATGAATTAGAAATATTTTTAAGTATAATTAGATTATATTTTTATCATTTAATACAATTTAGGTCATTATAAGCAATTTCACATTTAAATTTGACATAAAAACATGTCAATATTTTGATAGTTTTTACTTTTTAAAAAACACACCTTTTGGTTTTGACAATAGGAATTAATTTTAAATTAATAAATGCAACTTATATGTTTTTAATTTGGTAAAATAGACTTCATTTTTGAATTCTGAATATCAAAATTAGTATTGGGTGAATTTTTGGTATTTTTCTAAAAACTTTCAATTTTTTATGAACAGTGAAAAACACATCGTTATTATTTAAAACCGACTTTTTATTAAAATTTATTTTAAGTCAAAAGAGATATATAATACCTATATAAGTTCAATTTAATTAATTGGATTCATTTTATAATAAAATTAGATGTATTAACTTTTATTGAACTTTTTAACCTCTTTTACCCACCTCCTAAGAGAATTTGGAAATTTTCATAAAACATAATTTTAACACTTATGTGAGTTGAATTTCAAAAATCCGAGGGAAAAGGTTAATATCAATAAGTAAAATGTGGTTCAATATGATGAAAATAATTTTTGGTGAATAGAAACTTTTGACTTTTATTTACCACGATTAAAAGTAAATAGGGCAATTAAGGGTAAAAATGATATCATAATTACCCTAAAACATGTCCTAATTCTATTGGATAAGTATAATTACACCCAAAAAAACCTTAGGAATAAAATATTAACCTCTTTTGTCCACTTGGATTAGATTAGGACATTTATTATTATTTTATTTAAAGAAGAGTTAAAAGAGTTAAATTCAATGTTTAATAACTAAACCATTTTTAATATAGTGTTACATACAATATAAATTAAACAATAAATATTCATTAGAAAGATAAAAATATTTCATACGTAATTTTATTTTATTTATAATTTTTATAAATTAAATAATTTAATTTATTTATGACACAATGATGATGCCGTAATTACCTTATTAATGAAATATTAAAATAATTGATATTATAAATATCCAAATAAATGTAAATTGAAACTTCTGATGAATTACAATAATTTTATTTGCTAATATGACATTTTAGGGTTGGTTAAATAAATTTTATTCTAAGTGATAAAGTTTTTATTACTTTCAAAAATATCAAATACTAAATAGTGTCAAAATTGACATAGTTGAGTTTTTAAAACAAATACTATATAATTAATTGATATAATATTCTTAAAAATCTAAGGTTCAGCCAAAGGACATAGATAAGGTTATATATATTAATAATGAACCACATGGGGTTCTATTGTCTCATTATAGTATGTTTATTAACCATATAATATAAAAATACATAGGGACATGGTAAATGTCAAACTATTTAACTAAGAGTTAAATCTAAAAGATAAGGTTAGTATGATGACCTCAAACTATCTAAAACCTATTAGTTAAGATATTTTTGACGCATCCCCACCTTAGCCTCTAAATAATTCATTTTTGATTCATTAGAAACCGAAAATGATTTTATTATAAAATAATATTTCAAGCCTTTCCTATAGTGACCCTCTCCTCTCTTATAAAAGGGCACTTCCCCTTCTCTTAATTTCACACCTCCAATGCCTTTTGGATCTGACAAACCCTACCCAAATACCTTCTCAACTATCCTACCTTTAACCTAGAGGCATTAATTTGATCATAAATCCAACCTAAGGATCCCTTTTGGTCAACTCAAAAGGAAACACCTGAAGAAGAGGTAATAATTTCACCAGCCTCTTTAAAGTTCTTTTCTTCTTCCACTTCCTCTTTCATTGTTGTTTCCCTACTAAAATAATAACTCCAGTACCTCATATACATTGTGATTTTATTAAAAATATGGAACAACCATATTTGTTATTCTATCCATCCTATAATGACAAATTCACCATACGTGCGTACGTACGACTTACCGTCTCCATGTCGTGGTGTAGTTTGTTATTCAAACACTTCATTATTTGGATTGGAATACTAATGAGTATAACTGATGTAAATAATAAATATAACATGTTAATTATTCTTTATATATGATATAACATCCAATTACATATGATTTCACAATCAATATAATGATATTGTCACTCGTGCGTACGCACCGATTACCGTCTCCACGACACAGTGAGATTCATTTCCACGTTCACCATTCAACGATGATTATAAAAATATATATTATTAATAAGTATATAATAAATGACATAATAATTCTACTATATATATATATATGTATATACTTACATATATCTTATTCACTTACTTCTGTTCAATATGATATGAAAACAGAAACAACGTTTATGCGTACGTACGAACTACCGTCTCCATAAACGGTGCCTCCAATTTCATATATCTATATATTATAAATATTTATATTCTCAATATATATGATATATAAATCAATGTTTATATTTTGGAAGTATTTAAATCATGATCTAAATGATACAATCAAGAATAACATGTTAAAACACGTACGATAAAGAAAGTGGTTATTACCCGAAATGTTAATTCAACATGGAAATCATTATTAAATGGGTATCATATAGTCATAAATTAATCATGTATGATATAATAAATATAAATATGGTTCTGGTATAATTTAATAACATACTATTGTAATTATACAGGAGGATAAACGTACCGCCGACCCAAGGAAAGTGCATGGTAAGGGGTTTCTTATCTCACTTTTATTCTCGTGATATTTCCATTATTCGCCACTTATTTATTGCATGTGGTGTATTGTGTACTGCCATTTGATATATATTATCATGATTCTATTTATATTTAGGGTATTCTGTGATTCATTTTGTGGTTATTAACTTTTTTTCATATGACTCGATTGATTACAACATGGTAAGGGGTTTTCGTCTCACTTCTTATTCCATGAGATTCATGCTATACTGCCACTATTTCATTTTGTGTGTTGTGTATACTTCCCATGATTGTATTATTTGTTTAATATAATTTAATTTATGGGTATTTACATCCTCATTGTATAATACTTCTTTCATGGGGTGTATTTTTTGTATGTTACCAAATCAGTAAGGGAATTTCAAATTTCAATTGCCACTCATTAGGCTTTATGTATACATCATTGATTACTTTACACCAAGATTATGTGTGAAATCACTATTTATTTACTTATATAGTAATTTCCACTACCTTTTTTGTGGATATACTTTTGATACACATAATCACTCCATTGATAAATTCTCAAGTCATCGATACAAACTTGATAAGAGTAATTTTAACTCAATTTCAATTCATTGAGTTAAACATCCAAGTAATTGGTGTTGTTTTCACAAGAATATGTGTGAATGTCCTCTGATTAATTTACACTAAATATCCAATAATATTTAGTGTATTTATATTTTCCACACATAATTATGTCATTGATTTATCCTTATCCTATAGATATGGTCTTTATAAAGGAATTCATCTCAACTTACTTCCATTGAGACTTCTTTGTTGTTATGCCCCAATTAATTTTTATTTGGTGTATATAATGAACTTTGACATAGTATATCATGAATCCATTTATTCTCATGATATTATAAAGTTTTTATTACCTCAATTATTTTTATTCAAGCATATTTAATTTGGTTATGAACTCTAACTAAAATATCATTTTAAATGTTTTAAAAATTTATTTTTCTAAATATTTCTCATTAATGACCATGTTTTAAAAATAGTTTTAAGGTTTTATTTATACAGACATTAATGTTTTAAAATTGAAATTCATTTTAAAAGTTTAAAATTGGTGTGGGAAAATTTGGTTCAAAAATCTATTTTAAACACCTTCTTGATGAATTGTGATACTTTTAAATGTTTTCATGAAAATGGTTATTTCTCTCAAAGATTTTTACTGGTCATTTTCAACTATGTCAACATCCCTTACGATATATTATTATTGATCGAGGTTGATTTATTGTGATACAAATATTTCATAATTTATTGAAGGTTTTGTTATATGTTTGACTATATATGTGTTATTGTTATACCATTCATGGTTTTTTGATAAATCATTGAAATTTCGTATGCTAGTTTTAATACGAATGTTTATGTTATATTTAAACCTTTTCATATGAGGAATGAATTGGACTTAGTAAGTGATGGGTGGAGCATGCTATAGCTCCTCGATGCATCGGTAGGTATCATGAGACAAACTAGTGTCTTGGAATAAGGCCTTGACAAAATCTTATTTGCAGTCTTGGAACAAGGCCTTGACTATGTGGTTATAAAGTCTGGCATTATGAATTCCATCATTATAAAATAGGCTATTGATATTGCATGTGATTGTTCAATAAGTAGAATATCCATGTGAATAAGTAAATGGAATTATTTGATTTACATTGTCCATATTATGCAGAAGTTTATGTTTAAAAGGCTTATTTTTTATTTTTATACATTTCCTTAAATGTTTATGCTTATTTATGAAAGTTTCCGATATATTGTTTTCCTTACTGAGCATATGAGCTCACCCCTTACTTATGTTTTATTTTCCCAGTATTCTAAGAAGTATATTATGATTTATAAGCAGGGTTAAGATAAGGGATTAATGGAATTCTCAAAGGAAAAATTTTTGTTGTGTTTTATTTTCTAATGTGTAATGTAACGTTCATGTATGTAATCTATTTTCTAAGACTACTAAACTAATCGGTCTTTCAGGACTTGATTCCTTGTAATCATGAAAATGTATTAAAATAATGCACCGACTCTGGGTAACTAGGTTCTGGGCATTACAATATATTATATAACCATGATCAAGACACAATTATCATTACTGATGAATCAAAATATATATGAAAAACAAAGCTGTCAACACCTAAAACAATGATAATAATGAAATATTATTAAAAAATGGGTGATATGATGCTATAAGTGGATCATATATATTATTATAGTTATGTATATGGTTATATTATATAAAAATGATAAATATAAATTTATTATACATGAGATTAAAGGATGTTCAACTAAGTGGAATGCGAGGTAAGGGATTTGGTCAGAATTTCCACTCCACCGAGACATATTTGGTATTATGTACATATTTTCTTTTATGTGGTGGATATATTACCCCTTTGATATATATAACATGAACACCAATTTATTCATACTCATTAAATTTTTAATTCAAGTTTTCTCTTTCAAGGGTTTACAATTTAAAAGTAATCAAATTGGTAAGAATTTGTTTTACAATCTCATTTTTTGGGGATTTATTATATTTTTATTGAAGGAATGTTATAGTGTACACTTCATAAACTCCATATATTTTCTTATCCTTTGGATATTTGATGAGTTTACATGTTTTTATTAAGAATTATCCTCCTTTACACATGAATCAAGAAAAGAAATGTTTACAATAAAAACTGATCGTATTCCTCTTTTTGATTGTGTATATTTTCATTCCATGTCCGTATTTTTTTAAATTTTTTTTAAAAAATTAATTTTTATTCACTAAAATGAAAATTATTTAATGAAAATTTATTTTATAATTTTCACGTCCATTTTTTCCATTCTCCAAAAGATCTTTTTACTATAACATCTACTTTTTTAAAGAATTAATGACCATCTCTCATCTCTTGATTGATTTTATGGTCATTGAAATTTTCATGAAATATTCACTTTCTTATGATTATGTTTCATTAGAAAATAAATTTATATACCATATACATATTATTGGTATCATGTATATTAATATTTTCTAAATCGTATACCATTTCAAAATATGATGTTTTATTAAGAATGTTATTTGATTGATTTTGTAAATAATGATATTTTTTATTCTTTAATTTTTAGCCCAAATAAGTTAAATACCTTTAAAGGGAGGGGTTGAATTAGGGTATGATATATAAAAGAAAATTCCTTTCCGTATCTTGTTTCATAATTAAACAAAACACTATTCTGTCCCTTTCCTATAACAAAGTATAACTAGAAATGGAAACGTGCACATGAAACATCAATTTTACTTGGTTCACCTACACTAGGATATGTCAAAGGTGAATAAACATGAAATTTAACACTGTAAAAAATATACACTAAAGTTGAATATTATTAAAAAGTTTAGAGAAAACTCACTCTCCTACCTGGTTCACTACCATTAATAAATTGAAAGCCCACTGCTCTGTCTCAACTGAAGTATTCTCACTACTCCTTGAGAAGATTTTTCCATTGATCACATGAATTAACATTTTTTACACCTAATTTATTATATCATTAATTATACTTTAAATCACTTGATTAATAACTATTTACAATAGGATTATTTGGATATTCATCCTAATTCATGTAAGATTCACTTTCATGAAACTCATATCTAAACTTTCATGAAGCTTCTCAATTCTTCATAAAACTCTCTAATTTCATAAAACCTATAAGTTCCTTGAAACTCACAACGTTCTTGAAACTCAAAACTTTCATGAAACTAAAAACATTCATGAAATTCAAAACTTTCCTAATAATTCCTTTATTTATAAAACTGATGGATTATAAATACCTTTTCATAAGAAAAAAAATCCTTCATGAAACAATTTTTTGAATTCAAAGCCTTTAGATTTTTGTTAAGGATTCCTATCTTCAAATGTGGGGGATAACATTCTATTTATAGACATTAAGTCACATTTTCAAAACTTTCAGTCTCAACTCCACCATTTTATGAAACGATCCATTATTTCTTTCATAACTCCCTATTTTTTTTGAAACTTACTGGTAATTTTCCATTTGTAAAACTTGTCATAATTATGTAACTTACGTTATTTCCTTTATAACATTGCCATCTTTCAAAAAACTATTGAAATTGGGTGCCCTAGAACCAACTTGTTTTGTACTTTGATTACCGCTACTTGTATTCATTTTTTCATAATACCTGGGTTTATCTTGCCATAATAGTATAGATACATCTGCGTCGACTTTGTTTATGGAAATTTCCTTAGATTACCTGTCACATCAAAGGGTTATAGTAGATCCCAGGATATAATGAGAACCTTGAGATGCCATGACAGTAATCTTAAAGTAAATTACTATGGTCCAGTTACATAATTCTGAAAGGACACAGATGATGTGTGACCCTCAGGTGTTGGGAGCTCATAAACATTAAGAATTCATCTCATTATGTTCACACTTGATGATCTCTAGTAGTTGAGATCATGAGGACAGACATGCATAATAGGAATACCACATTTTTCAGGTGTCATTGGTCGTTCCTATCTACGAACATGTGTAATGGTCTCCAGACATGAGATTATTATCAATGAATGTCATTTAATTATGTACATTTTATGGAATGCGAAAAACATGGTGACCAAGTTGTGGTGAGGTAGCTTATATCGAGTACATCATTAATGGCATGGCATTGATTGAATGATTGATAAAGGATTTGTTACTTCTGAGTTTAGGAAGAGATATCTCAGGCCTGGTTAATTAGGATGGTTGCACCTTCATTAAATCCACGACCATGTTAGTGGAAGGTAAGACCGTCCGGACATATCAAAAAATAAAATTAATCAAGATAAAGGATGATGACACTAGTGTGCATTCTGATTTATTAAGATATTTATGACGGAGAGATTATATTTAACAGACCATGTTCGTAGGATGGCATTAGTTGCTTTGACTTTGCCTTATCTCTATAGGGGCCTCGATGGGTTGCTACACCCCGCTCTTGGTTGGTGGATATTATTCACTGCTATTTAGGTAAGGGCCTAGAGGGTCACACATAATAGCTCATTGAGAATCTTCCCTATTCTTGGAATAGGAATATAGAACTTGGTGGGCCCTGCCAAAGGGTCTGAGTACTATCCAAGTTCTTTGGATCACCAAAGAATAAATATTTCATTAATTATTCAATTTTAGAATAATTTGTTGAATTTATTTGTAATAGGTATTTATAAGTTATATAGTAAACACAAGTATTAATATTATTCAAATGGATTTTTAATATCATAGGTTTCTTTAATTTTATCAGGAGGTGTGAGTCGAGTTAAAGACTCAAGTTTATCATGTAATATATATATATATATATATTAAGAGTAAGTGATAAATTATAAATATTATTTATGGCATAATTTTATTTGTCATAAATAATTATATATAACAATTATATAGAAGAAGTTTATTACACGGGGGCCGAGAATCTGTACTGCATGTTTTAAACATTCCCTATATAAGGTAGAGAGGAGATCTCCCATGGAACTATTCATGTGTTGGATTAGAGAGCTTCTCTCTCCTCCTGGAATCTAGAGAGAGATAGTCCTCAAACGAAGGAAGATCTTCAAGTTCATCCATATCGGATTGAAGGATCTTACCTTGCGGTGATCATTGCTATGCTGAATTGAGTGTTGAAGATCCTCGCCAGCACTCGGACCTCGATGAACGGTGCATGAGCTAATTCGAGAAGTGTGTGTGGACGATCTAGTAGGCTTTGACGTTGGAGACTTTGAGCAATGATTTCCATCGACCTACGGTGGTCTTGCACACAACATAACCAAACTAGGTACATGTTCAATTTATTTGTGCTCTGTTTAAACCTTGCGTGATCCTTGGACCGAACCGGGACATGATCACTAGAGTTTATAGGGTTATGTCACTCGGTGATGCAGAAAACTTTAAATTCCTGGCCCAGCGGCTTCCGCTGCACCGTCCCGGTACCTAACAGTGGAATCAGAGAAATCATAAGGTTTTTCTGAGTCAACAAAATTAAGATGAATTAAATTTATGTTCGGGGTGTTAAAATGGTTCATTCGGATCCGACCACGTGTTGTTTTTTTTCAAATGGTCAAGCTACGATCATTTAAAAAATTTAATCAGATCAACGTCGTAGTTTTTTTTGTTCATTTGATGTTAATCTCAATCATTATTGAGATAAAATTAAATATAATATTTTATTATTATAAAATATAATATGATATTATATTATAAAATATTTTACAAAGTAAAGAGGTGTGGAAAGATATTTTCCACAAAAGGGGTGTGGAAAATATTTTCCACAAAAGGGGTGTGGAAAATATTTTCCACATAGTTTATAAAAAAAGGGGAGACCAAGACCCTAGTTTGGGGTATTCTTCATTTTGAATAAATAAAAAATAAAGGGCAAAGGAAGGTTTATTTTGTCGAATGACATATAAAAAAAATTAGTAGACCCAAAATATGGTGTTCTCCTTCACTATGCGCCACCCCTTGAGGGAGAAACCCTAGCGACCGACCTTCTCCCCGCTTGCCGGACACCCACCGCCTCGTCGCTGTCCCACCGCCATGTCGCGCCGCTCCTTGCCGCGCAGGACCAGACTCCTCGAGCCCCCCAGGAAGCTCACCTCCCTCTCACCGAACCGGCCTGGTCGCGCCGCCTCGGACCGAGCCCCGCCGGACCGCCGCGTCGTGCCGCTCCCACCTTCTCGGCCGAGCCCCACCGGACTTCCCCCACTCCCACCTTCTCGGCCAGCCCTCCTTTTCTTGTAGGCCGAGGCCTGTACCGGTCACCGCCGGTCTTGGCCGTGCTGGACCAGGCCGCCGCCGGTC
Source organism: Viscum album (assembly GCA_963277665.1). Lineage (NCBI taxonomy): Eukaryota > Viridiplantae > Streptophyta > Magnoliopsida > Santalales > Viscaceae > Viscum > Viscum album. Next base: position 78,305,492 of record OY728133.1, on the reverse strand, counting down.
CAGGCCATGCCGGACCGGGCCGCCGCCCCGCCGGCTGGCCAGAGCAGCGGGCTGCCGCCCATGTGTCTAGACGAAATGTTGTGCTGGATCCTCCCGTAGTCATGCCTCGGTCACGCCGCGGTAACGCCACGTTCACACCGCAGTCACACCGCGGTCATGACTTGGTCACACTACGGTCACACCATGGTCACGTCGCGGTTATGCCGAGATTTGGCCCTGCTCCTGGAAGACACCCCACGACGGCTTTCTGTCCGGCCAGACTCCTCCCCGGCTAGAGGTAACCCCGCATTAAATCAATTTTAATTAATTTAGTGTTTTTAAATTAAATTAATTAGAATTAGTTTTGGGGTTTAATTTATTTTATTCCAAAATATTAATTTAATTTAAGATTAAAATTAAATTAACGGTTTAATTTAATTTTTACAATTAAAATTAAATTTAATAAATGGAACCAATAAATAAATTATTTGAATTAAACAATTTTTTTTAATTTATTAGAAAACCCTCACACTATTTAAATTTATTGCAATTTAATTTTATTGCTCACATTTTACCCTGAATGGTCTTAAGATAGCGACTGAACCGTGCTTGTCTATATTTATTTATTTAATTATTTATACAATGCGTGCGATGATTGTAATATTTAATTAGATAAATGACAGTTTGTAAATTGTCTTTTAATTCAAATATGTATAAGGGCATGCGCGTCCATTGCACTAGTTGTATTTTGAACCCCATACCCCCTCTCCTGTGTGCGAGTATATTTGTAATTATACGGTGACTATATGAGATGCAGACCCCGCCATGTTGAGGCGGTAGTCGAGATAGGAGTTGAGCACTTAGCACTAGGGACAACAGCGATGCGAGTCACGTTTTGACTCAGGTATAAATTCCCCTAGGTGATGATTGATCAGTTATGGATCAATCATTATAGAATACTGAAGACCAGTTGGATTGCCTGATTTACTTTATGTATAGTTTATTATTTTATGCCTCTCTATGATTATTAAGTGATCACATAGAATAGTAAACAAGATAAAATACATAAATATGTGATGACTTATATTCTATTGCATGTTCAGTTGTGAACGTGACAACCCAGTTTGAACATAATAAATAGAGAAGGATTATATTCATCTATAAATATTAAAAATACCTCAAAGATATATTAAGTCCAATAAATGCCTTCCATTTCTCACATCTAAACAAAACCAGCTATTTGGGGTGCTCATCAGCCATAGTTGAGAGTGCCTCTTACTACCAGGGCGTTTTTATGGGAGAACTGAGTTGACTAAAATAAAGTGAGTAGTCAAGGATTAGCCTTAGCTAACTTGGTATTACTTTAGAGGCAAGATGTTGAGGAAATCAAGTTCAGATTCCAAAAGCTAGGATTTTACTCAACAACACAAGAAACCACAAGAACAAGTGGTTGTCCAACATAGTGACTACCTTAAAACCCACCAAGTAGTGTCATGGCCATAGATTGTAGACTACTAGGGAGGTTTCAAGGATCCTTTCCACTAGAATACTCAAGCGATAGAGTATTCTGAATCTAACAGTGAGGGATATTAAGGTTTGTTAAAATAGTGGGAGACATTAAAATGATATAATAATTTATTAATTATAAATGTCAAAAGGTAATCAAGACAAAGTAATAACTACTAAATGTTTATATGATGTATATTCAAAATGGAAATCACCAACACCACAAGTACTTTATCACTGCGATCAATTTTGGATAAAGAAAATATTCTGATTGGAAATAACTTCCAGGAGTGGTACAAGCACTTGTGCATAGTACTACGCCAAGAAAAGAAGTTATATGTGCTGGAATCCCCAATTCCTGCTGAGCCTCTTCAGGGAGAAAGTAAGGAGGAATAAGATAAATGGAGAAATCATGTAGGCGATACGCTTGATGTAAAATGCATCATGTTGTCATCCATGTCCATTTAATTGCAAAAAATGCATGAGGATGAGGACGCCTAAAAGATGCTTTCACTTCTCAAAGAACTATATGAGGATAGGGCCAGGGAATAAAGGTATGAGATCTCAAGTGCACTTTATAAGTGCAGGCTAGCAGAAGGGCACTAAGCCTGTCCTCACGTACTCAAGATGATTGGGTATATTGAGAGTCTTGAAGCCCTTAAGTTTAAACTGAACCAAGAACTAGCATTGGATATCATTCTTGACTCTTTACCATCAAGATTCTCAACTTTTATTATCAATTATAATATGAATGATATGACAAAGTCGCTCCCAGACCTTTTGGCTTTAGTTCTCTAAGATGATAAGGATATGAAAAATACCAATTCATCTGTCCTTATAGTGAACAAGAAAAACAAGGGCAAGGCAAAGGGGTATAGGGCCAAGTCAAGGTCTAAGAAAACAATGCATCATCCTGTAAAGAAGCCAAAGATTCAGAGGCAAAGTAATGAGAAGGAATCTATCTGCTTTGGATGTGTCAAGAAAGGCCACTAGAAGAAGAATTGCAGAGCTGGAAAGAAGAAGCAAGCTGATGCTTATACTTCAGGTATTTTTTTCATTGAATGCAATCTATCTTTATCTACAAGTTGGGAATTGCATACGACATGTGTCTCACATATTTGTATTCATAAACAGGAACCAAGTAGGTTCAAGAATATTGAAAAAGGTCAAGTGGATCTCCGAGCTGCAAATGGTGCAAGTCTGGAAGCCTTGGCTGTGGGAGACTATCACTTAACCTTTCCAACTGGTTTGGTTTTGGTTTTAAACAATTACTATTATGTACCTTCTGTTACCAGAAACATTATCTATGTGTCAAGTCTAGACACTATGGGTTTTTATTTCATGTTTGGAAATAAATGTTGTCTCTTTTATAAGGATAACATATGCTATGGTATAGTATATCTTAATAATGGTTTATATATTCTAGAACTAGAGAACTCAGTAATGATAATCAATGACAAAACAACCAACGTGACTCAAATATCACCCACTTATGGAACTTCAGGCTTGGTTATGTAAACGAGAAGAGATTATGAAGATTGCACCAAGAATGGTATCTAGACTCAGTATAGTCATAACCCTTAGACGTATGTCAATATTTTTTACAAGGAAAGATGATCGAAGAACATTTCTTAGGAAATGGAGAAAGAGCCAATGTAGTGCTGGAATTAATACATACCAATGTATGTGGTCCATTTATAGTAGAGGCAAGGGGTGGTTTTATATACTTCATTAATTTTACTGATGACTATAGTAGTTATGTATATATCTAATTAATGAGTTATAAGTCAGATTCATTTCGGATATTTAAGGAATACCAAAATGAAGTAGAAAACCAACTTGGTAAGAAGATAAAATCACTCCGCTCAGATCGAGGTGGAGAATATCTTAACCAAGATTTCATTGTTCACTTTAAGGAGTGTGTGATAGTATCCCAACTCACTCCTCCTTATACACCAAAATGGAATGGTGTTAGTGAAAGGAGGAATAGGTCCTTTCTTGACATGGTCAGATCAATGATGAGTCATGCAACTCTTCCATTATCCTTTTGGGGATATGCTTTGTAGACAACAACATATACACTTAACCGAGTGCCAACTAAAGCTGCAGATGGTATTCCATATTAGTTATGGTATGGAAAGAAATGTAACATGACACACATATGTGTATGGGGGTGAGAGGCATTTGTCAAGACTTTACCAAGTGACAGATTAGCATCCACAATCACTAAGTGCATCTTTATAGGTTATCGTTAGAAATATATATGATACTACCTATATAACCCTTTAGATAGAAAAGTCATTGTGGAAATATATGCCACATTTCTAGAAATGGAACACATTTCTATTGGAAATAGTGGGAGAAAAATTTACTTCGATGAAGTTAATGCTCCAAATGCGCAAGAGTTGGTAGAGGAACAATCTTCTCAAGAACAAGTGGAAGAAGAAGTTGTTCATGAGACAAAAATACTGTGTAGGTCTATGCGAGAGGTTAGCGAACCAATGAATTATGGTTTTATTGTCACCAAGTTAGGTGACACATTATTCCTTGAGGATGATGAACCTCTAACCTACAAAGAAGCAATAGAAGGCAAAGGAGCTGCTAAATGGCAAGATGCCATGAATTCTGAGATGGAGTTCATGTACCAAAATCATGTTTGGATTTTGGTAGAACCTACAGTTGATGTAAATCCCATTGGATGAAAATGGGTATTCAAGAAGAATATGGACATGGATGGTGAGGTTAATACCTTTAAAGCATGACTGGTTGCAAAGGGTTTCAGTCAACTTCAATGTATTGACTATGATGAAACTTTCTCACCAGTAGCAATGCATAAATCCCTCAGAATATTTCTTGTAATAACAGACTTTCATGATTATGAAATTTGTAAAAAGGATGTCAAAACTGCTTTTCTAAATGGGAAGTTGGTTGAAGATGTCTAAATGACTCAACTTGAAGGGTTTGTTAAGTCAAATAATTCCAATAAAGTATGCAAGATGCAGAGATCTATTTATGGATTGAAGCGGGCATCAAGATCATGGAATGTTCGTTTTGATGAGGCCATAAGAGATTTTGGTTTCTTCAAAAATTAAAGAGAGGCCTGTTTCTATAAAAATGTTGAAGGGAATGACATCGTTTTCCTATTATTATATGTTTATAACATATTAATTATGCGAAATGAGGTTTAAGTATTACAGTAAGTTAAGACTTGGTTAAATGAATGATTCTACATGAAATACTTAGGTGTAGAAGCCTACATTCTAGGTATCAAGATCTATCTAGATAGATCTCAAAGGTTTCTTGGGCTAAGTCAAAGTACATATACTAACAAGGTGCTCAAAAGGTATATTATGGAACAATCCAAGAGAGGATTGTTACCTGTGTCACATGGTGTAAATCTCTTCAAGAAAATGTGTCCACAAACACAGGAGGAGATTGAAACAATGTGTTGAGTCCCTTATGATTTGGTGGTGAGTTCTATCATGTATGCCATGCTATGTACTAGGTTTGATGTCACCTTTACTTTAAGCATGGTGGGTATATATCAATCCAATCCAGGAGAGATGCATTGGACAACTGTTAAAACTATCCTAAAGTACTTGAGGCGTACTAAGGATATGTTCCTAGTGTATGGAGGAGATGAGAAACTAGTTGTGAAGGGATACACTGATGCTAGTTTACATAGAGATCATGATGATATGGAATCATAGTCAGGATATATCTTTTTCTTGAATGGTGGTGCAGTGACCATGATAAGCTCGAAGAAAGTTGTGGTTGCTAATTCTACAATAGAATATAAATATATTGCATCTTTTGATGCAGCAAAGGAAGCAGTCTGGATAAACAGATTTATCTCAGAAATTGGTGTTGTACCTAGTAGTGCAGACCTTGTTTCAATATATTGTGATAATACTACTGCAGTGGTGCTTTCCACGGATCCAAGGTCTTACTAGAAGACAAATCATATTCTTCGGAAGTTTTATCTCTTGGGGGATTTTACACAAAGAGGTGAAGTTACATTTAGCAGAGTAGCCAAAGAGGACAATGTGGTAAACCCCCTAACTAAAGCAATTTCTCAGTATAAGCATGATTCACATGTGAGAGGTAGCAGATTGAAACCTGTTAGCAGTAGGATCTAGTGCAAGTGGGAGTGTTGAAAGTGGGTTCCCTCGACCCAACTTGTTTTGTACTTTGATTACTGCTACAAGTTTTCAGTTTGTTAAAATACATGTATTTATCTTTCCATAATAGTGTAGATACTTATACATCCACTTTTTTTTATGGAAATGTACTTAGGTTACTTGTCTCATAAAAGGTTTATAGTAGATCCCATGCTATAATGAGAACCCTGAGATGCCATGACAGTAATATTAAAGTAATGTACTATGGTCTAGTTACATCATTATGAAAGGACAGAGATGTTGTGTGACCATCAGGTGATGGGGGCTTATAATCATTGAGACTTATTCTCATGAAGTCCGCACTTGATGATCTCTAGTAGTTTCGATCATGAGGGCAGACCCACATAATAGGAACACCACATGTTTTAGGTGTCATTGGTCGTTTCTATCTATAGACATGTGTAATGGTCTCCTAACTTGAGATCATTATCAATTAATGTCATTTAATTACGTACATTTGATGCAAGGTGAAAACCATGGAGACAAAGTCATTGTGAGGTAGTTTGTATCAGGTACGTCATTAATGGCCTGACATTGATTGAATGATTGAAAAAGGATTTTTCGCTTCCAAATTTAGGAAGAGATATCTCAGGTTTGGTTAATTAGGATGGTTTCACTTTCATTAAATTCATGGCCATGGTAGTGGAAGGTAAGACCGTTTGGAAAAATCAACAAATAAAATAAAGAAAGATAAAGGATTATGACACTAGTGTGCATTCTGCTTTATTGAGATATCAATGATGAAGAGATTATATTATAAGAACCGTGTTCATAAGAATGCAGTCATTGCTTTGACTTTGACTTTGACCTATCTCTATAGGGGCTTCGATGGGTTGCTAGACCACTCTCTTGGTCAGTTGATATTATTCACTACTATTGAGGTAAGGGCCTAGAGGGTCACACACAATAGCGCTTTGAGAATCTTCCCTATTCTGGGAATAAGAATATAGAACTTGGTGGGCTCCGCCAAAGGGTCTGAGTACTATCCATGTTCTATTGATCACCAAAGAATAAATAATTCATTAATTATTCAAGTTTAGAATAATTCGTTGAATTTATTTATAACATGTATTTACAAGTTATACAGTAAATACAAGTATTAATATTATTTGAATGGATTTTAATATCCTAGGTTTGTTTAATATTAGTTGGAGGTGTGATTTGAGTTAAATACTCAAGTTTATCATGTAATATATTTTTATATATATTACGAGTAAGTGATAAATTATAAATATTATTTATGGCATATTTTTATTTGTCATAAATAATTATTTATAACACTTATATAGGAGACATTTATTACACGGGGGCCGAGAATCCCTACCACGTGTTTTAAAAATTCCCTATATAAGTTAGAGAGAGGATCTCCCATGTAACTATTCATGTGTTGGATTTGAGAGATTCTCTCTCCTCCTAGAATCTAGAGAGAGTATCTCAAGTGAAGGAAGATCTTCAAGTTCATCCATCTCGGATTGAAGGATCTTACCTTGTGGTGATCATCGCTGCACTGAAGTGATCATTGAATATCCGTGCTAGCACCCAGATCTCGACGAACGACATGTGAGAAGATTTGAGAGGCACATGGAGACTATCTAGAGGGCTTCGACGCCAGAGACATTGAGCAACAATTTCCAGTGACCTATGGTGGACTTGCACATGACAGAACCAAACTAGTTTCATGGTCAATTTATTTGAGCTCTGTTTAAACCTTTCATGATCCTCAGACCAAATCGGGACAAGATCACCAGAGTTTATGGGCTTATGTCACTCCGGTGATGCAGAAAATTTTAAATTCCTAGCCCACCGGCTTCCACTACGCCGTCCCGGTACCTAAAAAACTCTGGACCTTCTTGAATCACCAAAATTACATATAATTATAGATTATTGAAAAACATCAAACTTTCATGAGTTTGATGCCTTATAAAACACTTGTAAATAGTGCCACCTTTTACACCTAGTTTTCAACAAATACAATCAACCCAACAAAATTCAAAGTTACCTTGAGGGATTTTCCCATCATTAATCAATATGGATATTTATTGATAATGGCTATTTTTTATTAATTAAATTTATCATTAAACATATAAGGAATTCAATGGATATACACTTATGGGTGGATCCTGGTTATAGATAGCCTCTATGTGAATCAAAATATTTTACGAGGATAACTAGTTGGATAACCTTATTAAATGGGGTTTTGGTGTAAAACTAACCATATTTGAAAGTATCCTAGAGAAAGGGCTTGATGAAGACATCCAAAATTATAAATTTTAGTTATTATTATACATTATATTATTACATTGATATTATCCATGGATACATTTCATGATCAAGTTATTTATTAAGTGGAATTTGTTTTCAGTCATTTATATTTCCATATTTATTATTCCTTACTTACTCATGATAAATTCCACTATAATCAACCCTTAATGAGAATTTGAGATCACCTTTATTTTGTTTTCATCTTCCCATGATATGAAGAAGTCATATATGAATGAGTTTTAAGGATGTATAATATTAAATGTTATTATGTTTTATATTTTATTTCCATTGTTAAATGGAAATCATGTATGCATATGGACCTTTAAGACTAATAAAATGATTGATCCTTGGTGATGTGATCCCTTGTATCTTAATCAAATGAAATAAAGTGTACACTGGATATAGGTTATCATAGTTGGGGTTGTTACATATCTAGGGTGATACACTAGGTCAATTGAATCCTCTCTATAAGACATCATCAATCTGAATATGAAAATATTAGATCTTAGAAGGTTCTATCCCATATAGAGGAATTGATACAGGAGAAACACCTAACTACATTATTATCCCAAAATCAATATATCATTGAGAGAGTAACACCATAAACTCCCTAGGGAAGAAATCAATGTACTCTTATACGACCTTGGGAAACACCACTGGTTAATCCTTCATATAACTCAACAACAATCCAGCCATTAAATAATATAGAGACTCAACATGCCCCAACCCTTCCAAGGATTTTAATCATTAAAAAACACTACATGGTCTCCATCAACATCCTATAATATGACCCGTCTCTTAAATAATACCAAAATATCCTAAAAAAATAAAACTAATCCATGATGAGGATTAGATTGCATGGATATATCTATAAACATAGAAAGTATCCCCAAAAGTGGTCATTCCCTAACACCAACTCACAATATTTAAACACATCATTCAAGTTGGCTCAACCTCCAACTGGAAAATTCAATGCCAAGGGAACTAGAATTCTCCCCACATCAAGTTACAAAGTATGGTCTTGGGTGGGTGAAACAAAGTATTTCATAGCTCCTAAATCATAAAAGGCATAAAAACCAAGTAATAACCAGGATGGAAAACACCTCTATGGTCATGATCCTTTATCTATACCTTAGGATTATGGGAATTGTTGGGATATACCATTCCTTCCCCATCCACTCTATGTTGGTCATAAGTTTGATTACCCATCCACTTATTTTTCCTTGATTGATACTTCTGGTGAAGGTCAAACATTCTAACTTCTGATGGGTATAAACTCTGAAAGAAAAATAATAATGTCTGGCCCACTATAAGGGGTCCAAAAACAAATAGATATGTTGAAACGAGTTAAATAAGGCTGAAACTTTATCCCTAGTGATAAAAATTATTTTCATGACTAAGAAACTAAGAACCGATCACAAATATTCTTCACAAAAGATCTTGGAGACTCCTATACTATGATGATCCGGTCCTAGCTAATGAAATACCAATGAACTATATTTGATATCTGGATAAAAGTCCTCCTCTAAATTTCATACCATAGACATCTCATCTAGAATAAGTTTTTGAATCATATCATAATATGTTCTTGTATCTGATATTGAACTCCCACACATAGAATTCCCCTGAAGAAGGGTAAGTATCTCTTGGTGATGGGCTGCCTTAGTAGTCTAAGATAGAAACTTGTTATAGAACCAATCTCAGACTCTATCAGGAAACATCCAACTCCTCATGATCTTATAGAAATAATATCCACTATATCCAAGTGTAACCATGCATTATCTTCATGAATAAATAAATTCAGATCTCCTTTTGATCCTGAATTAAACTAAAGGCTATCTCCACCTCCTCAAGCCAATCCTTTGTGTCCTAATATAAAATACCACCCTCATATTTATTTATAACTTGGTGATATAAATATTGAATTTTCCTCCTTTAAGTTCCATCTCCATCAACCTACACTCCAAAGAGATCCTCTAGATAATCCTTCTGAATGTATTCACACTAAAATCTATAGAGAAGCTAACTTGGCTACATATATACAAAAGAAAAGATGTAAATATATCCTAAATGTGGGACACATTAAAATTTTAAGTTAATTAATTAATTAATTGGAAGCTTATTTACCATTTTCTACCCATTTAAAAAACATGTGCCGATAATAACGATGAATTATCTTTACCTAGGTCTCTACCTTGAAAGCAACATCACTTTTCTTAGAATATTCTATAAACTTTAAGGTCCTTATATCATATCATAGGGAGCCCAAAAATATCATCTCATAACCATTATCCCTTGTTTAAAACATGTATTAATCCAAGATAACATCATTTCCCTACCAACCCATTCATCATCACTAATGTATAACTCCAAACCTCATCATATCTCTCAACCATCGACTCTGATGCCACTCTATCACAACCCATTCACCCAAAGGAACCCCTCCTAGGATGATAATGAATAAATAGATATGATGACCTATGATTTGTAACTTCAATATGAAATACATTGGAAACTAACAACAATGTAAATATGTCACACACATGGGAGGAATTTAACTTAATATGGGATTAATGGATAGAGATAAGATGATAAGACAACAACCAACACCATTCATAAATAAGGAATAAATTTCAATACATAATGTAATGTCATAAAAAATCTGAAACAATTGAAGGTACCAAAAATGAAATCCTCAGTAATGACCACAAATATTAAATTTTTCCTAAATAAATCAAAAATTATACCTCACTCTTTTAGGTGATTTTAATGACCAGAAACACCCAATTGTGTTTTGTATCTATTTTATTTATTGAATTTTAGTGTTTCTGCTTTAATAATTTTTATATGGACTTCTTTTTATGAACCATGGGGTCAAGAGGCATAGGGAGGGACATTTTTAGGATCTTACTAGATAAAAACACTAGCTACCCAGTGGGAGGGCACCATCTAGCCAATGGATCTAGATAGAAGCCTCTTCTCCTTATCCAGACCTGTTAGCTCACCGCTAGAAGGCCACCAGATAGTTGGTGGTCCTGGTAGTATCACCTGGATAATTCCTAAGACACCAATTATTTATTGAAACCAGGATGGCCAAGGTGAACCCTCAACATCCCTTTAGCAAGCTTGGTGACACCCATCGACTACTAGGTGGCTTCCTGATTGAAAAAATAGTCATTTGTGGTGAACCCCAACACCTTAATTATCCTTATAATGACTATCTACGAACCTCAAAGACTCTAGAATAGTCCTCAATACCTTTTATGAAGTAAATAAAACTTTTATAACCCTTTGATGGATATGGTTACCTTGAAGATCATTCTTGATCTCATTATGCTTCACTTTTTTTCCTTCTATTGCACCCATGGACTCTTATCTCTCTACCAACCACTCTATTCCTGGTAAATTCTTGCTAGAGGATCGAGATTATTTTTCAAAGTTCATGTATATATAAAGTATCCTCATTTTCCATTTCCTAGATTATTTCTATAATTGAGTGTGAGTATTTGGGTGCTCACTGCAATTTTGTTTGAGGGGGTGGGTGCACACTACCATTAAAAGTGCATGGATTGGGTCTCTAGAAACAATTACTAAAAGGATAGTGATATAACTGGGTTTCTTTCTATAATTACTAAAAATAAAATTTTTACATATTGTAAAGGTGTTTCTTAGATACTGCTAAATCCAAGGGTTAATGGTAACTCTCAAGAAATTGGGAGGAGAATATGTAAGGACCCCTTTTTGGATTTTGGCTAAAATCCTTTATCAAAGTCTTATGCATTAACATTTATTTTATATTTATGATTAAACTTAACTCTAATACTGTATTTTTCACTTTAATTATTTTAATTTCATCTATTTTAGTTTTAATTTCTAACAAGTTTTGTAAAATTTAATTTTCTCCCATTTCCATCCCTACACGGACCAGTATACTCCAGATATTAACACCCAAATCGATCATGAACCAGCTCCCCAAAAACTATTAAGAATAATGTGAAAGAATCATAATAAATAATAGTGAAAAATCAAATGAAAAATACTCATTACCTTAATTGGTAATGTCATGACCCAACCCACCAGGTTCCCTCTTAGACCAACGGTAAGCTGAGAGAGCCCTAAGATTTTCTCTAATAGGTAAGGAGACGATGAATAACATTAAGTAGGATTATAAAAAAAAAGAAGGCCTTAACCTAATAAACCTTTACACATGCATGAATATAATTATATCCCAAAAATGTAGGATAAATAAAGAATCACTTACCTAAGAAGAAAAAATGCATGCAAGAGCCTCTATGAAAAACCAAAGTGAACGATATAAATATATCTGAAGGATAAAGGGGGGGGGGATATGTACCCAAATAGAAACAAAGGGAGTCCTAAAGTAATTGATGACAAGTAATGTGATACTCAAAAACCTTAAAATGGACCACCATATGAGATCATTGTCACCCAACACCACTAAGCTTCACCAACACTCATCTTGATAAGGTCACTGTATAACTATCTATCTTATACATAGTACATGACATGTGTGGGAAAGCACCACATATGGGGGAGCATATACATACCTAGTAGGACTCACTAAAAACCAAAAATGGAAGCAATAGAAATAAATAGTCCGCTCAACCAAAAGAAGGGTGGAGAAACCCAACAAAAATATATGTTCATCAAGAAACTAAGGTGATGAGAGGAGAGATCTTGATCACTACAATGGTCCATAAAATTCAAGACTACCAAAAACTCTATAAATATAAAATAAAAACTACACTCCCATGCCACCTAATTAGAATTTGAAGGAGAACCCGCACCTCTGTAGAAGATTCCTCAGTAGAAGTGGTACATACTCTTGTGGAGGACTTGGTTCCTCTAAAATCTCAATGATAGGGGAGTACCAACTCCACAGATAGAGGAATCATCCCAATATGTGTATGTGGAGTACCAACCATACCTATTTAAAGGATATGTGATACTTTTACCCTAAGAGGAAGTTTCTTAACTATGGGAGTACAGATCTCAACATTAACTCTGATAATCAAACCCATACCTTAACATCAACTAACTATCATTATGGTAATAAAAAATCACTCATTCCATTACCCTTTACATCTATTATTTTAAAAAAAGGGATACCATCATGTCCAGTGTGGATATCTACTCTAGAAGAAGTACTCATGGGTCCAATCTCGATTCTAAATATGGAGATACTAACATTTTCAAAGAAGTTCTTGGCGTGTACTTTAGGGTAAAGGGGTATTATTCCAAGTCCATACCTAATCATGTCTTGCTACTCCACTGGACATGTGAAAAGGAAAATCACTCAGTGTGTGGTCCAAGCCACAAAACTTGTGAGACCACCTGAGATCTCATGCATTTACACATTGAACAAAACTCGGTTGGGTAGATATCACCACATGATGTCTATATCACGAAACAATACAAGTAGGTCCACTCAAGATCTTGGTCATGTACTCCCTATACATATCTCAACTGCCTGATTAGGGTTACATGGTGTTTGGTACTTCCACATAGTTGTGTGATATTTAACTTAGGATGGAAACCCTACTTGTTGTGAACAATAAACTACACGACACACATTCTTATGAAATATATGGCACATAGTCATGATTTTCATATAAATTTCATATTCTTCATGAATATTTACCACATTCAACTATCCCACCATGGATATCACTATTAGTTTTGTATGCACTACTGTAAATGAAGGAAAATCCCCTGATCATCGATATTCAACCATCAATGGTCTAAAATAAAGATTCTCTTTCATCAAAATGAATCTTATTACATTATCCACTATTTTATGAGGGTTATACCCTTCATATTCCATCCAAAAATACCTTGGATCATCCTTTATTCCACAAATCATCATCTACGTCATCGATCACAAAAAAGTGTCGATATGAGGTTTGATCATGCATCAAACCAAACTAGTAATTGAATCATTGGTCTATCAGAGAACATTTATGAACACAATGATGTTATTAATATTTTCATGACTGGTTATATTCCCTATTTACTGATTTTATATGAAATTTTCATAATTTGTGTGAAATATTAATGTTTTAATATTAAGTATAATTTTTGAGCATTTTTAGAAGTAGTCCAATTGAGTCAATTTACTGTTTTAATAATAAATATCACTATACTAATCCAAATTATATAGTTCTTGTTTTTTAGGATTATAATTTAAATATAAAATATTTCATTAGAAGGTACTATGATCCAATTATGTTATTTTAAGGGTCATATAGTCCTCACAAACAAGACCAAAGAATCTTTGAAGAAACTGGACTATTCATGAAGATTGATTTACTGGGCTCAATCCAGAAGTCCAAATACCTTAATTATCCTCCCAAGTTCGGAGTATATTTCAAGGAGTCCATGATAAAAATTTAAGAACCCAATAAAAAATTCAAGGGGTCGAAATGATGCATTGAAGTCCAGCCCACCATTCTGGCTGGGAATTACAAACAGCACACTAATTTTGCAATATCTCATGATGTAGACATCCATTTGAGCTGATCTTTTTCAGTGTGAAAGAGGAGATTCGTACGGCCAACTTTGTGGAAGAAATAAGTTTTATTTGAGGGCATATTCCTATTCAAAAATCCATTCACATTATGGACTTTGAAAAAGTATGTATTGAAATGGACAGACCAGAATTGTTTACTAAAACCGCCATAACTATGGATAAATATGTCCAATGGCCGCCATATTTTCACAGTATACTGAAGACAGTTTTATCTAAAACTTTGAAGAATGAGAGTTCTCAAGATTCTGCTGTATGGATATACATATCAGCGAGCCAAGTTTAGGGGTATTTCTGGAATGTAAACAGTCCACCACCTTGGGCTATAAATACATCCCCTCCTCTCCTTTCAAAAGGGTTGGAACTTCAGCACTTAAGGAGGAGGTTTGGAATTACTAGATCCTTGAAAAAGTTTTGGGATAATATTCTTTGATCTTGTTTCAACATGAGAGACCTCTCCTCCACTTCTCTTTCACGTTTGTTTATGTTTGCGTTCAATTGTAATTGTGTAACTTTGTTTTCATTTCAATCAAATTTTAGTGCTTGTTTCTTCTTCAATACCTGTTATTCTACTCCAAATTATGTAGTATAATATTAACAGTCTTAAAATATTTTGAATCATTTTAAATTACAGTCCCTTATTTTGCTTCCTCATTCAATCGAAATTCCATTTTTGATTCTCAAAATATTTCGTGTGTGTGTTCGGTACACTACTCTTATCTTGTCCCTTTATTTTTCTTCTCTTTGTAATTCATCACCATAAACATATATTAACAGATTAATAAAAATCATAATGGCTGTGTAAATCTTTCATTGGGGTGAGTTTTAATTTTGGTATGTTAAGCGATTGAGAGTTTTTGCTCGATGAGTATTCGTTGAATTAACATTGTGTATATTAGACTTAGCATGTCATGGATTAATGACTTGTTTTGTTTAAAGTGTGGTTTCCATGGATTATTGGAACCATAAATACACTACCATAAACAAGATATGATCAAGATTAGAATCTTAAGTTAAGTTAAGGCTTGGATTAAAGCCTTAACACTTGGGAATTCAAATCAACGTCAACTTGTGACATGGGTGTTAATTTAAATGCAATATAAAGAAAAGCTCAAGTATATCACAAGCTTAAATAACCTAATGATGAACTCACCCCAATATTTATCAACTGGTTAAATTAAACATCATCCATTAAAAATTTCAATTATGCTCTGCAAACAAACCCCCCCAATCAAAATACAATCAACTAAAAACAATCGACTATTACGAAGTACCATCGCCCAGGATTCGACCCGAGTGCTGCTATACACATTAGCAGAGCACCGGAACCTTGACCGGTCGATAGGCAACAATCGGCCATGCATTTCAAATGGTGCCATTTCCGGGGATGGTGCTTTATGTAGTCATTATTTTCTGATTATTGTAAAAAAAAATCCAAAAAAAAAACAAAATTTAAAAATAAATTTGAAAAAAACACAAAGAAAAACTCGTCTTCCTCTTAAAAATCATAAACGGGAAAAAATAAAAAGAAAAAACCATCCTTCTCTTTCTTCCAAAATCTCTATGAATGCCCCGTAGTCTTCCAAACAATCCGTCGAATTTGTTTAACCCTGAAATTGAGCGAACACTTCGCCAACTTAGGAGGAACATCAGAGATACTCAAATAATTCAAGAACCAGTCCTCATACAACTAGTTGAAATTAAAATGGCCAATCCTTGGGAACAAACCCTTAAATAACTCGCTTCCCCTGATATGAATTACCAACCTATTGGTATTCAATATCTAAACATAGTAGCTGACTTCGAACTCAAATCAGGTTTGATTTACATTCTTCCTCATTTCCATGGGCTAGCCGGTGAGGATTCACATATCCACCTTATGGAGTTCCAAGTAGTGTGCTCTATCATGAAGCCCCAAGGGGTTTCTGAAGAACAAATCAAACTTCAAGCATTACCTTTCTTTCTAGCTGACACAGCTAAGTCATGGCTCTACTACCTTCCTCCTGGTTCCATAACCACATGGAATGACATGAAGCGAATTTTCTTAAAAAAAATTTTCCAGCTTCTCGTACTGCTTCTATCCGAAATGAAATAAGTGTTATACGTCAATTCCCAAGTGAATCACTCCATGAGTACTGGGAGAGGTTCAAAAAGCTTGTTGCAACCTACCCACACCACCAAATTCCTGACCATCTCTTGATCTAATACTTCTATGAGGGGTTATTGGCTATGGAGAGAACTCTCATTGATGCCTCAAGTGGCGGTGCTCTTGTTGATAAAACTCCTACAGCTGCAAGAGATCTCATAAGTAACATGGATGAAAACACACAACAATTCCATACTCGAGCACATGCTCAAGTCAAACAAGCCCAAGATAATCAGTCAATTGAATCGAACAAAATGACCGAGTGGATGAGTGAACTTACAGGTCTTGTGCGGAAACTAGTTGTGGCTACCAAATCCCCAACCTCGTCTTCTCCGTAATCAATGTTTCCTGGATCTGTCAAAAAATGTGGAATCTGCAACTCTCCATCTCATCCAACTGACACATGTCCACAACTTCAAGAGGATCAATCCGATTCATCTGGACCAATGGAGCTCAATGCAGCATATGCTCAGCGGAACACCAATCCTCAACTATCAGGTCAGTTTGTTAGAAACTTTAACCAACATCACTCCAAGACCTTCTCTTCTTCCTATAACCAAGGCCTTAGGTATGGTAATCCCATATCTCACCCCCCTCAATTCCCTCCTCAAAACCCAAACCAATTCCAATATGTTCAAGGTGGTGGTAACTTCCATCAAACTTATCCTTTTGTTCCTCAACCTCAAAGGAACAATCCTCCTCCTGGATTCCATTATCCTAGCGAGCCTTCCCAATTCCAAAACCAATACAATCAATTTACCAAGAACCAAAATCAAGGCAATCCCAACCAGGGACAAGCCTCTTCTTCCAAGAAACCATGGGAAAGTGCAGTGGAAGATCTTTCCTCCTTCACCCATTCTAGCCTTAAAAACATTGAAACTCAAATAGGTCAACTTGCATCCCACCTGAGCCGGCAACAACAATCAAATTCTTCCCAACTCCCAGCTCAACCATTACCCAACCCCAATGGTAATGTAAGTGAAATTGAACTTAGATCAGGAAAGCAAATTTCTATGCCTCAAGATAAATCCTCAAACCCTCCTTTGAATGTTGACCTAGAAAATGAAAATAAAAAGAAAATTGAAAAGGAACCTGAAACCATTGCCTCACCTCCTTCCATTCCACATAGGAATCCAATTCCCTTTCTACAAGCTGTCTCTAAGCCAATGAAGTCCTTCGAACCAGATCCTGAAATGCTCGACATGTTTAGACGTGTTGAAGTCAACATTCCCCTCTTAGATGCCATAAAACAAATTCCTAAGTATGCCAAGTTTCTTAAGGAGTTGTGTACCCACAAGAAGCAATTTAGGACCTTTGAAAATGTTTCCACCCAGAAGTCTATTCCCATAAAGTGCAAAGATCTTGGGACCTTTACGGTTCCATGCCAAATTGGATGTTCTAATTTTGATGATGCACTCATAGACCTAAGAGCCTCAATTAATGTCATGACCAAATCTATCTTCTCCAACCTTTGTCTAGGTACCTTACATCCAACGGGTGTTGTCATTCAGTTAGCCAATCGAAGCACAGCCAGTCCTGAGGGAATAATTGAGGATGTCCTTATCCGAGTCAATGATCTTATCTTCCCTGCTGATTTCTATGTCCTTGACATGGAAGGTGAGATGAACTCTTCTCGATCTACCCTAATTCTATGAAGACCATTCCTCATGACTACGAGGACCAAGATTGATGTCCATTCAGGCATCCTATCCATGGAATTCGGTGACCAACTGGTCAAGTTCAACATTTTCCAAGCCATGCGATACCCATCTGAGGATCACTCTGCATTTTCAATCAATGCTATTGAGGACACTTCTAAGAGTCAATTAAACCCCATTCCATCATGTTCATCCTATTCTGAAGAGATAGGATCTTGTGAAATCTGCACTAGGATTAACCAAGTCGTAAATGGTGAAGTTGATGTGGACCTTTCATTCATAGACTCCATCAATTTAGAGGATCTTGAAAACTCTCTTGAATCCCATCTCAACTCTGATCTCTACTACTCCACCTTGGACAGTATTAAGGAAAATGAACCTGAAGCAACTAAAGTCCCTTCTTCCATTCCTGAGTTGTCGATCCCAAAAGTGAAAGATGAGACTGATCTGAAACCTCTTCCTGCACACCTGAAATATGCATTCCTCTTCCATGATCACTCATATCCTATCATTATCTCTTCCACACTTACTGAAACCGAGGAGTCCAAACTTGTTCAAGTGTTAGAGGAAAACAAAAAGGCCTTATGTTGGACCCTAGATGACATACCAGGAATCAAACCTACCCTTTGCATGCATCACATCTATCTTGAGGAGTCATCCAAACCAATTAGACAACCACAAAGAAGACTCAATCCACTCATCCTTGAGGTAGTTAGGGAAGAGATCACCAAGCTTCTTCAAGCTGGTATTATCTACCCAATTTCTGATAGTGAATGGGTTAGTCCAATTCAGTTTGTACCAAATAAGGGTGGGATAACTATTGTCACAAATGAACATGGGGAGGTAGTCACAACTCGAGCGAAGAACAAATGGCGTGTATGCATCGATTATCGAAAATTGAATGCTAAAACACGAAAAGATCACTACCCTCTTCCATTCCTTGATCAAATGCTATAAAGATTAGCCGAAAAGTCACACTATTGCTTTCTTGATGGATACAACAGCTATTTTCAAATCCCAATCTCACCTTAGGACCAAGAAAAGACAACTTTCACATGCCCATTTGGAACATATGCATATAGAAGAATGCCTTTTAGCCTTTGCAATGCTCCTGCAACATTCCAGAGATGTATGATGAGTATCATTTCAAAATTCATTGAACACTGCATGGAAGTCTTTATGGATGAATTCACCATTTATGGTGAGTCATTTGAATATTGTTTGAATTAACTCTCTCTAGTCCTCCAAAAGTGTGTCAAGTGTAACCTTGTGTTAAATTTTGAAAAATGTCACTTCATGGTTGCAAATGGGATTTTTCTAGGGAACATAATTTCAAAAGATGGTATTGAAGTCGATCCTACCAAAATTGAAGTGATCCAATAACTTCCTGAACCCACTTCTGTTCGAGACGTCTATTCATTCCTCGTTCATGCCGGTTTCTATCGGAGATTCATCCATAACTTCAGTAGGATTGCCCTCCCACTCACTAGGTTACTCCAAAATGATGTCACTTTCCATTTCGATGAGGTTTGCAAGAGAGCCTTTGTTGAACTCAAAACTGCTCTAACATCTGCCCCAATAATCCAACCCCCAGATTGGTCCTTACCCTTTGAGTTAATGTGTGATGCTTCTGATAGAGTTGTTGGGGCTGTTCTTGGTCAAAGAAGAGAAACGATTCCTCATGTCATCTATTATGCCTCAAAAACATTGGATGAAACTCAATCTCACTACACTGTTACTGAAAAGGAACTTATAGCAGTGGTTTTTGCCTTAGATAAATTCCAGTCCTATCTCTTAGGTGCCAAAATCATCATCTTCACAGACCATTCTGCTATTAAGTTCTTACTCAAGAAAAGTGATTCCAAACCAAGGCTAATAAGATGGATCCTAATGCTCCAAGAGTTTGACCTTGAAATTAAAGATAGACCGGGAAAAGAAAACCCTGTTGCTGATCACTTGAGTAGAATTTCTAGTTTTTCTCAATCGGAAATCATCGATCCTGAATTCCCCATCGAGCACCTTTCATCTCTCACTCCAAAAATACCATGGTATGCCCCAATTGTAAATTATTTTGTTTCTTGTGTTTTTCCTGATAAGTTTTCAAAAGAATAAAAAATGAAGTTGAAAAGTGATTCAAAATACTATTTTTGGGAAGAAAATAAACTTTGGAAAACTGGGGATGACATGGTAATTAGGAGACGTGTTGAAGAATATGAGTATTCTTCCATCTTAGAATTCTGTCACTCACTTCCCGGAGGTGGCCACTTTGGACCACAAAGGACCTCCCGAAAGGTCCTAGACTCTGGATTCTTCTGGCCTTCACTCTTCAAGGACTCACATGAGTTCTGTCAATCACGTCCCACTTGCCAAAAGTTCGGCACAATCTCCAAAAGAAATGAAATGCCCCAAAAGCCTTTAATCTTTTGTGAAATCTTCGATGTTTGGGGCATCGATTTCATGGGACCATTTCCCCCTTCCAATGGATTATCATACATTCTTCTTGCGGTTGATTATGTTTCAAGGTGGTTTGAGGCCAAACCCACTAGGAAGGATGATGCTCATACAGTTAGTGAGTTCCTAAAGACCCACATCTTCCAAAGATTTGGCACACCACGTGCCTTGATCAGTGA
The DNA here is from genome assembly GCA_963277665.1 of Viscum album. Lineage (NCBI taxonomy): Eukaryota > Viridiplantae > Streptophyta > Magnoliopsida > Santalales > Viscaceae > Viscum > Viscum album. The sequence continues at coordinate 78,284,583 of OY728133.1, read as the reverse complement.
CTTAGGAACCCATTTTTGTAATAGAAACATGGAAGCTATTCTGAAAAAGAATGGGGTTGTACATAAAACTTCAACTGCATATCACCCCCAAAAAATGGCATGGCTGAACTTTCTAATAGATAAGTGAAAAGGGTACTTGAGAGAATTATTAAGCCCACCAGAAAAGACTGTCCTGAGAGACTTGGTGAATCCCTTTGGGATTATCAAACTGCCTATAAAACACCCATTGGGATGTCTCCTTTTAGGCTTGTTTTTGGTAAAGCATGTCACTTACCAGTTGAAATCCAACATAAGTCATTTTGGGCAGTGAAAACATGTAATTTTGATCTTGAAAAATCTGGTGAAGAAATATTATTGAAATTGGCTGAACTGAAGGAGCTTCGACTTGAATCCTATGAGAATTCCAATCTGTACAAAGATAAGGCTAAGGTACTCCATGACAAACACATCCTAAGAAAGGTATTTGATGAAGGTGAAAAGGTAATTCTCTTTAATTCTTTATTTCGTCTTCACCCAGGTAAACTTAATTCCTATTGGTAAGGTCCTTTTGTTATTACTAATGTTTACCCATTTGGTGTAGTGCAAGTCCAAGACCCCTCTTCCAAAAGGACATTCACGGTTAATGGACATAGGTTAAAGTATCACCATGAGAGGACACACAATCCCAGATCATCATCGACTTCCCCTGGATCTCCAACTTCTCCAATCAACCAACCACTAGATGGAGATGGCGACCCGCCAAATCCAAACCAAGGGGCACCTCTTTACCTTTAACTCTCTCTCTATCTCTTCATCTCTCTACCTCCTTCTTCTTCTTCTTCTATCCTTCATTTTTTTACCACTTTTTTTTTCAAACCCTTTTTTTTCTTTCTTGTGAGGGTGTGTATTTTAAAAAAACCTTAAAAAATAAAAAAAACCATAGAACACAATCACTTAAAAAAATACAAAAAAATTATAAGTCATGCTTACTCACCATCGAGTTTTGAAATTTTGTACAACCATTTTGGGGATTTAATAGACATGTTTTCATCTCAAAAAATTTGTATTTTCATTATGACTTTGGATAAAGAATTTTGTGTCAAAACCAACACATTTTGAATGCTCAATTTTTGACTTGGAAAATGCTTTTCCCAAATCGTGAGGAACAACATTTTATTTCATGCCAAGGCCACCTATGGCCATCTTTTCAAAATGTTTGTTTTCACCCCCATTTGTGAGTCTTGAGTTTGTGGACCTTCGAGCTGAATTTCATACCTTAGTGTGCATTAATATGATAGAGGCATTTTCTGAACCACATGAGAATTATAATAGCCGAATATCCTCCCATTTCCCTTACAGTAATCCTCCTTTTGAAAGCCCCTTCAAGCCTATGAAAACCTTTTCTTTGATAGCCACATTACAAGACCAATACCTTATCCCACCCAATATCAACATGGATTTTCATTGCATAAGTTTTTAAAATTTAAGTGTGGGGGGGAATGGATTTCATTTTTGGGTATCATTTCCTTACTTTCCGGTTAGTTATCATCTGCTTGAGGGCAAGCATCCATTTTAGTGTGGGGGGGGGGAGGTTGTCATTCAGTGGGATTTGGGAATGTATTGTAGAAATGATATTGAAAATTGTTCAAAAAAATTCAAAAAAAAAAAAATCAAAATAAAAAAAAATCAAAATAAAAAAAATCAAAAAATGGGTTGTGTCTTGGGTCGGTCAAAAATTACTCTTCATCAACCTTTGATCTTGTTATAACTATTAAAATTAGTGTCGTGAGGAGATCAAACATGGGTTGGGATATGAGTGTGAGATCTGTCTCAAGGTCAACTTTCGAAAAAACAAAGAGAAAAAAAGAGAAAAAAAAGAACACTTGCATTATATTCTTATATCATTGGGAGAAGTTTGGTGGTTTGTAAATATTTCATCTTCTCATCCCCTTCATATTTTCTTCCTCTATTGTGTCTTTCTTCACACAATCATTCCCTTTTAAATATGTGTTTTCATTTCCTTCCATGTTTTATTTCAAAAAAATGTGCATTGTTTTTCTATGTTGGTATTTTAACCCTCTTATTCTCTCTCTTGGACATTATATTCCTACCGTCCCATAGCCACAGAAAACCCCCTTCAAAATACCTCTTGATTTTTGAGCACTTTGGATAGGGAGTGGAAGCTGAGAGATCTTACAAACTCTATGATTTTCAGTTTTGGTTGGTGAAAGAGTGAACCTCCACAAATGAATTTTATCATCTTGAGAGGTGTGAGATTTGAGTGACCACATTTTCCATTTTTAAATTTGAGCATAAAAAAATGAATTATTTTTGGAACATTTTTTCTATAACAACTTGTGGTGGATTTCAAAATGGATGATTGAAATAGTCTAAACCTCCCCTGATTGGAGAAAACAAAATTTTAATATTTGTTGGTGAGTGAAAATGATTTTGTCATATTTTTATATTTGTTGCACATGAGGACATGTACAAAACTAAGTGTGGGGGAGTTGATGTTATTAATATTTTCATGAATTTTTATATTCCCTCTTTACTGATTTTATATGAAACGTGCATAATTTTTGTGAAATATTAATGTTTTAATATTAAGTGTAATTTTTGAGCATTTTTAGAAGTAGTCCAATTGAGTCAGTTTACCGTTTTAATAATAACTATCACTATACTGATCAAAATTGTATGGTTCTTCTTTTTTATGATTCTAATTTAAATATAAAACATTTCATTAGAAGGTACCATGAGCCAATTATGCCATTTTAAGGGTCATATGGTCCTCACAAACAAGACCAAAGAATCTGTGAATAAACTGGACTATTCATGAAGATTGATTTACTGAGGTCAATACCGAAGTCCAAATACCGTAATTATCCTCTCAAGTTTGGAGTACATTTCAAGGAGTCCATGATAAAATTTTAAGAACCCAATCACAAATTCAAGGGGCCCAAATGATGCATTGAATCCAGCCCACCATTCTGGCCAGGAATTACAAAAGGAACACTAATTTTGAAATTTCTCCTGATGTAGACAACCATTCGAGCTGAGATTTTTCAGTGTGAAATAAGAGATTCGTGCGGCCAACTTTGTTGAAGAAATTATTTTCATTTGAGGGCATCTTCCTATTCAAAAACCCATTCACATTATGGACTTTGAAAAAGTCTGTATTGAAATGGGAAGATCAGAATTGTTTACTAAAACCGCCATAACAATGGCTAAATAAGTCCAATGGCCGCAAAATTTTCACAGTATAAAGAAGACAGTTTTATCGACAACTTTGAAGAAGGAGAGTTCTCAATATTCGGATGTCTTGATATACATATCGGTGAGCCAAGTTGAGGGGTATTTCGGGAATGTAAACAGTCCACCACCTTGGGCTATAAATACATCCCCTCTTCTCCTTTCCAAAGGGTTGGCACTTCAGCACTTAAGAAGGAGGTTTGGAATTACTAGAGCCTTGAGAAGGTTCTGGGAGGATATTCTTTGATCTTTTTTCAACAATAGAGACCTCTCCTCCACTTCTCTTTCACGTTTGTTTATGTTTGCATTCAATTGTAATTGTGTAACATTGTTTTCATTTCAATCAAATTTTAGTGCTTGTTTCATCTTCAATACCTCTTATTATTCTCCACCTTCTGTAGTATAATATTCATGGTCTTAAAATAGTTTGAATAATTTTAAATTACAGTCCCTTATTTTTCTTCTTCATTCAATCGAAATTCTATTTTTGATTCTCAAAATATTTCGTGTGTGTGTTCGGTACACTACTCTTATCTTGTCCCTTTATTTTTCTTCTCTTTGTAATTCATCACCATAAACATATATTAACAGATTAATAAAAATCATAATGGCTGAGTAAATCTCTCGTTGGGGTGAGCTTTAATTTAGGTATGTTAAGCGACTGAGAGCTTTTGCTCGATGAGTATTCGTTGAATTAACATTGTGTATATTGGACTTAACATGTCATGGATTAATGACTTGTTTTGTTTAACGTGTGGTTTCCATGGATTATTGGAACCATAAATACACTACCATAAACAAGATATGATCAAGATTAGAATCTTAAGTTAAGTTAAGGCTTGGATTAAAACCTTAACACTTAGGAATTCAAATCAACATCAACTTGTGACATGGGTGTTAATTTAAATGCAATATAAAGCAAAGCTCAAGGATATCACAAGCCTAAATAACCTAATGATGAACTCACCCCAATATTTATCAAGTTTTGAAATTAAACATCATTCATTAAACATTTCAATTAAGCTATGCAAACAAACCCCCCCAATCAAAATACAATCAACTAAAAACAATTGACTATTACGAAGTACCATCGTCGAGGATTCGACCCGAGTGCTGCTATACACATTAGAAGAGCACCGGAACCTTGACCGGTCGATAGGCGACAATCGGCCGTGCATTTCAAACAAAAATAACAAGGGTAGAACAGAACAATAAAAAAGATTAATTCATTAATATTCATTGAAAATATGGCTATTGATCATTAGTGAAAAAACCAAAAATAGAAGATAATTCTGAAAAATTATTATTTTACGAGCTGAAGGAGAAAATAATCAATGACATCATGACAAGGGGAAGATATAAATGATTCAAAGTAGTAATCACAATACATGATAGAAATCCTAAAATGTCATGGAAATAGTCTATAAATAACGATATCAACCAATCATTGGATCACTCATTGGTGAAGAATATATCTGGAGCTTTTTCATTTTTATATCCAATATTTTTTTCATTGATGATGAGCCTTATGGGATCCATCTGAAGATCCTAAAATATTCATGTTCATCGTTTGTGATCCTCCCAATGAGAGAAATCTGTCTCCTATGGAAATCTATCAAGGATATGTGGATAACCACAAGGATTTTCTATAATAGGGTTTAATTATGAGGATAATTAGGCAACAAAATAAATTAAATAAATTAAGTTATTTAATTAATTTATCTATTTAATCTATTGGCTACTGCACATCATCTTAAAACTAGATGATAACAAAATGTTTATCGCGCCTAGTGTAAAATCTACATTCTAAACCCAACAATAGTCTCATATTTATCATTTGGGACCCCAATCAACTTGAAAACAATTATTTTCAAAAATCAGTGCTTGCATGGTTTAATATATTTAATATTTTTAATATATCGATATCGGGGTCATTATACACCCATAATTCTACACCAAATCTGATAGAAAACCCAAGATATTATTTTAAATTATTTAAAGGGTTAACTCGTGAAAATAAAATTTATTACATTCTCACCAATTTCTAGCCTTTTTACCCTGCAAAGAGAAATACCACATGAAAACGTGAGAGTAATGACACCGCATTTGTCTCAAAAATTCTCTTGATCTCTCTTGGAGGTTCTCATATAGCCAAAAAACCATACTAGTGAGATAGTTCACCAATGAATGTTCCTCTCATATCGATCACCATTAAGTACTCTAAAATGGGTTGCTCTATCCTCGATGTCCATCTTGACTTAGTCAATAATGTGGGATAGGTAATATACATATCTCCTCACATACAACATGTGAAGGGAATCATGCAATTGGTTCAATGACGAGGGTAAAGACCAACCAGTAAGAAACCTCACTAACTACATGTAGTATCTTGAATGGCCTGATGAACCTCAGGGATGAATTTCTACCTGGACCAAACTTCTAGAAACCTCAATATAGAGAGATCTTCAGAAAAACATGGTATCCCTATTAAAACTCCAAGGATCTATGATGTCAGTTTGTATAAGTTTTCTACAAATACAGATTGTTCTTTATTCATTAGTGGATTACTTGAGCTTTTTCCATCATCACATGCACCATCTCCAATACCATAAGCGATGGCTCACCAATCCCTATCTAGTACAAGGGTTTCCTATAGGGCCTATCATAAAGAGCTTCAAATGGTGTCATGATAACAGTTTAGTGATAAATATTATTATAAGTGAACTCCACCAAATAAAACTCTGACAGAATTCCAACACACTTTCTCTGAGAATATCCTCTAAATCATGGATGGTTCGTTTTATCTAGCCATCTTTTAGTGGGTGAAATTCGTTGGTCATTCATAGCCAAGTCCCAAAATCCACCTAAAATCCACCTAAAAACCTCTCAATAACCATGATATGAACTAAGAAACATGTTCATAGATAATAATTGAGGGTAACCCAATAATTTTAATGATCTCCTCCATGTAAAATCACCCCAAACTCTCAATTGAAATCTTCTATCGGATGGAAAGAAAGTGAGAAAACTTGTAACATCCTGAGATTTTATAAAATATTTCATTTTCAATTAATTTAAATTATTTCGAATCTTGAGTTACATGAAATAAAAATTTATATTTCATTATATGTAATACCATGTTTATCTTTCATTGCACATAACATCTATTTTCTTCTATAACTTATGTTACACTCAAGGACGAGTCTTTCCGGACAACAATATACTATTAATAAATTATTTAAAATGATAGTTATCAAATAGTAATTGGAATGGTCTGAATGAATAATATTTTCTAAATTATGAAATTTTTTTCTACACATGTTTATAAAATTAATTCATGGTTACAAATTAATTAGATTTAAAAATAAAAACCAATTAAATATAAATGAAATGTTTTTATGAACCCAAAGGAATTTTATCTTAATAAATTAAATTTATTACTATTATTGAATAATATTAGTAAAATATATATATTATATATTAAATATTTTTTTAAATTCATTCAATATATTTTATAGGCATAATATAAGAACAAATCCAATTTTAGTCATAAAAAACTGTATTGTTCTAAAATGTAGTTTTGTCGTCATTAAGTGGAAGAATTATTTTAAAACTAAATTTTTACACTTTTATAAAAAAAAAATTAAAAATAAACTGTATTTTTGAAATAATAATATAATAATTTACCTTGTTTGGTTTTTGGGTATTTTTTGAGAAGTTTCATTTTTTGATGAATAATGAAAAACACTGAATTTTAATAAAAAACTACAAATTTTCTTGTTTATTTATATAGATAAATTATATTTTAAATTTTTTTAAAGTATAATTAATTAAATTATATATCAATAAATTCAATTATGGTCATTGGAATCAATTTCACAGTGAAATTGGATATAGAAACATTTCAAACTTTTGAACATTTTTACTTTAAAAACACATTGTTTTGTCTTGTATGTGTGATTAATTTTAAATTAAATCCATCCACTTATATGATTAAAATTTGGAAAAAATGGATTTAATATTTTGAATAAACATAATTTATAATTTATATTAAGGTAGAATGAGTTCTTTTACCAAAAATATTAGTTAAATCAATTAAAATTAATTACACTAATTAAGGTAAAAAAGAATTTATGCAGTGGTTAAACTTTAATATTAAGGGAAAAAATGACCTAGGAAATTTTATAAAACTACTTTATGGCCATATTTTTATAATATTCACTATTTTATCAAATAATTTCTCAATATTGGAGGCACATGATGTAAGGAAGATCTCCCAATAGTGTTTACCTTTTTGTATTTACAAGAACACCACTCCTCCTCTACTATAAAAGGGAATTCACTATCCCCATCTATTCACACCTATAGATCCATTTAGATCATAAAAACCCTAAAAAAATCCCTCATATAATTCTAGAAGCCTCAATTTGGTCATAAATAAAACTAAGGAAGTCCTTTGGTGTAAACTAAAAGGAGTTACTCGAAGAATAGGTAACATTCTTCAATGAGCACCTTAGTTTTTATTAACTTCTCCACCCATTAAATTATTTATATACCATGATTATATAAGAAAAAATTATCATAAATATAAGTTTTTTATGTTAATTTTATAACTTATAACTTTACACACTTCAATAAAATGGGATACACAATCATCATTCATGTGTTCATCAGACTATCGCCTCGCAAACCGATGTCGTTTGTTCTTCCATTACTACCTCTCAAGGTTAGGAATAATGATAAAAATGATGTTTTTATATGATATGTATGATATTTATGATTTATTTATGCACTATTAATTATTATCTAAAACAAACTTTCATGATTTTCATTTTATGGTAATACGATAACTTTGTTTGTGGGCATGTGGACTACTGCCTCATCAAAGCGATGGGATTCATTCATGCTTTACAAGGAATGTATTAAGGATGATTTTAATAAAAACATGTGATATAAATTACATATATATTATATTAATTACATTATTATATTAATGTAAACATAATTTATCACTTTCTTTATTACCCTTTCACACACTGAAAAAGTGATAACGTCGTTCGTGGACGTGTGGACTACCACCTCCTTGAAGCGATGTGATAATTTTTTTCATCACCACGTCACATGAATGATATATATAAGTTTATATAATTTACTAATATAGTATTTATTTCATAATTACCACTCTTTAAAGATACATGTTACTTACCTTCTTTCCATAATGATCATTAAAAAATGGGAACATTACTAATGTGTACACACGACCTACCATCTCCATGATTATAACGTTGGCTCTTTTTTCATAACCATATTTCATGTTTTATTTTAAAAGTATAATTTATGTATAAATATGATAATTATTTCCTGATTATTATTCTAGAAGTGTTTAAATAATTACCCCTTTAACTATTGTCAGAATATCATCAAAACATCTGACTTAAACTTAATTGATTATGTAATTATATATAACTTGATAATAATTGAAATAAAAGTAATAATAAACTTGATAAATGTTTTCAATAAAGTAATTAATTAAAATAAGTTTATTATTAAGTATTATAGAGACACACTTCATGAATTAGACTCAAGGTATGGGATTTCGTCTCAATTTCCTTTCATTGAGGCATTTCTTGATGTTATGAACCTTTATTATTTTATAAGGTGTATATAAAACCCATTTGAAAATTTATATCCTGATTTTATCTATTCTGATGTTATTTAATTTCTTGTTTAAAGTTATTATTTCATGGGTACTATGGTTTAAATATTTCCCAAGTGATAAGGGAATGTTTTTCTTAATAAATCCTATTTTAATTTTTATCTTCAAAATATATTTCTCTTCTTTGTTCATGATTAAAAATGATTTATATGGTTATTAGATATTTATAATTTTAATTTTGTGTCTCTTTTACTTTATTTAAAATGTTTTCAAAGGGAATATTTTTCCATGTTTTAAAAGTAAAATTTTGACAAATAAAAAATGAAAGGTCTTATTTTTAATGTTTGATGACAATGAACTTTCTTATCATCACAACTCTTATTTTAATTCTATATTACTTTATAATATTACATTTTTTACTAAATAAAAAATTCTCTTTACATTTTTTGTTATTTTGGTATTGAAGATGGGTTTTCAAAGAAAAGGGTGTTTTGGTATTGAAAATGGGTTATTAAAAAGAAATCGTATTTTTATACAAAATAGTGGTTTCAAATGAGTTAAAAATAGTTTTTAAAAGGGATTTATGATGTAAGTGTTTTATTCATGAAATGGTAATTGAGAATTTTATGAAACGGGTGATCTTGATATGACTTATACAAGGGGTTGATCCCCATTATAGCTCACGGGTGAGCCTTATATAGCTTATATGAATGGTTGAGCCCAATAATAGCTCATGGATGAGATCGATATAGCTAATACGAAGGTTTGAACCCCATTATAGATCATGGATGAGCCTGATATATATCATAAGAAGGGTGATCCCCATTATAGATCTTTAATGCATTTTCCAATTATTATATTAAAATTCATAAGTATGGTTATTCCAATTTAAAGGGTTTTGAAAGGGTTTTATAAATATGATTCTCTAAGTCACCTAAAAGAGTTTTAATTTATTGCTATGGGTTTTAATTATTTTCTTTGCGAAAAATATGTGTTTTTATTTCATGTGAAAACGTTTTATTTTATGTACTCAATGAAATTTGATGACAAAGGAAAAACTTGTATGACTTCTTATGTATTTACTAAACTAAAGGTTTTATTTGTTTTTATATCCCTCATTGAGATTTTGTGATCATCCCAAGTTTTTAAAATATTTTTAAATGGTTTAAGGATGGGTAAGGGAAAATAATAATTCTAGTTTAAATTCATGGATATTCTCAATGAAAAGATGTAACGTCCCGGTTCCAGGTGCCACGCAACAGGTGCCCCGAACCCAATTCTCCACATGAACTCAAGCGCATTTCCCCAAATGCCATAGGCTGCCGACTAGCAGCAAGGTCCCAGGTCTGATAGTGGGGAAACTTTTCCCTCATTTGTCAAAGTGTAGCACAATGAAATACGAAATAAAACATACATTAAACAGCGGAAGTAGTAGGACATACACAAATGAAATAAACAACAGTAGTGGATATAACCAACAATATATAAATGATTATGCTACATGTATCAAGTTTTAAGAAAACAGCCAGAACATGTTATACATCAATACAGTACAATCGAAAGCAGAGTACAACAAAACAAAGCAAAACAGTTGGCATCAGCATCGTGAGCCTAGGCTCAGTCCCATGCCCTCCTACCCCTCAGTAGTGATCATATACCTGTATAGGTACTCTTTCCCATATTCACACCTATAGAAAATTAATCTGTTTGGGCAATAAGCGTGACCCAAACAGGGTGTGAGAAATATATCTTAGTAGGCACCCGCCAAAGGCCCATGCCCAACTGCTTGTAAGCATGAAACAACATTGTGTAATAGTAAAATGCAATAAAGTAAGAAGTACTGAAAGTAAATAACTTAAAAATTAAATTTCCATTTTATTATTCATTTAATCCATTTAAATATTAGAAATCACCACAGTGCATTTTCTAAGTAAACAGTCACGTCCTCAGACAAGCAAAACCTTACCCTCAGGTAAGCAGAATCCAACCAGCAGGTATAACCCTTAGGCATAAAAGAGTTTTCCCTTAGGCGTAGGAAGTGTCGCCCTCAGGAACAGAATTCAAGCCCTCAGGCATAGGAAGTGTCGCCCTCAGGCACAGAAGTCAAGCCCTCGGGCACAAAAGGTTTCCATCAGGTGAAATAGAACGTTGACCTCAGGCTAATACAGTCACGCCCTCAGGCTATAGCAAAACACCGCCCTCAGGCATAAGTTACTGGTCCATTCCCAATATGTAAACATGCAATTTTAATACAATTCCTCTCAAGGCAAAAGTAATGCATAAATTAAACAAGGTATACCCTCGGGTATCCTGGCCAAACGACTAAACAGAGGAACACACCACTTGGGATGGTCCTGGATCCAAGAAATGATCCCAACCATCATTTTAATATCACAATTAATCATATATTAAATTCTAGGTGGTTATTATAGCAATGTCCTCAGCCACACGACACCCCAACATGAGTTCGTGGCACTAAAACACACAAAACACATGACAGTAGGAGAAATTAACACCAAGCCACCTACCTTATACGCCAACGAGCGCTATACTCGAACGCCGGTTCTAGAAACGTCCAAGAACGACACAGATCTGAGGTAAGAAAACTTTCATTCAACCTCAAATAACACCCTCTAGGGAAAGAATTGGTAAGAAAAACTTCAGGAGAAGAGAGGACTTACCAGTGCGGTTCCAACGAGATCATCCAAGGCGAAAAGAGATTCCAGATGAACACTCAGCAGATCTTCAAAGGTTCGGTAGTCCCCTCCCGCTACTTCCTTTGGTTCTAAGCCTTCCCTGTGAATATGGGAGGATACTGACCATTTTAAGAAAAAAAAAACAAAGTACATGGCATGTACTTCCAATTAAATGGTGTGTACTTCCCATTTTTTAAACTTTTCCTCTGGTGGCTTCCCGCCCGCATGGCATTGTTCACTTGCCGAAATGAGTACACGACATATTCTCCCAACTACACGGCGTGTACTGTCACCCAGCTAGCGGCTGCTCCACCGACTTACTGCTCTGGCCTGCCGACTGACTACACGACGTGTAAGGACCACTACACGGTGTGTATTTGGTTCCTACACCCCTCATCCCCGGCATGGCGACACACCTCGTGTACCCATCCCACATGGCCAAAAGTACATGGCGTGTGGAAAAATTACACAGCGTGTACTTTCCAAAATTTGGGATTTTCCCCATTTTCCATATTTTCTCAAAAAAACTTAAGGAAAAGAGAAAAGAAGAAACCCGTACCTCAAAATAAGAACCAGGTTCTTACAAAAGAAACCAGGATTTATTTTAAAAGTTTTATATTATGAAAAAATGGATACTAATCAAAATTGTCCACATTGTATTTTATGGTTTTGTTATGTACGAGTTATGTCTTCATTCTATAAAACTATAAACCTAAAAAGATCATCAATGTGAAATAAAGTAAAATTATTGACTTAAACTGAAGATTATGTAATGATCATGGATGAGTCCTTATAGTTTGTATCAAGGGAAAGGTGTAGATAAATTTATAGGTTAGGATAATGTTAAAAAATTTCATCTTGAACAATTTTATAATATGGTTAATCTATAAGGATATAGAATTTAAATATTACCATATTACTTAATAAAAAGTATATTTTTTCAGAATGGTTTTCTATATTGGAAACAAGGAAGCTATAGGGGGAAGTAATAAGTAGGAAAATATCCTTCTAAACCAAAATTCTGAGATTGTTAGAATCTGAAGTAAGAAGTTTTTTATGGTTATGGGTCAGTTGACATAAGATATGAATGGTGACAGTATCCTTGTAAGAGATAAACTAGATATAATGGATGGATCAATTCCTTTTAGAAGATATTTAAAGTCATGGGATGTTTGGAAGATCCAATGGTAACTCTTTATATCTATTGTTTTGAAGGAGAAGCTGAATGATAATGGTATTTGGTTAAAAATACTAAAGACAAATATAATCTTGATATTATGTAATTGAAAACATTTAAGAATATTTTCCTTAAGAAATATTTCCCTAAGGTTTTTCAGCTTAGGACGGAGAAAAAATTATTGTAATTAAAGAAAAAGGTTGAAGATTCAACGGTTGGATATGAAAAAAACTTCACAAGAATTTCTATTTATGTACCATATTTTATTCAAATCATTGAAAGTAAAATTAATAGTTTTTAATTAGGATTGAAACCAAGTCTATAAAAATATTTGGCCTTTAGATAATTTAAAAGGTACTAGAAAGTTGTTTGTTGTGATGAGAAAGTTAAGATTTATTTTTCTGACACTTATGTGTCATGAAATGAAAAGAGTAAGAAACTATTATGGTGGAATAAAATAGAGAATAAACCAACTAATATTTTTGGAGGTATTCCCAAAACTTTTTCCAAGTGTGGTAAATTATATTTTTGGGGAATGTATGTCAGGATCTAGAAAGTGTTACCGATATGGTAAGTTTGGTCACAAGGTTTATGACTATAAATAAAAGAGTCATGAACAATCCAAGAGTGAGATTTTAGATAGAAAGTTAACAACGAGGTGTTTTAGATATAATGAGTTTGGAAATTATGCTAACTTGTGTCCAAATTTACTTACTCAGGGTGGAAATCATCATGGTCAAAAAGAAAAAGGGGTGGAAAATCAATTTCTACCTCTACAGATAATGTTGGTCCATCTGGTGAAGTGGTGACATCTCCAGTGAGTTCAATATTTTTAGAAGGTTAAAAATAAGTTAAAGGTTTTAGAAATTCCTTCTATGGTTTTAAGTGATTAGATCACAAATTCATTAAGGACTTTTTTTGGAGTTTTTTTATTGGGTTTATGTTTATGCAAGGATTTAGTTTAATGTTAATTTTGACTTTACTTTTGAACATGAGTTTTAAGGTATTTATATCCTTTAGGTTTTATATGATATTTTATGATTAATGTTATTTTATGGATGTCCATCATATTTTTGGGAATTTTATAAGGACTAAATTGTGATTTTCAAATAGAAATAAATCAAGTAAGTATATTCCTTTTATTATTAGATAGTAATATAATTCTATGACTATAGGAAAAGGATATTGAAACAAAATTTTATCCAAGTACCTTTATTTTTTATGAAATAATGGTATTTTTTATCATCATATATTTATGGTTTTGACGCCCTTGACTTTCCATTGATCATTCACTTTCTTGCGATCAATTTCCTCAATCACTATCTATAATTATTGACACTTTTCATTTATTTCCCACAAATGTTCTCCTGTTTAAAAATATGGAATGTGTGGTTTTTGATGAATTTCATACATAATTTTATTTCTTATTAAGTGAATTTTTTATTAACTATTTATGATGTGGGTTTCAATAAATTAATTCTAAAAATGTTAATCATTTGATAAGCATAATGAATTTCAAGGGAGAAATTTCTTTTAAGGGGGGTAGGATGTAACATCCCAAGATTTTATAAAATATTTTTATTCAAATTAATTTAAATTATTTGATTTCATGAGTTACACTCAATTAATAGTTTATTTTGTGTTGTATTAAACACAAATTTTATCTTACATTGCATGTAACATGGAGTTTCTTCAATAACTTTTTTTACACACAAGGCTAAGTCTTCCTAGAAAATAATATACTATTAATATTATTATTTAACATGATAGTTATCACTTAGTCATCTGAATGGTAGGAAGGAATAATATTAACTTTATTATAAAAATTCAGCCTACACATGTTTATAAAATGAATTCATTGGTTACCAATTAATTAAAAATTAAAATAAAAACTAATTGAATTTAAAAGAAATGTTTTTATGTACCCAAATGATTTTTATCTTAATTAATTATATTAATTAATATTATTTAATGATATTAATATATATATATATATATTATATTATTTTTTTTATATTCATGCAATAGATTTTATTGGAATAAGATAAGAACAAATCCCATTTTACACATAAAAAGTTATATTTGTTTTGAAGGATTTTTTTCTACCTTTTAATGGAAGACTTGTTTTAAAACTATTTTACAAAGTTTTTATAAATTTTATTTGAAAAAATTAAATTCATTTTTGAAATTTTAATATAAAAATTTACCTTGTTTTTTTATTTTTCTATAAAGTTTCATTTTATGATGAATAGTGAAAGATATTGAATTTTAATTGAAAACTTCATTTTTATCTAATTTATTTATGAGTTAAATTATATTTTAAATTGGTTTTAAAGTATAATTGTTTCAAATATAGATAAATAAATTTAATTTAGGTTATTGGAATCAATTTAACATTGAAATTGGATATAAAAACATTTCAAGCTTTTGAAAAACATTTCTTTAAAAACTCGTTGTTTCGTCCCGTCCGCTAGCTTAATTTTAAATTAAATTCCTCAAAATATGTGATTTGAATTTTTAAAAATGGATTAAATTTTTTTAATAATAATAAGTTATAATTTATATTAAGGTTAACTTAGTTTTTGAAAAAAACTTTAATGAAAGTATTTAAAATTATTTATAGAAATTATGTTAAAAATGACATTACTTAGTGGTTAAACATTAATCTTAAGGGAAACAAATGACCTATAAAATTTTATAAAACTAATTTGATAAAAATATTTAGACCATATACCTGATTTATCGAAAATGTTTCATTATTGGAGGTATATGATATAAGGAAGAACTCTAAATATTGTTTACCTTTTTTATTTCCATGAATGCCACTCCCCTCCACTATAAAAGGGAATTCAATATCCCCTCTATTCACACCTATAAATACCTTTTTATCATCAAAAACCTAAAAAACTAAACTCCCAAAATCCCTAATCTCATCATATAAGTCTAAATTTGTCCGAATAGAAAACCAAGGAAGTTATTTGGTGCCAACCAAAAAGAGTTTCCCAAATAAGAGGCAGCGTTCTATAACGAGCACTTTGGTTTTTATTTCTTTCTAAACAAATTAAATATTTTTTATAACATGATTATATAATAATATAAGTATAATAAATATAATAATATTTTTTATGTTAATTTTATGATCTAAAACTTCACAAACTTCCATTAATTTTGTTACACAATCATCGTTCGTGTTTATAACAGATTAATGCCTAGAGAACTGATGTCATCCATTCTTCCATCACCACCTATTAAGGTTAGAAATAATGATGTAAATAATTTTTTTATATGATATTTAAGAAATTTATTATTTATTTATTTTCATTTAATTATTACATAACTTATAACTTCATGATTTACATTTTTTGGGAAAACAATAACATCATTTGTGGACGTGTGGACTACCGCCTCCTCAAAACAAAGTGATTCGTTCATTCTTTACATGTAATGTATTAAAAATGAGTTAAAAAAATATTTTATATAAATGAATTATATTTTATATTCATGAAATAATTTTATTTCTGTAAATATATCACATATCACTTTCTTTCTTACCTTTTCACACACTGAAAAAGTTATAATGTTGTTCGTGGACGTGTGAACTACCACATCCTCAAAGCGATGTGATTATTCTTTTTTCATCACCACATCACAAGAATTTTATATATAAGTATATATAATTTAATAATATTTTATTTATTATATAATGATAATTATGTAAATATATATCTTACTAACCTTTTTTCTATAATTATCACTAAAAAATGAGAATGTCACTCATGCATACGTACGACCTACTGTATCCATGATCATAACGTTGGTTTATTATTCATAAAAATATTTAATGATTTATTTTAAAGTTATAATTTATGTATAATTATTATAAATATTTATTGATTATTTTTCTTTAAATGTTTAAATAATGACCTCTTTTACCATAGTCAACCTACTAAATCTTTTTTGAAACATAAACCGAATATAGTCCAAACATCCAACTTAATCTTAATTGATTAATTTTTTGTATATAACATGGTAATAAGTGAAAAAAAATTAATAATAAACTTTTAAAATGTTCTCTGGAAATTAAATAATTAACATAATTTTATTATTTAGGAAGATAAATACACATGTGACGAATCAGACCCAAGGTAAGGGACTTCATCTCAATTTCCTTTCGTTGAGGCATTTATTGATGTTATGCACCTTTATTATGTTATAAGGTGTATATATAGACCATTTAAAAATTTATATAATTAATTTATCTATTATAATTGTATTTAATTTATTGTTTAATTTTATTCATTTATAGGTATTATAGTTTAAATATTTCCAAAGTGATTACATACTTTTCTTCAAAATAAATCCTCTTTTAATATTTTCCTTCAAAATCTATTTATCTTCCATTTATATGATTTAAAATGATTATTGAAATAATTTATATAGAAATAAAACATTTATAAATTTCATTTTATATAACTTTTAATTTATTTCAATGGTTTTCAAAAGGTATCATTTTACATGTTTCAAAAGGAATGTTTTGATAAATGAAAAATGAAATGACCTATTTTCAAAGTATGACAAGAACTACCTTTCATGTCATCACAAATTTTATTTGATTTTAAGATTCATTTGTATTATTAAAGGTTTTATTAAATGAAAAAAATCTATTTATGTTTTTTGGTATTTTTGTATTGAAGATGGGTTTTCAAAGAAAATGGTGTTTTTGTTTTGAAAATGGGTTTTAAAAAGGAAATAGTATATTTATTTGGAATTTTATTTCACATGAGTTTAAAATAGTTTTTCAAAGGGTTTATGATGAAGGTGTATTATCCATAAAATTTTACATGAGAATTATATCAAATATGTGAGGTTGATCCAACATATACGAAGTATTGATTGCCATTATAGATCATAGGTTTTCTTGATATAGCTTATATGAAGAGTGGAGACCCATTATAGAACACACGTGAGCCTAAATAAGCTTATAAAAAAGTTGATACCCATTATAGATCTATAATTTATTAGATAATGATTATTTTTGAAGTTGTACATTTGGTTATACCAGTTTAAATGGTTTTGAAATGGTTTTATAAATATAATGCTCTAAGTCACCTAAATTAGTTTTAATTGATTTCTATGTGTTTTAATGATTTTATTTGTAAAAACATGTGTTTTTCTTTCATGTGAATTTTTTTTATTCCAAACTCTCAAATAAATTTGCAGATAAAGTTAAAAATTATTTTATTTTTTATGTTTTTACTGAACTAACAGTTTTCTTTTCTTTTTATATCCTTTACTATGATTTTTCTATCTTCCAAAGTTTTTTTTCAATGTTTTCGTAGGGTTTAAGAACGAGTAATGTAAATTAAGGAGTCAAGTTGAAATTCATTGAAATTTTCCATGAAAATAAATCATATTTTTTTAAAAGTTTTGTATTATGGGAAAAATAGATACTTATCAGAAGTGTCCACTTTGTATTTTATGGTTATTTTATGTATTATTTATGGCCGAATTCTCTACAACTATAAACATTAAAAGATCTTCAATGTGAAATAAAGTAAAATTCTTTACTTAAACTCAAAATTATGTAATTATTATGGCTAGGTCCTTATAAAAACTATAAGTTAATGAAAAATCACCCAGATGGAATTGTGACCTATCGTTGTCCAAATATGATCCATAAAAAACACCATTGATATTCCATCCCACTTTCACTCTAATATTTAAAGAGGTTTAGTGAAACATGATATAAAAATATGCTCTGTCATCACCTGATAACATGTGTGGAATTGAGAAACAAACTCATCAACACTCCACCTTATATCTGCCCACCAAATATTTTATTGAAGGTATTAGTGCATCCTATTCCCTATAGGATTTACCACCAATGGGAAGGAATGAAACTTCCCCAACACCTCCATACACAACCCAACTAGAAAAATTGTATATTCTTAGAAAATGATTAAGTTCTTCCTACCTTCATAAAAATACATCTTGTGAGACTCTTAATAATTTCTTCTCACATAGAACTTTTCAATTGATGTATCCTAAATAAGTTTCTCTCACACACTGTAGGAGCAGTGGAGTCACTACCATCGATTGGAGATAAGTTTCCCCTATCTCCTCTATCAGGGTCAGCATTAAAGTGGCCAAATTCTCCAACACCTATTCCAGAAAAAAAGATTGGAATTTTCTACTAAGGTCATATGACACCATATGGAAATTTATTAGAGTATAGACTATATTGTATTAATAGTCTAGTTGGAACTCTTGGAAACACCTTTGTCTCAGGTTGATATCACTATGGTAAAATATATAGTTGAGACTCTAGTGCCCTAAGTGATCGATAAATTGATCACCCAGATGATAATACCTACACACTTAAGAAATCATTTTTTCCTCTGCATAAACCCTCATATGATCATATCTTTAAAGGCATCAGAAAACACCACACACTAAATACCATCCTATGGAATCCTCAAAATAGGATCACTAAACAACCACTAATTAATCCCCTCTAAGTATTTTTGACACTACTTACTCTTTGAGAAGATTTTCATTTTACATATAATGGGAAAACAAAAAACATTACATAATTATAGGAAAATAAATTAAGAATAATAAAAGAAATTTATATTTTTTACTAGGATCATTATATAATATTATAAGAAAAAATTTTATTAATCCCAAAATAAACATAAAATTAAGATATATCTGTAACATTACACCAAATAAGATATAACACAATTGGGATTCAAATTATCTATGTAATCATCGATCTGGTTCACCTATATTGTGATATAAATGGATGCCTATAATGTCATGGAGCCATATATCCCATTACATTGGGAGTTTTTGGAGTTGAGAGATCCTTGAGATGGGATTAAGGATGATAAAAGAGTAGAAATAGCTGAATCTTCTAATGTATGTGGTGATTCACATCGTGAATTATCAGTTCATGATGTGTAATGTTTTATAGGGTGGATTCATGGATCATTCTTGAGTATTTTATTATTCCGATTCATGTAGTGAAATATTATTTACATCATGAATGTTCAAGTTTATGTTTTCAAGGTTCAATATTTTATTCATTCATGTAATGAATTATTTATTCATGATGTGAAAACCCACAGAAGTTTGTTGGAATGAGTACCTTGTTTCTCAGAGGATGTGAACCAAAGTAAGTTCATGACATGTACCTGCCATCCACATAATTAATGGATTTTTTCCAAGATTTTTATAAATTCCAACCTTAAATTATTTCTTTTATTCTACATATAATTCTCTCAAATATTAGAATATTTCTAAGATATTTTGTGAGCCCTAATGTATTTTAATCTTTTGTATTCATCCTTACCATTTGAGGATTCTATATTTGTGATGTGGGATGAGTTATTCTTCTAATTATATCTAATTATTTTCTATTTTATTTGAAGATATAACAATAGTTTTTTTAGAGTTAAGGGTTTATTTGGTTGTGATTTTGATGATATATCATTTCATTTTAGATTTATTCGAGGATTCCTTGTGTGGTTGTGACCCTGTGGCTCATCCTCTCTTACTTTGGATTTATAAAGTGAATAAGAAAGATTATTATGAGTTAGGGGATCACGAATCTCTTATTTTTATATGCATATATAGAATAACCATGATTTTTGTTTTCATTGGTTTTATAATATGAATTGTTATAGTAAATATCACAAACTAAAATAATGAAATTGAAAGGGGATGGTGTGATGCACATATGGTTGTTGATTTTTTTCATGTTGTTGATGTTTTTTCTTGTGATATACTTGATATAGGTTTATTACTTATTATGATATATTTATTTGAGAATAACTTTTAAATGGTTAAATACAAAAAATTTAGTAAATGAAAAGACTAATTTTAATGTGTTTGTATTATACCTGACTTGATGTGTGTGTCTTGGTTTCCTTGGTTGTGTTTGGATTGGTGGCCTTGGTTGTTTTTGGATTGGTGTCCTTGGTTGGTTGAGGCATGATGTACTTGGTTATGTGTGGATTTGTGGCCTTGGTTGATTGTGGTATCTTGCTGCAGTGGTTTCTTGATAGTATTTCGGTAACAATGGAATAATATTGGCACATATAAATATTGTTATAACTAAAGAATACATTGGTGTGAATTTTAAAATAACAACTAAATTAATAAATATTTGTGGATGATTTATTAAATTAAATAGATTGTTTCTGACGCTTTCACCGGGGCGCGCGCGCATCCGTCCGTGGAGGACGCGCGGCTGTGTTGCCCCGAATTCCCGCTTTCCAAAGGCGGGCGACATTCGTTCCTTGTTCAGGTACGTTTGCTCCTTGATCGAAACATGATGATGGGATGTCGGTTCTTCCTTCCGTGGATTCCTCCTCGGAACTTGTCACCTAGTCCGGGTCTCCCTCATAGATTTAATACATAGTTCGTGAAACTCTTCCCAGTGCCATGTTTCCATGGACGCCAGTTAATTACACTGCTTCTGTCGGGACATTCCAAAGGGTCCAGTCAGGGCAGCAACCTTCGGTCGGGGGAGTAGTCACGTTGAGGCACCAGTAGCATGTCTGGATGCTGGGGAATCTATCATGTTTGTCTATTATCCCTGAGTGCAGGGCTTCTCGAGGGCGTGGAGGCCCGAGGCATCCCACATCAAGCGCGGGGAATTATGTCATAGACACATATCTGAGGTTTTCCTCAGCTTCCCGCATTTAACATCGGGCACGCCGTGAGTTTAACGTCCAGCGGAGACAGGTCAGCCCATGGGTGGCTGTGAAGAGGGTTATACCGACACAGTCTCACCGAGATACTACGGTCCGGGAGAGAGTCGGAATGGGGGCTAAGTGGATGAATGGAGTGGAGGGGAATGAAATGGGACCATCACAAGGACGACGGTGGAGGTGGACCTTGGTCCGATGAATGCCAGCAACGAACCAACATGAGGGTGGACCTTAGTCCGGCAGGCATTGTCAGTGTACAGACGTGAAAGCAGACCCGTGGATCCGCTAATGGCGGGCTTGAACCTTGGGAAGGTTTCCTACGTATCCCCGTGGCGGGGAATCAAAGTCCTCGTAGTTCACAGGGGTGGGTCACAATGGCTTACCATTGGACCGGAATGCAGTTTAATGTCGTGCTGGACGGGAGAGTGCAGTTTAACGTCATGCTGGACAAGGGCGAAACTCGATGTGAATGAAGGACCGAGCAATATGGCTTGAACCTCATGGAGGCTTCCTACGTACCATGCCTTGACATGGATCAAAGTCCTCGTAGTTCGGATTGGTCACGACGGCTTGCCGTCAGACTGGAATTGCAGTTTAATGTCGTGATGGACGCGAGTGAGACCCGACGTGAAATGAAGGGTGGGCTTGAACCTCAGGGAGGCTTCCTACGTACCATGCCTTGACATGGATCAAAGACCTCGTAGTTCAGATGGGTTTGTCGGTGAACCGACGTGAAAGCGGACCTTGGTCCAATGAGTGGTGGGCTTGAACCTCTTGGAAGGCTTCCTACGTACCATGCCTTGACATGGATCAAAGACCTCATAGTTCAGGTTGGGGTGGCCAGGGTCGGTGCTCACTCTAAGCCCACGTGAGTCGTGCTCTGTGTGAGAAACAAGAGGTTGCAAGGACCTGACGATCACGTCGTGAAGGATGCGTCCGTGAGAAGCGAAGAGGGGCTTACGCGTTAGGCGGCCCATGGTGTTGGGACTTACTCCGGGATGGAGGCCCAGAGGGGGGGTGCCTCATTCCCTATCACGCACTCCACTGACCTTGGTAGTGGGGAAGTACGGAGATGCACGGGTGCAATCATCCGTACGAAAGGTTAGGGGCTTACGCTCTGAGGCAGCCCTTCCCCTACGAACATACACCACTCCGACAAGGAGCATCTCATTCCATGTGCGGAAGAGTTCCATTCCCGTGGAGACGAGTGGTGTAATGAATGTTCGAGCTGGGGGAACCCTTCGTGAGGGAGACGAGGTCGGATCACAGTTTAACGTCATGTGTTGAGGACGCGGTGCTTGGCAGTTTAACGTCCTACAGCTCGGACAAGGTGGGTTCACTCCGCACCCCTAGGGCTTACATAACCGGTACCCTCTGGTCCTTGGGGAAGGGAAGGTGCCAGTAAGTCCATGGTCATGGGGGGTGTGGAACGAACCATCGAGGGGTCCACGTTAGCGTGGCTATGCGAAGAAGCAATAGCCGTTAGCGTGCCTATGCGAAGAAGCATTAGGCGAAGCAACGCTACGGGTGGTATTGTCCATGGGACTTTTAAATCACATCGTGCAAGCCTGGAGGGTCGCACGGGAAGAGGAATCGCTAAGCAGAGGAGTGTGCTTTGCGAAGTGGAGTGCCTTGGCCTTAGCATGGGGCATAGATTGGAACGGAAGGTGCTTCGCGAAGTGGAACAGGGTTCGCGGAGCACTGCCTCGCAAAGAAGGGGTGGCTCGCGAAGCAGGGTCCTGCAAAGCAATGTGCTTCACGAAGTGGCACGATCCTGCCTTAGCATGGGCCACGGGTGTGAATGGGAGGTTGTTCGCAAAGTGGAACAGAGCACTGCCTCGCGAAGTAGGGGTGCCTCACGAAGGAGGGTCCTGCAAAGCAGTGTGCTTCGCGATGTGGAGCGATCCTGCCTTAGCATAGGGATCACTCGTATGGGTTGGGTGTTTCGCAAAGCACAAGTGCTCCACGGCTGCCTGGGTTCCCTTGGGAATCCCCTTCCTTCGCGAATGCCCTTGAGCGTCGCGAAGGGAATCCCTCTCAGAAGAGGGGTTCAAAACGAGACAAAGCAGAGTCGTCTCGCGAAGTAAAAGTACCTCGCGGAGCTCATGATTCCCGGGGCAAAGCGTGCTTCGCGATTCGGGAGAGGAGAAGCCGGAAGGTCGGGTTTTCCATCCTGTGGACTCCGGGGGAGTCCAGTATTTATAGGGAAGGGGTGCCGCGAAGCAGCGCCTGCGCGCCGCCTGCGGCGCTTCACGGCGGCTCGCGAACGTCAAATGGGTTCGTGGAGCATTACCGCCTCTGGAGCTTCGCGGTGGCTCGCGAACATCAAATGGGTTCGCGGAGCATTACCGCCTCTGGAGCTTCGCGGCGACGCCATGGTCGGGGCGCTTCGCGGCGAGGCTTCGCGGCGGAGCTTCGCGAGGCAGCGCGCCGGCCTTCTTTTTCGTTCTGTTCTTTCGGGCCACATTTTTGGCGCCAACAAATGCCCCCCCTCAGACTTGGAGCCGCAGAGGGCTAAGGGTCGAAGTCTGAGGGAAAATCGCCAAAATTGTCGGTGGTTCGCGAAGCGGCTTCGCGAAGGGGGGCCGCGGTGCTGACCGGGGCCACAGATCCGGGCGCGCCGCGATGCTCCGCGCGGGTGAGGCGCGCCGCGATGCTCCGGGGTTGCCGCCTATAAATAGGGGGTCCGACCTCTTTTGTCTTCACGCGACTTCCTTGTCTTTTTGCGCTCTCGACTTCGCGAAGCTCCGCGTACTCCGCGACAGCCCTCCGCGAATCGAGCTTCGCGGCGAACTGCGGGTCTCTGGCTCCGCGTCCGCGCTAAGCGAACTTCTTGTCGGCCTTGGCCAGACTTCGTGACTTGGTCTCGCGACCGATCTTCACGATTCAACTTTGCGGTCGAGCTTCATGATTCAACTTCGCGGTCGAGCTTCGCGATTCAGGGGAGAAAAACTTTTCTGAGGGTCGGCATAAAAAATGGCCCATCAAGAGGCTGTGCTGGGAGTGCTTGCAGATGCTGCTCGTCAAGATGAGATGACCAACCGTCCAGGCTTGGGGGAAATGATTCGGAGCCACTCGAACCACACTTCTTTGACAGATCTGCTGTCAGAAGGTCAGAAGGATTATCCACTGTGCAAGAAACTGCCGTTGTACGGCTTCGGGCTGAGGGATGACGTCTTCATCCCTGAGGCGAGTAGGGACGAACTGACTTGCTGGTTTAGGAGCATACCATGTCAGCGCCAATGGTTCAGGGCGGCCGATGGTCATGCGCGGGAGGACTTCACACCCATCACCGTTGACTGTGTCTGCAACCATGTGAATGATATCGACGGGAGGCCACTACAACCGGAGACGTCCCCTCCTCTCTACCGCACCATGCTGAAGGCGGCTTTGCAGGATCCAAGGAAAGGATGGTCTGATGAGTGGGACCTGCGCCAGGGCGGCAATTTTACCGACGACTGGGCCTGGGCCTACTGGGTAGGCGCCTCATGCGAGGAGTTCAGGGCCGAGCTGAGGAGAGTGGGATTGTATGAGGCGGCGTGGGCCTCCCAATTCCACATTTACCAACCAAAGCAGCTGATACCGGAACTGCTGAGCAGATGGTCGTCCAGGACCAACACTTTTCACCTTCATCACGGGGAGGTGGGCATCAGCCTGTGGGATGTCCACCATATTTCCGGGGTCCCGATCTTGGGGGTCATGTATGAAGAATTCCTCCCCATCATCAGCGCATGGGAGGATCCGGAGCAGATGCCGCGACTGGCATCAGCGCTGATGGCGCTCGTCCCTGGAGAGGACAAGGAGGCAGTGAGGGATGTCCACTTCAGGAGATGGTTCAAATGCTTCCTGAATTTCCCAGAAGATCGAGAGTTCCCACCGAGGCCTCGAACTTGTCCGAGGGCGGCCCAACGGGGCAAGGGGCACTCGTATTGGCGGGTCTTGGAGGATAGCTAGTGGAAGACTTGGGGTTTCAGTGTCAGCACTGAACAACAGCCGATAGTCAGGCTGGCGGCGGTCATCGCGACTATCATCTTTGGGTGGATCCTACCGGTGAGGGATACAAGCATGGGGGTGCGGCCCAGCTCGTTCATCATGGCGTCGATGTTGGCCATGGGGCAGCGGATCAACCTGGGGATTCCGATGCTCACCAAACTGTACAGAATGCTGCGACACATTAGTGATGGCAAGAAGCCGCCAAGGATATGCGGGCCCTTCACCTCCTGTATGGGTGGATCGCAGCGCACATCAGGGGTATTTACGAGTATCCAAACCCCATCTCGCCACCGGGATCGAACTTTTGCCCCTCCATCCTGAACGCAGTTGGGAGCTTCCCGTTCAAACTGGCTGTCTCGATGGTACTGAATCGGGTGTGGAGGGCGGATGAGTTTAATTTACACCCCTTCCCGTTGCCGACGGGAATACTTGCTGACGACGGGCAAGGAACGGAAGAACATCGGGCTTACCTTCTGGCCTTTCGTGGTGGAGTTTTGGTGGCTCAGATAGATCGTGAGCCAATCTGCGAACCGTACACCCCACATCGTTTTGCAAGGCAGTTCCGGTGCCTCCAGCGGCTGACCCCGCAGGTCTACTAGGAGGTACACCACAAGGAGCACCCGTGTGTGATGAGGCAGTTGTGGCTCATGTTCACACAGGAAGATGGGAAGATGCGGATTGTCTTGCCTCCATCCACTGCCGCTTTCAGATTGGTGAGGGAGTACACCATCAGTTGGGAGGCTGCCTACCCAGGGGAGATGCCGAAGCAATCAACTATCCGGGTCGGTGACGGTGGGTCTCCTCTATCTCGAGGTCGGGGTCGGAGGGCAGCTAGGGCCGCTCGCGGTAGCGAGGCTGTGATGACGGCGAGACTCGCGCCGGCCGAGGGTATGGCAGCAACGGTGGATCTGGTGGTTCCGGAAGAGCAGGGCCATTCGGAGGGGCGGCCATCGAGGGGATTTCGTCGGATATCCACTCAGGCTCCGGGGAAGCGGCTGCGTCACATCGACATGGCAGAAGATGCTGTCTTCCCGGAAGCTTGGGACATTTGGGATGTCAACCGGAAATTCCTCAGCCCACCTGAGATGTGGGCCCACCTGAATCGCCTCGGGATGGAATTGCCGGGCATAGGCCCAGTTTGGGCTGGATTCATGGTGTCTTCGACGGAGGCGGAGCAATACCTAGAAGATCTAGAGGATTACGTCCACTCCAGTGGTGTTCCTCGCCCAATGACGGATCGGGTGAGGGTACTGTTGAATCAGACGGTCCCCCCGCAGTTATCGGCTGCCGATCTGAGGGAGCGCTTCCCCTTGCCGGAGGAATCAGAGGACTCTTCTCGGGGGGATGAGGCTGGAGGAGGGAGCCCGTTGGAGGAGGGCGAGGTCGGAGACCGAGGCTCAGAATCCGATGACTTCGCGGAGGCTCTCGACGTAGCATTCCGAACTTCTCTCCGTACGATCTGTTCTTGAGCCACTATGGACTTCTCACCGATGTTTAGGCCATGCAGGAGGAACTTGTTTTCAGGCCTTGTTCTCGCTCCTTGGCGGGTGATGATGCGGGATCTTCAGAACCCGCGCCCATGGCTGCGTCCAGTTCTGCGTCTGGTGGGACCAGAGCACCCGTGGAGGCTCTCCCGGAGTCTCCAGACCTTCCAACAGTATACGGGGGGCCTTGTCTCGGGGTCCCGTCAGTACCGGCTCAGGAGCAGTTCCAGGAGGTCGATCTCTATAAGTCCCCCCCACCGGTTCCCTTGTCGTCATATGTAGACTATGCCTGCCAACTAACGTTCACGTCTCTCTCTGTCGTACAGTTCTCCGACTGGCGTGGGCTGTTGCAGCAAGACTGGTCGGGATGTCTGGTGGCATCCCTCCTAGGGGCATGCCGGTGATGGTGGCGATAGTCTCCCCACCTCCTCAAGCTGCGACGCACACCATCACTGGCGGGACCACCAGCAGGGCCGTACCTGAAGTCATCGAGGTGGACTTTGAGGAAGAGGATCAACCGGTCGGTCCCAGTCCTGTTGTGCCTGCTTCGGCGTCAGGTGTCGTACCAGATTCAACACCAGATGCAGATCCCGTTGAGGAATTCCTGCAGGCATATCCTGCATACGAGCCTGCCAACCGCGTGGACTGGGACGAAACGACCTCCGATGAGGAAGACAGCAGTATAGTCCATCGCCAGTCGTGGAAGCTGATCACGCGCTTTATCAGGGACACTCCCCAAGCGCAATGGCTGGCCGAAATGGATAGGCTCCGCTCGCGGTTGCGCAAACTGTGTGCCGGGGGAGTGGATGCTCAACGCCCTCACGCGCTCATTCGATACCTCATGGCTGAGAAGATCCGGGAGCATGATCGTGGGCTGATCGTGGGATGGCAGCGGAGGAAGGCGACCAGCATTAGGAAGCTCCAGGAGGCTGAAGGCGAGGTCCAACAGATGCAGATCCGGGCCAACGAGCTTTCAGCCACTCTTGATACGCAGTCTGAGCTGGTCTCACGGTTGAAGGCCCAGCTGGCAGAGGCTGAGGAGCATATGGGGCAGACCTCTGGAAGGATGGCTGCCGTCCAGGCCGAGGTAGAAAGGACCAGGGCCAGAGTTGACGAATTACGCCCCGCCGCTGCTGAAGAGGAGCGGGATTTGAATCAGCGGCAACAAGCTTTGGATGCCACAAGTCAGCGGGTGGCGGAGCTGCAATGCTCTTTTGATGGGTTCAACCCGTCTATGGGAGAAGTCAACCCCCGGGTATTGTAACAAACCCAAAAGAAACTTTTATTAGTACTTTCGTGCTTCAACTCTTTCTTTCTCCTTTGTTTTGAGTGCCATGGCACGGACGATTTCCACTGTTTAAATTGCCTTGTTACATCCCTACAATGTTTACGGGACGTCTGGAGACAATCCTTCAAGTCCACATGGGTCGATCCCAATGTGAGGTGCATGAGGTAGTTGTCTTGATCGTAGAAGGAACTTCCAAGATAGCCAAATTACCGTTTCTTCAGCGTGCTCTTATGCACGAACGGGGCCACGCCAGGGGCGCTGATATCGGTCCAAACAGATGAAAATGGGAAGTGTGAATCACGATACCCAAATTCGGAACACTGTGGGGATGGCGTGACAATAAAGGACAACCGTTAACCGTGGCGGACAAACGGTATCCTTACTGCATTAGCCTGAAATTGGGACAACAAATGAGGGTCGACCGTTGACCATGTTCGAAAAACGGGACCATGTCACAAGTGTTGTCGATCAATCCTTCGGGACGTTGGCCCAGGACAGTAGGCGGACCATAGGTCAGACATCCATACTGTTAGGGGGTCCTTCCAGGCATGACCCGTCTTTCGGAACGTTGGCCCAGGACGATAGGTGAGCCGATGCGGCATGAGACCAGGCCGTTAGGGGGTTCCTTCAGACATGAAAGAGGACGAGGGTCCGAATAAGGGGCACACAAAGTGTGGAATATGGAGTGATGGTTTGTTCAAACAGAATCCAACACTTAGGTAGTTACACCACCGTGGTGGGAGTACGCCAGATGGGTGCATCGGTCTGATCACGTATCATTCTTTCTTCTAGATAGAGCCTCTCTGGCGAGGGGATCTGTCATTCCCCAATGGGATCTTGGGGCATCCTGAACTTGTTCAGGGTAGAATTTCAATTACATAGTTCTTCCCAAGGGGTCAGGCCAGAGGGCTGGAAATGGGGAGGAACAGGATTTTGTGATTCCAGGGGATGAACCCTAGGTGAAATTCCTGGGTGTCTCTACGTATCCCGTGATGATGGGAATCAAGACGTACGTAGTTCTGGAAGCGCATTTTAACGTCATGCGGGACGGGGAACATCCCGACTGTATTGGCACACATCCTACCAAAACTACTAAGCCCACGTGAGTCGTGCTCGGTGTGGGAAA
The DNA here is from genome assembly GCA_963277665.1 of Viscum album. Classification (NCBI taxonomy): domain Eukaryota; kingdom Viridiplantae; phylum Streptophyta; class Magnoliopsida; order Santalales; family Viscaceae; genus Viscum; species Viscum album. The sequence goes on along the minus strand of OY728133.1, from coordinate 78,255,215 downwards.
CAAGCAGTAGTGGTGGGAATTTCCCGACACAAAAGGGGTAGGTTAGGGAAAAGGGATGCTCGGTGACTACCGGCCCAATGACACTAACACGATCATTTAGCGCACCTAGATGCGCGAAGAGAAAGGGCCAAGTATGATGGAGTTCCACTTGAACATGAGGGAGTGGAAATGTGTGAATCATGACGCTCGAGATTCGGATCACGATGATGGCGGCGTGACGATGGAGGATTACTGTTGACCATGTTCGCAACACAGCATCCTGTCGTGTTAGCCTAAAATGGGGACAAACAAATGAGGGTTGACCATTGACCATGTTCGAAACACTGGACCATGTCACAAATGTTGTCAGATATCCGTAGGGACGTTGGCCCGTATCGGTAGGAGAGCCCTTGGGCATTGTATCCAGGCCGTTCTTGGGGGTCCCTTTTGGATGTGGAAGAGGATGAGGATCCAAATAGAGAGCTCACGAAGCTTGGTCATGGGATGAGGGGAATGTCCCTATGAAAATCCCACACTTTGGGCTCTTTGTCGAAACACATCTAAATATGGCAACGATACGTATTAGATAGGGGGAGCAGAGTCCTTTCCCATAGGGAAATCTTAGTTTAGGGTCATAGAATTCGGACCATGGATGGGTAAAGGGATCAGGGGACACATGGAATCAAAACCTGACATGAATGAGGACATAATCCTACTTACCATGCGTTCTCTGAGGAAATGCTCTAGTCGAGGGACCGAGCACAAGGGTTAGGCTGGGCCCGCGGGGAAGCTCCCGGGCGCTCCTACGTATCTCATAAGGATGAGAATCAAGCCATACATAGTTTTGGAGGGTGGCACGGTAAGGTACCAGTGCCAGGGGAAAAGGGAAGTGTGGGCATGGCCCTTGCACTAAAAGAAGCGGAATTTGGTAAATCTTGTTTGTTCTTTAAGGTGAATGGTTTTTTTTGTGAAGCGACAGGCCTAGAGCAGTAGGTCGTGATGTCGCCACAAGAATCAAGCCGCGATGGGCGTTGACAAATGGCATGGAACGTGACCAATACCCAACGTGATGTCCTCTACAACGAGGTCACCCCAATGCGGTGCCGTTTTTCATCGTGCGGTCAGGACGATAATGTCACAGTTTAGGGTCATATGATAGGACCAAGCATGCATTTTATCGTCATGCAGCGCAGACGTAGCAGAGACGATGCTAGGTGAGAAAATGTGCGCAGTGTTATAAAACACAATTGACAGAGACATGATCCCACATCAAATTGTACGCCATTAGTAGAGGGAAACCTTAGTACGAGGGGCCTATACAGAGGTGAAACAGGGGGAGAGACAGGCTTCCTGAATGGGTTGTACCCGGAGACAGGGCGTCTGGGCGGTCCTACGTATCCCATGAGGATGGGGATCAAGTTGAACGTAGTCCCGAATGGATATTAGTTTATGGTCTTAGAGCTCGGACCATGGGAGCCCCAAAGGACGCCAGATTGCAGCTTTTCCCCCCTAGCATGCAAAGATGCACCGAGGGATAGCGCCAAAAGTGTCGAGATTCCACCTGGACATGATGGGGTGGAAAATGATGTGAATCATGCAACCAACATTCGAGGACTGAAGAGGCTGGCGTGACGACAGAGGATTACTGCTGACTGTATTCGCAACACAGCATCCTGTCGCGTTAGCCTGAAATGAGGACAAACAAATGAGCATCGACCACTGACCATATTCGCAACGCGGGATTTTATCGATTTGTTGTCCGAAACCCTCGGGGGCGTTGGCCTGTAACGGTAGGAGAGCCCTTGGGCGTAGTATCCAGGCCGTTATTGGGGGTCCCTCCGGGTGTGAAAGGTGATGAAAGTCTGAATGGAGGGGAACACGAAGCTTGACAAGTGGAAGGAACTTGATCAAGTTGAATCTGACACTCTTGGTCCTAGACTAGAGTGCTCTTAATACATGGGTGAACCACTGCAAGGAGTCAAGGGACTCAACTTTGAGGGTGATCGAGAGATGGCAGGTTCCCGGGGGAAGGGGGGCACGGTGCCCAAAACCTTGTAGCATACCTACACATCCCCCTTCTAGAGAGGGATAGTCCAAATGGCCTAGGTGACCGGGAGATCAGGAGATCACTAAGAGGTGGGGCTGGACCCGAATCTTAGACATTCAGGTGGTTCTACGTATCCCATGAGGATGGGAATCAAGCCACACGTAGTTCTGAAGGGTGCCTTTTAATGTCATGCAGGACAAGGAATAGGAGGACTGAGCCTCAGAATGGGGCGTGCGTGGTACAACTATTGCAAACCCGACGTGAATGAAGACGTAGTCCCTCACCGCGCCACGCAGCCCCGTGGTCGGGGTCCCAATGGTAGGACCTGAGAGAGGTGAACTTGCTGAACTCAAGCTGGACCCAAAGACAAGGGGTCTTGAACTTAGTTCCAGATGAGAGTCTTAGTTTATGGTCTTAGAGCTCGGACCGTGGATGGTGACAACTCCCGAGTAAGCACAAATGTCAACCCAATCCCTAATCCCACGTGAGATAAACTCGGTGTGGGAAACAAGGGGGGAAGATCCTTATCACAATACTTGGGGCATCCATCAAAGGGGAGTCGGTGGAGAGTTTTGAAGGACCCCTTTGATGCAGCATGTTCTGCCAACGCGCAGACGTGCATGGAGGAAAAGTACCAAGAGTTCTGAGACTCTACTCGGACACGATGAAGTGATGAAGGGTGTGAATCGTGTACCCGACATTTGGGTTTAATAGGTTGGCGTGGAAATAGAGTAAAACTGTTAACCATGATGGAAACACAACATCCATATCGTGTTAGCCTGAGGTGGGAACAACAAATGAGCATCGACCGCTGACCATATTCGCAACGCGGGATTTTATCGATCTGTCGTCCAAAACCCTCGGGGGAGTTGGCCGGTAACGGTAGGAGAGCCCTTGGGCGTGGTATCCAGGCCGTTATTGGGGGTCCCTCTGGGTGTGAGAGGTGATGAAAGCCCTGATGCAGGGATACGCAAAGCCTGGAAAGCGGGTGCGGACGTGTCCGATTAAATCTTGGCATTCCAGGTAATAAACCAGAGTACTCTTAGGAACATTGGCGAACTGCTGAAAAAGGGATCGACGAAATAGCTCAATAGGGGGGGGGGGGACATGGCGTGGTCATTATGAGACCGTCGTGAATGAGGAAATAATCCCACACCACACCATATGATCCTCTCATGGAGGAAGGATAGGCCAAGGGTCCAAGATGGGATGAGGATTCTCGAGAGATGGGGCTGGACCCGAATCCTGGACATTCAGGTGGTCCTACGTATCCCATTAGGATGGGAATCAAGCCACACGTAGTTCTTGAAATGCAGTTTAACGTCATACTAGACGAGTAGGGGAGTAATATACCCCTAAGCAAGGTGTACAGTATGGCAAATAAGCCGACGTAAATGAGGACATAGTCCTACATCACACCATGCAATCCTATAAGAAAGGACCCGGGTTATGGCTCAGAAAGGCCAAGGGGCCTGGGGATGAGCCTCAGTCAGGAAGGCCTGACTGGCTTGCAGTTTAACGTCTTGCAAAGAGGACGAGGGGCCAGGGGCCCAAGGAGGCCAAGGGGCCTGAGGCTGGGCCTCGTAAGGGGAGTCGTACGACATGGTACATGATCCCGACGTGAATGAGGACGTAGTACCACACCACATCGTACACTCCAGGTAAGAATGGACCTAGGCTGTGGCCCAGAAAGGCCAAGGGGCCTAAGGTCAGGCATCAGTCAGGAAGGCCTGACTGGTTTGTAGTTTAACGTCTTACATGAGGATGAGGGTCAGGGACCCGAAGAGGCCAAGGGGCCTGAGGCTGGGCCTCGTAAGGGGAGTCGTACGGCATGGTACATGATCCCGACATGAATGAGGACGTAATCCTACACCACACCGTACACTCCTATGGGGGATCAGGGTCGTGGGCCCGATTGCAAGCACCGTCCCGAGAGAAGTTTGTTACCTCGTGATGGGGCAGAATGAATCACCGCACTCGATGTCTGGGACATCTCGGGGTGGACCCGAAGATCCAGGACACTGTTGACCATGTTCGAAACACAACGTTCCTATGGTAACCTGATATGGGAGTAACAAGTGAGCATCGACCGCTGACCAAATTCGCAATGCGGGACTTGTATCGGCTTGTTGCTTGAAAAACCCTTGGGGGCGTTGGCCCGTATCGGTAGGAGAGCCCTTGGGCATTGTATCCAGGCCGTTCTTGGGGGTCCCTCGGGGTGTGCAAAAAATGATGGAATCCCAGTCAAGGAGTGGGCGAAGCATAGCTGTATCCGTGAAAGAGGCAAAAATCCCCAGGGGGGGGATGTGCAACCAGTTCGAGGCTTGCTCTATGTGAGTTGGGGCAAAAGTGTGCACCCTGCCGCATCTTGACCCAAAGGGAAGATTTTTGCTTTTGGGCTGGGCCTACGGACGAAATGTCCAGGCGTTCCTACGTATCCCATTAGGATGGGAATCAAGCCGTATGTAGTTCTTTAAAGCCATGCAGTTTAACGTCGTGCAGTGAGGACGTGGGAGGATAGAAGAATGGGAGTGGGCACATGGTGTGACCCTTACAATCCTTGCACAAGCGGGGTTGTATGAATGGGGCTAAAAACCCTACTCCTGCTGCACAAAGATTCTCCAAGGAAACTACCCCTAGGGGGGATAGTGGAAGAAAAATTCTTGGGGCTAGGCTCAAGAAGAGGCGTCCGAGCATTCCTACGTATCCCATGAAGATGGGAATCAAGCCACACGTAGTTCTTGACATGCAGTTTAACGTCATGCGGGACGAGGGGCATCCCATTCGGGGACGTGTACGGTGCGGCCAGTAATCCGTCGTGAATGAGGACGTGGTCCTACACCACACCGTACGATCCCATAAGAGGGTAAGTCGGGGAGAAACGAGGGGTCCTGGGGCCAAACCGCGGTCAGGGAGACCTGACCAGCTTGTGGTTTAACGTCTCGTGGTGAAGACGGGGGGCCAGGGACCCAAGGAGGCCAAGGGGCCTGAGGCTGGGCCTCGGTCAGGAAGGCCTGACTGGCTTGCAGTTTAACATCTTGCAGTGAGGACGGAGATGCAGTTTAAGGTCGTGCGGGACCAAGTCGCAGTTTAGGGTCATGCAGGACCCAGTCGCAGTTTAGGGTCGTGCAGGACCACTTCGCAGTTTAGGGTTGTGTGGGACCAACTCACAGTTTAGGGTCGTGCAGGACCAGGCAGTTTAAGGTCGTACATGACCAAGCAGTTTAAGGTCGTGCAGGACCAAGTAGTTTAAGGTCGTGCAGGACCAGTCTTTCCCTAGGCAAAGTATCGCTTGTGGAATTTGGCATTGGTGGGAGGGGTTATATGCTCTCCATCTGTCGTCACCAAGGAGTATGCTCCATTGGGGTAAACCTTATGGATGATATAAGGCCCTTCCCATTTGGGTTCTAATTTGGGTGGTTTCCTACCGGGAATCATTGGCGCTCAAAGGGCCAGTACCAGGTTGCCTTGTAGAAAAGAGCAGAGACGAACCTTCTTGTCGAAGGCCCTTGCTATCTTGTCCTGATGCCTTTCCAGATTGTGCAGGGCATGAAGTCGATTCTCGTATAGTGCTTCCAATTCAACTAGACGGATCTCGGCTACCTCATCTGCTGTCTGGTGATCATAAACTGCAGTGCGCAGCGATGGCAGCTGGATCTCAATGGGTAGGACGGCCTCAGCTCCATACACCAGGGAATATGGGGTCACCTGGGTGGAGTTGCGACTCGTCGTCCGGTAAGCCCAGAGGGCGTTGGGGAGCTTGTCCGGCCAAATTTTCTTGTTCTGTCCAACCATCTTCTGCAGAATGTTAGAGAGGGTTTTGTTGAACGCCTCGATCTGTCCATTTTCCTGTGCATAGTAGCGGGAAGTATGGTTCGACCGGATGTCGTACTTGGCGTACAATTTCTTCAGTTCAGCCGCTCGGAAGTTGGTGCCGTTATCAGTGAGGACTGCGTGAGGGACTCCAAACCGGTGGATAATGTTGGAGCTCACAAAGTCAACGATAGAACGGGCCTTGACCTCTTTGAGCGGGACTGCCTCTGCCCACTTGGAGAAGAAATTTGTAGCAGTCAAGATGAATCTGCACTGGCGGGCTGTTGCCGGTGGATACGGTCCCACTACATCAAGTCCCCATACCGCAAATGGCCAAGATTACTTGGTGGGGTGGAGGGGTTCAGGCGGCTGATGCAAGAAGTTGGCGTGTACTTGGCACGCGTGGCATCTCTTGGCATACCCAATGCAATCGTGGATCATGGAGGGCCAGAAGTACCCTAACCTCTGGATTTGATGGGACAGCTTCGTCCCAACTTGATGGGCGCCACAGGAATCGGCGTGAACTTCTTGCATAACTTGAAGTATCTCTACTCCTTGGATGCAATGGAGGAGGACACCATCGAAACTCCGTTTATAGAGGACCTTCTCAAGACTGGGGCCGCTCTAGAGGGTAAATTGAAGTGCGCGGCGTCGGATTCGCTCGCTCTCAGCCCGGTCGTCTGGGAGGCGACCATTTTGGAGATACTCAACAAAAGGCGCCCTCCAGTCGGGAGTGGCTTCCACCACTGCGTCTGACGAACCCGGGACTCCCAATATGGAGGGTCCCGCGGTGAGATGACTTACCCGCAGGCCATCATCGTCCTCCTGGGTGACGGGGGAAATGAATCTTCGGTGGGCCACGTGTATGACCAAATCATCTTGCTCGGGTTCTGCGAGCGACGCGGCTAAGCCAGCCAAGGCATCTGCTTGACCGTTCTGCGACCGCGGGACATGGGTAACCTCTGGTCGAGAGGAGAACTGGGCCATTAGGCGGAGGGTGTACTCCAACAACGGTGCGAGCTCTGGCTTCCTGACGACATAGTCACCATTAACCTGTTTGATTACCAGCTCGGAATCTCCCTTCACATGTAGATGGGGGACATGGATCTCAAGAGCCAACTCGAGGCCGGTGATGAGAGCCTGGTACTCTGCCTCGTTGTTCGTACAACCTTCTGACAACAGGAACAAGTACGGCAGGACGGCTTGCGCCGGGGTAATGAAAACAATACCCAGACCCACTCTGTTGAGCTTGGGGTCATTGAGCCTTCTACCGGTGGGGCTCCGGGAGGTGCCGTCGAAATGCATTTGCCAACACGGGACAACATGATCGACTGAGAGAATTGTCTCGTCGGGGAAATCCAGGTCCAGGGATTGATCCACGGAGGTTGGATGGGCAGCTAAAAAGTCTGCCAATGCCTGTCCCTTAACGGCCTTCTGAGGCACGAACCTGATATCAAACTGCTGGAGAATCACCGCCCACCGTGCTAGTCGGCCAGTCAGCATGGGGCGGTTCAGGATGTACTTCATCAGATCTACCCGAGAGATCAATTGCACCTCGTGGTGCTGCAGGTAGTGCCGCAACTTCTGCACGGCGAAGACGAGCGCAAGGCAGCTCTTTTCGATAGGGGAGTATCTGACCTCCGTATCGAGAAGCATGCGGCTGAGATAGTAGAGACTGTTCTCAGTGCCCTCGTTATTCTTCTGGGCGAGCAGTGCGCCGAGGGATCTCTCCAGGGCAGTCACATAAAGGACCAGCGACTTTCCGGAGATGGGTGGCATCAAGACCGGAGGTTGGAGCAGATACTGCTTAATTTCCTCGAAGGCGGTCCGACACTCCTCATCCCATTCATAGGCGGCGCCCTTCTTCATGAGCCGGGAAAAGGGCTTACACTTGCCGGCCAGATTCGCGATGAATCGGCGTATATAGGCTAAGTGGCCTTGCAGGCCTCGAAGCTCCCGAATGTTGCTCGGGGGAGGCATTTGGATGATGGCCTTGATCTTCTCCGGGTCAATCTCGATACCTCGGTATCTTACAACAAAGCCCAAGAATTTCCCCGAGGTGACACCGAAGGCACACTTCAACGGGTTCATCTTCAGGCGATGGGATTAGAGGAAACCGAACACTTTCTCGAGGTCTTTGAGATGGTCTTGGTGCTGATGTGACTTGACTACGAGGTCATCCACGTAGCATTCCACCAATGTCCCGAGGATCGGTTTGAATATGCGATGCATGGCCCTCTGATAAGTGGCACCTGCATTCTTCAAACCGAATGGCATAACCTGGTAGAAAAAGGTACCTTGGGGAGCCCTGAAGGCAGTGGACTCCTCGTCTTCGGGGGCCATCCGGATCTGGTTATACCCGGAGTACCCATCCATGAAAGAGAGGGCTTGGAATCCGGCTGTGGCGTCAATCAACAACTCTGTCACCGGGAGTGGGAAGTCATCCTTTGGGCAGTGGCAATTGAGATCGCGGAAGTCGATGCAGACTCTGATCTGCCCATTCTTCTTCCTGACCGGCACAATGTTGGCAATCCATTTGGGGTACTGGACCTCCTTAATGATGTTGGCTTTGATAATCTTGTCAACTTCGGCCTCAACCATAGCACCATGAGAAGGGTGCATTTTCCTGGGAGGCTGCTTAAACCCACGATGTTTTGCCGGGAGGCCCAGACGGTGAACGGCTACCTGGGGATCCAGTCCTGGAATCTCGTTGTAACTCCAGGCAAACACATCACGGTGCTGTTTGAAGAAGTCTATGTACTGTTGCCGCTCCTCGAGGGACATGGCTGCACTGATCAATGTGGGTTTCGGATCTACCTCGCTACCAAGGTTCACTTGTACCAATTCATCAACCGTGGTAGAGACACCTTCTTCAAAGGCGGGGGGAGCATCCTCCAAGTCTTCCTCCCCACCCGTGGGGGAACTTCCCGTGACGGGAGATACTTCTGGGCTCTCAAAACCCGAGGGGCAGCTGGTGCCGGCTTGGGGAGCAGCGGTCGTCATATCGGGAGACTCACTTGTCATTGAGACCATAGCAATGAATGCATTTGATCCTATCCCATCTGGCCTCCGACCTAAGGGGCCATGCCTGATAATATCAAAGCAGTGGTGACGTGTCGGCCTGAGTCGGTGGATTCCAGCCCGATGGAAGAGACACGTATGGCGTACCGCCGTCGTCATGACCTTGACGTCTCGGTACTGTACATGGGTAGGAGGTTCCGGGATGACCCGAGCCTGGTTGATGTAGGAGTACGAGGTGATTTTCCGCCGTCGCTTGGACACGGGAACATGCCTTCCTTGCGTACCCGAAACAACAAAACATTGCCCCATGTCGGGGGTCGTGGCCTCCAACCGGTGGATCGGAAGGATGTAGGCGTCATCCACGCTTTCCCAAGGATCACCTGTGACCGGGGCGGGTCCGTCCTCACTTACTAGGATCTGTTTATCCTTACTTCTGTAATAACCCGCATCCAGATAACGGGCCTCACAAGAAGTGAAAGGGGACGCATCTCCTTGGAGCATGCCTACTCGACCATTGAGGGAGTATTAGAGGCACTGGTGATACGACAAGGGGACCGCTACATGCAGATGGAGCCATGGCCTACCCATCAATGTGTTGTAGGCGGTGTCCTGAGAGACGACCATGAACTCAGTGCTGGCATCTAAGCCACCGAACTGAGTCTTCAAGCAGATCTTGCCGACTGGTGTTTGCTCAGTCCTGTCGTACCCCTGGATCCTGAGGTCAGAGGGAGTCAAATCACCTTCAGACAGACCCAGCTTTCGCAGCGTCCGGGTCGGAATTAGGTTGATTCCAGAACCCGTGTCAACGAGGCAGCGGTGGACTTCCACGCCATTGCAGTGGACAGTGATGTACAGCGGGCAAATGTGCCCCTGTATCGTAGGGTCCTCATCTTTACCGGAAAACGAGATAACCGCCTGACACTTGGCATTTTCAATCGTCTCGGTATGGAAGGCTTATGCAGATGCTACCTCCGTCTCGAACTGGAGGGGGCTCCTTAGGGCCTCGGAAAGTGCCTCGCGCATCTCGGATGACAGGCGCAGGGCCTCAAGGATGGAGATCCTCGCCGGAATGCCGGTCAGGTGCTTTAGGACATCATACTTGCGTGCCAAACGCGAACCTCTGCTCACAGGGGGTTTTTCAGCATTTGGAGACATAGCGGGTCCTGCCGGTTGAACTGGCGGTCGGCTAGCACTGGGTACATCCTGTTGCCTGCTAGTAGAAGCCTGGGGGATAGTCACCAGACTAGGATCGAGCTGCAGAGGCTGGACTATAGCCGGGCAAGACTGACTGTCATACAAACGAGGCAGCTCTCCCCGATCCAGTAGCACAAACAGTGGTGGAGGTAGAGCCGAGGGAATTAGATAGGGTTGCACATGCTGAGCTATGCGCTGAGCCTGCTGCCTGGTCTCAGTAGCGTGCACGGCTTGGCCATAAGTGCCTGCTGACGTGCCTCGATGACCGGCGCGATTGCGATTCCGCTGACGTTGACGTCGGCTGGAAACGTTGGGGAGGTCTGCTGGCATTCCCCCTCGTCGGGGGTCATATAGGGCTTTACCAGCTCCATGGTGTTAACCGAAGCGTACCCTTGACTGTCACTCGAGGAGTCATCCGCCGCTGGGCGGGCTCTGGGCGGAATCCCCATTTTAGGGGGCAGAAAGTCGCCGAATGTGCGGGATGACGATGGCACCGGTGGTGCACGTTGCTTCTTCTTGCGTCGCCGCTGCTTGCCCTTTTGGGAAGAGGTCGACTGCGAAGACAATGCGGAGGCACCGACCATTTCTTCTGAAGGTTCCGACTGCTTCAGGCGCACCCGGATGATACCATGGGCACGAGCGACAGTCTTTCGAGCCATCCAGTCATCGTATTTCCAGGATCCGCGGTTGGGGACCTGTTGCCATTCTCCCTCACTGTCGCTGCTGATCCCTGATCCTGCAAAGACACCCGCCACTTGGGCTGGAGCCGGGCCCAACTTGACTATGTTGTTATTGACCTGGTCTTGAAGCCAGTCTTTAAATACATAGCATTGCTTAAGGGTGTGCCCTAGGATCTGATGATAAGGGCAGTAATTGGGGTGATCAGTGAGATTTGCCTCTTCCGGCCTTTTGCACTCGGGCAAGCGTACTATCCCTTGTTCCAGAGCACTTCGGAAATAGCCAGGGACCTGATTTTCGTTAAACAAATAAGTCAGGTGCCTTCTTTCCGGATAGGGGGCCTTGGGGGCCTGGCCCTGACGAGGGGCCAGAGGGACCTGCCGAGGAGGCGACACCTGATTTCCTTGCCTAGGTGGCGGTGGCACATTGCGCGGGGGAACCTGTCGGTTCTGAGGCGGTCGCTGCTGGGCAGGAGCATGTACTTGAGGTGGAGGACCTCTGCGGGGTTGCGGGGGTGGTGCCGCCGGCAGTAACGCCAGCTGTCTCGGGGCTTCTATTTGAGCCACCGTGGCGGGTTCAGCCTTGGCGGTCCTCCTGGCCGGGATCATAGGGGGCAACAAACGTGCCTGACTAGCCTGTTGCAGGGCTTCCTCAAGGCGCTGAGCCTTATCTGAGAAATCTCTGAACCCTCCAGGGTAGTTCTGAGTAATCAAGGAGGGTACCAGCTCTGTCTTGACATTCCCCACACACATCGTCAGTAATTGCTCCTGAGTCAGTGGCATATCGAGGGAATACGTAAGTCCCTTCAACCGGGCGATGAAATCTGCAACCCGCTCATTAGGCCTCTGTTTGCACTTGAAGAGGTCTGCAATGCTGGTCTTTCGCGTGGTGGAGCTGAACTGGTACAAGAACTGCCGGCGGAGATCCTCCCATCCGGTCACCGATCCGATAGGGAGCTGGCTGTACCAGACGAATGTCGGACCTTCCAATGTCTGTACAAAGCATCGGAGCATGGCTGCTTCTTACTGAGCCGAGGTCCCCAGCATGGGGCCACACCTGGAAGAAAAATGTGCCAAGTGCTGTGGCGGGTCCCCTGTCCCGTTTAAGGGTGAGAAAGTGGGGTTTCCAAAACCCGGAGGCGCGGGCATATCATCCACCCACGTGGGATAAGGCTTTCCATCCGGTGGAACCGCCACCTGCCGCGTTTCCAACGCTTCGAGGCGGGCTGTGAGTGCCGCAATAAGGTCATTCCGGTGGGGGTCCCTGTCTTGACGGGGATCCCTAACCACCAGTGCATTACCAGGTTCTTCAACACGGTAGACTGCCTCAGCCGCTCGTGGATCAACTGGCGGAACGACTTGCGGGGCGACTGGGGGAACCCGGGCTGGGCTCTTCGGATTGCCCCGTCGCTCGGGGGGGGGGGGGGGGTTGCGAAACGTATCGCGCCCTCTTGCCATACATTCCAGCTTCTACCCTATCTGAGGTAGTAGCATGATCAGGGTTTCCCGGAGGCATCTCATCGAGGGGGGATTGTTCCTGCCCCTACTGCCCTGGCCTGAGATTACCATAGTCGGGTCGCCGTTCCGCGGCACGTTCGGCCAAGAGTTCGTCAACCAGCCTCTTCTGCTCGGCAAGTTGTTGGTGTAACGTGGCCTTCTCGGAATCTTCGTCAGTTTTCTGCACAGAAGCGGACGGGTCGGAGTGCTTGACGGTTCCGACGTGCTCTTTACCCTTGCCGGTGTTTCGACTGAGTACTAGTGACTCGGTGGGTACGGGTAGGCCTAGCATGTTCCTCTGCTGACGGGTAACTCTCCCTGATGGGTCGAGCAGTGGCGGTGCGCCCTCTGGGGGGATTCTAGTTCGTCCTCCCTGTCCACAATGTCGGCCATGTGGACAACGATTCCTCTCGAGGGCATGTCCTCGATGTCGCATAGCGAATCGGGTTTCCGTCGAATAGGATCGAAAAGAAGGGCAACATAGTGCCCCCAACCACGGAATTGCACATGGGGGGGTGGCTTCCATGACAATCTTGCGGAGTGCTTTAAAACTCTGAACGCATTTTCGTTGGAGGTCACTCCGGTGACCTGGCGACTCGGGGTGCTGGGCCACAAGGAGCGCAGCCGCATCGATCAGGAGGCACTGTTCGCCAATCTCCTCAAAGTGCTCTCGACTCCTGGGGTATACCACCCATTCTCAACAGAGGCGGAAGTGCATTGCCCAGAGGGTTCGACAAAAGCATCCCACTTCTTCAGGGGTAAGAGACTCGGGTACGTGGAAATTCAGCGCCGCCGTGGGCCAGAACTTCTCTGGGAAGTAGTCCGCTGCAAGAATACTCCAGAATCTCCTGGGTTCGACCTCGGGGTCTGGCCCTGTATTACCCCACTCATAAACCGGGGGCAGATGAGGGACTGGTAGCGGTACCGAGGCGGACCTCTGGGATAGCAAACTCAGCGGTGGAGAATACGGCGAGCGAGCGGACTGGCCACCGAATTCTGGGCCTTCCTCTGAAGAGCGAGGTGACCTGACCACAATGTCACGATAGGATGGGCTAACATCCACTGCTTCAGGCACAGGAATCGCCGTTACCGGTGCCTGGTCATGTCGTTGCTCTACCACCGTTGACCCCCAAAATAGCTCCCCGTGATCTTGAGTAGAGTTAGAGGGCGCTTCGGGTGACGATGGAGGTGACTGCGCGGTCGAGACCTGCGAAGTTCCCAGAATCTCTTCCTCCTGGATGTACCTGCGGAGGGAGATGGGGATCCGGTGGACCTCATGTTCTGGGAGAACGAGGCTGACGCGTCTGGTTCTTGCCCCGGCCCTTGATACGGAGGAGCTGGGAGAAGGTTCCATGGCCGAGTCATACTCCACTTCAGAGTCGGAGAAACGAGCAGGTTTGATCTCCACCCTGGCTTTCCCAGGATTCTTCTTGTGGCGGCGGCGACCCGCTATCCTGCCCCGGGGTGGCTCTTCGGGACAGGGTTGATCCCTATCATGGAGTCGCGGGGCGGCACTGGCGTCGTGGCGGAGAGGGCCCCCGCTCGAGATGCTCGAGGTGCGAGGGGCACCAGGGCAAATATCGAAGGGTACGTGGGGAGGGCCTCCATGAACACCCATGTAGGCGGAGCCTCTGTTGGGATCGGCAGGAGCATGGGGAGGACCTCCATGGTCAATGCGGGCGGAGCGAGGCTGACCTTCACTCCTTGAGTTGCTGGGGTGAGGAGGACCTTCGCCAGTCGCAGAGAGGACGTAGGGGGGACCCCCACATTGAAGAAGGGCCGGATGCATGGTGCCTTTATATTGGCAGTCGGGGGCAGGAGAATGGGCTCCGTACCCTGTGTAGTGGGCGCGGGAAAGGTTTCCGCGCCAAACGTTGCTGCCGCAGGGCAAGTCTTCCGTCGGGATGGGGGTAGCATGAGGCGTACCTCCATGACGAACTTCAGAGCGGGGAAGTCCCACGCCCTGTGGAGCAAAAGTACGGGGAGGACCTCCGTATGGGGTGATGCCACCGCGGGTTGGCTCGCGGCGACCACCACTTGGGCCTGAACCCTGGAGAGTCAACCCGGCTTGCCCATGGGGTGGTTGGGGTCTCAATCTTGGTTGGGCGAAGGGGTGCCCCTGCTCAGTGTATGCAGGGGCTTCATGATGCACGTCGGCGGTGGCTCGGGCCACTGTAGCTGTCGACGTGGACGCACCTGAGCGAGCGTCCTCAGCCCGGGCCCGGTGCTGACATCGGGTCAGGCGGGCCGGTGCAGGTGGCGTAGGGGCATGGGCTGCCTGCTCTCCCTGCGGAGTCGGATGGCGGCGCTGGCGTGGCCGGGCGGGGGCTCTCGCCTGGGGCCCCTGGGTCGGGACCCTGAGTGGGCTAAGCCGAACGACACCCACCTCATCAGCGTAAGGTGAGGAGTCGTCAAGGAATTCTGTGGATAGGCTCCCGAAACGGTTGGATGTCGGGGTGGGGAGCAGGGGCTCCCTGCGCGGCCTGTTAGGGCGGCGTTGACGGCGGGGCCTGGAGGCCTCCAGGTCCAAGCGGGCCATATCCCTGGTCGGGATGACACCTTCCTCCTCGTACTTGCGTACGAGGCTGTTGATCACCCTTCGTTGGATGACCTCTGACGGGGAAAGGGGACGTGGGCGTCCCGTATTCCGTGACGTGGCAGTAGTCGTGGCGGTAGTGGCGCCATGTGGGGTGGCTATGGCAATGTTGCCCCTGCCCCTGCGTAGGTTCGCGGGTGGTGATCTCACCTCTGTAACTGCAACTTGGTTCCTGAGAAACAAAGGGATCAACTCTCCAACACCGAGAGGGAAGAGGATTGACAACCAGTGCCCCAGCGTCCTTCCATTCTCCACGTTTGTAAGAAGGATCCACGCCAACACGCTGCAGGGCGGAATGCCCCACGTTCTACTGCCCCGACTTCTGGTGAGTTTCACGACAGGCCCGCTATTTGCTTGGCGGGACCAGGCACCAGATATCTAGATCCAGTGACACGTCAACCCACTAGTGACTCGAACACTACTAATCTCCATGTTGAGGAGAATAATTTCACGTCGGGTTCACCATTTCTGTTTCCGACGCTTTCGCCGGGGCGCGCGCGCATCCATCCGTGGAGGACGCGCGGCTGTGTTTCCCCGCATTCCCGCTTTCCAAAGGCGGGAAGCATTCGTTCCTTGTTCAGGTACGTTTGCTCCTTGATCGAAACGGGATGATGGGATGTCGGTTCTTCCTTCCGTGGATTCCTCCTCGGAACTTGTCACCTAGTCCGGGTCTCCCTCATAGATTTAATACGTAGTTCGTGAAACTCTTCACAGTGCCATGTTTCCATGGACGCCAGTTAATTACACTACTTCTATCAGGACATTCCAAAGGGTCCAGTCAGGGCAGCAACCTTCGGTTGGGGGAGTAGTCATGTTGAGGCACCAGTAGCGTGTCTGGATGCTGGGGAATCTGTCGTGTTTGTCTATTATCCCTGAGTGCAGGGCTTCTCGAGGGCGTGGAGGCCCGAGGCATCCCACATCGAGCGCGGAGAATTATGTCATAGACACATATCTGAGGTTTTCCTCAGCTTCCCGCGTTTAACACAGGGCATGCCGCGAGTTTAACGTCCAGCGGAGACGGGTCAGCCCATGGGTGGCTGTGAAGAGGGTCATACCGACACAGTCTCACCGAGATACTACGGTCCGAGAGAGAGTCGGGATGGGTGCTAAGTGGATGAATGGAGTGGAGGGGAATGAAATGGGACCATCACAAGGACGACGGCGGAGGTGGACCTTGGTCCGATGAATGCCAGCAGCGAACCAACATTAGGGTGGACCTTAGTCCGGCAGGCATTGTCAGTGTACAGACGTGAAAGCAGACCCGTGGATCCACTAATGGCGGGCTTGAACCTTGGGAAGGTTTCCTACGTATCCCCATGGTGGGGAATCAAAGTCCTCGTAGTTCAGAGGGGTGGGTCACAATGGCTTACCATTGGACCAGAATGCAGTTTAATGTCGTGCTGGACGGGAGCGTGCAGTTTAATGTCATGCTGGACAAGGGCGAAACTCGACGTGAGTGAACAACCGAGCAATTTGCCTTGAACCTCATGGAGGCTTCCTACGTACCATTTCTTAACATAGATCAAAGTCCTCGTAGTTCGGATTGGTCACAACGGCTTGCCGTCAGACTGGAATTGCAGTTTAACGTCGTGATGGATGCGAGCGAGACCTAACGTGAAATGACGGGTGGGCTTGAACCTCAGGGAGGCTTCCTACGTACCATGCCTTGACATGGATCAAAGACCTCGTAGTTCATATGGGTTTGTCGGTGAACCGACGTGAAAGCGGACCTTGGTCCAATGAGTGGTGGGCTTGAACCACTTGGAAGGCTTCCTACGTACCATGCCTTGACATGGATCAAAGACCTCGTAGTTCAGGTTGGGGTGGCCAGGGTCGGTGCTCACTCTAAGCCCACGTGAGTCGTGCTCTGTGTGAGAAACAAGAGGTTGCAAGGACCTGACGATCGAGTCGCGAAGGATGTGTCCGTGAGAAGCGAAGAGGGGCTTACGCGTCAGGCGGCCCATGGTGTTGGGACTTACTCCGGGATGGAGGCCCCGAGGGGGGGTGCCTCGTTCCCTATCACACCCTCCATTGACCTTGGTAGTGGGGAAGTATGGAGATGCATGGGTGAAATCATCCATACGAAAGGTTAGGGGCTTACGCTCTGAGGCAGCCCTTCCCCTACGAACATACACCACTCCGACAAGGAGGATCTCATTCCATGTGCAGAAGAGTTCCATTCCCGTGGAGACGAGTGGTGTAATGAATGTTCGAGCTGGGGGAACCCTTCGTGAGGGAGACGAGGTCGGATCACAGTTTAACGTCATGTGTTGAGGACGCGGTGCTTGGCAGTTTAACGTCCTGCAGCTCGGACGAGGTGGGTTCACTCCGCACCCCTAGGGCTTACATAACCGGTACCCTCTGGTCCTTGGGGAAGGGAAGGTGCCAGTAAGGCCATGATCATGGGGGGGTGTGGAACGAACCATCGAGGGGTCCACGTTAGTGTGGCTATGCAAAGAATCAATAGCCGTTAGTGTGCCTATGTGAAGAATCATTAGGCGAAGCAACGCTATGGGTGGTATTGTCCATGGGACTTTGAAATCACATCGTGCAATCCTGGAAGGTCACACGGGAAGAGGAATCGCTAAGAAGAGGAGTGTGCTTTGCGAAGTGGAGTGCCTTGGCCTTAGCATGGGGCATAGATTGGAACAGAAGGTGCTTCGCGAAGTGGAACAAGGTTCACGGAGCACTGCCTCGCGAAGAAGGGGTGGCTCACGAAGTAGGGTCCTGCAAAGCAATGTGCTTCGCGAAGTGGCGCGATCCTGCCTTATCATGGGCCACGGGTGTGAATGGGAGGTGCTTCGCAAAGTGGAACAGAGCACTGCCTCGCGAAGGAGGGGTGCCTCGCGAAGGAGGCTCCTGTAAAGCAGTGTGCTTCGCGATGTGGAGAGATCCTGCCTTAGCATAGGGATCACTCGTATGGGTTGGGTGTTTCGTGAAGCACAAGTGCTCCGCGGCTGCCTGGGTTCCCTTGGAAATCCCCTTCCTTCGCGAATGCCCTTGAGCGTCGCGAAGGGAATCCCTCTCGGAAGAGGGGCTCAAAACGAGACAAAGCAGAGTCGTCTCGCGAAGTAGAAGTACCTCGCGGAGCTCATGATTCCCGAGGCAAAGCGTGCTTCGCGATTCAGGAGAGGAGAAGTCGAAAGGCCGGGTTGTCCGTCCTATGGACTCCGGGGGAGTCCAGTATTTATAGCTAAGGGGCGCCGTGAAGCAGCGACTGCGCGCCGCCTGCGGCGCTTCGCGGCGGCTCGCGAACGTCAAATGGGTTCGCGGAGAATTACCGCCTCTGGAGCTTCGCGGCGGCTCGCGAACGTCAAATGGGTTCGCGGAGCATTACCACCTCTGGAGCTTCGCGGCGCCGCCATGTTTGGGGCGCTTCACGGCGGGGCTTCGCGACGGGGCTTCGCGGCAGAGCTTCGCGAGGCAGCGCGCCGGCCTTCTTTTTCGTTCCTTTCTTTCGGGCCACATTTTTGGCGCCAACAGTTATTCTGTAGTAGAGGTAGTTCTTGGTGGAGTGATATCGGTAGTGATCCTATGGTGGTTTTGGTGGTGTTGATTGTGTGAAACCACATGTGTGAGATTGTGTGAGACTACTATATACTTGTATTTTTTTTTTTGAATTTTCTATTCACCCCCACCCGAGTCGGGTAACCTAACCAACCCCATATAAATTGGGGGAGTTTTCTATAACATCCATTATAGGGATGATATGGATGACTGACTACCCCTCATCTATGCTCTCCCATTAGTAGTAGCTTATGGTGATACCCGTTTTGAATGATGATATTTTTGGTTTGAGTCATGCAGGGTAGGAGGAGGACATGAGGTTTATGTACTATGAATCCACGATACCCTACTACTCTGGTTACATGATACTTGATATTAATTTGGTG
Source organism: Viscum album (assembly GCA_963277665.1). NCBI lineage: Eukaryota > Viridiplantae > Streptophyta > Magnoliopsida > Santalales > Viscaceae > Viscum > Viscum album. Next base: position 78,236,498 of record OY728133.1, on the reverse strand, counting down.
CTATGATACTTGATATGTTGTTGTTACCACAAGGCTTGATATGTGGCTCTTTCCATTGAGATATGAAATATGGTTGGTGATATTGTTGGTGAATATGGAAGGGATGGGAGCAAAGAATAAATTATCATTAGGCACAAGTGTAAAATCAGTGGAGAAGTGTTTGTGGGGAACATATATCTACATTCTTATGATATTAGTTTTAAAACATTGGATGTGTTATTCGGTGAGGTTGGGGGTGAAATAGTTTAACCGTGTAGGTACTTGTTAGTTTTGATGTTGGTTTATTAGAGAGTTAGTATGATATTTTCACTTTTTCATGAGATATCTTGGGTATGATCTTATTAAGTATACATGTTATTCTAACACTATATATACATGAACTATTTTTAAGGTTTCTATAAGTGATTTGGTAATCGATCTAGTTAGTACTAGATGAGAGCTTGGGTTGTTGCAGTCACTACCATAAGATTTACTTTTGGTATTGTTTTATCTTTTGAAGTGTCTATATCTATTCTATATTCATGCATGTGAGATATTTCTTATGGGTAATTTTAGAATATTTATTATATTGTATGGTGTTTTGGATAGCCATTTTATGTTATAATCCAGGGATATTGAGTGTAATGACTTCTATTTGATTGTTTTATAACCTTGGAACTTGTCTCTAGTAGGGGCATACAACATATGAGTATTACGGGTCACTCCTTATCTTAACTATAAGCCCAGGAGGGTTCCAGTGGGGGGGGGGGGGTCATGACAGAGTGGAATCAAAGGTGTTGGTTAAGTTATTGGGTACAATTTAACATTTGTAATTAGTGATTACTATGTGGATTGGTAATTCAACAATGTTCACTGAACTTTTTATGTGATGAAAATATAAGATAATAGTTAGGACACATGGTTTTAGGCCCTCCTATGATAAGACACGAGGACCTTAAGGGTATTAGGTAAAGTGGAACTAATTTTAGGGTAGAGACCTAGGATAGGTACATGTATCATACTAGATTGAGTTCTACTTTTAATGGGGTGGTTTAGGGAATAAATAAATGAATTAATTAAATAGATCAAAATAAATACCTTTATCCTCATTAAGTGGAAGGATGATGATGTTCAATGGGATGAATTTGAGTAGGATTTTAGGTATGAGTTCTTATCAAAAATAGAAAAGGTAGTGAATATGCATGAATTTATCTCTATGCATCAGGGGGGAATGAGGTTTTGAGAGTATTGAATTAAGATTAAGTCCCTTCTATGATTTTACCCATATGTCTTTCTAGGTGAGGAGTCCCAATAATGATTCCTAGAGGTGGTGATATTCCCCACCCATTATTTTTTAGTTTCCCCATTTATGTTACCTATATATTTGGAGGCAAATAAGAAGGCTAAGGTGATGGAAAGGTTGCATGAAAGGGTTAGATAACCCCTAGTTGAGATTCATCAGGGACATATGAGGAGCAGGGAATCAGATTAAGGTCCACAAATAATAGGCTAGTTGAGGTTATGATCAGTAGGGAAATGAACCCAACAATTGGAAACATGTTTCTCGAGGGCCAAAAGTTATCATGTATCTATCGAGATCCCTCTTATTTTTTTCATTAGATATAGAGGTTATGGTTACTATTAGTGGTAGTTTTCTTCATCTCCATAGGGTCAGCATGGCTTAGGTGATTAGGCCACCTTCTAGCAATAATTATAGTTTTTTCTAAGGCGGTTACGATAATAGGGACTTCTAGATTATGATTAGCAGCTTGTTTAATAGGCCTATTCTCATCTAGTAGGGGTGGAGTTATAATAAGTAATACCTAGGATATCTCTCTCCATCAGGTACACAGACCGGATCATGGACGTGGATTGGTTGTATTTTTTCGTGCAACTGTTAACTATTTCAAGATAAAATTTGAGTTTTCTAATGTAGAAGGGTGATGATGGGGAATCATTATTCATTTGAAGATTTATTTTTTATAAATATATAACCATACAATTTCATTCTTATCATGGATTGGTTATATTTTTTTTGTGAAGTGGTTAGCTATTTGTGGAGGAAATTTGTGTTTTCTAATATAGAAGGTTGATGTTTGGTGTTCGTGGGTGAGAAGGGTTTATAGATAGGTGTTAGGAAAGTGGATTAACTTCTTTATTTGTTGTCTAACTCACTAATAGAGTTAGTAAGAGATCAGGTGGTGGATTTCCATATATTTTTTCAAAGTTTCTATATGTTTTCCCTGAGGAGTTCATGAAACTACCCATTCGACACAATATTAAGGTGGTTGTTTCTTATGAAACACCTAATAATGTGATAGAGGTCCATACCTTTATTAGTATCATGGGTTTTTATTGGAGTTTTTTTTATAATTTTTATCAAATTAAAACCCCATTAATAGTGCTGACCCAGAAGAACTAAGGAAGGATTCAAATTCTTAGAGGGGTAGTTGATCCGTGACCTAGTTCCTTGGTTGCTTGAAGAGTTCCTGATGTTTGAGGTATTCATTGATGCTTATCACTTTGTATTAGGGTGTGTCTTAATTTATTATTGGTAATTGGACTCTTATGGGTCTAGGAAGTTATTCTACCATGAGTGTAACTATTCCACACACTTAATATAGATGGCGTTAGGGGTGTTTTCCCTGAAGATGTGGTGACATTGCCTCATTAGGGAATGTTTTTTGTTTTCACAGATCAAAAAATATTGAGGTATATCTTTTACCAGTGTGACCTAAATCTATGATAGTGGAAGTGGATGTAGTTTTTCTAGTACAATGATTTCAATATCTTCTATAAAATATTTAAGGTAAATGTTTTAGTAGACATGCTAAGATGAAATTTACAGGGATCTATTCAGGAATCTGAGGATTTTCGGATGGTGATGTAGGAGTTAATTTTTTTTTCATATCGTGGTTGAGGAGGTTTTTGAAAGAGGATACTTTTCCATATAAAGATATAACACACTTATTAGCACCCATGGTTTCATGTAATTAACCATTTATTTATTTATTTTAAGTGTATACATTGATTGGGTTAATTTGGGATGTTTTGGAGGATTTGGAATGTTTTTAGGGATTTTATGGAGGTTAAAGGTTTGATAATAGTTAGTAGAAACTATATAATTCCTCTCAGAAACCATGCAAAGGTAAACGGTGGTCACTAGGTAGGTGCACAGTTGAAACACATTTTGGCTAAACCATGCGGCCACCCCAAAGAAACCGGATGATGTTTAACAGAGGGCCTTAACACAGTTGGAGCACAATTTGTATAACCATTAAATCTAAATATACGAGGGGTTCTTGGAGGTAGTGGATAATCCATGGTTAGCACATGGTTTTCCTGATCGTGCACACTAACCGTGTAGTGTTGAAAAAAGATTCGAATTTCGTGGATCTGACTCAATGTATCCCCTTAACCCCTTGTTTTTACCTTAATCTGACCCTAAATATAATTCCACTCCCTTCAAAGGCCGTGGAGACCCTTCCCCTTGATTCGATAGTGATCCATTGGGGATTCAATGTGCATTGGAAGCTTTAATTCCTTGGTAAGTGTTCATTATTGTTGGTTTTCCTTATCTTTCTTCTTATTCCCTATTTTGGATTCATGGATATAATATTTTGTGGATATATCGATGGTGTTTGGTTCCAATCACGATGATATATGGTTGTTTTTATGATAGGTAAAAAGATATAAGGTGTGTTTTGGAAGATCTAATCCAATTTTGTTAAAGAATTTGTGTCGTTCTTCATTTTTTCCTAAGTTTGAGAGGTAGGTATCTTTACTCTAAACTCATATTGATTAGAACAAAAAGGATTAATTTAAAATTGATTAATTTTTTTAATTAAATCAGGAAATTGTCTTTAAATTCTTTGTGAAACCTATATTTAGGGATAGTTTGATAAATTATGGAAATTTGATATTTTTTGGGAAGTGAAACTAGTTATAAGATTTTGTAATTATGATTTTAAAATGGTTGTTTGGTTTTGATACATGAAAAATTGTTTAGAATGTTTTTTAAATAAAAACATTGTTTTATGGAAATGATTTGAAACAATTGGTTTGGAATTATTTTTGGAAAAAATGGTTGGATGTGAGTTTAATGTGATGGATAATGGTCGTGAAGTACCACTATCAAAGGGACAAAGTATGGATGTGAAGTTTCACTATCAATGGTAACACCAAGATTTCGTGTGTGTGTGTGTGTGTAGTTTTTTTGGATGGGAATGGGTTATTTGAAATGTATTGTAAAAATGGTTTGAATGACTTGTTTGGTTGTATTCCATGAAAAACTCATTTCTTGAAAAAGGGTTGCTTTTCAAGAAAAACTGTTTTATATAAATTTTTTCATATAAATATGAAGAAATTTTATATCATAGTGGCATGAGTAGGGAATTAATTTTGGGGAAATCCTACTGAGTTTTATACTCACTCCGTTCTTGGTCACTTTGGTGTGTTTTTAGATGTTGTATATCGAGACATAGGTAAAGGAAATGTATCCCAGTTCTTTAGTGATGCATCATGATATGTTGGGAATGGAATGTGGAGTTTGAGGTTGGAGCTTGTTTGAGATATGTTGCTGGATGTATTGGTTGTCCTGAGTTTTGTTGGTTTTAGTTTCTGATTTGTACTCTGATATGGTTCATGTTGTAGTTCTGTTTTGTTGTCAGTTGGTATTACTTTTATTTTTACTATATTATTCTCATGCATCATATAAGGGTTTTTTATTTATGTTTATCTCATTAGGTTATTTTATTTTCAAAGGTAAAATCTTACCCCAACTATTTATTATGACATTGACATTTATTTCTACCCTTTTGTGTCTTAGGTATGTCACGTAATGCCCAGTAACACTTCAACCTCTTCCCAATACAATGGGTGAGGGGAGGGATGTTACAAATGGTATTAATTTTTTTGGTCCTGTATTTGAAAACCATTTTGGTTTAGTCATTGACTAGTGATGGTTTCAAGGATCAGAAACATCGTGACTTGAAATGTAGAGAATAAAAATGCGTATTTAACTTATTTATGCTGAACTTCAAGTTACTAGTGAGTTAAATAAATAAGTGTTTTTAGACACTTCTAGGAGTTATAATCTCATTATCATGGGTTTAATCAATGATAAGAGAATTACATGCATTAATATAAATGAATACCCACTTGGAGTTCATATTTAATTTTGAGTAATGATTTATAACTGGGTTTAAAATTGTTGATTTTTTAAATTAGTAGAAAATGGTTTTATTTTCAAAAGCATAGTGGAATTTTAAAATATGGTTTGAGAGTGAAAAAATCTAGAATTTTGGAAATCCATGTTGAACTAGGTGTAAACTGGTAAAATTTGAAATTATTAATCCTTCAGTTTCTATAGAGTGAGACTAAATGGAATTTTCTTATGGTTATAATAAATGGAACTGGTTAGGTGTAAAAGAAATAAACTAGAAGAGTCTGTTGAGAATGTAAATGCACCTGATCCATAGGTGAACCAACAGTTTGTTCATAGTATGGACCAATATTTTCAAGCCATGGATAGAGGGACTCAAAGGGATGAACCCTGGAAAGTGGATCATTTTGTTAAGTTCCAAAAGAATAATTCACCCATCTTTTGGGGTGATTCGAAAGAATCAAAAGTAGAGGTGTGGATGAATAGGATGAATCAATTCTTTGATTTATTTGGCACACCACTTGAGTTGAAAGTAAAAATTTAAACGTACATTTTGGAGGATCTATCATTTTAGTGGTTGGATTTAGCAGTCTAGGATAAATTAGACCAAGGGATTTCATGGGAGTATTTTAAAGATTTTTTCAACAATAAAATCCATCTACACCTGATTAGGATTTCTAAAATGAATGATTTTTTATATTGAAGTAGGAGAATATATCAGTGAATAATTATGTGGCTAAATTCATTAATTTAGTTTTCTTTTCACCTGATGTTGCTAAAATTTTATCCTTAAAGGCACACATTTTTGAATCAGGGTTGATGCCAGATATTCACTCAAAGATTATCATGATTTTTTTACTGGACTATATGAAAATGGTCAACAGAGAAATGGTGGAAGAAAGAGACATCTCAATAAATATGGATGAAGGAATCTTGTTGATACCTTCTATAATTTCATGTTGAGATGATACCTTATATTTTGAAACATCAAACTACTCATGGTAAAAGAGAATGTTGATCCTTTCTGTGCAAAAAATGTTTTATAAATGTTGATGTGGATGAATTGATATGTGATTTATCTATTCTTGGGATAGATTCTATAACATAATCCTAGGTTTTAATTTGTTGAAAATATTCAAAACTTTCATTGATTTATATACCCAAAAGATTATTTTTACAACTGACAATAGAATTGATCATCTCTTTAGAGGAGACCTGAACATAAAGCCAGGTTGACACCAGAGGTTAGAACTATCTCTTACCGGTTAGAAGATTTGAATTTTGGAATTGGTGGATGATATCGAGATTGGTTTTTTTTAAAAATGTTTGATGAGTTTATATATGTTTTTTGTAGTGTCCCGAACCCAGAAATATGGGAGATGGTGTCTGCTATCATTTACAATGACCTGATAACAAGGAAACATGCCCATAAGAATCGAATAGTTTAGTAGTCTTGGTAAAACAGATACATACATGAGTAAAGAATACACTAATTATAAAATAATTTTTTATTATTCTTTCTAAATAACTTATAGGATAACTCTAATCCATTAATTAATTCCCTTCGTATCTTTCATAGTACACTTATTTGATATTTGGTGAATGAAACATAATAAGGGTGAGCTCAAATGCTTAGTAAGGAAAAAATATAGCATAAAAAATAATTAATAAATGAAAATAATAATTATGACATATTAAATGAATCGACTCACATTTCATAAAATCAATAAACTAAGAGAGTGGTGCATAAACAACATGGAAAGGTAATAAATGTAAACACATGCCATTCAAATAACTAGATAATAAAAGATAAATATTTAAAGGTAAGATACTAAAACACTTTCCATTTAATCAATGAACTGAAAATGAAATGCAACCATAGATATGTCGACAAAAAATCTCATGGATTAATAATAACTAAAACTAATATGAGGGAAATTATTAATTATTGGATTCCATGTTTCTTAGGTACATGGAACCATTACTGCCAAGACCTTTCACAAGATAATTTAGAACATCGGGTAGAAACACATCTAATTTTCAAAACTACTTCATATCATGAGACTACTGATGAATCTAGGGGATTTAATTAATCAGTCCCCAATTTGTAGGTCTTACCTTAAATGGTCCCCAACCTGCATCTTACCTATCCAAAGCATTCCTCATACCGAATAAACAATATGCATTATCTAATATTAATATTGAATAAAGTTAAAATTTATCAACATTTACCCAAATAATCAAATAACTTTCAAAGTAATCACCTTATGAAAAATGGTATACAGTTTAGGAAATAATTATATCCATGAAAAATGATATGGATATTTAGGGGAAATTCAACGTCAAATGATAATAGAAAATTGATTATTTAAAGGGGACTAAAAGGAATCAAGGAAGTGAATGTGAATACTATCCTTGGAAAAATTAGTCATAGTCCTTCCATAGGAAGATTAAGGATGATATCAATATAAGATAACCCAAGTGGAGTAAAATAAATGGTTGTTTTCATTGATTAATGTAAACATTATAGAAATATATTTTAAACAAATATTGAGGAAAATATCTATTTCTTTTGAAAAATATTTTCTTTGAAAATCCCTTTTGAAAAAATTTTCCCTAAAAAGTAATCTTTTAAAAAGGAAAAGGGTGATTCAAAGAAATAATTTTGGGTAAATCTGTTCAAGATGTACGAGGTAGAAAGAACATTCCTTTTGAATTACTTAAGGTTAGAAAAATGACTTGTTCAAAAAGTGACAAGAAGAATCATTTGAAAGAATTGCTAAAATATAAATGGGAAAAAATTTCATTAGTAAGTCATTTTAAAAATATTATTGAAAACATTATAATAAAACATGGGTTTTAGAAGTAAATAGTTTCTCTGACTAAAGAGTGATACAATGTCGGGTTTTCGAACAAATATTTCTAAAACATTTTGAGTTCCAAAGAGTAAGGAAATGATACTAATACTTTAAAATGGTCATAAATAACTTGAGTAGAGAAAATTAATTGTTTTATTGAACAATGGTCATATAATTTTCTTGAATAAAAATATCATTGAAAGATCATTAATGTTGTTGTTAAGGAAAATAATCTTTAAACATTCCAAAGTGTCATATACCACATTGAAATATTTTAAATCATGATCCTCATGGAGGAATAAAATTAAATGAAAGTTTAAAATACCATGAAAAAAATTATTAATGATATAATATAACTAATAAGGAAGTATATACACCAAAAAAAATAAATAAGTGGTGAACATGACACTTATCTCATTGATGTAAAAGGGTGATATGATAATCTCATACCTTGAGCTTCCTTTCTGGTGAACATCTTTTAACTTCTTGTATAATAAACTTATTTTAATTTTTTACTTTCTTGAGAACCTTTTTAATGTTTATCATTAATTTTATTTCAATTTTTACTATATTTTATAAAACTAATTAAAAATTTCTTTTTATGTTAGGTGTTTATACCAATTTTGTTTTATGTGCCAAAAATGACTTTGGTAGGTCAACTATGGTCAAAGGAGTCATTATATGACATCTACATAACAATAATCATGACATAATTATCATATTTGTATGTTAAATATAATTTTTAAATAAATCAATAAATATGGTTTTGAAAAATGAAACAATTTTAAAATCATGGAGATATTAGGTTGTACATATGTATGAGTAATTTTCTCATTTTTCAATGATTGTTATGGAAAGAAGGTAAGTAACATTATATCTTTCCTCAAACGATATTATCGTATTAATGTAAAATGGAAAATATTAAATATAGGGGTTATAAATGGATTATATAAGTATAAAGACATAATAAAAACATATATATCATATATAAATATATTTTCCATCATAATGGCCACCATGAGAGGTGGTAAAGAAAAAATGAACAATCTTCATTTCGTGAGGCAGTAGTTCGCCGTACACAAAAACCGTATGTTCATTACCCATTAGATGGAAGTTTGTGTAAGTGTAAGTATAAAAATTTACATAAAAAATCATAGTATATTGTTTATACTGGTGTTTTAATATAATCATGGAAAAAATATATTTTAGGGGGTGTATAATGAAAATGAAACTAGAGATCTTGAGATAAGATGTTACCTCTTAATTAGGTAACTTCTTATGATTTGTACCAAAATGATTCCTTGGAAAGATGTTTTCCCAAAGGGAGGATTCAAGGTCAATGAGAGGTATTTTGGTAAACTATATGGGAATATATTTTCCCAACCTATGTGGTTTGAGAGGTGTGAGAAATGGGTAGAGGTGGTGGCCTTTTATCAGGGAGGAAAATAACTCACTCGGTATTTTGAAAAAAAGGTTGGTGTACCCATGGTATTACCTTAAAAAAATCTTCAAAAAACCATCCAAACTCAATAATGGAAGGTTAAGTTTCTAATTATATCTATAAAATGGGTTTTTTAAAAGTGTTTATTTCATTGGGTCCCTAATTTAAAGATTTAGTCCTTTATTAAGCTTCATTTTTCCTTAATAATTGTAATTAATTTTAATCAATTTCACTAATATTTTTGGTCAAAAACAAAGTTGGTCTTATTAGAAATTAAATTTTATTTGATTCCAAATATGGAATCTATTTTTCCAAATTCCAATCAAACTATTGGAAGAAATTGATTTAAATTTAATCCTGTAGGCGGGACAACAATGTAGGCTTTTAAATTAAAAATGTCTGAAAGTTTGTTATGTTTTTATAATCAATTTCAATTTTAAATTGATTCAAATGACATAAATTTTATTAATTGATAAAAATATTATCTAAATAAACTTTCAAACTAATTAAAAATATAATTTAACCTTATAAATAAATTAGATGAAATAGTAGTTTTGAACTTAAATTCGATATTTTTAACTATTCATTAAAAAATGAAATGTTTCTGAAAAATATCAAAAATTCACCCAAACATAATTATTATGTTTATATTTAAAATATTATGTTTATTTTAGCATATTAAATAAATTAAAGTGTTACAATTCAGATTTAAAATGGGCTCACTATTAAAAGGTGGTAAAATTGCATTTATTTAAATATAGGGTTTTATAGGTGAAATTGGGTTTGTTCTTATCTTATGCCTATGAAACCTAATGGATGAATATAAAAATATTTTATTTAATATATAAAATATTAATTTAATTAAAATCATTCACTAATTTTAATTAATTAGGTTTATTAATATAAAACTCTTTTAGAAGCATAAAAATTAATATTTCTTTTTTATATCTAATTGGTTCTTATTTTCATTTATCATTAATTGGTAACTCATGAATTAATTTTATATTTATATAAACCATAAATTTTCATAAGTTAGTTAATATAATTCATAACTGCTAACATAACGGGTAGGTAACATTATATTATATTAAATAATAATATTTAAATAATATATTGTTATTTGGTAAAACTAAGTCTTGAATGTATCACTAGCCTTAAAATATGGCCTATCTTGCCTGTAAGGCATGATAACTTAGTGTTTTATGAATTAAAATATATATAATCTATTTTAAATAGTAAATATATTTTAAGTATCTTTATATGATATTCCCTTACACACTTGGTGTTGCGTGTCATACACGCTATCAACTACAAGGTTATTACTTTAGAATTCTGGGATGTTACATTCTCCCCACCTTAATTAAATTACATAATTTTAATTTAAAATCAATATTGGTGATATATTCTTTGATGTTTCATATTTTTAAATCCCACATCGTGTGAAGGGTTTATAAAACATCTTCTAGAAAAGAGATAATGCGAAGCACAAAGGTCACACGGACTACCATGTAACTAGGTCTCTAAGTAGAAGAACATTAGTGGAAAGTGAAAATACATACCTGGAGGAAAATTGTAAATATTTATAAAGATTTATTGAGGTAATCAATCAAAAATAAGTTAATTATAAATTTAAAGTGGAGGGACTCAAATTCATAAAACTGTGATGATTTAGAAGACCCTCGGTTCAACTAAAATTAAGTTATTAGGACAACATTTTATTTAGAAGTCATTTTCCTTATGTTGGGTAATTATTTTACCAAACTATAATATAAGTAAATATTATTACTTGATAGGTTTCAATTTCATATGAACAATCCTAACTTTTTGTTGTGCTTCGACCAAATTCTAATTCATTTCTTTACTCCCAGAAATTAATTACCTATAATTATTTTTTATTCCTATAGCACTAAAAGAAACTTTTAAAGGATCATATGGCCTATAAAAGAGTGAAAAGTCTAAATATTTTTATTTAACTATCTTCTAAAACAAATATGGTTATAAGATTGATCTATAATCCTAAAAAATAGTACTACTGGTTTATCATTAACATTTTTTCGTCAATTTTTTTATATAAAATTAATGAAAAATCAACCTGGATATTGCATATCCCAGTGGTTGGCGTGAAACCATTATCATCCTTTAGTCATGGGTTCAAGACCTATGGCCTTATTGTATTTGATTTTTTGTCACCCGAATTACATGTTTTACTTTTCTAAAACAAATTTAATATAATATCCAAAATAAATATGATGGACATCATAGAAATAAGGTTAATCACAAAATACCTTTTAACTAATGTTTTCAATGAAAACTCAATACATAAATACTTCACCAACTTATTTCTACATAGAACCTTCCTTATTCTAGAGTTTATCCATATTATCATTTATATGATTTCCAAATCATGACACCTTATCTTCAATCAAAAACACCTTTGTATTAACCTAGGTTATTAATTGTTAAAAATCATTCATAGTGGTTTTTAAATAAAATTTTATTTATCCTAAGAATATCCCTTGAGAGTGTCAAACCATGTGCATAGTAAGGTCCATTTTTATGTACCTGATTACCCTGAGTCAAGCTTAGAACACCATGTCATAGTTATTACTCCTAGTTATAATTGTACCAGATCCACTCCCCCTTGTAGTGTCGAGAAATAGATGTATTTCTAAGAATACTGACACAATCTCTACCTTACCAAAATTATAGGATGTTATTATTAATAGTCCTCAAATTATATCTTAGGGTTATGTTATATAACCTATGTTTTCCTAAATATAGTTCCCAAAGTTGTTACTAAACATACTATGATAACAACTATAGTGACCCAACCCCAGAAATCCTAGAGCCGATGTCTGTTATAAATTACATTAGCATGATTATAAGGAATCAATCCATGAAGGACCAAAGAGTTTAGTTGTCTTGTTAAAATAGATACATTCAAGATAAAAAAATACACTACTTACAAAATATTTTCTTCTTCTTTAAAAATAAATTTTTGGATAACGCTAATCCATCTAGTAATTACCTACATATCATTTATAGTAAATTTCTTGCATTCATAGGGAAGGGAACACAATAAGGGTGAGCTCAAATGATCAGTAAGGGAAAAATATAGTGGAATAAATAATGAATCAATTTGAATAATAATTATGACATGGTAAATAACTGTACTCACATATCATATAATAAATATATTGAGGGGGAGACACATAAAAAATATTGAAAGGAAATTATAGGAAACGCATGCCTTAATATAAATAGATAAGGAAAAATAAATATGAAAATGTAATAAACTAAAACACATTCAATTTAATAAATTAACTAAAAATGAAATTTATCTATAGACATGTCGTTGAAAAATCTCATGGATGAATAATAACTAAAACTGATACAAGGTGAATGCTTAATTATTGGACTCCTTGTTTCCTAGGTACCTGGAACCATTACCATCAAGACCTTTCACAAGAAATTTTAGCATATGAGGTAGAAAACTATATAATTTTCACAACTACTTCATCTCATGAGACTAACGATTCATTTAAGGTTTTCATTAATCGATCCACAACCAATAGGGATTAAGTTAAATGGTCCCTAACCCGTGTCTTACCTATCCAAAGAATTCATCATATTGAATAAATAATATGCGTTATCAAATATTCATGTTGAATAAAGTATATATATTTATCAATATTTCGCCAAATAACTATATAACTTTCAAAGTAAACACCATATGAAAATTGGTATATGATTTAGGAAACAATCTTACCCATGAATAAATATATAGATATTTTGGTGGAATTCAATGTCAAATGATCATAGGAAATTGAATATTTAAAGGAGACTAAAAGGAATAAAGTAAGTGAATATGAATAATATCCATGGAAAAACCAATAATAATCCATCCATAAGAATATTAAGTATGTTATTAATACAACATAACCCAATTGGAGTAAAATAAATTGTTGTTGTCATTTATGAATGAAAACATTATAAAAATATCTCTAAAAAAATTCTGTAAGAAAATTTCCATTTGTTTTGAAAAAACTTTTGAAAAACCTTTTCTTTGAAAATAACTTTTGAAAATATTTTCTTTTAAATGTATCCTGTTAAACTTTCAAATTAATATTCAAATAAATAATGGCGGCTAAATCTGTATAATTCATATGAGGTAGAAAGAACATTCCTTTTGTACGGTTAAAGGTTAGAAAAAAATTCTTTTTCAAAAAGTGATAATAAGTTTCATTTGAAAACATTGGTAAAATAAAAAAAATGGTAAAATGTATTCGCCAAATAATTCTAAAAAAATTGTTGAATTTTTTTAAATAAAACTTGGTTTTTAGAAGTAAATAGGTTCTCTGACAGAAGTGAGATACAAAGTTGGGTTTTCAGAAAAATATTTTCTAAAATATTTTGAGTATCAAAGGGTGGAGAAATAGTACTAACACTTGAAAATGGTTATTAACAACCATATGAGATAAAATAAGTGTATTTATTGAATAATGGTCATATAATTTCATCAAATGCAAATACCATTGAAATATCATTAAAGTTGTTGTTGATGAAAATAATCTGTAAACATTCCAAAGTGTCCAATACCACTTTAAATCATTTTAAATCATAATACTCATGGAGGAATAAAATTAAATGAAATTTTAAAATAACATGCATATAAAATGGTAAATATATAAAAAAATGGGAAGTATATACACAACACAAAATATGTAAGTGGTGAACATGAAATTTATTTGACGGATGTAAATGATTGAGATGAGAATATCTTACCTTCAGTTTCTTTTCTGGTGAACATCCTTTAAATTCAAATATAATAAAAATATCTTAATTTTATATTTTCATGAGAACCTTTTTCAAGTTTATCATTACTTTTATTTTACTTTTTACTATGTTTTATAAAACTACTTAAAAAAGTCTGTTGACATTGGGTGTTTAGACCAAATTCGATTTATGTGTCAAGAATGAATTTGGTAGGTCAAATATGGTCAAAGTGGTCATTGTATAACATCTAAATAATAATAATAACAATAATGATATAATTATCATATTTTTTACATTAATTATACTTTTTAAACCAATAATGATATTTTTTAATGAAAAAATGAACCAACATTACAATCATGGAGACGGTAGACGGTACGTACGCATGAGTAACATTCTTATTTTTCAATGAACGTTATGGAAAGAAGGTAATTAACATAATATATTTCCATAATGATAATTATATAATAAATAAAATATATAATTATATATATATATATAATTCTTGTGTTGTAAAATTAATCACAGCTTGTCGAGGAGGTGGTAGTCCACACATCCACAAACAACATTATCACCTTTTAAGTGTGTGTGAGAGGGTAATAATTAAAATGATATATATATATATATATATATTATATTTACATAAAGTTAATTATGTCATTAATATAATATATAAATTATGTATATCACCTATTTTTAATTATAATCATCCTTTATACATTCCATGGATCGTGTGAATGAATCACATCTCTTTGAGGGGCGGTAGTCCACACTCCCTCAAATGATGTTATCATCTTAATGAAAAATAGAAATTATTAAATGTACATGTTATAAAAGGATTAAATAAGTATAAATATATAATAAAAATCATATATATCTTATATAAACATATTTTTTATCATAATTTCCACCATGAGAGGTGGTAAAGGAAAAAATGAACAATAGTCGTTTCGTATGGAAGTAGTTCACCATACATAGAAACAATATGTTTGTTACCCATTAGATAGAAGTGTGTGTAAGTGTTGGTATAAAAATTTACATAAAAACATAATATTATATTTAGGATACTATTTTTTTTTATTAACATATAATAAATATATTTTAGGGGGTGGAGAATGGAAATAAAATTAGATATCTTGAGAGAAGATGTTACCTATTAATCGGGTAACTTCTTTTAGTTTGTACCAAAAGGATTACTTGGATATATTTCTACCCAAATGGAGGATTCCAGGTCAAGGGGAGTGATTTTGAGAAGATATATTGGTAGATATTTCCCAAACTTAAGTGGGTTGAGAGGTTTGAGGAATGAGGAGAGGTGGTGGCCTTTTATATGGGTGGAAAAGGACTCGCTTGGTTTTTTGTAAAAAAGTTAGGTGTGCCCATGTTTTTATCTAATGAAAGTATTTAAAAACCAACCAAACTAAATAATGTAATGTTAATGGACAAATTATTTGTATAAAATAGGTTTTGGATAAGTGGATATGTGATTTGGCCCCCTAAGTTAATGGTTTAGTCCTTTATTAAGCTTAATTCTTCCTTAATAATTGTAATTAATTTTAATCACTTTCACTAATCATTTTGGTAAAAAAAAGTTGGACTTATTAGAAAATATAATTTATAATGATTATAAATATGGAATCCATTTTTATAAATTCAAATCATATAATTGGTAGAAAATTATTTAAATTTAATCACATAGGCAGGACGATAATGCAGGTTTTTAAAGTAAAAATATCCAAAAATTTAACATATCAGGTAGAAACCCATCTAATTTGCACAACTAATTCACCTAATGAGACTACCAATGTATCTACGAGATTTTATTAACCAGTCCCTAACCCATAGGGCTTACCTTAAATAGTCCCCAACCCATGTCTTACCAATCCAAATAATTCCACATATCAAATAAACAATATGCCTTATCAAATATTCATATTGAATAAAGTATACAGATTTATCAATAGTTCTCAAAATAATAAAATAACTTTAAAAGTAAAAACCTTATGAAAAATGGTATACTTTTTATATAGTAATCATATCCCTGAAAAATGATATGGATATTTAGGGGAAATCCCATGTTAAATGATCATAGGAAATTGAATATTTCAAGGGATCTAAAAGGAATTAAGGAAGTGAATGTGAATAATATCCTTTGAAAAAATAATAATAATCCATCCATAGGAATATCAAGTATGTTATTAATATAACATAACCCAAGTGGAGTAAAATAAATTGTTGTTGTAATTGATGATTGGAAACAATATACAAAGATCATTTAAAAACCCTCTTGACGAAAATATCCTTTTGTTTTGAAAAAACTTTTCTTTGAAATTTGTTTCTGAAAATATTTTATTTACAATTAACCTTATAAGTATGAAAAGGAGGATTCAAATAAATGATGGTGGGTAAATCTATACAAGCCGGATGAGGTAGAAAGAATATTCCTTTTGAACAGTTAAAGGTTATAAAAATGCCTTATTTCCAAACCAATAAGAATATTCCATTGACAATATTGGTAAAAGACACAAAGGGAGAAAATTATTTACCAAATAATTTTAAAAAAAATATTTAATTTTTTTTAATAAAACTTGTTTTTTATAAGTAAATAGGTTCTTTGACTAAATAGATATACAAATTTGGGTTTTCTAAAAAATATTTTCTAAACAAAATTAGTATTAAAGAGTAGAAAAATGGTATTAATACTTGAAAATGTTCATGAATAACCAGAGAAGATAAAATGAATGTTTTTATTGAAAAGTTTTCATATAATTTCCTCTAATGTAATACCATTGATATATAATTAATTTTTTTAGGAATATAATCTTTAAACATTCTAAAGTGTCCCACACCAATTTGAAACATTTTAATTCATAATCCTCATAAAGGAATAACATGAAATGAATGTTTGAAATACCATGAATATAAAAAGGATTAATGATTTTATATAAAAAAATGGTAAGTAGATACACCACAAAAATATTTAAGTGGTGAAAATGAAATTTATCTCAGGAATGTAAAAGGGTGAGATGAGAATCTCTTACCTTGAGTTTCCTTTCATGTGAGCGTCCTTTAACTTATTATATAATAAAATTATTTTAATTTTATAATTTCTTGAGAAATTTTTTCATATTTATCATTAATTTTATTTCAATTTTTACTATGTTTTATACAACTACATAAATTGTTTTTTTTACATAGGGTGTTTAGGCCAAATTTAGTTTTTGAGTCAAAAATGACTTTGGTAGGTGAAGTATGGTCAATGGGGTCATTATATAACATATATAGAATAATAATAATGAAATAATTATCATATTTTCACATTGATTATACTTTTTAAATCAATAATTAAATATGGTTATGAAAAAGGAATCAACGTTACAGTCATAGAGATGGTAGGCCATACGTACACGTGAGTGACATTATCATTTTTCAATGATCATTATTGAAAGAAGGTAAGTAACATTATATATTTCCATAAAGAATAATTATATAATAAATTCCATATATATATATATATATAATTATTTTTATGTAATTTGAGTCACATCATGTCTATGAGGTAGTATTCCACACGTCCACGAATGATGTTATCACTTTTTAAGTGTGTGTGAAAGGGTAATTATTAGGGCGATATATATATATATATATATATTATTTAAATAATGGTAATTATGTAATTAATATAATATATAATTTGTTTATGTCACTTATTTTTAATTATAATCATCCTTTATACATATCCCGGATCGTGTGAATGAATCACATTGCTTTGAGGGGACGTTAGTCCACACTTCCTCAAACGATGTTATCATATTAATGGAAAATGGAAATTATTAAAGTTACATGTTATAAAAAGATTAAATAAGTATAAATACATAATAAATATCATATATATCATATATTAACAGATTTTACATCATAATGGCTACCATGAGAGGTGGTAAAGGAAAAATGAACAGTCATTATTTTGTGAGGTAGTAGTTCTCCGTACACAGAAACAATATGTTCATTACCCATTAGATGAAAGTGTGTGTAATTTTAGATCTAAAAAATTACATAAAAACATCCTAGTATATTGAGTATTAGTTTTTATTATATAATTATGGAATAAATATATTTTAGTGGGTGTAAAATGGAAATGAAACTTGAGATATTGACAGAAGACGTTACCTCTTGATCGGGTAACTTCTTTTGGTTTGTACCAAAAGGATTCATTGGATGGATTTTTTCTCAAAGGGAGGCTTAAAGGTCTAGGGGAGAGATTTTTTTAAGTTATATGGGTATATTTTTTCCAAAGATATGTGGTTTGAGATGTAACGCCCCGACCCCAGCTACCCAGAGTCGGTGCATTATTGCGTAACATTGGCATGATCACAAAAGATCAAGTCTCGAAAGACCGATTAGTTTAGTAGCCTTGGAAACACTAGATACATTCATAAATGTTACATTACATCATAAAGTGAAAAATCAAAATAACATAGTCTCCATAGTCCACACTTCTATCCCCTTTAGACTATCCCTCTAGGTCAGTCATAAAATATTTCTTCACATCCTGGGAAAAATAAAACATTGAAAGGGGTGAGCTCAGATGCTCAGTAAGGATAACAATATAGCGGAAGCTTTCATAAATAAACATAAACATTTAAGGAAATTTATGACTAAAAAAATCCTTTTAAGCTTGAACTTCAACATAATACGGCCAATGTAAAATGAGATAATTCCATTTACTTACTCACATGGATATTCTACTGGTCGAATAATCACATGAAATATCAATAACCACTTTCATAATGATGGAATGCATAATGCTAGACTATCATAACCACGTAGCCAAGGCCTTGTGCCAAGACCAAAAATAATATTTTGTCAAGGCCTCGTGCCAAGACACTAGTTTGTCTCATGAGACCTGCCAATGCATCGAGGAGCTATAGCGGGCTCCACCCGTCACTTATTAAGTCCAATGCATTCTTCATATGAACAGGTTTAAAAATATCATAAACCATAACATAATTGTATCACATAAAACATGCATAAAGGAAACATAATATTTCCACACTTCAATCACAAGATATCAATACAAAAAATTGATATAATAAAAACTTTATCAAAACCATTTTCAATACCAAAATAAAATAAAATTAAAACATGGTATTTATTTTTCTTTAAAAAAAACGTTATGGGTTATAGAGGAAGCCAAAACTCAAATAATAGTCATGGCGGTGGAGAAGTCATTGTCGCCTCATACGTAATAAAAAACATTCCTTTTTCTGTTTAGTAAAAACACTTCTTATAAAAAGATTCCTTTTGAATAAAAGTAAAAGTCAAAGGGGTTTATACACCATATAAATGAAAGTTGTGTATAAAACCAAATATGCCTCAATGAAAGGAGATTGAGAGGAAGTCTTTAAAAAATAATTTTTAAAATAAAATAGATCTATTATGTGTATTTACTATAAGTAAACATAAAGAAAGTAAAAATACAAGATAAGACATAATAATATCATGACATAATTTGAAACTAGGAGATTAACCCAAAGAATGGAAATTGGGTTAAGAAATTCCCTTACCTCATGTCCGACTTGACTCGACCACTCTTTAACCTCCTGAATATTAAACTAGAGTTAATCTATACTTTCTTAACAACCTTTTTTAAGTTAATTATCCCTTTTATATCACTTATTACAATGTTACGAAAATTATGTAGTCATTTAAGTTAATAACGGTCGTTTTGATGATCTTTGGTACTTGAGTCAACAATAAACTTCTTATAATTACAAGTTGTTCATGTGGTAAAATATCCATTATATCCAAAATTATATTCATGATTTAGATATCATATATATCCATTATATACATTCATTCATAATATTACGTAACATTTAGAGGTAAGAAATGAAATGCACCGTTCATGAAGACGGTAAGCCGTACGTACGCATGAACGCTACTTTCATTTCTATTTCATATTTAATGGAATGAAATTATAATTATATAAAGGTATACTATAATTACAGTATAATATAATGTATAATAACATTTACTCCATCCTTTATACATCCCACATATGGAATTAATGATTCAAATCACTTTGAGGGGGTGGTAGTCCGCACTTCCTAAAATGAAATTATCGCGTTTACCCATAATGGAAATCATAAAGGTGTGTCATAAATGAAAAATAAAGAAGCTTAATTAAAACATAAACATATTATATATCATATATAAATATATTGACATCTTAATGGCCACCTTTGAAGGTGTTATATGAGTGTTGAACAATCATCGTTTCGTGAGGCAGAAATTCACCAACCACAGAAATAGTATGTTCTTTAACCATTAGACGAAGGTGTGTGTAAGTTTAACTAAAATAATTATCATAAAAACATACTAGTATATTTTATATACTGGTGTTGTTACAAAATAAAGGAATAAAAAGAGTTTAAGGGGTTGGAGAAGCAAAATGAAACAAAATAACATAAGGGAAGACATTACCTTAAAATCAGGCAACTCTTTTTTGATTTGAGCCAAAGGCTTCCTTGGGAAGAATTATGCCCAAAGTGAGGCTTCTAGGAGTAAGAGAGGTAAGTTGAGAGAGTATTTGGGCAGAGTTTGGCCGAGCCAAAAGGCTTTGAAGGTGTGATTAAGGTGGTAGTGGTGGGGGCCTTTTATAAGAGGAGAGGAGGGGCACTCTTGGAAAGTAATGAAATGTTACTTTATTATATAATGAGTTTCGGATTTTAAAGGTCCCATACTTATATATTTAGAGGATAAGGTGATAAGTGTTATAAATCTACTCATCCAATAGGCTTTGGACAAGTTTAATGCTTAGATTTTACATTATCCTTCCATTTTATTAAAATCGTTAATTAATGAGGTAATCGCTGCATCATCATGGGGTCAAAAATAATTTAATTTATTCAATGTCTAAAAATTATAAAAAAATATGATTCTATAGGAAATATTTTTAGCTTTCAAATTAATATTTATAGTCAAAAATATGACTTGTATTACCCCATTTAAAAATTGTTTTAGTAAAACAACTCATGTTTGTGACATTTTTATTTTAACATTAAATAAAAAGTTTTTAATGTCATTTTCCTACCAAAGTGGCTCCATGGGGTCCCCAAGTTGACCCATGGATTGTCTTGGTCGGCCATGACTCATCCAATAGGTGCAGGACAAGTGTAAGGGTATTTTCATATTTTTATAATACCATTTTACCTTAAATTTCACTAATTACCTTTAATCGCGATTAATTAAACTTAAAAGTTACTATTCACCAAAAAATTATTTTAATCCCATTGAACCACATTTTAATTATTAATGAAAACCATGTATGTCAGATTTTTTAAAATCAAATCACAGAAGTGGAAATGTTTCATTTAAACGAAAAAATAGTTTTTTAACTACCACTTAGTGGTTTCACTATTAATCAAAAATTGACATTTTTCAGAACAATGCCAAAATTTCACCCTAAGCTATAATTGATATTCCGAATTCAAAAATGATGTCTATTTTACAAAATTACAAACATATAAGTTTCATTAATTAATTTTATAACTAATTTCCGTTGTCACAACAAATAGCGTGTTTTTAAGAAACAATATATATCAAAAGATTGACAATTGTTTATGTCCAAATTCAAAGTGAAATTAATTCTAATGAACACAATTGGATAAATTGGTAAAAATATATTCTAATTATAATTTAAAACCACTAAATAGTATAATTTATCACTATAAATTATTTTGATTAAAAAAGTTGTTTTAAGTATTTGTCACTATTCATAAAAAATTGTAAGTTCTCAGAAAATTACAAAAAAATAAACTTAGGATAATTTCGATATTAAGAATACAAAAATGAAGTCCATTTTGAAATATAAAATTTTTATAATTTTAAAAAGTGGTTATTACTATTCATAATGGCTATTTTGATTGGTCGCGGTGCGTTAGAATCTCGAACTTGCGTACAATGCAAGCTATTGCATTATTGAAAGAGAAGTGTATCATGGAAGCTCAGGGTGTTACATTCTCCCCTCCTTCAATAAATTGTGTCCTCACAATTTGAAATTTTTCTTTGAAAATAAAAGGTTGAAAATAGAAAATACCTTTGTGGAAAACCCACATCGGAAATAGAGTTAATAAAAATATAACATTAAAAGAAAGAAAGAGAAGTACAAAGGTCACCCGAGATAGCCCATACTAGGATTCTATGAAAATGTGGATATGGAGGAGAAACAAACCATCAAGGTCTGATGGAGAGTTGTAGAAAACAGGATTAGGAGAAAGTTAACCACAAGAAAATCACAAACTTGTGATTGGTTAAACGGTCATTGAATCCCCAGTTGGAAAAGTTAACCGACAACATTTTTGTTTTTAGTTACCTTTCATAAAATTGAGGAATTTATTTAAGATATTTACTAAGAACGTAAGGAAATATACTTACTTGACATGTAGACTTTCATTCTTTAATAAATTTTTACCACAAATGCATCTTTCACTCCAAATGGTAACAGAACTAAAAATATTCTATTTATCCTAATTGTATAAGGTTCCAAATATTACCACATACCATTTAGATTAGGAAAACTATTTATAATAACCAGGGATTTCCTATAGGCCAGTGGTAGGTAATAAAGGCCTATCGCACTATGGTTGTGGGTTCGATTCCTATAGGTTTGTCCGATGTGATGGATTATCCCCCAACCTGCAGGTTGTCCTTTTCCTAAAACTATAGTATTATAATATTCCAAAATTAATCTTCATAAATGTTTTAACCTTAGACAATACTATCCAACGTTCAACTTAATACATTCCAACCTTTATAGTTATCCAAAATACCTTCGTCTAGAATTTCTCTAAAAGGTCCTCAAATTCCAAAATCAGTTGTAACATTAGATTCCCCAAACAAAATAAAGTTTCTCTTATTGTCACATACTAAAAATATGATTACCTTCATCATATTAAAACCTTTATGAAAACAACAAGTACTACAGTACAATCCTTATATATATCACATTATTCTTATAACCAGAATATAATCCTTGAGTCCAAAAGCACAAATACATTAATTATTCCACTTCAACTGTAGTAATAACATAAGATTGTCCTTCACCCCTTGGACTTTTCTGAGGTAAGTTTCCCTGACGCTTAGGACATTCATTTGGATAATGCCCCATTTCCCTACAATTGTAGCATTCAACATTGATAACCTCTTTCTTTCCCTTGCAATCACGAGCCTGGTGACCTTTTTCTCCACATTTATAACAAACTCCCATTACTTTTAGGCAAGTACTAGGGTGATTCTTCCCACAATTATTGCATAATGGAAAATCCTTTTTCCCCTTTTTCCCTTTATCTGTCTCTTGTTCCACCGCTCTCTTCTTCTCTTGCTTTACTTTATTGTCATAAGATTTAGAGAATTCATTTTCTGTCTTGATAGCACACGAGACAATATCTTCATATGATGATAAGTATTGTGATACTAAAGCTCGACGGAGAAATGGATTTAACCCATCAAAGAAACGATCAATCTTACATCTTGGGTTACTTATATAATCTACAGCATACCTCGCTAACCTTGTAAAGTTGGCCTCATACTTTGCGAAATTCTCATCCTCCTTTTGTCTCAGACTCAGAAATTTCCTTTTTATATCTTCTCTGTAACACCCCAAGCTTCTACGTTATGCTTCTCTTTGAATAATGCGATAACGTGTGTTGTACGCAACATCGAGTTCTAACACACCACAACCAATCAAAGTAGCCGTTATGAATAGTAATACATAAATTTTGAAATTATATATATTTTATATTTCAAAATGGACTTCATTTTTGGGTTCGGAATATCGAAGTTATCCTAAGATGAATTTTTGGTATTTTTCAGAGAACTTCCAATTTTTATGAATAGTGAAAAATACTTAAAAACAACTTTTTTAATCAAAATAATTTATAGTGATAAATTATATTATTGAGTGGTTTTAAATTATAATTAGAATATATTTTTACCATTTTATCCAATGGTGTTCATTATAATTAATTTTACTTTGAAATTGGACCTAAACAATTGTCAATCTTTTGATATATATTGTTTCTTAAAAACACGCTATTTGTTGTAACAGCGGGAATTAATTATAAAATAAATAATGCAACTTATATGTTTGTAATTTTGTAAAATAGACATCATTTTTGAATTCAGAATATCAATTATAGATTAGGGTGAAATTTTGGCATTGTTCTGAAAAACTTCAATTTTTTATGAATAGTGAAACTACTAAGTGGTAGTTAAAAAACTAATTTTTTCATAAAACTTAATTTTACCGCTTCTGTGATTAGAATTTCAAAAATACGAGAGACGCGGTTAATATCAAGAAGTAAAATGTGGTTCAATGAGATGAAAATATTTTTTTGGCGAATAGTAACTTTTTACTTTTATTTACCACGTTTAAAAGTAAATAGAGTAATTAAGGGTAAAAATGATATTAATATTACCCTAACACATGTCCTAATTCTATTGGACAAGTGTATATCGACCAAAACCAACCTTAGGAATAAAATATTATCATTTAGGTCCACTTGGATTAGATTAGGACATTTATTATTATTTAATTCAAAGAAGAGTTAAAAGAGTTAAAATCATAGTTTATTTACTAAAACATTTTCAATATAGGGTTATACATAAGATAAATTATATTTTAAATATTCATTATGAAGATAATAATATTTACTACATAAGTATATTTTATTTATAATTTTTAGACATTAAATAATTTAATTTATTTATCACACAATGATGATGGAGTAATTACCATAATAGTGAACAATTAAAATAATTGATACTATAAATACCCAAATAAATATAATTTGCGACTTTTAATGAATTATAATTATTTTTTAGGATAATATGAAATATTAGGATTGATTTAATTGACTTTTTTAAAAGTAATAATTCTGTTATGAGTTTCACAAAAATCAACTATTGAATAGTGTCAAAATTGACATAAAAGAGTTTTTAAAACAAATATTATATTATTAATTGATATTAAATTCTAAAAAATATAAGGTTCGGCCAAGAGACTTATATAATGATAGTTGTATCATTAATGGACCACTTGTGGGTCGCTTGGATGTATATAGTAAGTTTATTAACTATATAATATAAAAATACAAAGTGACATGGTAAATGTCAAACTAATTAACTAAGAGTTAAAACAAAAAGATAAGGTTAATATAATGACCCAAACATGTCTAAATTATATTGGTTGAATGGTTTTCGACCTATCCCCACCTTATCCTTTGAATAATAAACTTTTGAGCCATTAGAAACCGAATATGAATTTATTATAAATTAATATTTCTAGCTTTTCCAAAGGTGCCCCTCACCCCTCTTATAAAAGGTAACTCCTACTTCTCATTTCTTCACACCTTAAAAGCCTTTTGGTTCGGCCAAACTCTACCCAAATACTATATAAACTTCCCTCACTATAACCTAGAGGCCTTAGTTTGATCAGAAAGACAACCTAAGGAGCCCTTTTGACCAAATCAAAAGGAAGAACCCGAAGAAGAGGTAATGTTTTCACCACCCTTTTTCAAATTCATTTCTTCTACCACTTCTTCTTTCTTTGTTATTAAGATTATAAAATAATAACTCCAGTATATTATATATACTGTGAGGTTATTATAAATATGGTACAACCATATTCAGTATTCTATCCACCATTTGAATAACATGTCACCATACGTGCGTACGTACGACTTACCATTTCCACGACGTGGTGTAATTATTATTCAATATATTATTATTTGGATGGGTATAATAATGATACGTAACTCATGTAAATAATAAATATAACATGATAATGATTCTGTAAATATGATATACCATCCAATTATATATCATTTTAATATCAAAAGAATGATATTGTCGCTCGTGCATACGTACGGACTACCGTCTCCACGAACGCGATGAGATTCATTCTCCATCTTATCCATTCAAGTATAATTATCATTTGATGATTTAAAAATAATGTTTAAGGACTTGATATAATTCTTGATATGAATAAGATACAACCTATCCATGACAAACATGGCTTACGTAACAAAACATATGAAAGAAAACGAGTAAGTTAACACCCGAAACGACGATAATACTAAGATATTATTAACAAAGCAATGTTAAAAGATCATATATGATATCATATTAATATACATGATTCTTGTATAATTTAATAACAATTATTTCACCATTATAAAAGAGGTTAACCTACCCTCAACCAAGGAAAAGTACAAGGTAAGGGTTTATTTCACAATCTCTTCATTATCCGAGGTTGTTTATACGTAATAATCTACTGAGATCTCTTTATCATCCACATCCATGTTTCTCCAAAATGTATTTCAAAACATTTTTAGCATTTACAAGAATATGGGTTAAAGTCATTTATACCCTTGTTTGACTTTTATAAGAGGTTTATAAAGAATCTTTCCGTCGTTTTCTAAACAAGGTGCTTTTTAACCTTTTGAAAAAATTAAGGTAAGAATGTATTTTTTAACTTATACGGTGGGTGCGGTTATTTTCCGCCATTATAAAATCGTCGAAGATTCCCTTATAAGCTTATAAGAATATTTTTAAAGAAAATGTTTTACTCCTAAATTATTTCAAAATGAATATTTTAAGAATTTTTGAAAGGTACTCTTTATCAAGATCATAATTTTAAATGTTTTAAAGATTTATCTTTCTAAATATTTTTAATTAATGTCCATGTTTTCAAAATGATTTTAAGGATTTATTTATATTGAAATGAAGGTTTTGAAATGATATTTCTTTTCAAAAGTTTCAAAGTGGTATGGGACACTTTGATTCAAAAATCTCTTTTAAATTACTTCCTTTATAAATGTGTGACTTTTCAATGATTTCGAGAAAAGAGATATTTCTCTCAAATAGTTTTGATTCCATCTATGTCAACATCCTTTGATAAATTTTAAACTTGTTTCAAGTTGATTTATTATGATACAAATCATCCATATCGTATTTAAGGTTTTGTGATATTTTTGACTATGGATGAGTTATTTTTATGCCATTAATGGTTTATGATTAAAGTTTTGACATTTTGTATATTAGTTTTAATATGAATGTTTATGTTATATTATATCCTCTTATTAAGATGAATGTGTTGGACTAGTATGTTTCGGGTTGGGGACCGGTAAAAGTAAGCCCTCCGGGTTGGTGTCCGTTTATTAGAGGCACTCCGGGTTGGTGTCCGGTTATTAGAGGCACTCCGGGTTGGTGTCCGGTTATTAGAGGCACCCCAGGATGGAGTCCGGTTATAGAGGCTCTCCAGGTTGGGTTCCGGTTATAGTTATCCCTTAGGTCTTGGCACGAGGCCTCGACATAGAAATTAAAGTTTGGAATCATGCATTCCATCATTATGAAAGTGGTTAGTGATATTGCATGTGATTATTTGATTAGTAGAATATCCATGTGAATAATTAAATGGAATTATTTCATTTTATTTCTGCCATATTATGCTGAAGTTAAATTTTAAAAAGCTTTTGTTTTAGTTATACATTGCCTTAAATGTTTCTTCTTATTTATGAAAGTTTCCTCTATATTGTTATCCTTACTGGGCATTCACTACAGGAAAACCGCCTATTAGCGGCGGTTTGTTTTTCATATAGCGGCGGTTTAAACCGCCGCTATATGGTTTGGCGGCGGTTTACAGAAACCACCGCTAAACTTGGCGTCGACAATCTATTAGCGGCGGTTTTATGCATTTCACGATGGTCAAAGAAAAGCATCATAGTACCTCATTTCACGGCAGTTTTTGGTAAATTTAGTGGCGGTTTTAAGGGCTATTTAATTAGCGGCGGCTATAATCGCCGCGAAATTCAAACGTGCCAGGCGCCTTCATAGCGGCGGTTAAAACCACCAAAAATTGCGACATGATTTCACGGCGGTTTTAACCGCCGCTAAACAGTCTTCTGAATGCATTTAGCGGCGGTTTAAACTGTCGCTAAATTTATAAGTGGTAAAACATTAGCGGCGGTTAAAACCGCCGCGAAATGCTAACCCAGAAAAAAAATGCATATCTGTTTATACTCCACCACTGCCCTGGAAAACAAACCAAACAACACATACAACATATATATAATAAGGACAAAATTTATGCACCACCTACGCAATATTCATAAACACCCTTTCATTTAATGTTGATGAAAAAGTTGATCCAATTCAATAAGAATACGTAAAGCTTACAAAATACCTAAAATTATGGATTTAGAATGAAACACAAGATAACATCAAATGAAACAAGAGATTGGGGGTCACATGGATTTATACTTACAGTTTACAGATGATCAAAATTGAAAATATTTGATTCCATAAAAGTATCCCAATGTTCCAAATGATAATTGAAATCTAGTTAAGTAACATGAATACTATTTGAATTGGTAATGTCCAGTTTAGTCTCCAAAGTTATTCTTGTATCCTGAAAACTATAATATATATGTAGTGCGATAAAAAAAGATATAATCGTCTAGGTCATAATGAAGTCTTCAATTTTAGGTGAAAATGGTGTGTTAATGTGCTGGCCATCAAATAGAATAAACCATATAACCCCATACATTTCATCTAAATAATCCTTTGTAAACCATGGATTACTCATCAAATAATTGATCCAATATTATCATATGGAAATGTGTTCAACAAAAAATTAATGTAACCCCACTATAGATTAAACGTTACTTTTCCACTCTCACAACCTTATATCTAATTAGCAATGCTCCCATCCCATCCAAACAAACCACGTCACATCACATCAAATCCTTCCCGTATACAAATGGGTTATCACATCACACCACATCCCAACAGCAATCACCTAGGCCATCACATCACATACCACCAGAAGACACATATTCTATCACTTCACAATAAATCATACTTGTAGACAAATACACTACCACCTAACATCTCTTCCCACCCACGGACACATATTCTGTCAAATGGCATCCAAACTAGAACAAGAGTCTTAAGGTATCATGAATGTGATGGACATAATCATTGTCCCCTCCTCCTACCATCAATTACCCCACAATATATCACATAGAAACACATAAATTATCACTCATAGAAATTAGGTCTAATAGATCAATTCCCACCGGAAGGCACCATGGACATGACATCGTTTCTATGAATTATCCAACACCAACATGTGTCACTAATTCTGAATGAAGTGAGAGGATGTGTGTGAACCCATGCCTAAATTTCACCACCATCATATTTATTGGTGAAAATACCTAAAACTCTAAACCTTTGAGTAGTGGTAATTTTATATAAATTATGCTTGGTGTATAAAATAATAGAAACATTCATGGTATATAGATATCCCACAATACCAAACCTATGTGTCCACATAAACTACACTTGAGATTATTAGATCACCACACTATAACACAAATCAATAATCACAACCAATTAAATCACTATTTGAATCACCCAAGACAATCACAACACTATCAACACAACATTCCACTTTCCACATACATGTTTCACCACCTTTATTTTTTATCCATTACAATTCACATAAAACTTTACATTTTCATTTGATTAATTTATAACATATCTATTTCCAATAAATATTTTTTATTTACTAACCTAGATCATTTACATTATCAACATAGTTCATCTCATGAATAACTGAGAAACTGACATATCCACTCCATGCTACAACTAATTCAACTCACAAAACTATCACCACAACACCACACATCCACCATTGTTTCCACACCACATTTCCCAACCCATATCACAAAATCAAATACTCCTTAAAACCATCATGAAACTCTATCACCACATACCAAATCAACGAATCTACTACAAAAACATTATTCTACAACCACTACACCACATCCATGACCCCATAACCATGTACCACAACCTCTTCATAGCACATTTCACTACTACCAAAATCACATACATGAAAATAAACCAAAGAATCACATACCCTTGCACTACACAACCAATCTGGTCAATAACATCACCATACAACTTCCTAAACCATATAGTGAAACACAATAAGATGAATTATCCACAACATCACAAATAACAACTTCAATGAATATTCATGGGAATTATCACATATCATTTTTACTAATCGTGGTAATCCCCACACAAAACCCTTAGTAGAGTAAGAAATTAATATGGAACAAGGGGGGACCTTGTGGTATGGTAGGAATCGAAATATACAAAACCCTAAGTAGAGTAAGAAATTAAAATTAAATGTTTTTATGAAAATATGGTTTCTAATGGGTATACCTTATATGGGGACCAGGGTTCCCAAACACAATTATCCACTTATATTAATTGAAAATATTTGATTCCGTAAAGGATTAAAGTGTATGGATCAAAATGTGCCAAAGAAGAGAGGGAAGGGATCACTACTAGTCGTTTGTCCTATAAGGATGAGGAACGAGGATTAAATGGGTTGATGTTCAGTCAGAATAAGAACCTTTAAAACATTATTGTTATAAAATACTTTATATTGATGATTGACATTATGGTTCCAGGAAATAAGGTCTCTCCAGTCAACCACATAAGAAGAAATTTGAGAAATAGAGGACATATTTAAAGAGAATAGAGAATATATTAGAAGATATGTAACCATTAAGAGAGAATCAGTTGTG
This sequence comes from Viscum album, assembly GCA_963277665.1. NCBI lineage: Eukaryota > Viridiplantae > Streptophyta > Magnoliopsida > Santalales > Viscaceae > Viscum > Viscum album. Next base: position 78,205,613 of record OY728133.1, on the reverse strand, counting down.
CTAATCAAACAAAATAAGTGCATAACATGGAAAACATTACGTGGACCACATGATCCATTATAGGTCAAGAAAATCACATAACCCATAAAACATCTTTTGATCACATCAACAATACTACTCATGGTCTGATGATGCATCATCACCCTCTCCACCTCCATCTCCTACTGCCACCTGTAAGAACATTATATTGAAAATTAAATATTTTTGCATATTTATAATTAAAATTAAAACCAATAAAAGTTTGAAAACTAAATGATTGTGATTTTTTGTGATTTACCTGCTCACCACCACTCAGTGCACTACCACTGGGGGCATATCTGCTCATCTGCTGATATAAATCAGTCAACGCTTTCTACATAGTGGATATCTGAGCCCCTTGGTCTTGAACTGTGGCTCGTAGAGAAGAAATCTCCCTCTGAGCATCTTCAGGTATGGGCTGACCATAACCAAGAGTAGATGCGGCCAGAATCCCTAATGGCCTGCTAAAGACCTCAGATGGTACGGGTCCCAAACCCATCCCGCGCACTCTACCAGGATGCTTCTTCCCAAGGACTTGAGCAACCGGGTCATCCTGGGAGACTGAGTAGGACTGCCCAGGACTGACATCCCATAGTTCTTTAATTTTTACCTATAAATCAAATATCAATACATATTAACACAGTAAAAACTGATAATAAGTTAAAAATTTGACTTCATACCCCAACTTCTTTGGTAGGCTCATTAACAAAAGAGCCATCTGATTTTCTGTGAACATCCAACCACAGTTCAGTCTGGGAGGCTTCGTGCCCTAAATTTTGTGACTACATTAAGCAAAGATAAATAAAAAATTCAATATATTAAATATATAATATTGTATTATAAATATTTAAACTATTTAAAATATTACCAATGAAATTCGGCTTCTAGAAAAGCTTTTTGAGCCCGCCGTGTGAGGGATGACTTGCTTCGCCCTGTTTGATGCATTCTGTCATGAAAGATCCTGAAATAAATAAAATGAAATTTAACAGTAATGTATCCAATGTCATGTCCTCTTCATATACATGTATTAATGTAAAATGAGTATAATATAATAATATATATTTCAATACCATCCGCTTCTCATCACGATGTCTGTCAACAAAAACTTTCCACTGCTCTTTCGGTACCCCACTGGGTAGCTTGTCATACATTTGTTCCAAGGTCAACGAAGTATTGTTGACATCACACCACAATCTCCATTTGAAATCTTTCCATTTTTTACCAATATTTTTCAAAGTCCACTTCTGTGCTATCACATCAGCAACTGTGAAGTGGAAGAACATCTGTATACAGAAATTCATTTTGAACATATTAGTAACATGACATTCAATTAAACCATAATGTAATAAAATTACCTTTATTTGAGAATCGAAAACTTCATTTTTCCAGTTTGGAGGCATATTTCTCCAATCATCATATGAAATGGGAAGGGAAATGGGCTCCGCTGCCAACTGACCTATAATCTGTCCAAGTAACCCCACAACATCATCCGTAGGGACCCCATAAGAATCAAATGGCATGACTATCTTTTAGCCATTCAAGTTCCAAACATCTGAGATTTTTAAGTGTTTCTCCACGGTTTTATTTTTGTCATCTTCAATGAGAAAAGAATTAGTATAAACAAAATGCAATAAATTTATTTAATTAAAATTTATACCTATGACTGTTACCCTCCAGTGTGTCCGGGATGAACTGGAAGGGGTCTGTCGCCACCCAACTGATGAGGCACCTGTAGGGGGATTCGACGACTCAACCTCTAATGGGAGGCTCTCTGATGGTGTGAGAGATGGTGCAGGGGGAGATGGTGTGGGGGTGTAGGCAGCTGGTGCCTCAAATGTCATGGGGAGTGACCCAGATGGATCAGCATCCATCGCAGAACTAGAAGAAATAGTATACCGCTTCCTCCTTGGCATTCCTGTCATTTAATCAAATAAAATTAAGTTCAGAATATATATTTCAAAAAAATTATGCAGAAAAAAAAATTAAAAATGATAATAGATGCCCAGTACTAACAAACCAAATATATATAACAATGATAATGAATGACTGCATAAATGAAACAAGTGGTTGCTACATGAATGAATAATTGTACATACAATCATTTTCCCCTTCAATAATGTCGGTTTCCTGCTCCATTACTTCATCCACTTCATTCATCCTTGTAAGACTAATATTTTCAATATCATGATGGAAAAATAATTCTGCTTCCTTTTGTTGGTGACATTCAACTTCAGAGGTCAAATCTTCCACTTCATCACCCATATCATACAAATATCTTTGTATTACATGAGTAACTACACTCCACCCTTCATCCAAAACATCATTCACATAATATACCATTTTTTCTTGCGATGCTAAGATATATGGATCATGCATTTCATGATCACCAACATCCATCAAGAGAGAGAAGTTCACAGAAGTAAATTGCAATGAATCTCTTTTAACACCTCTGATAATATCGACCCAGTTGCATTTGAATAAAACAACAGAAAAATGTCAGTGGTAGTTTAATTCAATAATATCATGAAGCTTTCCATAGTATCCCACTTCAGAAAATGTAAATATACCACTATTTTGTGTTTTCAAACCCACTTCTCGATCAACTGTAGGAAATCTAAAGTCATTCACATTATAAGCGTCAAACTTTCTAACTTGCTTTATAGGACCTCTAGCAAGAAACTTCAAATATTCTGAAAAGTCTGCTCGAGTATCAATATTCATGATCTGAAAAAATAAATATAATTTAATAGATTTACATATTGTATGTGTCAAACTAATATTCTTGTTTATTGCAATATTTATGAACTTACTCGTCGTGAAAACCATTCTACAAGATATTTATTCACAGATTTCATTATATCTTTCTCATTTCGTGTTTGGCCTCTCATTCATCTCTTTGTTTGTATCCTCAACTCTTCAATAAATGGATCTACAATTTCACTATTCAGCAGCACATATCTATGTGCCTGTAATAATTTCAATTCTGTCAGTGTCACATTTGATGTTCTCCCAACTGATCGGCCAATAGCAGGAAATATTTTTGATTTATGATGCATTTGAGATTGAGTTGATGTGTCGTCAACACGTCCAACTCAATTAAATCTTGTCTCAATATCATCTAAATACCTGGAACAAAAGGCAAGACATTCCTCGGCCAAATAGCCTTCAGCAATAGAGCCTTCTGGTTGAGCTTTATTTCTCACGTATGATTTTAAATGCCCAAGATATCTGTGAAATAAAATAATAATATTATGCATTTATTTAAATGTCAAAAATTGTTTACTTAACTGGAAAACATATAAATAAAATACCTCTCAATTGGATACATCCATCGATAATGAACGGGGCCTCCTAATTTAACTTCTTCAACCAAATGCACAGTTAAATGCATCATGATAGTAAAAAATAATGGAGGAAAGATCATCTCCATTGCACAAAGATTCAATACAAACCTCTCCTGGAGGTTGTCAAGCTGAAATGGATTTACAACTTTCTCACATAATTTCCTGAAAAATGTGCAAAATTGGAGTACAACAGTAGTAACTTTTTTAGGTAATAATGTACGCAATGCTAATGGTAGTAACTGCTGTAACAAAATATGTGAATCGTGACTTTTCAATCCATATAACTTACGATTCTTCAAGTCAACACACCTCGAGATGTTACTCGAATACCCATCAGATACCTTTATATTCTTTAAAATTCGAAGGAACGTATCTTTATCCCTATTTTTCATTGCGAAAATGGCCGGAGCATACTTTTCATTCTCATCTGGACAGAGATCACGTTTTATGTTCATTACTCATAAGTATTTGCGAGCATTAAGATGATCCTTCGACTTTCCATGCTCATTAAGTAATGTGAAAATCAAATTATCACAGAAATTCTTCTCAATATGCATCACATCAAGATTGTGGCGCAACAAATTAAATTCCCAATACGAAAGTTTAAAGAATATACTTTTTTTCTTCCATTGTTGCATTCTGATTTCACTTGACGATGCACTTCAGACCCATTTTCCGCTATCATTCAAATGATGAACCTTCCCAAATTCTGTTTCAACATTTTCAAGCTGTGTCAATATTTCAGAACCGGTTAACAACTTTGGAGGTGGTCTATGATCAATGAAACCATTAAATTTTGATTTGTTCAGCCGAAATCTATGAGATGCATCGAGAAATCTTCGATGGCATAAGAAGCACCATTTTCTACTATGAGGTATCCATTTGGGCTCAAAATCAAAGTTACAAACGGGACAAGACAAAACCGTATAAGTGTTCCAACCAAATAAATTCCCAAGCCCAGGGAAGTCACTAATGGTCCATAGTAAAGCAGCATGCATTTTGAACATTGTTTTAGAACAAACATCAAATGTCTCAACACCGTTACTCCATAACTCCTGCAATTATTCAATCAAAGGCTGCAAGTATACATCAATATCATTTCCAGGCATTTATTTTCCAGGAATAATCATTGAAATGATAAAATATGATTGTTGCATACACATCCACTGAGGAAGATTATAAGGGATCAAAACAACTGGCCAAATGCTATAACTTGTACTCAAGGTCCCAAATGGGTTGAATCCATCGGCAGCCAATCCCAATCGAACATTCCTAGGATCAGCTGAGAAATCTGGATGTAATGAATCAAATGTCTTCCATGATTGGGAATCTCGTGGATGTCTCATTAACCCATCATTTTTATTATCTACAGAATGTCACTTCATGTGTTCGGCGGTTTTTGATGACATGAATAATCTTTGCAATCGCGGCTTCAAAGGAAAGTAACGCAAAACCTTTGCAGGTGTGTTCATTTTCTTCTTATTCATGAAATTATTTTCAGTCAGACTTCTAACATCACCCTTTGACTGCCATCTAGAAGAAGAACATTTCTTGCAATTCTGTCTACTTGAATCCTCTCCCCAATAAAGCATACAATCATTGGGACACGCATGTATTTTTATATAATTCAGACCAAGCTTGTTAACAACTTTTTTCATATCATAAAAAGATTCTGGGATTTTTGCTTCAGGAAATGCATCACGAATCAATTCCAATATCATGGACATTTCCTTATTTTTAATTCCACATAGACATTTGATATGGTACAACTTCAGTAGAAATGAAAGCTTTGAATATTTCAAACACCCACTATAAAACTCTTGATTTCCATCGTCAACTAAATCATGAAACGCATTTTTATCAGTGAAGTTTTTCCATTACATTTGGCTCTACAGAATCAAGAGGAGGATCCAATGATATGTTCCAATCTTGATCTACTTGTGTTATAGTCTCAAAAACATCACTTGTCACGTTGTAATTTGTAGCACCCTCTTCTGGTTGTTCTGATATGTTTTGATGCTGATAGTGGTGTCTTGCAGTGCCGAATGCATCATTTATGAGGTTTTACATTTCATTTTCCATTGTTGCGGAACTTGGGACCTCATTCTGTGGATTAACATCAGTGCTCAATCTTTCTGTATTGTTCGATTCTCCATGCCAATTCCAACACAAATATTGACCAGGGAATTGCTTCAGTATTAAATGTTCATAAACTTCATCTCTCTTCAGCCATGTTCTAAATTTACATTTTGGACATGGAAATCTTATTCTCCCTTCAATGGATCGATTAGAAATCTAAAAATCTAAAAACTCATTCAAACCCTTAACATACTGAGGTGTGTTCCTTGGTAATGTGATCCAGCTTTTATCCATGTATATCACAATGTGCCTACACAAAATATACGATAGTGTAAGATTGCAGAATCATAATATAATAACGATGACAAATTGATCATAAAGTATGAATAATATAATAAAGATGATTCATTGATCAAATTTACCACTTACTTAGCATGCCCAGAAAAACCAAACAAGTCTGGTCCTTAGGAGACAGCGTGAACACCTCATTGAGGAGCAGTAAGAATATTGGGATACACAATTATCATAACACTGTCAATCACACATTTATGTTGCCTCAAACAATTTCTATCCCCACTACATTAATGAGATACATTGGTCCACTCAGATTACTTCCACACCCTCACAAAAAATACTACAGCTTTCTTGAACATCTCATGTACTCACACGCTTGGTCATCTCAATTAAATGTTTTATTTTATTTTCCATATCTAGAAATGGGATACCAGTCGGTATTTATAACATCCATCCAAAATCACTAGTATATAATACCAATTCATGGGTTCACATTTCTAGAGTTTCCCCTCATTGGATTATGTTTAATAATAATTACCTTCACTTATCAATATTATAGATCAATAAAAATAATATGGAATATTTTTTTACCATATTTAGTTTCATAATTTGAACAATGTTGTTGATACTTGTTTATAATCCAATGAATATTCTTCTCACTAGATCCAACACAGTGATAACACATTATGATAATTCCCCCACTTAATTTCAATGTTTTTTCATCTATTAACCATTTATTTAGTAAGATACCTAAAACAGTGAAGTCAAATATTTGTTGTACTTTCATCTTTAACCAGCTTTTTCTATATAATTCAAAAGTCTTTCACACTGTATAACTAGGTTACACATCATGTAACTATTACTAGATACAAGTCATGATTCAAAAGTCTTTCACATACAACATTCTAGTCTACGTTAACATAAATATGGGTTAGTTATCATGCATAAGAGTATAATTCAAGTTCCCTATCTCACAAGGTATAAACATTCCTAACAATACATCACACTTACCTTGGAGCCTCAGTCTAGGTAGTTCCATAAAATTCAACCATTAGGGGTATAGAGAATCAGTTCGACTCCATAACCCATGCATTCTTGGGTGGGGTTAGAGCATCAGTCCAAACCAACCTATGGAAGGAGCCTCAGTCCTTTATCCCACCACCAAGCCATGTGCACATGCTTATTTATCCATTTCCACACACACACACACACCATATCGCAACCATACTCAAAATAATACACATAAGAATATCAATCCATAATAATCAAGGAAGATTCTCATTCAATTTTGGTGGATTATGCAATAAATAGTGTGATCACTTGTCATAGGCTCCTAAATTTACCGAATTGAGAGGAAATTGATTTTCCAGATTAAAGGGAATTATTTTCTTAATGAATTTTGGATTTCCCTAATTTTCTAGTGGATATAGGACAAGATTATATCATATATCTCCATATTGTAGAAACTAATTAGTATGGAGCTCATTAATGGGAATCTTCTATTCGGAAAGATGCTGAAACATAGAAGTCATACCAGGATCAACTATATTCTACATTGAACTAGATGGGTCATAGGGATTAGCAGTCCTGGTCGGTCCTTTACCCAAGTTGGGGTCTTGGTGTAAGGGTAATTACTTATAGGAATCTGAAAGGCCATGCGTCTTTCTTTGATGGTGGGTGTCAACACTTGGGGTGTCCAGTAGATGTTGTGATACCGCAAAGGGTGGGTCCTATTACTCAGAATTTAATTTAGTTTATCACTCCCTAATTGTAACAATCTCATCTATATTCAAGGTGACTATGCACAGAGGCACATTATTGACGTCATTGGGCAGATTTGGCTATCATAGGATGGGATTGAAGTGGAGAGAAACATAATTCCCTACGATGCAAATCTGTACTGGTGGGGACACTTCCTTAATAATTATATGTATTAGAAAAATGTTCTGAAGACATCATTGTAGATGGTACTGGTGGTATCTTGTTGATGTGGGTGGATACGACACGAGAAGCCCTACTAAATAAACCATGTAACGTTAATGGAAAATGTCATCCCAATGCTCTTGGATATTATATAATTCAAAATAAGGTTCAAGAGGCAGAAATGTGTCTCCCAAATGGTTTGAAAAAAAACCCTATCATGATTGAGTGACCCCGGAATTATGATATTGGATGTAGTGATCATCCTTAATATATCATAAAACTGATCAGTCTTTATAGTTTCATATCATATTCTCTACTCAGAAGTGCAGTTTAACTCTTCATTTCCACATTCTTATACTTTGGGTGGCTCAGGAACTTGAAAAAATGGTTCTGTATACCATTGTGGTAGTGGAATATCTGGTGGGGATAATGTTGCATGAGATGATAGTTCACAACCTACTAGATTGTATCTCAAAGATGGTACATACTACTTCACCATTTTTTTTATAGGACAGAGTATATTCCACATATTCATGTGAAAGGGAAGAGGCTGTCAGTTGAGAATCTTGTGAGTGATATCCACCAATCATACCCAAAACAATAATTTCAATCAATCCATATATCATTTGTTTGAATATGATTTTACATCCAAAAATAATCCTAGTAGTCTTGGATATATAAATATTTCAATTATAATTTTGTTCTATGGGATTATACGGCTTTATAAAGACCCTTGATATATAATATTCCTTCAACAGTATGTAATGAAATTTTCCTTGACCATTTCAAATAAGGAATATTATTTTCATTTAAGTCCAAAAATAATTTAGATAGAATATTTTGAATAAAATGTTGTTCACTATTTGGATCATAGTTCGTCAATGAAGATTAATGGAAACTATAGTTAACACATTGAGATTCAAGCTAATATTTCCCTCATATGAATGTTATAGAGTTTCTTATTTTGGTATTATTAATAAAATTTCACCAGTTATTTAATTGAAATTATTAATTCGAAAATATTCATAAATAAGAGGTATACTGAGATATGTGAGTGGATAATATATTATCTTTAAATTAGTTATTCCTTCAATAGGAGTAACATGACTTTGAGAAACATTCATGGAATCTATAATGTTGATTTAAAATTCATTATCCCTTTTCTTGTATCTGAAATATAATTATAATCTAATTTTTTGAAATATTCAATATATATTTTATATTATATGAAAATATGAACATATCACCATTGAATAAGAGATGTGATACTCAAGGATATTCAAAAATTCCTTTAAACCATTACATTCTACCTCCCTTATATATGAAATTTGGAATCCTATAAATTTCAGTCGTATAAATAATTAAAAAGGAATATGATAATAGGTATACCTATATAATTTTCCTATAAAATCCAATTGGGAACCATTCTAAAGACTAGGGAAGAAATTGTTAGCAAACAGTTTCAGTTGAATCTCAAAATGTTAAAAAACACCAATTTACATTCCAGTAACTTATTAAAAATGCTAAATATGGTTCTAAAAATCCCAAATCTGGTGAGAAACAAATGAAACATTTAACTAAAAAACCAGCATGTACAACTATAATTGGATAATACCATTTTCATAAAACAAGGCCAAAACCACCGATTTTTCTAACCCAATGAATTAACCAAATGGTGCACAATAATAATTAACACCTAGAAAAAAGTATAACAACAAGAAATAGATGAAAGTAATATTATAAATCCAAGAACAATAGGACTGACATTATGTGTGCGATATTTCACAAAACAAAGTCAAATATCATAAAACAAGATTAGACCAACGTTTGCGAATGAAATTAATTATATAAAAAGATTGAAATTAGATTATATAAATAAAAGATGGTGATAAAAACACATATTTAATGATTTTCAAATTAAAAATGTCAATTTCATGGGAATCCTACCATAAATCTAGGGCGTGATAAAAAAGAAAACCCGTAGATCACACCGTAAGGGTTATAATTCCCCTATCCTACCAAAAATTATCATTAATAATAAAAAAACTAACTAATTGAAGGAAAAAAAGAAGAATGAAAATGGGTTTACTGGGGAGAGTTGTGCTGCTTGATCGAGTAGGAGGTCGCGGGTCGCCGGAGGTCGCGGGTCGCCGTAGGTCGCGGGTCGCCGGAGGCTGAGGGTCACCGAAGGTGTGCGGGTCACCGGGGGGGTTATAGGAAGAAGGGCATGAGGTTTTGGGGAACAATCGGGGTGGGGGAAGAAGGGTCGGGATTGTGAAATGATTTTCGGTTTTGGAGGCGGTTTATTAAAAACCGCCGTGAAACCTTTCGGTGAAAACGTTTAGCGGCGGTTTTGTGAACCACCGCCACAAAACCGCCGCTAAACACGGTTTTTGTTGTAGTGATTTGAGCTCACCCATTTTCTATGTTTTATTTTCCCCAAGATGTGAAGAAGTAATTTATGAATGACCTGAAGGGATAGTGTGAGGGGACAAGAGTGTGGACTATGGAGACTATGTTGTTGTAGTTTTCATTTTATGATGTAATGTAAACCTTATGAATATATCTAGTGTTTCTAAGGCTACTAAACCAATCGGTCTTTCAAGATTTGATCTTTCTTGTGATCGTGCCAATGTCATGTAATAATGCACCGACTCTGGGTAACTGGGGTCGGGGCGTTACAATTGGCATCAGAGGAAGTTTAGTACAAACCTTGGAAGCTAGATTTCGATAAACTCTGATTAGAGAACATAGATTTATGATGGACTTTGAGGTTTAGTATAGAAGAACTTCCTAGAATTTTGGTATTGTAGAGATTTTGTGAGTTTTCCGAGAAATACATCCCTGTCTGGATACGAGCAGGTAGAGGTGGCTCTGGCATAGATGTACCTAGGGGTAAAACCCAAAAACACTTCTTTGAGATGGACTCGAACGGGAACTGGTGCACGACAACGGGCCTTGCTGCACTCTTGGTTACGACACTCCCGAGGGATATGCTTAGGATAATTCTCATTTTCTTTACAAACCATTATGAAGGGTTTATGAGTATATACTTCCTCAAAGGAGACATTTTTATGATTATGGATTATATCCATAAACTATTTAATTTATGTTATGTGTTTTACAAGTTTGGGATTAAGTATTGTTATTCATAAACTAATCTAGTGTATGTCATTGTTTAGAAATGGCGCCCAGTAGAAGGAATGAGAATTCCAGCAATGCACATGATCCAAAGAGAAAGAAGGATCATATCATTCATGTTCTTAAGCCAGAATTTATAAGAGAAATAGTCTCTCGTGTATTATCATCATATGAATAAATAATATCATGTGTTGATAAGATAAGTAAAGAGTTTACTAAGTCCTATGGATTTGAAGGGAAGCAAGAGAAGAAAAGGATGGAAGATAGAAAGATGGATAAAGGGAAGAGGGAAAAGAAGAATTTTCCCATATGTGATAACTGTGGGAAGAAACACCCTGGAACTTTCCTGAAAGGAATGTGAGTTTGTTATAAGTGTGGAGGAAAAGGGCACAAAGTTCGTGACTGAAAGGGTAAGAAAATGGTTTCAAATGTACAATGTTTCATTTGCAAGGAGTTTGGACACTACGCGAACCTATGTCCCAGTCATCAGACTATGCCGCAAATGATGCTATTGGATAATAATCAAGTTATGATACAACCACAGATAATGAAGAATGATTAGAGTTCTTATGTTGATTATTTCATTTGAGTGTTGTATCAACAATGTACTTGTTATAATAATTATGGAGTATATAAGGATTATACTGCAGTACTATTTCATTAAGGACTTGAGATTGTGTGGAACAAAGAAAAGTGACTCAATAACAGGATAAATTTTTGGAAAATATATGGTTGAGAGAATGATAAACCATAATATAGTTCTGATACTGAGGTAGTGATTTTGGAATAATACATGATTGATTTGGATAAATTATATTGGATATTCTTGACTACCTTGAAACTGATTAATGATTTGTATATTCCATCATTGTTGGGGTTTCAAACATTTTTGTATTGAAGGAGTATATCTAGTTTTCTTTAAGGAATGAGGGATCATGAATATAATCAATAAGGTTTTATGGTAATTCAGGATGTTGCAGTGTTTTAAAAGAATACATGATGAAGGTGTTCACATGTTATTATGCAGAAAAAATGATCTTTATTGTGTTTACCTTCCTAATAAATTTTGGACTGAAGTATTTTGGATAGTTCTAATTTGGATTATTTTGGAATGCCATAAAAGGACAACCCGGAGGTCGGGCGGCAACCCGTCGCGTCTGGCAAGGCTGCGAGACTTGAACCCACAACCGAAGGGAGACAAGGGTGTATCACCTACCACTGACCCACGTGATGTCCTGGATGAAATAATGTCATTTTTTTAATGGTTCTGCTATATGAATTATAAATTAATTTTTAATGCTATACGAATAGGATAAATAGAATATTATTTTTAAGTTCTGTTATCTTTTAGAGTGAAAGATGAGTCTATGGTAGAAATTAGTTAAAGGATGGAACTATACTTGTAAAGAATATATTTTTCTTTTTCTCTTATTCTATGAAGAAATTAATTCTTATAATTTATTTAAGGAATCCTAAAACCAAAAATGTGTTATCCTAATACCCTATGTTTTGTTGAACCAATGGTATTTCAAATCATCATAGATTGATGAATTTAAGGACCTCAATTTTACACTTGTTTGTGATTGATGACCTCAATCACTACCTATAAATATTTACGTTTTTCCTCCAATTATATGTCTCTAATTGCCACCATTGTTCTCCTAATTGAGATCATAATTTGGTGGTGACCCTTTCATTTCTCTTTTCCTCATATTAAGACTAAATTTTAGTGACCCAATTTCCGATGTGGGTTTTCCCACAAAGATATTTTCTATTTTTAACCTTTTATTTTCAAAGAACAATTTCAAATTGCGAGGATGCAATTTATTGAAGGAGGGGATAATGTAACACCCCAAGATTCTACGCTAAGCTTCTCTTTGAATAATGCGATAGCGTGTGTTGTACGCAACATCAAGTTCTAACACACCACAACCAATCAAACTAGCCGTTATGAATAGTAATACCTACTTTTTGAAATTATATATATTTTATATTTCAAAATGGACTTCATTTTTGGTTTCGGAATATCGAAATTATCCTAATATGAATTTTTGGTATTTTTCTGAGAACTTCCAATTTTTATGAATAGTGAAAAATACTTAAAAACAAATTTTTAATCAAAATAATTTATAGTGATAAATTATATTATTGAGTGGGTTTAAAGTATAATTAGAATATATTTCTACCATTTTATCCAATGGTGTTCATTAGAATTAATTTCACTTTGAAATTGGACCTAAACAATTGTCAATCTTTTGATATATATTGTTTCTTAAAAACACGCTATTTGTTGTGACAACGAGAATTAATTATAAAATTAATTAATGCAACTTATATGTTTGGAATTTTGTAAAATAGACATAATTTTTGAATTCAGAATATCAATTATAGATTAGGGTGAAATTTTGGCATTGTTCTGAAAAACTTCAATTTTTTATGAATAGTAAAACTACTAAGTGGTAGTTAAAAAACTGAATTTTTCATAAAACATAATTTTACCACTTCTGTGATTAGAATTTCGAAAATACGAGAGACACGGTTAATATCAAGAAGTAAAATGTGGTTCAATGAGATGAAAATATTTTTTTGGTGAATAGTAACTTTTTACTTTTATTTACCACGGTTAAAAGTAAATAGGGTAATTAAGGGTAAAAATGATATTAATATTACCCTAACACATGTCCTAATTCTATTGGACAAGTGTATCTCGACCAAAAAACAACCTTAGGAATAAAATATTATCATTTAGGTCCACTTGGATTAGATTAGGAAATTTATTATTATTTAATTCAAAGAAGAGTTAAAAGAGTTAAAATCAAAGTTTATTTACTAAAAAATTTTTAATATAGGGTTATACATAAGATAAATTCTATTGTAAATATTCATTAGAAAGATAATACGATTTCATACATAATGATATTTTATTTGTAATTTTTAGACATTAAATAATTTAATTTATTTATGACACAATGAAGATGCAGTAATTACCATAATAGTGAACAATTAAAATAATTGATATTATAAATACCCAAATAAATATAATTTGAGACTTTTAATGAATTAAAATAATTTTTTAGGATAATATTACATATTAGGATTGATTTAATTGACTTTGTTAAAAGTAATAATTCTGTTATGAGTTTCACAAAAATCAACTATTGAATAGTGTCAAAATTGACATAAAAGAGTTTTTAAAACAAATATTATATTATTAATTGATATTAAATTCTAAAAAATATAATATTCGTCCAAGATACTTATATCATGATAGGTGTATCATTAATGGACCACTTGGGGGTCTCTTGGATATATATAGTAAGTTTATTAACTATATAATATAAAAATACAAAGAGACATGGTAAATGTCAAACTAATTAATTAAGAGTTAAAACAAAAAGATAAGGTTAATATAATGACCCAAACCTGTCTAAATTATATTGGTTGAATGGTTTTCGACCTATCCCCACCTTATCCTTTGAATAATAAACTTTTGAGCCATTAGAAACCGAATATGAATTTATTATAAATTAATATTTCTAGCTTTTCCAAAGGTGCCCCTCACCCCTCTTATAAAAGGTAACTCCTACTTCTCATTTCTTCACACCTTAAAAGCCTTTTGGTTCGGCCAAACTCTACCCAAATACTATATAAACTTCCCTCACTATAACCTAGAGGCCTTAGTTTGATCAGAAAGACAACCTAAGGAGCCCTTTTGACCAAATCAAAAGGAAGAACCCGAAGAAGAGGTAATGTTTTCACCACCCTTTTTCAAATTCATTTCTTCTACCACTTCTTCTTTCTTTGTTATTAAGATTATAAAATAATAACTCCAGTATATTATATATACTGTGAGGTTATTATAAATATGGTACAACCATATTCAGTATTCTATCCACCATTTGAATAACATGTCACCATACGTGCGTACGTACGACTTACCATTTCCACGACGTGGTGTAATTATTATTCAATATATTATTATTTGGATGGGTATAATAATGATACGTAACTCATGTAAATAATAAATATAACATGATAATGATTCTGTAAATATGATATACCATCCAATTATATATCATTTTAATATCAAAAGAATGATATTGTCGCTCGTGCATACGTACGGACTACCGTCTCCACGAACGCGATGAGATTCATTCTCCATCTTATCCATTCAAGTATAATTATCATTTGATGCTTTAAAAATAATGTTTAAGGACTTGATATAATTCTTGATATGAATAAGATACAACCTATTCATGACAAACATGGCTTACGTAACAAAACATATGAAAGAAAACGAGTAAGTTAACACCCGAAACGACGATAATACTAAGATATTATTAACAAAGCAATGTTAAAAGATCATATATGATATCATATTAATATATATGATTCTTGTATAATTTAATAACAATTATTTCACCATTATACAGGAATTTAACCTACCCTCAACCAAGGAAAATTACAAGGTAAGGGTTTATTTCACAATCTCTTCATTATCCGAGGTTGTTTATATGTAATAATCTACTGAGATCTCTTTATCATCCACATCCATGTTTCTCCAAAATGTATTTCAAAACATTTTTACCATTTACAAGAATATGGGTTAAAGTCATTTATACCCTTGTTTTACTTTTATAAGAGGTTTATAAAGGAATCTTTCTGTCGTTTTCTAAATAAGGTTCTTTTTAACCTTTTGACAAAATTAAGGTAAGAATGTTTTTTTAACTTATACGGTGGGTGCGGTTATTTTCCGCCCTTATAAAATCGTCGAAACTTCCATTATAAGCTTATAAGAATATTTTCAAAGAAAATTTTTTACTCTTAAATGATTTCAAAATGAATATTTTAAGAATTTTTGAAAGGTACTCTTTATCAAGATCATAATTTTAAATGTTTTAAAGATTTATCTTTCTAAATATTTTTAATTAATGTCCATGTTTTCAAAATGATTTTAAGGATTTATTTATATGGACATGAAGGTTTTGAAATGATATTTCTTTTCAAAAGTTTCAAAGTGGTTGGGACACTTTGATTCAAAAATCTCTTTTAAATTACTTCATTTATAAATGTGTGACTTTTCAATGATTTCGAGAAAAGAGATATTTCTCTCAAATAGTTTTGATTTCATCTATGCCAACATCCTTTGATAAATTTTAAACTTGTTTCAAGTTGATTTATTATGATACAAATCATCCATATCGTATTTAAGGTTTTGTGATATTTTTGACTATGGATGAGTTATTTTTATGCCATTAATGGTTTATGATTAAAGTTTTGACATTTTGTATGTTCATTTTAATATGAATGTTTATGTTATATTTCATCCTCTTCTTAAGATGAATGTGTTGGACTAGTATGTTCCGGGTAGGGGACCGGTAAAAGTAAGCCCTCTGGGTTGGTGTCCAGTTATTAGAGGCACTCCGGGTTGGTGTCCGGTTATTAGAGGCACTCCGGGTTTGTGTTCGGTTTTTAGATGCACTCCGGGTTGGTGTCCGGTTATTAGAGGCACTCCGGGATGGAGTCCGGTTACAGAGGCTCTCCGGGTTGGGTTCCGGTTACAGTTATCCCTTAGGTCTTGGCACGAGGTCTCGACACAAAAATTAAAGTTCGGCATCATGCATTCCATCATTATGAAAGTGGTTAGTGATATTTCATGTGATTATTCGATTAGTAGAATATCCATGTGAATAAGTAAATGGAATTATTTAATTTTATTTCTGCCATATTATGCTGAAGTTAAATTTTAAAATGCATTTGTTTTAGTTATACATTGCCTTAAATGTTTATACTTATTTATGAAAGTTTCCGCTATATTGTTATCCTTACTGGGCATTTGAGCTCACCCCTTTTCTATGTTTTATTTTTCCCAGGATGTGAAGAAGTAATTTATGAATGACCTGAAGGGATAGTGTGAGGGGATAAGAGTGTGGACTATGGAGAATATGTTGTTGTAGTTTTCATTTTATGATGTAATTTAAACCTTATGAATATATCGAGTGTTTCCAAGGCTACTAAACCAATCGGTCTTTCGAGATTTGATCTTTCTTGTGATCGTGCCAATGTCATGTAATAATGCACCGACTCTGGGTAACTGGGGTCGGGGCGTTACATGGTCGGTGGTCACGGGGAAATTATTTTTCTAAGAAAAGATCTTTAAACTCTCTCCATTCAATACTTGATAATTCTTCATCTTTCTTTGTATTTTGAATCAATGACCACCATTGGTCAGCATCTCCAGTGTGGCGGTAAAATTCCATGATAACCTTTTCCTTTTCACTACTCCCCAAGGCATGGAATATTTTTTCTAAGGAATTTATCCATTGCTCAAATACTACGGGATTTGTAATTACATTGAATGTTGGTGGTTGTTTCCTCATGAAGCGGTCTAACATTGATCCTCCAAGTTGCGGATCAGGGTGCTCTATACGAGTAAGGTTATTATTCATAGCCTGAGTGAGTTTTCCCAGTATGGTAATAAGTTGATCAGCACCAGTTGTATCTCCAGATCCACAATAATTATCTTGAGTAGGAGGGAAATCCTTACACGGAGTGTGTGCATTGATAGGGTTTCCATTCCTCCCACTAGGCGCCATTTCTAAACAATGGCATAAACTAGATTAGTTTATGAATTAAAATACATAATTCCATACTTGTAAAACACTTAACATAAATTGAACTATTTATCGATATAATCTATAATCATAAAAGAAATGTTTTCTTTGAGGAAGTATATACTCATAAACCCTTCATAATGGTTTGTAAAGAAAATGAGAATTATCCTAAGCATATCCCCCAGGAGTGTCGTAACCAAGAGTGCAGCAAGGCTAGTTGTCGTGCACCAGTTCTCGTTCGAGTCGAGCTCAAAGCGGTGTTTTTGGGTTTTACCCCTAGGTACATCTGTGCCAGATCCGCCTCTACCTGCTCGTATCCAGACAGGAATGTATTGCTCGGAAAACTCACAAAATCTCTATAATACCAAAATTCTAGGAAGTTCTTCTATACTAATCCTCAAAGTCTATCTTTGGGCTATGTGCTCTAATCAGAGTTTATCTAAATCTAGATTCCAAAGGTTAGTACTAACCTCCCTCTGATACCAACTGTAATTCCCTGACCCCAGCTACCCAGAGTCGGTGCATTATTACGTAACATTGGCATGATCTCAAAAGATCAAGTCTCGAAAGACCTATTAGTTTAGTAGCCTTGGAAACAATAGATACATTCATAAATGTTACATTACATCATAAAGTGAAAAATCACAATAACATAGTCTCCATAGTCCACTCTTCTATCCCCTTTAGACTATCCCTGTAGGTCAGTCATAAAATATTTCTTCACATCCTGGGAAAAATAAAACATTGAATGGGGTGAGCTCAGATGCTCAGTAAGGATAACAATATAACGGAAGCTTTAATAAATAAACATAAACATTTAAGGCAATGTATGACTAAAACAAAAGCCTTTTAAACTTGAACTTCAACATAATATGGCCAAATTAAAATGAGATAATTCCATTTACTTATTCACATGGATATTCTTCCGGTCGAATAATCACATGTAATATCAATAACCACTTTCATAATGATGGAATGCATAATGCCAGACTATCACAACCACGTAGCCAAGGCCTCGTGCCAAGACCACAAATAAGATTTTGTCAAGGCCTTGTGCCAAGACACTAGTTTGTCTCATGAGACCTGTCGATGGTATTTAAGTGTTTATGTTCATAGGAAATATTAAATATAAAATATGAAGTGGTGATAGTATTTAATTGAAAATGTTCTAAATAAATACAGTTGAGATTATGAATAATGTGAGCATAAAATTATCAATTAAAGGGAATGAGAGATCATGATTATTTTTATATGAATTATAAAATATAATTCAAAAGATAATTATTCAAGTAAGTATAATGGATTTATAGCATATCAAAATTATGCAGGTATGAAAATCGTTATGATATGAATAATGAAATGTGTAAATTAAAAGAGAGAAAACGTAGTTTGATAAAGGAGTTCAATAATAGCTCTATGTGATCCCATTTGTATCCTCCCCTTGGGTTGAAAGGTTTTTCATATTACTCCCATGATTTTAATGGAGATCAAGAAACCATATCATCCCAGGATTTCTTATGGTTGTATAAAGATACCCATCCTCACTTACTTCAATGGTACTAAGCACTCATCTCTCTTTCTTTTCATCGACTATAGAAAGAAACTTATTGTATATGGTAGGTGAGTAGAAGAGAAATATTTCCCTGATGAAAATACATTATAATGTTTCTCCCTTATATTTCAGATGCATAGATACAAATTGAGTAGAAGTATAGAAAGTTAATGGAGGATACATCTTTTGAGAATAGAGAATTGAAATTAGATAAAGGAAAGATCTTGAAATTTGAGATAATTTTTGAGATATCTTTCATCACTTTGATTTGATCATTTAATCCACCATTGTTGTTTGATATATGATATCAAATCCTATAAAATGTATTTATTTATAGGCTTCAATAGAGCTAGTAATATTCTATAACCCATGGGAGTCATAAATTATTATCAACAATAATTTAAGATCTAGGGAGTCCACCAATAAATGAAACTTTGGCATGGTAGACAAATGACATCGGATAGTTACCTAATTCCATCTTCTAGATTTTGGGACTTTTAGAGATATTTTGGTTCTATCTACTTACAAATTCTATAAGGTGAACCTAAAATGGATTTCCAGTGGTCTTCTCCTATATAATCAAGATTTTTACACTTGCACAGGTTGGACGATGCCCTGTACTGGGTAGCTGGTGTATTCTAAAGCATCCCATCTTCAAATAAGTCCTTATAGCTTCCTTAAATGACTTCAAGAGATTCCTTCCATGATGTGAAAAATTCCATTAAGACTCCAAAAATAATTTAATATTATTCTAATAGATTTAAATGAGTTATCATCATGATCCTCATGATTGGAAATATTCCTCCATTTATAACATCAAGATCAACACATAGAACCTTATAAAGGCAACAATAATAAACTCAAATGAAATATTTAGATATATAATTATGTGTTTTTGGTCATTAAAACACCATTATAGACAGAGATAAGTACAATACATAGGAATTGAAGAAGATTTTATAGATCATTAGAGGAGGCCTTTGAAGTTTAAAGTTGGAGAAAATATTTTCCCGAAGGTTTCCCCTCAGCACGGTCAGTGGAGGTTTGGTCATGGGTGCGGGATCTCATTCCAGTTTGTTGAACCCTTATTAGTGTTGGTGCACATTGATGAGGAATATTATTGTTTGTCACTAACTATACAACTGGACATAGTTTATGATGTATTCTACATGTCTTAACTTCACCGATGTCTTCATGATGATTCCCACATCATCAACCAGAGGGAGTTAGATATGAAAGGTGATAAGATGTTCATAGAATGACCTAAGATTCAAGACCATTAAAGAGAGGTGATATAAGGGGAATCTATTCACTTAGTCTGAGTTATATAGAGGCATGGTGGATTATAGGAGAGTACATGAGAGTAGAAGCCACAGATGTACACCCAGAACCTAGAGTTGTTTGTTCCCTAATGTTTTTGCTATGTTATGGTATAATTTTATGATAGTTTTTAAATAATTATTGTTATTTTTTGAGTCACGTTGTTATGTTTTGAAGTTTTATTTCATACTTATTTGAAAGGTATCTCCTGAAAGATTGTTTGGTGGTTTCTAACATTCAGTGCCTCCATTCCTTTTTTATGGTTGATTTTGATTCTCAAGGACAAGAATAATTTGAGAGGTATCTAATGTAATGGATTAAAAACTTCTCACCTATTAATTTTTGATTTTTGGGTTTTGGGATCCTTGGTATGGTATTTAGGGAAGGGATAAGAGTAGCTGGAATTAAATCAACAGCTACAGGTGGTGATTCATGCCATAAATTATCTATTTATGGCATGTGATGTCTCACAGGGTGGATTCACAATTTTATCTAGAGTTTCAACTCAGTTTGATACATGAAGTAAAATTATATTCACATTATTAAGGTCAATTGTTAAATTCTTGGGGTTTGAACTTCAAATAATTCATGGAGTACAATCTCACATGGGTTTTTTGGATCAAGCACCTTCTTTCTTAGCAGATGTAAACTACATGAAGTTCACAGTGTTAACCAACCATTAAAACTTTAAATGGGGTGATTTAAAAAATATTTATAAATTTTTACCTCCCTCTTATATCCCTCATTAACCCTCTGATTCTCTTATACTTCATGTGATTCACCAGTGATTTGGGCTGCTTTAACCAATATATATATTCCATATATACTCATATATATATATATGTGATATATATAGGCTATTTTTATGCCTGGGTTTTATAAATTTAGTTTTCTTTTTTTATGAGTTGATATAATTTTATATTTCCATGTAAGGTATCATTTATTATACTGTTTTATGAGATGAAGTGTTTGGCAGGTGAAGTATTTATATGATTATTGCATATATTGGATGAAGCATTTATTCATGCATTATAACACATGAATAAATACAAGTTGTTGAGAAGAGTATTCTAAAACCTATATAAACTATTGTCATGGAATTGAAATGGTTGTGCTTCCATGTTTTCTGGGCTGAAACTTCCCGAGAATCGAAGCTCTCTTCTTCATGCTTCATTTCATAAAAGATGCTAACACATCTTGAATGGAAGATTAATCTCATCTGAACATCAAATGATTAAGCGCAGCTCATGGATACACCATGGAGATGGGATGTATTTAGGTTTACTTTATGTGACCTTCATCAAACGAATATAAAGATGAAGATGTAGCGTAAGATCTTTGGAGAATGGTATGCATGTTTGCAATATTTTGTATTTTAGTATTTTGTGTAGTTTCATTTTTCTAGGAATGGGAGATCCTTATAATAGGGTTTAAATAACTTTTTAATTATCAAATAAGTGTTATTATATTAATTTTAAACCCTTTAGTCCTATCAAATCTATCCATGCATAATATTTATGAAATCCTTATAAAAAATTAATAAACAAGTGAAACAAATAATGTTTTTTCAGGTTTTTCAAAAATCTAGAAATATAATTTACCCTTACATAGAAAGATTATTTAAAGGTAACTGAAGCATTACCATTATGTAGGTGTATTTTTAAAGGTAACCAATGTGTTACCTCTATGAGGGAGATCACATAAAGGTATTATATTAATTACCTCTATATGATAAGTCACTTAAAGGAATCTGAAAAGTTCCTAAAGTATTATAAAGGATGTTGTGTAAAGGTTATGAAATGGTTTTAAAGCTTGAGTAAGGGTTACTGCAAGCTACTGTGATGTAATGATGGGTTTTTATTTACGTAAAGGTAGTGATATATTTTTAAGGTTTGTGTAAAGTTCGTCACATTGTTACCTTTATGTGGAGTGGATTTCATTTATGTAAATGAGTTCATATAAGGGTAATCTAAGTTTTACCTTTATTTTAAGGGATCACATAAAGTTAAGAGCTCAGTACCCTTACAATATATGCACAATGTATGGGTTAATACTATTTACCCTTACTTATATTGTCTAAGGGTGGAGGGATTATACCCTAATGCAGAATATAGATTATACATAAGGGTAAAAAGAAAAGTTTTTGAAATTTATTTTTAAAATGTTAAATGGTTTTAATAGTTAGAAAGTGTTTATAAACATATTAAATGGTATTTTTGGAAAATTTAATTTATAAGGGATTTAAAAATTATTTAGTTAATTATAAATGGTTTGTAATTAAATAAATAAATAAATATGAAACACTTTAGCCGAAAATATTAAATGTTCATATTTTAATTGTAACAACCCCTCCCTCCAGAGATACTGTAATGAGATAATGACCTCTGAGTCCAACCTCTAGTAGGGCATGGGTAGTCAAGTGGCACTAAGGGTATAAAAATATCATGAAATGGGAGGCATTACCCTGTATAATAATATAATATCAAGAGATAAGATGAATCATCCAAAAAACTCCATGAAATAATATAAAAAGTTACCAAAACCATCCTGCATGCATGTATAAATAAAACTGATATAGATAAAATTATCCAAAAGTATATAATAAAAAGCAAAGATAAGGAAGAAACACAATAACTATCTAAATATCTAAGTTATTTATTTCCAACACGGTCCTTGTAATTCTTCTAAAAATCTGAAAATCAGTTTATATACATAGGGTGAGCATACAAGTATACTTAGTAAAAAAACCAATGTCTCTTTTGCACATATGAAAGAAGCATACTAATTCACCTATGAGCAGGAATAACAGAACCTATAAAGGTACACTAACCGAACCCAACTTAACCAAGGAACACTCACCAAATAACACAATCCAAATAATATAATATAACATGTGTCACATTGATAAAGGGTACACCACACCACTTTCCTACTGGTATGCTGCTCTCACACCCCAACTTTGTTTGTCCTAGAGCTCAAATATATTCCATATACCACACTTCCCCACAAGTACAATCATATAACATCATACCCATAGACACCAAGGATCGCCACCCTATAAGCACAACCTAATCACATCTCACTTAAAAACACCTAGTCCATAACACATCCACAACAATTACTAGAGTATTAGGGTATTGTGAACATGAAGGAAATAAATCTCAAGACATCCTCCTACCACGCATGACTCCCACCATAAGCTACCTCATCCCATATCATCATGCCTATAAACACATAGAATACATCACATCTCACCTAAAGATGCCTGGATTTTTCCACCCTATAAGAACGACCACATCAAATGTCACATGAAGATACCTGGTCTATTACAACAACCATCTAATGCACTGATTGACCTTCGACCATCACATTTTTTTCAACTCACCTAGAAGAGAGAGTAGGAAAGAGCAGGTACCCAACCATCCTTCCTCCTCACCAGATGTTGGGAAAATCATCCCCCTGTGAGACTTTGCGGGTTTCGACACATAATGATCAATGTGGGTGGGGTTCATATAGAAATACCAAAGAATATACAAGTATATACATATATCCACACAGAACCCCAACCTATAGGTTCACAACTGAACACTAATCAACTCACAACATCACCATGTTTTCTACCACCTCTAAATGAAAAACAAAAAACAACATGCCACAAGTACCATTTCACATTTCAATCCAATTTCTATTGTCTATCACTTTCATTTCATTATTTAAAATCAAACACATTTAACCACATACAACCCTCCATTTAATTATTCATTGGTCACCATTAACCA
The DNA here is from genome assembly GCA_963277665.1 of Viscum album. NCBI lineage: Eukaryota > Viridiplantae > Streptophyta > Magnoliopsida > Santalales > Viscaceae > Viscum > Viscum album. Next base: position 78,181,549 of record OY728133.1, on the reverse strand, counting down.
AACCAAAACCCCAAATATTTTAATCATTATTAAATAATTATTTATTACGACACTATGTAGGCATCTAGCACAATGAAACCAAAAATCACAAATAGTCCATCATGTTCATCAAACCATTGCGTCACCACCCCAAAAGCACAACCAAACAACCACCACCTTGCCGACCCAAAATCATGTCCAACAAACCACCTCACCAAACCAAAATCACGACCATAAAACCTTCGACTCCCACATTAACCAATCAGACACCATCTACCCATAATAAAGAATACACATCAAATCACATCAAAAATCCCTTTTTCAGATTTAAAAATGGAATTTTATCACAATTCGCATTATTTTAGGAGTGTCATTAGACAAACCATAATCCCAGGGAAACTATTTATTCTCCAAATATAAGTAGTTATCCAATTTCTATTTTAGGATTATATCATAACAATAAAAACAGAATCAGGAGTCACAACACATATACATATATCACAAAGAAAGCTCCCAATGGAAAACATTTTAAGTGGGGCATGAAGCTCATACACTCACAATATTATAACTGTAACAAAGATATAAAAACATTATAATCAAGCCCATTTATCCATATATTTCAATTTAACCAATTATTTATCTTTGATTAATCCAAAACAACAATATCCCATAGATAAATATGAGAAAAAAACTGTTAAATGATACATAATAAAGAGAAATGAGGGATTCCCTACCTCAAAGAAGTATTTCTAACTTGCTACCCACTACAGGGAGAAGAAGAAACATCCATAAATGACAAACACACCCTGAGAAACAAAATATTAACACATAAAACACCCAAATATCATGAAACAATAGCAAAAATAACACTCCAAACCAAAACAAAATCACTACAGAGAATATCTGGAAGATTTATAAAAGAAAACCACCAAGAAAGAGAGAAGAAATCACTAATAATCTCCAATGAACAATAATCAAAACCAACAGATTGAACAAGGGATAAGAGGGATAGAAGGTCTCTATGAGGCACCTAAGTGTACTCCAAAATGAGAGAGAATGAGGTGTGTCCAGATGAATAAGATTTGGATAATAAAAGAACCTAAAACCTAGAATCCTACTGGTTTCATGTTGAGTAAATTTTACATGGTGTGTAATCATCATATTTTCCAAAATTTAAATCTTTTGGTGAAAAAACAAATCACCTCATTCATTATTTAATACACATAAAGAATCCCACCTACCTGACGTGTACTCATATCACTGTATACCCCTTATCCAATTTACAATCCATGATCCAGCTGGATAAAAAATCCCTAAACCACCTTTACACGTCGTGTAATACATTTACACAACATGTATTTCTTGTAGTAGCTCTGTGGCAGCTATATCCTCTACCAAAACCTTCTATAACCTCCTAAATATTCATCAAGAACACATACAACACCCAAAAATAGCCATGTAACAGACCGAGGAGGCATGAGTCCCACAACCAAAACACACTAGCTTGATATCTCTAGGAAAATAATAAAAATCACTAGACCTAGAAGGAAAAAAGGGAAACTACTGAAGTAGACTCCCTACTGGTTTAAGAATCTATGGTCCTGGAAAATTATACCTTTAAATAACAACTATTTTACTCGAGGAACCCTTATAGTTCCCCTATCATAAAAAAATTCCCTCATAGATGTATCTTCTCAATAACATACACCTTATTCTAAACTTTCATATACATTGGAAACATAAAAGGATTAACTGTATACTAGATATAAGGATAAAGTGCCTCCCCAAGATGTATCACATGAGACTCCTCATCTACAAAAAGATTTTGTAAAAAACATAGAAGGTTCTTGAACTTAATTCCCAAATCTCGTACTGACATACTACCCCACTGAAGAGAAAGAAGTTATTTTCTCTTCAATGTCTTCATAGTCGATGAATGAAACTTTACCTTTAACTTCTTATGAAATTTGACCCATGAAACATATGCCACCATCCACTCTCCTTGATATAGCATCCACCACAAATGTGTAACTCCCTATATCTGACGGAATGCCAAAGGGACCTAGTATCCTACTCGAGCCTAAATCAAACTAAAAGTGATATCAAGCTCCTCTATCTAGCTCTCTATCTCCACAACTGAAACACTTCCCTCATACATCCCCAAAGCCTACCACTGGAAAGTGAGCGTCACCCTATTCCAGGCCTCATACACCTCTGCTGAATCAACACTATGACGATTAACTGTATCATCCTACTGAAGCTCAACTACTAGAGCCACATATAGACAAAAAACATGATCCAAATATGAAAGAGGAAACAAAGATTTTTTAATACCATGTATTATGGAGTTTTATTTAGATTCATTTTAACATTCCCAAAACAACCCAATTCAAATAATAATCAAAGTCATCTTAATTCATTTACCTCTCCTAAGTCTCTACACTATAAACAAGTACACCTCACTTGGACATTAAATAAGCTCAATGTCCATGCATTGGATCATGGGCCCCCCTAAAATCTCGTGTCCTAACCAGTATCCCTAGCCTATGTTGCATACCATGTTCAACCAGCACTACTTCCATACCAAGCCATGCAATCGCCACTCTGCCTAACTTCTAACTCCATCTTATCTCTCAACCATCACCTTTGACATTTCTCTATCATGACCACATCCCTCTAAAGATATCATAATTAGTAGAGACAGATAATGTCACTCAAGTCTTTCCTCTAGTAGGCCCCTGGTTGGTGACTAGCACCAAACTTTATAATAATATAAGATCATAAGATAAGATGAATCATCATCGAAAAACTTTATTAAATAATATAAAAAGTAACCAAAAATATCCCATATGAAAATAAAAATAAAAATAATATAGATAAAAGTATCCAAAATTAAATTCCCAAAAGCAAAGATAAGGCAGTAAAATAACAGGTATCTAAAGATCCTGTCAATTAATGTCCATAATAGTCAACATAATCCTCCTAGAAACCTGAAAATTAGTTTATATTTGTCGGGTGAGCATACAGGTATACTTAGTATGAAAACTGAAGTATCTCACGCACATGTGAAATAAGCACACTAATGAACCCATGAGAAAAAAAAAACAAAATAGCACCTAAGAAGGCATACTAATGAGCCAAACCTTACCAAGGCAACCTCACCAAATAACACGTGCCAAGTAATGTAATATAACATGAGTCACATCGAGAAAGGGTCACCTACCCCACTTTCATGCTAGAATACTACTCTCACACCCCACCATCACATGTCATGGTGCTCCCATATATTTATTATACCACACTTCCCCACAAGCATGGGCACATCACTTCACACACGCAGACACCTGGGCTTACTTCCCCACAAACACAACCACATCACGTCTCTCCCAAAAACACATATTCCATCACACTTCCACGACCATAACCAGAGTAGTAGGGTATCATGAACATGAATTAAATACACCTAAGTCTCCCCTCCTTCCATGCATGACCCCCACTATAAGTTACCTCATCCCATCTCATCCCACCCACAGACACCTAGGTTACATCACATATCACTTGAAGACACATGGGAACGCCTCCCCACAAGAATGACCACATCACATATCTCCCAAAGACACCTAGTCAATCAAGACCACCATATAATGCACTAACAAACCTCTGACCATCACATACAAGTCAATACTTACCACAACTAGAAGAGAGATAGGGAAAGGGAGGTTACCCAGCCATTCGTCCTCCTCACCAGATTTTGGGAAAGACACCCCTCATGTGACAATGTGGGTGTCAGAATATAATAGTCAATGTTAGTGGAGTTCCTATACAAATCATAATGAATATACAAGTATATACATATATCCACACAAAACCCCAACCTATAGATTCACAACCAAATACTAATCAACTCACAACATCACCACTTTCGCTTCCACCTATAAATGTATAACACCGAAAAAACAATCCATAAGCCCCATTTTATATTTCTAGCCAATTTATTTTCTTAGACCATTCAATTAATTATTTATAATTCACCACATTTAACCACACCCAACGTACCATTTAATTATTCATCATTCGTTTACATCCCATTTACCAAACCAAAATGACAACTATTTCAACCATTATTAAATAATAATTTATTCCTTCACTATCCATGGCATCTAGCATAACACAACCACACATTACAAACATATCATCATCTCCATAACACCATCAACTCACCTCCCAAATAACACAACTAAAAAACTACCACCATGCCACCCGAAAACCACATCCAAAAAACCACCACATTACCGCCCCAAAAGCACGACCAAAATACCACCTCACCACCCTAAAAGCATGACCATAAAACCATCATCTCTCACATTACTCAACAACACATAAACCCCACATCTGCACCCCAATAGCACAGTCACACATCACACCACATCAAAATCCATTTTAAAGATTTAAAAGGGGATTTTACCACATTATACTTTATTTTGGGGGCATTATCACACAATACATAATCCAATGGAAACTGTTTTATTATCTAAATATGAGTGGTTATACAATTTCCATTTTAGGTGGATATAAAAAAATCACAACAAAATCAGCATTCATAACACATATATGTAGTGCAAAAAAATCTACCAATGGTCAAAATTTTCCGCAGGGCATCAAGCCCTTACAATCATAATATCACGGTTATAAAAAATCCATAAAAACATGAAAATGAAAATCCTTTACCCTTAAATTTAAATTTAACTAATTATTTATCTTTGATTAAGACATCACAACCATCTCCTATAGATAAACATGGGAAATCCCATTGCTCATGATATACAATAACAAGAAACAAAGGATTCCCTACATCAAATAATCTTTTTTGACTCATTGTGGACCATAGGGAAAGTAATAAACATTTACAAAATACAACTAAACCATGATAATCCATAGATCAATCAACTCCACAACCAAATATCATAAAAAATAATCCCAAATAAAACCCAAAACCAAGAAAACATCACTACTATGAATCCTTAGGAAAAGAGAAGAAGAAAATCACTAAGAAAAGGAGAAGAACTCACCACCGATTTCTAAAAAACTACCACCAGAACCAACAGATCAAACAAGAGAGAAGAGGGATATAAGGTCTCTTGGGGGTGCATAAGGATTGGAAAAAATGAGAGAGAATGCGTTTTGGTCAAATGAATAAGTTTCATTTTAGAAAAGAACTTAAAACCTGGAATCCCAATGGTTTCACATCTTTTAAATTTTACATGATGTGTAATCTTCAAATTTTACAAAATTTCCAAATTTCTCAGAAAAAACACACCACCTTAGCCTTTAATTAATACAAATCATGAATCCCACTTACATGGTGTGTACTCATATCACTTGCAACCCCTTATACTATTTACAAGTTGTGAAATAGTTATCTAAACAAGTCATGAACCACCTTTACATGTCGTGTAATACATTTACATGGTATGTATTTTTTACAACAGTTTTTCTACAGCTCTACCCTCTAACAGAAAATCCCAGAACCTCCTCAATCATCCTCAAGAACACCTCCAACACCCAAAATAAGAAAGGTAATGGACCGAGGAAGCACAAGAAGTTACATAAATACCTTTTTAAACCAAATTATATGGCATGAATTATGATCTATAAATAGTAATGTTTATTTATATCTCATAATAAATAATTTTAAAGGTTTATAGAATATGAAATGAATCTAAAATATAAAATTTTTATATTAAAACTATGAACTGTTCATGATTAATTAATTTCAATTGGTCAAATTAAAGGATATTTATTTAGATATTATTTAAGTTGCATCAATTTTTTTTGATGAATGATATGTTTATGCTTTAATTAATATTAATAAAATGATATTTAGATTATATAAAATTTTTTCATAATAGAAATTGTGTTATAAATAGTTTATAATTCATAAAATATCATATATTTAAAATGGAAATTCTATATAATGATAAATATGAATGAGTTCATATTGAAATGAATATAAAATGTTTATATTCGAAATTATGGAATGTCTATATATGTTAATGATTTAATTATAAAAGAGTTTTCAGTTAGATTTTATTTATTAATTTTTCATGAATGATCATATCATATTTTAATATTTTAATTTTTAATTAATTTATATGTGATTCTCTAATTTATGAATAGTAATAAATTATTTATATTATGAATGATGTGTACTTTAGTTTAATGGGTAAATTAGTTTTGGATAGATCCTTGCATTACATGCTAGGTATGAAAATGAATTTATATTTTCATTTACCTTGATAAACTCAATTTGTAACTGAATTTATGAAATTGAATTTAGTTGAACATAGTTTGTGAATATTAGATGTTAGAGATATCATGAATTGAATTCTACATTGAGTAAAGTATCCCCAAGTAGAGGAAATTATGGTCGGATAACCTACATACCTTGAGGGTTATGCCTTGTCTAGGTTGGTGAATGGTGTTGGCTATCTATTGATCCGTGCTTACTCATATAGAGATTTTCAATCTTCTATAACTCTAAGAATTTACATTAATTATTCGTATACCTTATTCATATTATACATTTGTCTATGCTGGAATATTTTTGACTTCTATTTTTGGGTGAGTAACACAAACATGTGGTCTTTGTTAAGAGCTACACATCAATATGGTTTAAACAAATTAGTTTGGTGGAAAGAATATTATTCCTAACTAAATTATAAACATGTTTACATAAAATGGAATAACATGATATAAGAAGGTGAGATTAAAATCCCATTAAAATAGGAAGTGTTAGATTTCTACCGAAGAAGAAAATTTCAATACCTCAACCATCTATCTAGGTATGTTAATCCATAGTGGGGTGCCCATGGATTATCTTGTGTTAGGTAAGAAAGGATGGGTGAGATTGGAACATTATTAGGTAGGTCATTCCATAACTAGGTTACCTAGGATAGTCCTTTAGTATCTTATTCTTAGTGCTTTTTTAGGTTACACTAGTCAGTAGAATATAATAGGGTTACGTTACCATATGAATATAGTCGAGTTTAGACATATGATGGTTTGGATAAAGAATTGTCTATTTGGATCTCTAAGAGTCATATATGGTATGATTGTGATGATGTCATGCCTAAATAACTATGTGGCGAGATAAACACCATAGTATACTCATTTTTAGTAAAATATATATCTGGGACCACAAATATGTTTGATTAATATTAAAAGGGGCATAATTTTAATAGGATCTCATTTAATAAAATAACTTATCAAATGATTAATAAAATGTGATATTCATCTGATAAAAGCTTCTGTTGTCGATGAATAACATCATCATCAAAATAAAATTTGAGATTAATCCTTGAATATGAGAAGTATTGTATATGCTACACCTAATATTGGTAATTTAATAAAATTTCTTAAGAAATATTGGTGGTTTTAAGAAATGATATTAAGGAAAATTCTATGTGTTGGAAGAGTTTCTTCTTTAGTAACCAAGTGTTGAAATTATTCAACAAGAAAATCCAGATGCTTATGGAATCATGTAGTTATTAATTATAGGTTTGAAATAAATTAGATGAAAAATGACCAAAGGAATATTAGTCTCCACTCATGTACTCAATATGATTGGATATTTCAATTATTTAAGGAATTTTAGTCTCGTATACTCAGTATGTTTGGCTATGTCAAATGACATTCAAGAAGATTTAATATGTTGGAAACGTGATGAGACTAAATGTTTACTTAAAACATTATTGGTTATAGAAGTCAATTATATTATTCTAAAATATATTTTATATCAACTACATGTTTTTAATTTTTAATGTATTAAATATCAAAAGTTTAAAAAATCGAAGCTTGGTGATTTATTTCAAGTAATAGGCTAAAGTAGTTTCTACATTGATAACTTGGATACTTCAATATTGGATAAAAATTTCACAAGATGTGTATTTTTATCTCATTGTGAATTTCATGTAAATAATAATTGTTTAAAATAAATCAGATGGGTGTTTTTAATACACAATGTTTCTGAATTGTTTAATTTTATAACATTATTTAAGGAGAATCTAAAAATGGATCATTCCAGTTAGGTAATTTATCCTATTTTCATATATGGAAATTTTTTAACAATATGATTGAATTAAAAGAACATTTACCCAAAATTATCAAAGTGTTTTGAATATATATGTACTAGGCATATGATTTCTAGGATATAAAGTATTGTATATATAGTACAAGTTGGTAAAATGTCAAATATGAGGAATAAAAAGTTGGGTGAAAAGTTTAACATGTTTATTTAAGAGGTCAATCAAGATCATTGAAACCAAGGGTTTTTATGAAAGAAGATTAATAATTTAATATGATTGTATTATCCAAGATATAAGTAAAGAAGTTTATAAAACTCTATGGAATTTCCATGTTAGGTATGGATGTTATAGAAATTAATTATCATATTTTGAAAGGTATGTGATAACAAATGTATATTTTAAAAAATTTGGGAATATACCAAAGTTCAAAATCAATGTAATAATTGATTTAGATTGATTTTTAAATTAATGACGTGATGTAATTAGTTACCACATCTAAGATTTAAATGTAAATAATTTTATTAAGCTCAAATAAATATGAGTAAAATATGTGTATCTTCATCTCATTTCTCTTATGTGATAAGAGAATATGTTCAATAATAAAGGGTTGTTATGAACAACATGAGATGATTAATTGTATACACATTTTTTATCATTCATCAGGTTATATACCATATTTAGAGAATAAGATATGGATACAAGTGTTTATCCAAGAAAAAATATTTATCTGCATATTTTTGAATTTGTGAGGGAATGTTTTCGAGCCACTCATCAGTGGTATATTTTAATAAAGTATTATATTCAAAAATAAAAATTCCAAAAAACATAAAAAACCTTATATCATATGAAGCAATAGTGTATTTATTATATGTTCCTAATAAAATCAAATAAATGTAATTTACTAACACAAAAGTTTTTGTGTTATGTTTAGTAGCCATTTAGAACGGGACTATCACTATTTCTTAAAGGATTAAACAAATATAAAATTAGAGTGGGTTTTCACTCAATATGATAAATGAGTTTAAGATGTGTGATGATAAATAAAAATGTAAATAATTACATTTAGTTATCCTAAAAAGTGAAAGACACTATTTCTTGAATGATTATACTAGAAAAAATGAAAAGTGAATTACATTTTATATCCTAAAATAATTTAGGGTATGTCATTAATAAAAAATGTAAGTCATATAAAGTTTTCATGTTAAATTAATTTTCAATTTATCCTAAAAAATATTAAGAGGTATAATAAATGATAATGTAAGTATTTACATTATTTCAAGGATAAATTTTGATGGAATAGGGTTTTAAAGATGATTATGATGCTGAACTTAAAAAGAGTTCTAAAGAGACAATAGAGGTTGAAAATGTAACATTTGATGTTTTGAAGTTTTGAAGTTGGAATGTTTTTGTAATGTCTGAGACCTCTTTGGTCTATTCCTTTGTGAAAATCTAGTGTTTGAGTGTTCCGGGAGGTCATGGTGACTTATCTATGAACAGTTTCAACGGTAGACCATTGTGAACAGTGCAACAGTAAGCCTAGGTGAACAATTCCAACAGTAAACCATTATGAATAGTGCAACAGTTACCTTAGGTGAATAGCTGCAATGGTACACCATTTTGAATAGTGCAATAGTGACCTTTGGTGAATAGTTCCAACGGTAAACCGTTGTGAAGAGTGCAACAGTGACCTTCTCTGAACAGTGCAACGGTGACCTTCTGTGAATAGTTCCAATGGTAGACCGTTGTGAACAGTGCAATGATAACCTTCGGTGAACGGTTCCAATGGTAGACCATTGGGAATAGTGCAATGGTTACCTTAGGTGAAAATTTCCAATGGTAGGCTGTTGTGAATAGTGCAATGGTAACCTTACGTAAATAGTTCCAATGGTAGGCCATTATGAACAGTGAAACAATAACCTCAGTTGAATAGTTCCAATGGTATACCGTTGTGAACAGTGTAACGGTAAGCTTGGGTGAACAGTTCCAATGGTAAACTGTTGTGAACAGTGAAACAGTAGCCTTAGGTGAACATTTCCCACGGTAGACCATTGTGAACAGTGCAACAGTGACCTTCTATGAACAGTTCCAATGGTAGACCATTGTGAACAGTGCAATGGTAACCTTAGGTGAACAGTTCCAACTATAGACCATTGTGAACAGTACAATGGTGAGGTTCATGAACTGTTTTTCCAGAATGGTGAGGTTCCAATGGTGAAGTTCATTAATAGTGCTTCCAGAACGGTAGGGTGTACAGTTTTTCCAGAACAGTAGGGTGTAAAGTGTTTCCAGAATGGTAGGGTGTACAGTGTTTCCATCTTCCTACAATTTATCCCCCTTGACGTTTCTTTTGACGTAAAATGCATTTAAAGCCTCATTTTAAGGACTCTAAGGCCGATTCAATCGCCATTACTCCTATATTGACTATTCCTAAGGCTCGAGATGTTTTTACTTGGTCAAACCATGCGGTTTATGCGATCTGCTTTTAATGGGAAATCAAGTGTATCTTAAACCATCACTCCGTTAAATCTTCAAAAGGGACAAGATATCTTCCTCCCCTATTCTTCCTCTTTGTTCTCTGGTGAAAGATTCTTGAACTTTTCCTTCCTCCCCTTAGGAATCATGAGATCAAAATTTTCTCAGTGGATTAGTTTCCTCGACGCCCTTCTTACTGCAAGTGCACCCCCTGTTTCGGTGCACCCAAGAAGTATCCATAAATCTTCGATATAAGGTGTGTATTATCATCATTCATTTGGATATCATATTCTCCTGTTTCTCCTTTAAATATTATATCATGTGATCTTCAGGCTTCTAATGGAGTTTTATTGGGTTTCAGTTGGTGTAGTCGTTTCGTGGCATCCTCGGGTGGATACAGTTGTTATGAGAGGAGGCAATTGTGAACCATTGTGTGAACTGTTCTCATATAAAGAACATCAATAACCATTTGAGGTAGGGGATTTGTTTCTTATCTCTTCTTTTACATGCAACTTTATCGTTAGCATGTTTTATCCCACTGGATGCCAATGGAATTGACATAATAAATATTTGAACCAGATAAATAAATTAATATTGATCATATGTTATTGCCTCTTATTTTTCTAGATAGTGTGATATCTATGCTTGCTTTGTTTAACTGTTCATTCTTGATTAATATTTTTAATGAACATAAACCGAAAATAATTGATAATTTTTTGGTTAAAAGATAAAGAGGCATGTAAATGAATCTGGTTCTCCTTGTTGTAATTTGTTTTTAATCAAATTGGTGAAGTAAGAATGTTTAATTATTTGTTATAGCTTACCGTTTAGGTTTCCCAAAGTTCAAAAATATGAATAATACATCAGTTAATCCAATATTGATTAAAGAACTGGTGGTTTGATAAAAGATAATTCTTTGTAGGGTTCTGAGTTACCCTCTTGATTATTTAAGGGCCACGATCCAATTGATGTGATGTTTGTTTTCGTGCTGCTTGTGCTGTGATTTGAGTCTAGATGGTTGTTGTGATTTGTGGGGGTAGGGAGGCCTATTGGTTGTGGCACACTACTAGAAAAACAGGTATTTGCGACGGGGGCCCGTCGCAAATAGCCCGTTGCTGAAAACGCCGTCGCAACTACACTTATTTGCGACGGGCCCGTCGCTAAAGCCTTTTTTTGTGACGGTCATTCTCCCCGTCGCAAATAGTATTCCGTATTTTTGTAAAAAACTTTTAAAAAACCTTTTGCGACGGGACCCGTCGCAGAAACTATTTTTTTAAAAAAATAAAAAACTATTAATAATACTAGTATTTGCGACGGGCATAATATCCCGTCGCAAATACTATAAAAAAAATAAAAAAATAAATTATTAATAAATTATTTTAATTAATATAATAATAGAATTATAATTCACAAATAAAAATAATAAATTATTAATAAATTATTTTAATTAATATGATAATAATAGAATTATAATTCAAAAATAAAAAATAATAGAATATTAATAAATGATTTAATTAATATAATAATATTAGAATTATAATTCATAAATAAAAAATATATTAATAAGTTATTTTAATTAATATAAAAATAATAGAATTATTTTACATTCAAATATTAAAATAATTCAAGTATTACAAAAAATATAATTAAATTATAATATTATAAAATTTTAATATATATATAAAATTTAATATTATAAAATATAAATAATATTATTATTCATATTAATATTGTTATTTAAAAATATAATATTATTAATATTTTATAATGAGACAGAAACTACGAATAGAAAAAAAAATATTTTGATTTCACAAATTTTATAACATAAATACAATCTTTAATCTGAAGGAGGGGGGGGGAGGTGGGGGATCTGCAGATGGTGGTGGAGGAAACTCCATCCCTAAAGCATGAGTGAGTCGGCGCATGTACTCCATCTGCTCATGATGCTGCTGCTGCCATCGACTCGCCTGCTCCTTGTACAGCTGCTGCTGGCGTCGACGCTCCTCCTCATGCTGTTGACGCATCTGCTCCTGCTCCTGTCGGAGACTCTCTATCTGTGCAGTCTGAGATCGCAACTGATCCTCATACTGTGTAGTAGAAGAAGATGCACGATCTCCTCTCGAGCTGGACGCCGACATCGCAGCACTGCCATAATAATCTCCGGGAGTCAGTCGAGAGCCGATACCAACTACCCGGCCCTTCTCGAAGGCATACTGGGTGGCCTACATCCATGCTGCTTCATCAAACTGACGGGCAGTGGTCTGATCTGATGACTCGGCCTGACTCTCAGGTTGGGCCTGTGACGCTGCGGCCTCATATGACTCCTATAGTTGCAATTTAAAATTAAAATTGTGAATATATTATATGCAGTTAATTTTTAAACTTGAAAACAAATAATACTGACCACGATGTGATGCTGACGATCACCTCTGAGCTCCCCAGTAGAAGGATCACTATACATCCTCCGATATACGTCGTACTCTGTAATATCGGGGTGCTCGACAGCCTATAAGAATAAAAAATAAACTGTTAATATTTACAGTTATATAAAATATTTATAAATAATGTACGTACCAGATGCTGTCTATGAGTACTGAAAGAACGACTCCCAGCTCGATGAGTCACCTCCTGTCTCCCCCGATTCTGCCTCCCCACCGATGATCTCCTCTGAAAGGAACCACTCAACCAGTGCGCACATAATCTATCCCATACATGGGATGAAATATACTCTGGTCGGTGTGCTCTACATGACTCGTCAAAATCTGACACTCATGCTTTCTTCATCGCAGCTTTTCTTAAATTGTGCAAAAACTGACGAAGGCGATCACGCATGGCCACCTCCCATGCCTCGTGGATGGCGTCACACATGTTATCCTCGATCGGATACCATAAACCCTACAAATAAATCAAAATATCAAGTTAGAAATGAAATAATTTTCAAAATAAAAATTATTTATTTACGTACGTACCAACCAATGGCCGAACATGGCCTGCTGCACATCAATGGGAATCTGCTCCCATGTGGTCCACGGCTGAGAGAAATAGTTGCGCAAAATAGCGCTGCCCTGTCCGACTGCTATATGCGAAAAACTGAAAAAATAATAAACATTTATTATGTGAATAGATTAATGAAATCTTAGTCAAATCCATAGGTTATCACACCTCCGGGTGCGCGGATCAAACCCAAGACGTGGACATCGCTCGGGGACGGGGTCAGGAATCATCAATCGTGCAAGACCGCGCCCCCTCCGCGTACTCCCTGGAGCGCCTGCAGGCTGAGGGTCATCTGCCAGCAACTCATCCGCATCGAAAGGAAGGTCAGCATCCGTCAACTCACGAAATGTGGCCTCGTCCATCTGAAACAGAAAATGTTAATGTTAGCAAATAATTGACAATTACTATTATATATACATATATACATATTATGATTGTATATAAATACCATGGAATGCTATCAGTGTTCATCTTCATCATCATTTTCACATATGTCAATGTCATCTTCATATTCCTCCTCAAAATCATCGATATCCATTCGAGTTACAGTTGCTTCATCTCTTACCATTTCAAATTCATATTTGACGTCATTAACATCATCGTCATCACTGACTCTTAAATGTGGGGTGTCGTCATCGATACTCATGTCTCTTTGTAAAATAGATTGATTTTGAGTACTCTCTTGAAAAACTTCAATTCTTTGCACATCAGTGAAAGAACATTCACTTTGACTAAACTGATTGTCTCGAATTTTGATTTTTATTATACTCCACCAATCAGTCAAGTCTCTTGATGTTGCACAGTACTTTGCATAATAAACTTGATATGCCTGTTGAGCCAATAAGAATGGTTCATTTACTGCGAGAACACTTTTACATTTAATATCGATGATTCCATGAGTCGGATGAACACGCACGCCTCTCTCTGTATCCAACCACCGACATTTGAACATGGTTATGTAATGTTGTCCAAGATAACAGAGTTCAACGATTTCATCAAGTATGCCATAAAATTCAACTTCATTTTCTCGATGATGAGATCCTCTCAAGCTAACTCCACTGTTCATTGTTTTTTTCGATTCCCCATATGCATGTGTGTGGAATCGAAATCCATTCACCACATATGCATTATAAGTTTTAACAAGTTTGGAAGGTGGGTTACTCAATACACACAGCCATTTGTCAATTTTATCAGCATGTCGAGACACCTGAAAATTTGTGAAATAATTATCAATATAGTAAACTATACATTGAATGAGTTGCTAAAAGATAAAGAATTTATGTTACCAGTTTTTGAAACCACTGAGAGAAATTTTTCAGTCGACGTTCTTCGAGAGCAGCTGCTGTAATTTGTGGAATTTGTTTCTTGATATGATTATCATACAACCTATAAAACCAAAGTTATTTAATGTAACATAAATGATAGAATAAGTGATATAAACACTTACAGTACAACTGATGTCATCTCTTCACAGTTGAGCAGAACATACGTATGAGCTCTCTGATGTTCATCATCTGAAAGCCAGCGTTCATAAACTCCACCAAAACCAAGCTCTGACTGGTTGAAAATAGATAATTGATTGTCGATTTCATCAATATTCCTCTCGTTCCGTCCCATTCGGTTGTGTTTTGAAGGATACTCAGATTCAAAATAATGGGAGCAGAAAAAAGATATTTCCTCTTGCAAATAAGCTTCTGCCATAGATCCTTCAACAGATGCTTTGTTACGTACTTTTCTTTTCAATTTTTGCATGCATCTTTCAAATGGGTACATCCATCGAAACTGTACCGAACCACCACATTTGGCTTCATATGGCAAATGTAACATCAAATGTTCCATTGAGTCGAAGAAAGAAGGTGGAAATATTTTTTCCAGTTTACATATAATTACAACAACATCTTTTTCAAGTTTGCCTAGAGCATCATAATCTGCCGTAGCCGCACAAATTTCCCGAAAAAAATAAGACATGTCTGTTATAGAATCCCAAATCACAGAATTTAACAAACCTCTTAATCCAATGGGTAGAAGTCTCTCCATTATAACATGACAATCATGACTTTTTAATCCAGTAATATGACCATTCTTTACACATCTACCCAAATTAGAAGCACAACCATATGGAAGTCTCAAATCTGCAATCCACTGATAAAATAATAAACGGTTTTCTTTAGACAGTGTATAAGCTGCTTTTGGTTTCAGTAACCTTTCTGTTCTGACATTCTCAAATAGTTCCAATTCTGGACGCCTGCAAATTTGGGCAAGATCTAAACGTGCATTTACATTGTCTTTGATCTTTCCTGGCATATCCAAAACTGTATGAAACAAATTATCAAAACAGTTCTTCTCAATATGCATGACATCTAACATGTGTCGGACCAACAGATCAGACCAATATGGCAAATCCCAAAATATGCTACGTTTAATCCAATTGTGTTCTTTCCCAAAACCAGAAATTTTCTGTTGATTTATTGTGGAACCAAAAGTGATAGGAGGTAATGAAAATACAACTGATTTTAACTCCGAACCTGATAGCATTTTTGGAGGTCTATCCCTTTCAACTGTTCCTTTTCTGAAATGAGATCTGTTTCTGCGAAAAGGATGATCAGCTGGAAGAAATCTGTGATGACAGTCAAAATAACAAGGTTTCTTTCCATGAATGAGCATAAATGCTTTGTTCTCTCCCATACAGTAAGGACATGATTTCTGACCATGTGTACTCCAGCCAGATAACATCCCATAAGCCGGGAAGTCACTTATTGTCCACATCAATGTTGCTCTCAGTATGAAATTCTATTTCGTTGCAACATCATATGTACTGACACCAGTACTCCACAATAAATTTAATTCATCAATCAATGGCTTCAAATAAACATCAATATTTTTCTTCGGATGTCCTGGAATTAGTAAAGTCAAAAAGATATATGGCTCCTTCATCAACATCCATGGAGGTAAATTGTACGGAGTTAAAAAAACAGGCCAACATGAATATTGACTACCATAAGATCCAAACGGACAGAAACCATCAGTGGAAAGGCCCAGTCGAACATTTCTAGCTTCTAAAGCAAAGGATGGATGCACTCTATCGAAATGTTTCCATGAATCACCATCGGCTGGATGATTCAAGATTTTATCGGTTGAAATATTCTCTTTATGCCATGACATCATTGTCGCTGTATTCTTAGACATGAATAAACGCTGAAGTCTGGATGTAAGCGGAAAATATCTCAACTGTTTTACAGGAATCAAACCAGACTTCCCGTGTTGTCCTTCTTTATATCTCAGTTGCCCACATGTGGGACAACTATCCAACGACTCATTTTCCCCAGAATATAAAATGCAGTCATTTGAACATGCATGAATCTTCTGACAAGTAAGTCCCAAATTTTGAACCAGCCTCTTACTTTCATAGTAATTTGCAGGTAAAACATTTCCTTCGGGTAACAGTGTTTTCAGCAAACAAAATATCTGGTCAAAACAGGTGTTTGACATTCCGTTATCTGATTTGATAGCCATAAATTTTGCAACTTCTTCTAATTTGCTCATCTTGCAGCTAGGATATAATGCATCCTCAGCAGACTTTAACAACTCATAAAATTCAGACGGTACCAACTCAGGATTTGAAGCTATATCAGCCGGAGTTTCTGTATGTCGAACAGATGAACCTGCAACATCATGTACTAAATCTTGAAACTGGGATGGATCCGGAATCAAGTTGGTATCACCTGCTCTGGAACTACGTTCACCGTGTTGATACCAAAAAACATAATCTGCTTGAAAACCAAAACGCAAGAGATGTTCCCCCACTTTGTCAAATGTGTCAAACGTTCTCAATGCACATTTTCTACAAGGGCATTTTATTTTTCCTTCTGAAACAAATTCCGGATTTGATGCCGCAAATGATAAAAAAATCTCCACACCCTCTATATATACTGGATTTAAACCAGAACCATTGGGATTTCTACGTTGATTTATCCATATGCGGTCATCTAATAATGACTGTTGATGACCTCGTTGTTCCATATTTTTCTATAAAATATAAAAGCATTACTGATTTTGAATAATTTGTTAGAAAAAACACTCAAGCAAGGATTGAATATATTGAGAATAAAGCAAAACCTATTACAGATATTGATAATTTTAATATTATATTGATTTTTTATTTTTTTTAATAATACTAATATAATTTTTTCATAAATATTAATTATATAATAAAAACATTATTACATTATTAGTATATTTTATTATTAATATTAAAATAATATAATTTTCTATATTATATACAATTCTCCTTTCATCTGTGTGTTTAACATTCTGTCTCCACATGTAATATTGACATTCACTTTCACCTCTCCATTGGCGAGTAGGTTGATAATTTTGAAAAAGAATGCCAATATTACATGTGGAGACAGAAAACACATAGAAAAAAAGAGAATTGTATATAATATAGAAAATTATATTATTTTAATATTAATAATAAAATATACAAATAATGTAATAAGGTAATTATTCCTAATTATTGATAATTATTCCGAATTATTGGTAATTATTCCAAATTATTGGTAATTATTCCAAATTATTGGTAATTATTCCAAATTATTGGTAATTATTCCTAATTATTGTTAATTAATACTAATTATTCCTAATTAATACCAATTAATCCTAATTATTACTAATTATTACTAATTATTACTAATTATTAGTAATTATTACTAATTATTAGTAATTATTGGTAATTATTGGTAATTATTACTAATTATTGGTCATTATTACTAATTATTGGTCATTATTACTAATTATTGGTCATTATTACTAATTATTATTAATTATTGCTAATTATTAGTAATTATTGCTAATTATGAGTAATTATTGCTAATTATTTCTAATTATTAATAATTATTACTAATTATTCCTAATTATTAATAATTATTGCTAATTATTACTAATTATTGCTAATTATTACTAATTATTGCTAATTATTACTAATTATTGCTAATTATTAGTAATTATTGCTAATTATTACTAATTATTGCTAATTATTGCTAATTATTACTAATTATTGTTAATTATTACTAATTATTGCTAATTATTACTAATTATTGCTAATTATTCGCAATTATTGGTAATTATTGGCAAATATTGTTAATTATTGGTAAGTATTGTTAATTATTACTAAATATTGGTAATTATTGTTAATTATTACTAATTGTGGTTAATTATTACTAATAATTACTAATTATTGTTAATTATTACTAATTATTACTAATTATTGGTAATTAATACTAATTATTGGTAATTAATACTAATTATTGGTAATTAATACTAATTATTGTTAATTAATACTAATTATTGTTAATTAATAATAATTATTGTTAATTAATAATAATTATTACTAATTATTCCTAATTAATACTAATTATTCCTAATTATTACTAATTATTACTAATTATTGGTAATTATTGGTAATTATTGGTAATTATTGGTAATTATTGGTAATTATTGGTAATTATTGGTAATTAATGGTAATTATTGGTAATTATTCCTAATTATTGCTAATTATTGCTAATTATTAGTAATTATTGGTAATTATTGCTAATTATTGCTAATTATTGCTAATTATTGCTAATTATTCCTAATTATTGCTAATTATTACTAATTATTGCTAATTATTACTAATTATTGGTAATTATTACTAATTATTGGTAATTATTGCTAATTATTGGTAATTATTGCTAATTATTGGTAATTATTGCTAATTATTACTAATTATTGCTAATTATTGGTAATTATTGCTAATTATTCCTAATTATTGCTAATTATTGCTAATTATTGATAATTATTGCTAATTATTGCTAATTATTGCTAATTATTGGTAATTATTGGCAATTATTGGTAAATATTGGCAATTATTGGTAAATATTGGCAATTATAGCTAATTATTGGCAATTATTGTCAATTATTGGCAATTATTGCTAATTATTGTTAATTATTGCTAATTATTGCTAATTATTGGTAATTATTGGTAATTATTGGTAATTATTGGTAATTATTGGTAATTATTGGTAATTAATACTAATTATTGGTAATTAATACTAATTATTGGTAATTAATACTAATTGTTGGTAATTAATACTAATTATTGGTAATTATTACTAATTATTGGTAATTATTCCTAATTATTGCTAATTATTCCTAATTACTGCTAATTATTGCTAATTATTGCTAATTATTGGTAATTATTGGTAATTATTGGTAATTATTGGTAATTATTGGTAATTATTGGTAATTATTGGTAATTAGTGGTAATTATTGGTAATTATTGGTAAGTATTGGTAATTATTGGTAATTATTGGTAATTATTGGTAATTATTGGTAATTATTGGTAATTAGTAGTAATTATTGGTAATTATTGGTAATTATTGGTAATTATTGGTAATTATTCCTAATTGTTGGTAATTATTGGTAATTATTGGTAATTATTCCTAATTATTCCTAATTATTCCTAATTATTACTAATTATTACTAATTATTACTAATTATTACTAATTATTACTAATTATTACTAATTATTTCTAATTATTTCTAATTATTTCTAATTATTACTAATTATTACTAATTATTACTAATTATTACTAATTATTAGTAATTATTCCTAATTATTCCTAATTATTGGTAATTATTGGTAATTATTGGTAATTATTCGTAATTATTGGTAATTATTACTAATTATTACTAATTATTGGTAATTATTGATAATTATTACTAATTATTACTAATTATTGTTAATTATTGGTAATTATTCCAAATTATTGGTAATTGTTACTAATTATTGGTAATTATTACCACTTATTGGTAATTATTACTAATTATTGGTAATTATTACTAATTATTGGTAATTATTACTAATTATTGGTAATTATTACTAATTATTGATAATTATTACTAATTATTACTAATTATTGGTAATTATTACTAATTATTACTAATTATTCTTAATTATTGATAATTATTGATAATTGTTCCTAATTATTAGTAATTAAATGAATAATTATCAATAATTAGAAATAATTACCAATAATTACAAATAATAACATTATTAATATATTTTATTATTAATATTAAAATAATATAATTTTCTAATTTATATACAATTCTCCTTTCATCTGTGCGTTTTCTATCTCCACATACAAATAATACATGTGAAGACAGCAAACACACAGATGAAAAGAGAATTGTATATATATAAAAAATTATATTATTTTAATATTAATAATAAAATAGACTAATAATGTAATAATGTTATTATTCCTAATTATTGGTATTTATTACTAATTATTAATATTTATTCTTAATTATTAAAAATTATTACTAATTATTCCTAATTACCATTAACTATAAACAATACTAATAATTTAAATTTATTAAGTAATAAAACAATGTAAACATAATTAAATTACAACTAATTAAGAATAATTGAAACTAATAAAAAATTAAAAATAAATAAAAAATTAAAATGAACATAAATACCTTGAAAATTGATATGCTCTGATCGTTCTTCAAAACTTTAATATCAGCTCCAGAGAAAAAAATTAAACTGGAGAAAAACTGAACTCAAGAAATATAATTTTGAGAGAAGGAGAAGATAAGGAATGAGAATGAAATGAAAAAAACGGATGGGGGTATTTATAGGTTAGATTATTTGCGACGGACCCATTTGCGATGGGTATCCCGTCGTAAATAATACTATTTGCGACGGTACCCGTCGCAAATACCTTAGCCAACATTTATTACGGTCAACTGGTAAATAGTTATTTGCGACGGGACCCGTCGCAAATAACCACCTGCCGACATACTATTTGCGACGGGGGAATATTCCCGTCGCAAATACCTTTTATCGCCGCCGGTTATTTGCGACGGGAATATTCCCCCGTCGCAAATAAGTTTCCCGCGATTTGGCGCGCAAACCGCGCCAGTCCTTTTGCGACGGGGAAAGCTGTCCCGTCGCAAAAGGCTACTTATTTGCGACGGGCAAATAACCCCGTCGCAAATAAGTTTTTCACGGGACTAGTTGCGACGGGATTTAATCCCGTCGCAAATAACCCGTCGCAAATTCCCTTTTTTCCCGTAGTGGCAGTAGTTGATTCCTAGAGTGGGGAGATGGATCATTGTATGCATGTGGTGTTAGGGAGGACACCAGGGATGATGGAATGGGTTGGATTTTAATGTTTGGATTCTTTTTGTTTCCTTGATTGGTTATCTATTTTACTTTTCCCCACTGCCTCAGGCAGCTGGTCTTTCTTACCCTTCTACCAAAAGATGTGAAGACACATGGGGTATGCCACGTGGTTTCCGTGTTAAGCTTCTCAAGGGATGATGGGTCTATGCTCTTGCTATTGGCGTCACTGACTTGACGGGTAGTACATCTACTCATCGTGTCAAGACCCCTTGTTTTTAGTAGCATAGAATGTTTTTCTTGAATGCCTGGTAATATGGGAAAGTAATTTTGTAATGAATAATTGAATAAATGGTGTTAACCCTTGGGTTGGAGTTGCTGGAACATAATGATGAGGTTGTAATTTTAAAGGGACATTAGACTTTGGGTGTGATTCTAATGTAATGTAATGTGGAATTGTTCATGGTTAATTAATGTTTAAAGAGTTAGTTAACGTATAGTGGAACTGATAAAAAGGGAATGAATTAATCTAATAAATCTCTTTAAATGGTTGTGTGCTTATAGGTTATCGAGTCATAGAATTTGTAGCCCAGAGTCTGAGAGACATTAGCTGCAGTTGAGCCTAAGACTAGGTTATGCCCATAGTGTGGTTGTGAGGTATAGTATATTCTGTAATTTTTGTGTTTCAATACGCTAATCCACCCTATTAGTAAGGGAAACTGACACCCCAGGGATTCTGAGCCCTGGGGGGGGGGTGTTTTCCCCAACATTCCGGTGGGAGGATGGATGACTGACTACCCCCTTTAGCCCCACTCTCTTCTCTTGGTAGTTACTTGATCTGGAAAGCACATTGGTTAGTTTTCCCCATATATGTGTGTAGAAATCTATAATGGCTTGTGGTTATTCACACACATATATTCTGGATATAGTTTCCTATAGACTACTATAGGTGTAACATGTATAGGCTGTGATGGCTTGAGGATCCTTACTCGGTGTATGGGCTGTAATGGCTTGAGGTATAATACCCGACGTATGATAGACATTATGAGAGATGTGGTGGCTCCCAAAAACTACATGGTTACTTTATTCCATGGATGTGGTGGTTTTGTTGCACGAGGTGCATATTGTAGTGCTTTGCCTAGGTGTCTATGGGCAATCCTTTTTGGAGAGAGACGATCATGATGTGCGACATTGGGGCAAAGCAGAAAACCAGTGGGGAAGTAATAGTGGGGTACCCTTGATATTCTTTATTATATGATATATTCTTGTATGTGTTACTTGGTGAGAGTAGCCATGGTGAGTTTTTGAACATAGTATACCTTTTTAGGTGATGAGTTAGTTTCACTTGTTGTTCACTGTGCTTTAGCATGCTTTCTTTACTTTTTCATGAGAGGCTTCAGGGAGGATGCTACTGAGTATACTGTTATACTCACCCTATGTATATATAAACTGTTTTTAGGTCACTTGAAGCAGGTTGTAGATAGATTTGGTTTCTTCTAAATTGCAGTTGTAGGAGCTGTTCGGCCTTGTGGTTGCTGTTGTCTTACTTCCTTTTGGGGTACTTATAGTTTTTTCCCTTCTAGTTTTAGTGGTTTTTCATGAAATTTCACATGTGTACTTGGGATTTCTTTCATCTTACTAGTTGAGTTGGAGTTGGTTGGTGTCTATCTTATCTCTCTCTTCTGCATGTGTTCTCTTAGAGGGTAATGCCCCCCATCTGTGTGTTTTTTATACCCTCGATGCTAGTCATCAACCCAAGGCCTACTAAAGGTGGGACTTAGGGGTCATTATCTCCCTCCTAACATTGCCGACCCATGAGGGGTACACTTTGTGGGTAGGGGGTCATGACAGAGTGGTATCAAGGCTTTGGTTGAGGGATAGGATGGAGATTGGTGTTAGGGACAAGTGAGGATTCATGGGTTGGTAGGTCAATTGTGTCATTCATGTTTAGAAAGTGATGTAAACACTAGAGACTGGCTGAGACATAAGCATTTAGGGCCCCCTAAGATCTGATGTACGAACCATTATGTTTACAATGACTACTAAACGGGGTGATACTAGTTGCAGGGTAGAGACCTAGCAAAGGATCATGCATTGTTATTCTTTGTGCCTGTGTTTGAATGGGTAGACCTTGGGATAGGTTAATCTAAAATGAATGAAAGAAAACAATTAATTAATTAATGTTGAGTCTTATATATTCTAGGTTTAGAAGATCTAACGGTTTGTTATTTTATAGGTATGGCTCCAGGTCGACATCCTCATCAGGGTTGCACTAAATTTGTCCAGCAAGCTATTCCAGCAGATCGCTGCTAGGTATAGGTTGAAGATAATGACACATAGAGGAAGAAACTCTGAGAGTTTTAGCTCTAGAGTCTGCAGAAGTATGAGGGATCCATTTCTGATGCAGTCATGGACGACTGGTTGGAGGATGTCGAGATAGTCTTCAGTTTGATCCATGCTCGGAAAGAGCACTGGGTGTCTTTGGTTGTGATGATTTTATGTAGAGCAGTAAGGCAGTGGGGGTTCTTGTTCCTCAGGGATCACAAAGAGTCATCGATCTCATTGGAGGAGTTCCGAGACAAGTTTAGGGTCGATTTTCTTTCTTCGACCGCGAAGGTGTCCAGTCGCCATGAGCTTCTTACCCTTCGACAAGGGATCTTCAGTGTGCGAGAGTTTGGAATCTGTTTTAGGAACATTTTATTATATGCTTTAGTCCTGTTTCCAAATGAGGAGGCTAGGGAGAGGCATTTCGAGGAGGCTTTGTGTCCATAGATCTAGTTCTAGGTCACCCCATTTATGCTGAAGACATATCTTGAGGTGCTGGTGATGGCCGAGGTTGTCGAGAGGACTTTTTCCAGAACCCGATCATCACGAGAGGGGAGTCGTCGTGATTCCTCACGAAGCAGAGCTGTGGTCCAGGGTTCTCGATTTTTAGGGAAGAAGAGTTTTTTTTTAGCCTGGGGTAGGTCCCACCCCTTCACATCTTGTTTCTATGGAGGTAGAAACTCTTAGGCCTATACCAAGAGATCAAGTGCATGTTTTTCTTTTGGTGGTCTAGGTCATCAGTAGTGGGATTCTCCGACATTTTAGAGCATTCATCATGTACCAGGTGCTCCACTCCAGGTTCCTCCATTGAGGCAGTTCCAGCCGAGGCAGCAGCAGCAAGTTTCACCATCTTTAGATCAGAAGAAGGTAGACGGGGCAGGTAGAGGACAGCCCCATGATTCTCCCCATCCTCAGAGAGAAAAGCGTGGCCATGGTGGTGGTCTTCATTAGGGTTAGAGAGGCTATGAAGGAGGTCATGGTTAGCTTCATGCTCTAGCATTGCCAGCTCCAGGTGAGCCAAACTTCGTTTGAGGTACCCTTTGCTTGTTTTCTACCTTGGTGTATGCCTTGTTGGATTCAGAAGCAACACACTCCTTCATATAACCTACCCTTGTCCATGCTTTGGGACTTGAGGTAGAGAGGATTCCAGTACCCTTGGCGTTGACTAAACCAGTTAGAGGTCGAGCTGACTTGTTTAAAGTATGTAGAGACTGTGAGCTAGTGTTGGGTTAACACCACTCCTGGGATATTTCCTATGTTTACGAATACAACCACATGATGTCATCCTCGACATGTATTAGTTGTATTCGGTGCAGACTATCATGGATTGATTCAGTAAGAAGGTCATTTTCTTTGGTTCGAATAGAGAGCCTGTGGTGTTCGTTGGCGAGTGAGATCCTTGGATGGTTCATAGGAGTGTTACGCCCTTATCATCCATCATGGTTGAGATGGTTTTGAGTTCTTCAGAGGTTCAGCAGTTGGCGTTTCCTAGGGTTATAGAAAATTACCCTGATGTCTTTCCCGAAGAGGTTGTTGCATTACCCCCTTGACGAGAGATCAAGTTTGGGATCTAGCTACAACAAGAAGAATCTCCTATCTCTATGTCTCTATATAGGATGTCCCCTTTTGGGTTATGAGAGTTATGTATACATCTTGATGGTCTATTACAGTGCGGTTTTGTTCGGCCAAGTGTGTCACCGTGGGGTGCACCAGTTATTTTTGTGAAGAAGGTTGACGGCAGTTTGTGGTTGTGTATCGATTGTCGCCGCTTTAACAAAGTGAAAAAAGAATCACTATCCTATTCCTTGAATTGATGATTTATTCAATCAACTGAAAGGTATAAGTTTGTTCTCAAGGATCGACTTGCAATCATGATATCATCAGATGAGTGTGAAAGATGAGGATATCCCGAAGACTACTTTCTGTTGCTGTCATGGGAATTATGAGTTTGTTGTAATGTCGTTCGGCATGAAAAATGCTCCAGCTATGTTCATGGGATTGTTGAATGCTGTGTTTTGTGAGTTCCTGGACAAGTTCACTGTAGTTTTTATCGATGACATCCTTGTGTACTCCACATATGAAGAAGAGCATGCAGAGCATATACACGCCGTTTTGGGAGTTCTTCAACAACATCAGCTATTTGGGAAGTTTTAGAAATGTGAATTTTGGGATTGAGAAGTTCGTTTTCTGGGGCATGTTGTTTCCCAACAGGGAGTAGCTATGGATCCATCAAAGATAGAAGTAGTTATGTCTTGGGTATACCCCAAGACAATGTCAGAGGTGCGAAGTTTCCTTGGTCTCATAGGCTACTACAAGAGGTTTGTAGCCGATTTTTCCCGAGTTGCCACTCCTCAAACAGATTTAACTAGGAAGTATTAGGAATTCATAAGGATTGATCAGTGTCAGGAAGCTTTTGATTATCTAAAGGAGAAGTTAGTAAGTGCTCTAGTTCTTTGTCTTCCAGCAGAGGGAGTTCATTTTGGTGTTTTCTTCGATGCTTCACATCTGGGGTTAGGTTGTGTTCTGATGTAGTAGAGATTAGTTGTTTCTTATGGGTCTTTGTAGTTGTGTCCCCATGAGCTTAAATATTCCACCCATGATCTTGAGTTGGCAGCTGTGGTGTTTTATCTGAAGTTATGGAGACACAACCTCATTGGTGAGCGCTTTGTGGTTTTCACCGATCATAAGAGTTTGAGGTATGTTTTCTCCCAGCTTGACTTAAATCTATGATAGCATCCGTGGATGGAGTTCTTATAGGAATACGACCTCAAAATATCTTATACAATTGGAAATGGGAATGTTTTAGCTGATGCGCTGAGTCGAAAGTCACGTAGTGATGCTGTGCATGAATCCGGTGACTCCGGGAGAGTAATGGAAGAGCTGTCAGCATTACATATTGATATGAGAGAAGTTGGGGGTAGAGGTTGTCTTTTTCAGATGATGGCACAATCATAACTGTGGAAGAAGGTGTAAGAGTCCTAGTTAGGGGATCTAGAGGTGGAGGTCTGTAGAGACAGAGTTGTTTATGGCGAGGCCCCTGATGGTTGGTCGGAGGATGAACAACCCTGAGTGCTGTATCACGGAAGGTTTTTTGTTCCATTGATGATGCGCAAGATGGTTCTTAGAGAGTTTAATATTTTGGATTTAGCGGTGCATCCTGGCGTGAAAAAGATGTAACAAGCCTTGAGGAGCCAGTTTTGGTGGCCTGTGCTGAAGCATGCAGTTGCGGAGTTTGTATCTTGATGTTTGGTCCTCCAGAAGGTGAAGGCCAAACACCATATTCCTAGTGGTCTTCTCCAGCCATTAGATATTCCTCAGTGGAAGTGGGAGGACATATCAATGGACTTTGTTACTGGTTTACCTTGAGATCAGGGAGGACATGATGCTATTTGGGTGGTAATGGATCATTTAACAAAATTAGCACACTTCATAGCAATCAAGGAGTCGAGATCAATGGATGTTTTGTTGAGGTAGTATCTGGAGGAGGGGGTGAGACTTCATGGAGTCCCAAGGACGATCATTTCTGATCAAGATCCTCGTTTTACCTCCAGGGTGTAGAGAGGTCTCCAACATGATTTCAGTTCTATACTATGCCTTAGCACAACTTTTCATCCCCAAACGGATGGTCAGATAGAGCGAACAATTCACAATCTTAAAGACATGTTACTCTCTTGTGTTCTTGATTTTGGAGGTTCTTGGATGAGGCACTTAACCTTGGAGGAGTTTTCTTACAATAATAGTTTTCACTCCACCATTGGTATGGAACCATTTTAAGCTTTCTATGGCCGACCTTTCCATTCTCTGTTGTTCTGGGATGGGGTCGGAGAGTCAACAATTCTCGGACTGGAACTAGTACAAAATACAACTGAGATGGTTCAAGTGATTCGTGAGAGGATGAAGACAGTGAAAGATCATCAGAAATCATATGTTGATCGAAGAAGAATACCCTTAGAGATTAATGTTGGGGATCACGTGTTTATGAAGGTGACTCCCCATCATGGGAAGCAAAGGTTTGGTCATGGGAGTAAGCTTTCTCCCCGGTTTGTTGGGCCTTTCAAGGTTTTATCTCGTGTTGGAGTTGTGGTGTATTGAGTAGCACATTCCCCGCAGATGAGTCGGATATATGATGTTTTCCACGTATCACAGCTCTGTCGTTATCTTCATGATGACTCTCACATCATCTATTGGGAAGATATCGATGTTGATGATGATTCCACCATTGATTAGTGACCTGTGAAGATCCAAGACCCCAAGGATAAAGTGTTTCACGAGCATTCTATCCCCTTAGTTTGTGTCTTGTGGCGACATGGTGGCATGGAGGAGAGTACCTGGGAACGTGAGTCGCAGATATGTGCTCAGTACCCAGAGTTGTTTGATGTTTAACTCTTTTCATGAAATGAATTTTTCTTTATGGTTATAAACCTTTCATTTTTATGAGATGGCTTTCTTTTTTTTACTTTTTGTGGCTTGCTCTATTTTGAGAGGTATCTCAATTGGTGGTTGTTCGACTATTTTGTTTTCCCTCTAGGTGGTTTTTGAATTCTTGAAGATGATAATGTTTTGAGAGGTATCTAATGTAATGTCCCAAACCTCTCTGGTCTTTTCCTTTGTGAAAATCTGGTATTTGAGTGTTCCGGGAGGTCATGGTGACTTATATGTGAACATTTCCAATGGTAGACCATTGTAAACAGTGCAACTGTGACCATAGGTGAATAGTTCCAAAAGTAGACCATTATAAACAGTGCAATAGTTACCTTAGGTGAACAGTTACAACAGTAGACCATTGTGAAAAGTGCAATGGTGAACTTGTGTGAACAGCTCAAATGGTAGACTGTTTTGAACAGTGCCATAGTGACCATCTTTGAATAGTTCAAAGGTGACCTCATGTGAACAATTCCAATGGTAGACCATTGTGAACAGTGCAATGGTAACCTTAAGTGAATAGTTCCAATGGTAGACTGTTGTGAATAGTGAAACGGTTACCTTAGGTGAACATTTCTAATGGTAGACTATTGTGAAAAGTGCAACGGTAACCTTAGGTGAATAGTTCCAATAGTAGACCCTTGTTAATAGTGCAACAGTAACCTTAGGTGAACATTTCTAATAGTATACTGTTGTAAATAGTTAACCAGTAACCTTAGGTGAACAGTTCCAACAGTAGACCATTGTGAATAGTGAAATGGTAACCTTAGGTGAACAGTTCCAATGGTAGACCATTGTGAACAGTGCAACGGTGACCTTCTGTGAACAGTTCCAACGGTAGACTATTGTGAACAGTGCAACGGTAACCTTAGGTGAACAGTTCCAATGGTAGACCGTTGTGAACAGTGCAATGGTGAGGTTCATGAATAGTGTATCTAGAATTGTGAGGTTCCAACGGTGAGGTTCATGAATAGTGTTTCCAGAATGGTAGGGTGTACAGTGCTTCCAGAACGATAGGGTGTATAGTGTTTTCTGCTTCCTACAGTTTCGTCCCTTTGATGTTTCCTTTGATGTAAAATGCATTTAAAGTCTCATTTTAAGGAATATATGGCCAATTCAAAGGCCATAACTCTTATATTAATTATTTCTAAGGATCAGGATGTTTTTACTTTTTCAAACTGAGTGGTTTAATGTGATCTGATTTTAATGGGAAATCAAGTGTATCTTAAACCGTCGCTCCATTAAATCATCAAAAGGGACAAGATATCTTCTTCCCTTGTTCTTCCTCCTTGTTCTCTATTGAAAGATTCTCTAACTTTTCCTTCCTCCTAGTAGGAATCATGAGATCAAACTTTTCCCCGTGGATTGGTTTCCTCGATTCCCTTCTTACTGCAAGTGCACCCCCTGTTTCGGTGCACCCAAGAAGTATCCATCAATCTTTGATATAAGGTATGTTTTATCGTCATTCATTTTGTTTCATCTTCTCCTATTTCTCCTTTCCATATTATATCATGTGATCTCCATGCTTCTAATGGAGTTTTCTTGGGTTTCAGTTGGTGTGGTCGTTCCGTGGAATCCTCATGTGGATGCAGTTGTCACGAGAGGAGGCGATTGTGAACCGTTGTGTGGACTGTTCTTGTATAAATAACGTCAAGAACCGTTTTAGGTAGGGGATTCACTACTTCTCTCTTCTTTTACATGAAACTGTATCGTTAGCATGTTTTATCCCACAGGATGACAATGGAATTGACATAATAAATATTTGAACTGGATAAATAAATTGATATTGATCGTATGTTATTGCCTATTGTTTTTCTAGATAGTGTGATATTTATGCTTTCTTTGTTTAGCTATTCATTCTTGATTGAAATTGGTAATGAACGTAAACCACTGTTCCTTCTGGAAATGAGGATGACCTTGTTGGTTTTAAGGTTCAAACATTCCAATTGGTTTCTAATGGGTTTATTCGTAGAACCGGAAACATCCAATGATTCTATATCCATTTGGACCTACTTTCCAAAGGTATGTGCCCATTAGTTGTGGACTGATGAGGCTTAAGAATTTGCTTTGGTTGAGACGATGGGAGTTCAGATTCATCACACCTTTTATGGGGGGGATTATTGTCTACTCCGGGACTCTGTTATAGATTTAAGTTATGTTCATGAATCCTTATTGATTTACCAAGAATGAAAATGAGTTTTTCCTTTATATCTTGCAATCAATTATTGATATGTACGAAATTTAGAGAGTCTTTTATATGTATTTTAGGTTCTTCATCAATAGAAAATCATCCATATGAATTACATATTCTTATTCAATGGTATCCTTCCATACATTATATAGAAATCTCTTGGTCATTATGATGACCATACTGCTTTTAAAGCCACTCAGTGGGGCACTTGAATTTTATTATCATTCAGAAAGACATGATTATTTCATAGTTGGGATCGTACCCGCAGATGGGATACCTACGTATCCTTATTAAAAATAAAGGAATCCGAACCCACGTAGTTCGATAAGAAGGATATATTTTAATGTCATATGAGATGGAAAATAATTAATTAAAGATGGGCTTGAACCATAGAAAGGCTTCCTACATACTCTAATTTTAAGGCAGAGATCAAAGTCCACGTATTTTGGGTGAGGAAGTATGATGTTTAAACATGATTAATGGTCCAAAAAGAGATGTCTTAATTACTTTTACGCTCTAAACTCACGTGAGTCATGCTCAGTGTGAGAAACAAGAGGTATCTGTAAAACTGACGATTGTAACATGAAAGATGAAATCAAAAGAAATGATGTGGGGTTTACGTATGTATGACTGTCTAAGAGCAGGGTCTATAATGGTATTTGTAATTTATGGAGATTTGGGATTTTAACCTGGGACTTACTCCTGAAAAGGAAGACCAAATTAAGAAGGACTTATGACTATGTCTTACTCATAAGAAGGATGCCCAAATCAAAAGAAATTAATATTGGGGCTTACTCCTAAGAAGGATGCCCAATTAAGGGAAATTATGATTGGGACTTATTCTTGAGAAGGACGCCCATGTTAAGAGGACTTGTAATTTGGGGCTTACTTCTAAGAAGAAGGCCCAATTAATTCCTCTCAGATAAGGAATCCAACAAAGGAACCATGCCACAAATGGCTTTGAAGAGGGTTTTGAAGGCTATATTTGAAGAGGAGATGCAGATTTGAAGAAAAGAGGAGACTAGTAAGGAAGCGTGAAAGTATTGTTCTGTCGTGCAAGTCCTAGTCGCACAAGTATACTTGCGTGAAATGAGTCACCTTGGGTGACGAAGAATCCATAGGGTAATACTTGGGAGACTTTTAACTCAAGCCCTTAGTATCATCCCTAGAGGCTTCCAGAAGGGTGGTGTACAAGTTCCCTTGATAGGGAAAGGCGGCACACAAGTGTCTTCACTTCCCTTAAGGGCTAGACACTTAGGTGCACAAGTATTGATGAGTTATAATACATAGTACTTATCCTTACTCTTTAGATATTCCATTCTAGGTAAATAATTACCTTAGAAGTGTTCAGAAGATGTCAGACAAAGACTTGGGCAACAAGAGCTTGAATATGAGTTTTGGAAAATTCCTCCTCCAAATGGGGGGCCCACAAGGGCTATTTATAGGCCACTGAACACCTTGGGTGAAAAAAAGAATAGGGCATGCAAGTGACATGCGTGACCAAAATGTGGTGTGCAAGTGGCTTGCACAACCAGAAGGAAACTTGCACGACCCATTATTAAAAATTTACTTGCTCATGCCTTTGTCAATTTTTGATGTTCTTCAAAGGATGACTCTCTTTGTGCTTAACACATTCCCCATTTCCATTCGTTAGACTCTGTGACGGAAAGTGATGTCAAGAAAAGTCCCCCCTCAATGTTGGATCTGAAAAAGGAGTGAGGATTTAACTATGAGGAAAACGAGAAACAAAGGTTCTGCGGTGCGCAGGGGGTAGGTGCATAGGTTCTGGCATGCAGCTTTTGGCGTGTAGGTTCCAGCATGTAGGGTTCCGGGATCACCTATATATATGTGTGTCACTTCGCGCAAACCATCCTACCTTCTGTGTTTTTGAGCTCTCTTCACGCTAGTGTCTTCATCTCTTCTGTCACTCGCTTTTCTCTTATGTCGCGCTTCTCCAGTAAGATTTTTGCTTGCGTGACCACACTTGCATGGCCACACTTTCACGACCACACCTGCGCGACCACACCTGCATGACCACACCTGCACGCCTTAATGTCTTAGCCGTTTTTTTGTTTTCTTCACTAGTATTTCATAAAAAAATACTTATTTAAAAGTTAATTGTTAGATCTTTGTGCAGATTCAATGGATCCATAAAGAATTGGATCGGTTGATGAGTTAGATAGCAAAAGAATTGATGATATGATGAACATCATTGGCCATGAATATTATGATATCTATGATGGTACTCTCCCAGATTTGGCCAAGTACTTGAATAAATATCAAGTAAATTTCTCACATAACTTTACTTTATATGGCCATGGTCATCTACAAGGATTCAATATTTCAGATATAAAGAACTATATTCCTCATTCCTGGTTTCAGACTTACACTAATTTTACTTCAGAAAATGTTCAGTTGTAGGATCATTTGTTAATGCTAGAACAGTGGAGAAGGCATACATAATGCATCATAGCCCATGTACTTCAGATCTGAAACCTCACAAGCCTGAGCTGCAGCCGCACTGCTATCCCTCTGTTTTTAGAAATTCTCAGATGGATCAATCCAAGGGATGAAAAAAGAGTTGGGATTTATGTCTTTGAGGAGGTGTGAAGCTGACATGGATGTGGTCATATTGGTTGTGACAAACCTATGAATATTTTGTCGAGGATTTGAAGGGAGATGCAACATATGAAGCTGTCTGGGCTGGGTAGACATATGTCTACAGGAATGATAATTTTGTGTCGGAGCTAATCAGTCGCTGGAGCCTAGAAACTAATTATTTCCATCTGACTCATGGAGAATTAGGCATCAGCTTGTGGTATGTCTACAAGATCTTGGGGGATCCAATTTTGGGAGATATGTATGATGAATTCATCCCCCCAAGGTGACATGGAATGATTCGGAGAAGACTCTGTATTTGGCTCAAGAGTTATTGAAAATTTTCCACAAGATCAAGAATTCAAAGTCCACCCAAACTCATTCTAGAAGGATATTCATCCAGAGGAGTGGATGGATATATTTCTTATCAAGAAGAAGGAGAAGGGTCCCACCTATACTCATCCTACCAGCTACCCCAGAATAGATAAGAGGGGTGCTCTTGGCACATTCTGGCCAACTCTGGAAGTGGGAGAGTTTGAAAAGTGGGGGTATGAAGTGGACCCAAGAATCCCATAGAAGACCCGCCTGGCGGGATTTTTAGCTTTGTGGCTCAGTGTTTATCTTCTGCCAGTTAATTATTCGAAGGGAGGTGTTAGGACAAGGACCTTCGTTGTTGCATCCAAGGTTGATGAGAGGAAAATGGTTGGGTTGGCCACCCCGATTTTGGAAAAGATTCACAGGAGCTTACTCCATGTCTATATGGGTATGTCTCCTTTGAGAATAGTGGGACCATTCCAAGTTTTTTGGGGATGGATCTCCACTCACTTCAGAACTTATGTTGTACAGAGTGGAGTACAGGTTCCTGAAAGTTCTTTTAGGCCATCGGTCCGGGCCATTTCTGGAATTTCTCTATTGTCCCTCAATCCTTATGATCTGAAGGCGAGGATGATCATGTTCATGGAATTTCCTTTATTTCCTTATGGAAACCTGCCAACCAGGTGGTTTGTTGATGATGGAAAAACTATCCTTGAATTGAGGTCATATATGCTGGCTTGCAGAGATGCTGTATTGGCCACCAGAATTGACAGAGAGATTATATGTGAGGCCTTTACTCTATATAGATTTGCACGCTGGTTCAAGTTTCTGTAGCAGATTGTTGTATCCCCTCATGTTCATGTCAGGTCAGAGAAGCATCCAATAGTTTTACGACAACTATGGTTGCTGAAAGTTATGGAGAAGACCGGGGAAGTGTTTGATCTACCAGTTGATAGAGAAATGAATCAATTGACTACATGGTATGCTGAGAACTGGGTAGCATCATACCCTGAAGGGGCACTGAATCATCCAGTTCCTCGAGTGAAAAAAAAAGAGAACTTTCAGGAAAGAAACCCTTTGTCTGGAAGGTGACTCTTCCTCACCCGGAGCTGATTCACTAGGTTCCTCACCCGAGGCTGATTCGCTGGATTCCCAGGATGGGGATGATGAGGCATGACATGCTTCAAAGCAGCCTCGTGCCAGATATAATCATCCTTCCAGAGTCAAGATACCTACTCCATCGACTCATGGTGAGTTATATCATTGGGGAAATTTAGTTGTCATTATTTTATAGATCAACAAGTTTCATTTTCTTATCCTTTATATGTGATTGCAGGAGCTGGGAAGAAGTTGAAGTCTCAGATTGTAGGACCCTCCTTACGTCCTTCTAGTGAAAATACTGAATATTTATGACTAGAGGCTATCCAGACATGGTGGAGTCTATATTGTGATGATGAAACCGCCTGTATGGACTTATGCGATGGGCTACATATCCTTGGAGTGGGGAATCTCCGGGTTTCTACTAATATCCGCTTCGAGGATAACCCCAATGAAGTGAGGGATTGCATCAGAGATATGGAAATGCTCATATATGACACTGATGATTCCATTCCTATTACCAAGCAGGTGAATGAAATGATGAATCATGGCACCACTGAGGGGATTGATGCTTCAGTAGATGAAGAGTGACACGATTACATTGCTCCTGAAGATGTAAGTTTCTTTCCTTATTTTCTTTGCAACTTGATTTCACTCAAAGCTTTGTTACTCAAGTAAATTAATATATTCATCCTACAGCTTGTTAATAAAGGAACTATTGAGGTTCCTTCACCGCAGTATAACCCTGGTGGAACCGCTCTTGGAGTCGGTGAATCTCCTCACGAGCCGGGCGAGGTATCTCTAGGACGGAAAGCCATGGACGAGGAGTTAGAAAGGGATTTTCACTCTCCAATACCTATATTTAGAGGTGATGATGTAAACACACCCAAAAATTCAAACAAGAAAAGACATCAAAGGAAGAAGTCCACAGTTAAATGCTTCATAAGCAGTGGTAAGTCCTTCAGATAGTCATGAATCCTGACTCATGAAAAGAGTGCTCATATTTCTTGGGATTTCAAGGGCTTCCTCGGTTTCCCCTTTGAGGGAGAGGACTGACCCTCCTCTGAGGATGACGGAGGGTTCTGGTGAATAATTGAAAATTCATGCTGACCTGGTTTCTCCTGAAGAAACGAGGAGAGAAGAAGATCCAGCTTCTGTTCCCAGTACTGCTCCTGTTGCTACTGCAAGGAGAGAAGAGCCTGCTTCTGGAAAATTAATTATACTTTATAGAATGTTGAATGAAGATATCAACTGACTTTCATTATGTGATGCTTTTGGTTCAATACCTACACTAGAATAGTTTGCGACTACTGCAACTGACTCCGCAATTTTCTCTGAGGAAGCTGTTTGGGGTCGGAGGCCGCAGGAGGACGGTCACCAAGAAGACATATCAAATTCTCCCACTGGTGAGACTAACTAGGAATATTAGATATCAATAGATGAAATGATGAAACTTGGTGCATATTTTGAAGAAATTTTAGATCATGTTAAATTACCTTGTGATTTAGAAGATTTTGGACATGAGTGTTATCATTCGTCCAGTTAAATTTTTTTATTACATCTCTGCCCATGATTGGTTGAAATGTGCGGTTCTGTCTGAGCAAGATGCTAATCTACCGATGCATGAAGGGGGTAGAGACAACCCTATCATTGTAGAGATGCTAGATAAAGTGGAACTTAACCTGGAAGAGCTTCCTAAAACCCGTCCTAAAAATCCTGTTGAGGCTAGGAAAGACGGGGAAGAGCCTTCTCATACTGCTGATCTACCATTGGGTAAGAGATGATAATATTTGTGGCTATACATAAATTGTAAAACAGCTAAACAACTTTTTTTATCCTTTGGAACTAACCAAATCATTCAATTGACTATGCAAGGCCGTTAATTTCAATGGCTAATCCCAGAGGTGAAGCCTCAGCCTCTGCCCCAACAGGATTAGAAAGTGAAGTAACAAGGGTTAGGGGGGAAGGAGTAGAACATGGCACTTATTTAAGTACATTAATCCCAGACTATATTCCTCCATGTGATAGTGATGATGAGTCAGACCCAGAGGTGCAGAAGGCACTCCAATTCTCATGTCTCAAGGCATGGAAGAATATATAGAAGATCATATCTAAAGTGCCTCTTGAAGAGATGCCTTCAGAGATACCGCAAATTTCATCCTTGTTCGTCATGTTAGGACTTGGTGTTTTTGGATATCAATAGATCCATTCCGTGATGAAACAAGTCATCTTATGGAGGGAGCAGAAACAAAAGTACCATCAAGATCTGACCAGAGCAAGGTTGTTGACCAATATTGGCAAATTCGAGGCTGCGGTGTCCCGATATGAGGTTGATCATGCTGTAAAGTTGAAGGAGATAAAGCATAAGATCAATGAGAAATTTTTCCAGCAGATGAACCTTCAGTAACAATTAGATGCCATTACTTGGGAACTTGACCAGCTTAATAATTCACTGGAAGGAGTCCAAACAAATGGTATGAAAGCCATTGCAGATGCCAAGAAAGCACTCCATCGATCTGAAAAGAGTGAAGCCGGTCAAGTGAATGAACTTCAAGTGGTTTATGATGAAGCTAAGGATGCTGTAAATAAAATGAATAGTTTTGTTGAAATCCTCTTGTAATTCTTGAAAAATAGAAGATAATCCAATCTATGGATGTTCTTCTAATTTTTTGTAGCAATGAAAAAGACATTTCATCTTCAATCCTTTGTATATGCATTCTCTTGCTAATTACTTATATATATTATTTACCTAAGACAACGGTCCTAGTAAAAGCATTGTTTGATTTGTGCTAGGATTATACAAACAACCCTAAAAACTTTTCATCTTTTATTTCTCGATATTTCTTAAATCATAAAATATGTATGTTTAGCGAGTTGGGACTTGAATTTTATTTAGAGTTCCTTTTACAGGTTCCCAATTTAATGAGTTTCCTGTCTCTTGTTGGCAATTTAAAGTAATGCATGTTGGACATAAAAAGGCTAATGTTTAAGGTCAAATAGATTTGACCAAATAGATTAAAATTGACTCAATTCCTTAATAATTTGTTTTAAAACATAATACAACATTTAATTGTGGGGGAAAACCTGTAAACTATGACTTAATAAATTTTGAATCTGAGGGATGATATGAAAAAAGGGATAAAAAGCATTAAAGGTAGTATTTTCTAAGAGTGAAGTTACCACTATTTAACAATCCCGTTAGGGGGTGTAATTATGCAGGGCCACTTAAGGGCATTGGCTGTATAGTCAAATAATAGCATCTTTTGGCTGACAGGTCCATTATGTAGACTACTTATGCAAGGCCACCTAGGGGAACGTGCTGCATAGTCAGGCAAAAGAACCCTCAGAAAGTTTACTTTTTTATTGCTAAAATCCAGTGAAAGTTTATGGAGATTAAAATTTTCCAAAGCATAGTGTCTACTGTATAGAGAGATGTACTTGAATATGAAGAAGATATTTCCAATCAATATTGTCAAAGAATTGGATTAATGTCACTCCTGTGAAGGTCTGACCCAAATGTAGGGAATGGAAATATAAACCATAGATTTGAATACTTTTAGATCATAAAAAAGAGTATGGGACAAATATGTTAAGGATGACTGTTTTTTCAGATCCCTACATATCATTTTTAAGACCAATAAGGAAAAAAAGAGGTTTTTCCCCCAAGAATGAAGTTATAACTATTTGAAAAACCCATTAGGGGGTTTGAATTATGCAGGGCCGCTTAAGGGAATTGGTTTCATAGTCAAATAATAGCATCTTTTGGCTGACATGTCCGTTATGTAGACTACTTATGCAAGGCCACCTAGGGGCATGTGCTACATAGTTAGGCAAAAGAATTCCTGGGTATCAGACATTTTGTGACCAAAAGTCATGAAAAGGGTTATAGAGATCTATAAGTATTTAAGGTTAGGAGTATGACACATGAAAATGGGTATTGTATAATGCATGAAAGAGATACATAGACCAATGCTGACCATAATCATGTTGTGGTTGGGTCCTGAATTGAGATGCTGGACTTAACTACATATCTCATTAGGATGAGAATCAAGCCATACGTAGTTCTTGAAATATAGTTTAATGTCATGTGGGATGAGAGCGTAGGAGATCCTAGTTTAGGGTCGTGGAGTTCGGGCCATAATGAGGGAGACACATTGTGTGTTTATTATAAACCTGATGTGAATAAAGACAAAGGTTTTCATACCACATTCATTTTCTCACAGGGGGACTTTTCAACAAAGGGACTGAAAATGGAATTTGGGGTTAGGCCCAAAGACTTGGGACTAGGTTAGAGGGATGCTCGAACATTCCTACATACCCCATAAGGATGGGAATCAAACCATACGTAGTTCTTGAAATACCCTCTGTACAGATTTGGTTCGTAAATGTGAAGGGTTAAAGGGGACTTTAGTACAATGATGATTGGATCCAAGATTAAAGGTTCGGGAATTTCCATGTATGCACGTAGTCTTTGGAATATAACATGATTGGAAATAAATGTCAATAATGATTCTCTCTCAGGTGAGGGTGTCAAATAATGTTGTAGTTTATTGTTATATAGGACACAAGTGTGAATAGTTTAAGGTTATATGCATGGACCAGTGCTGCACAGTTTAATTCCATGTAGCTAAGATGTATGGATATGCAGTTTAATGTCCTGCAGAGAGGACAATGGGGTACTGTATAGTTTAAAATAATATAGAAAGGGCGATGGTGAACCAATGTGAAAATATTGGTTTTGGGCTTGAACCTCAGGAGTTTACCTACGTACCCAGCCTAGAAGGCAAGGATCAAAGTCCGCGTAGTTCAATTGAAGAATGAATTGGTGATCGAGTTGTACTTGAGGAAAATGACCTAAAGATGGTGTTGGGACTTACGCGTGGTTAGTGACCCAGAGAGGGTGTTATGATTGAAGCTTACTCTAAGCTCACGTGAGTCATGCTCGGTGTGAGAAACAAGAGGTAGCAACAACCCTAACGATGCACAGTTTAATTTCATGTAGGACATATAAGGGACTGAACACAGTTTAACGTCATGTTGGACAATGGAGGGAGCTATGCAGTTTATTGTCTTACAGCAAGGAGTAAATGGACCATGCAGTTTAAAGTCTTGCATTAAGGACTTAATGGTGTCTTTGTGTTACACAAAATACTTCTTCAGAAATCTGGCATTGGTTGGAGTCATGATGAGTTCTCCATCCATTGAGATTAAAGAATAAGCTCCATTAGAGTAGACCTTATGTATTGAGTATGGTCCTTCCCACTTTGAATCAAGCTTTGGATGTTTATTTCCAGGTATCAATAGAGTTCTGAGGACCAATACTAGTT
This sequence comes from Viscum album, assembly GCA_963277665.1. Lineage (NCBI taxonomy): Eukaryota > Viridiplantae > Streptophyta > Magnoliopsida > Santalales > Viscaceae > Viscum > Viscum album. Next base: position 78,141,574 of record OY728133.1, on the reverse strand, counting down.
CTCCTTGAATGAATGAACGAAGACAAACTGTTTTGTTGAAATCTCTGCTATTCTATTCTAATAGACTTCCAAGTGGTGCATGGTGCACAATATTTTTTCATCTAATTGTTCCAATTCATCCAATAGCTTTTAATATTTTTTATTTGTAGACAACTAATCACAAATGGATACTCTGAGCGAAGGTAATTGAACCTAAATGGGCAATACTACTTATATTCTATATACCAATGAATATGGAGTTGACCGCGTTGCAGTGCGGGTGGTGGTCCAATAAGCCCATAAAGCATGAAAAATTTTATCGGTCCATGAATTCTTATCTTTATCCACCATATTTTGCAGTATGTTTGAAATAGTCTTATTGAAGGCTTCTATTTGGCCATTGATCGCTGCATGATATCGAGATGAATGGTTGGATTTGATGTTGTATTCTTGATACAACTTCCTTACCTCAGATGAACAGAAGTTGGTGACGTTGTCTATCAATATGATATGAGGGACACCAAATCTAGTAATGATGTTAGACTAGATGAAGCTAACAATGCTTTTATAACTAACTTCTTTGAGAGGTATTCCCTCTTCCCACTTGGAAAAGAAGTCAGTAGCAGTAAGAATATACTTAAACTGCTTTGATGTAGCCGAAGGGTAAGGTCTTACTACATCCATTCCCCATGTAGAAAATGGCCATGAGTATTTAGATGTATGGAGAAACTCTGGGGTTTGATGAATGAAATTGGAATATACTTGTCAATAATGAAACTTCTTAGTTGAATCAATACAATGTTGTGTCATTCAAGTCCAGAAGTATCCAAGACTTTAAATTTGATCAGATAGTCTTTGTCCAGACTAGTGGGCACCACAAACTCCTGCATGTACTTCATTCATGACAGCCATTGTCACTTCACCGTCATTTCATCTGGATAGAATTCCATCAAAACCTCACTTTTAGAGATTTTTTTGGTGATGTGGGCTATCATAAAGAGTTGAATTGACCACACGTCACCAGACTTTTTCATCCCCGGATCTATCAGGTGGGAGTGTTCCATTTTGAAGGTATTCCCTGATATGTGTCATCTATCCCGTAGTATGACTATATGGTTCAAAAATGGGACTGATTTCATTGATTTCCTCTATTCTGATTTGAAAAAAAGGTAAAACTACACGACGGTAGGCAATAATGATGATTGTTTCATCCCGGTTTGGATCTTACAGGGTTGTAGCTGTATTAGCCAGTGCATTAGCTTGGGAATTTTGTGATCGCGGGACATAAGAAAATTTCGGTTCCGATGGAAATTCCTCCATTAACTCTCTAACATAATCCCACAAAGGGATTAAATCTTCTTTTCTGATGGCATAATTTCTATTGATTATTTTATTACCAAATGAGAATCACCTTTTACCTTCAATTGATTCACCTGTGTCTGAAGTGCCAACTCTAATCCTATGATGAGAGATTAATATTCTACTTCATTGTTTTTACCACCTTCTAACAATAAGAAGGAATAGGGTAACACTGGCTTTTCTGGGGAAATAAGAACAATTCCTAACCCAACTTTGTTGAATTTAGGATCTTCCATTTTCTTCCCTGTTGGACTTCTGGAAGCACCATCAAAGTACATTTCCCATGTTTGAGGATTATCTTGAATAGAGAAGACTTCCTCATCAGGAAGTTCAATATTTAAAGATGTATCTTCTACAGATGGGTGTTCAGCAAGGAAATCGGCCAGATCTTGTCCCTTTATTGCCTTTTGAGACACATACTGGATATAAAACTACTGCAAAATAATTTCCCACCTTGAAAGATGTCCTGTAAGCATCATACGACTAAGGATAAATTTGAGCGGCTTATTGTGGGATACCAATTGAACCTCATGATGTTTCAGGTAGTGTCTCAATTTCTTAATTGCAAAGATTAATGCTAGGAAACACTTTTCAATACTTGAATATTGATTTTCTACCTCAAGCATAGTCTGACTAAGATATTAAAGGTTGTTTTTATTCCCAGCATCATTATTTTGGGCAAGGAATGCACCCAATGATCACTCTAAAGCTGTCACATAGAGAATAAGTGGTCTTCCTTCAACGGGTGTCATTAATATCGGTGGACTCAAGAGATAATTCATGAGAATATTGAATGCTTCTTGACATTATTCAGTCCACTGGTAGGTGAATCCCTTCTTCATTAATTTGGTGAAGGGTAAAAACTTGCCTGCTAAATTGGAAATGAAATGCCGAATATAGGCCAAGTGTCCTTGAAGTCCTCTTAATTATTTCAAATTTTGAGGAGGTGACATACTAAGGATTGATTTTGTCTTCTCAAGATCAAATTCGATACCGCGATGGCGTACAACAAAGCCAATAAATTTTCTTGAGGTTACCCCAAAAGCACATTTCAAGGGGTTCATCTTCAAATTGTGTTGTCAAAGTTTGTTGAATATGATTTCCAGATCGGCCAAGTGATCAGAACATTGTCTGGATTTAACCACCAAATCATCCACATAACATTCAACAAATTTCCCTAAAAAGTGTTTGAAGATATGGTGCATGGCACATTGATACGTTGCGTCTGCATTCTTCAGGACAAAGGGAACTACCCGATAGAAAAACACACCTTGAGGGGCTATGAAATATGTAGACTCCTCATCCTTTAGGGACATTCGTATTTGATTGTACCCAGAATAACCATCCATGAAAGAAAGAGATTTTTATCCAGTTGTTGCATCAATTAAGAGTTCTGTGATCGGAACTGGAAAATCATCATTGGTACAATGACGATTAAGATCTCTGAAGTCAATACAAACTCTAATTTGTCCATTTTTATTTTTCATAGGGACAAAATTAGCTATCCATTTGTTATATCGAACTTCTCTTAAGAAGTTATCCTTGATAAGCTTATCCACTTCAGCTTCAGTTTTGGAGGCATAAGGTGGGTGTGTTCTTCTTGCGGCTTGCTTGAATCCTCAATGTTCTTCTGGAAAACCCAAATGGTGAGTGGCAACATCAGGATCAAGACCTGAAATTTCTGTATAATTCCAAGAAAAAAATCTTGATTTTCTTTTAAAAACGAAGTATAAATTTATTTCTCTTCAAGATTAATGGCCACACTAATTAAAGTGGGCATGGATCTTCTTTTGTACCCAGATTTATTTCTCTGAGTTCATTCATAGTGGTAGAGATAGCCTCTTCAAATGCTGGAGAAGAATCCCTGAGATCTTCCTCTTCTTCTTCAATATGTGTTAGTTTTTTGTTTCTACTTGCATAGTAGACGATGAAGTAGAATTTTAATGATTAGGGGAGAAGTTAAAATTTGAACATCTTGAAGAAGAGACTACCATTTATGACCCTATTAATGATGAAGGGTCATCATTGTTCTCCTCTGAAATTTCTATAACTTCTTCTGGCCTGGTTAATGAAGTACATATTTTCTGGATTTCAGCGGATGAAATGAAGACATCTCCATTTAAGCCTTCATCATTTCTTGTCCAATCAACAATTTCTACCATGCTATCTGGCTTGGTAGCCAAAATTGAAATTATGGAAGTTTCCATAAGAGTGTTTGGATTTGGGTCTATCCTGTCAATTTGACTGATAGGAAACACATAATCTGTACTCACATGTATGAATGGGTTTACTGGAATCTTTTCCAAACCATTTGGAGCATTAATTTTGGTAACCTTATTTGTCATGGATTTCTCCTTTCCCTCCATGTGATAGAATTCTACCTCAATTTATTGATATTCACATGTTTTTAATGGGGCTTTATCACCATACAATGTCCCAATTTGACCATTGAAAAAATATTTGAGACATTGATGGTATGATGAAGGTATAGCCGCATGTTTATGTAGCCAAGGTCTCCCAAGCAAAATGTTGAAGGATGTGTCATGACAAACAACCATGAAATCTGAATTAGACACAAGGTCTCAAAAATGAGTTCTAAGTGTAATCTCACCCAGAGGTTCTTATTCATTTTTATCATATCCTTGCAACATCAAATTAGAAGGAGATAAATCAGATTCGGTGAGGCCCAATCGACGAAGTGTACGAATAGGGATGAGGTTGACCCCTGAACCATTATCAATAAAAGATCATTGGATGTCTACATCATTGACCTTGACAGATAAATTCAAAGGTCTAATATGTCCATGTACAACATCATCTTCACCTTCATCTGTAAAAGATATCACTGCATGGAATTCTGTAGGATCATTCTCTATATTGTAAACCTCAGCCGCAACAATTTCAGTTTCAAATTCCTGAGGACTTGAAAAAGCCTCAATAAACGCCTCCTGAAGAACTTTTGATAGATTCAAGGAATACAGAATTTATAACTTGGCCAGTACTTGGACCAAATGTTTCAAGACATCATACTTTTGGTCTAAAGTTATGCATTTCCCAACAGGAAACTATGGTTTTTAGGTGCCTTAGAAGTTGATGCTTTGAAAGTAGATGCATCTCGTATCAGGGTAGGAGTTGGAAATACTCCTGGCTTCTGCAGATTAAACAGAATAGGTCTATTTATTTGCTGAGAGGAAGAAGGTGTAACCTATAACCAATCCTCCAAAATATATGTGCCAGGACTGAATCTACCATGTGTAGAAGAAATTTATTGTTAATGTTCAGCCCACTGAAGGGCTTTTCCATGAGTTTCAGCCGCATATACAGTTCTAGCAGGGGTAGGATTGAAATAGAGGCTTCTTGAATATCCACATCTTCCCCTATATCCTATACCTATGTCTCATCCTCAAATTCCATTGTTTGGTACGGGGAACTCAGGCTCATCAAGAACAAACTGCGACTGAAATATGGATCCGTTAATTGAATCATGTTAATAGAACCAAAGATAAACTCTTCATCTGATGAAGATTCTACCTGATTAGTTAGTTTAAGATGTGCAGTTTGGTGGGGCGGTGCCCGTGCTTTTGAAGCAGATGGCATAAAATCTTCCAACATCAAAGTTAATTTAGGCTTTGACACGAACTCATCTTCTTATGACTGCTCTTCTTTCTTCGAATTATTTTGCCTCTTTGAGGATTTTCCTTCTGATAAAGGGGGTTTTGTTGTGGAATTCATAGCAGAAGACACAATTGGTTGATTCAATTGCGTTTGTAAAATGGCATGAGTTTGGTTGATCATTTTTCTAACTATCCAATCATCATATTTCTACAAGTTTTTACTTTTGACTTCATGCCACTTGCCTTCTTCCTCTCGATTAGTAGCAGTAGCACATGCTACCTAGGATGAAGAACCTTTAAATTTTACCTGTCCAGAGTCCACCATCTTTTGTAGGAGGATTTTGAAGACAAAACACTCCTGAATGGGATGCCCCAACATCTGATGAAATGGGAAATAGTTAGGGAGGTCTTCATCTCCTTCATTGTTCGGCATTTTGGGCCTTGGAAACTGAACCAGATCGTTTTCCAAAGCTGATATGAAGTAGCCAGGAACTTGTTCATTCAGGAAAGAATAAACTTTGTTCTTCAAATATTCAAACTGTTTCCACCTTTGATCTCTTTGATCATATTGATGAGGTGGCTGTTGTTGTTGATGCTCAGTAGGTGGATCCCTTCGATATGATGAAGGTTTTGAAGTGGAAGTAGGCACAGGTGCTTGCTTAAGTGTAACTGTAGCAGTCTCTGCTTTCCCCATTCTATTTCCTGGAACTGATGGAATTACACTAGTTTTATCCTTAGTCTTTGTAAGAGAGTCTTTGATATGCTGATCGATTGAAGTAAGGTCTCGAAACCCACCTATGTATTTCACATGGATCAACAGTGTGCGTAATTCATCATGCAAATTTTCCACACAAATTGGCAATAATTATTCTTAAGGGAGTTCTAAACTTAAGGAATATGTTAATCCCTTCCATCGAGAAATGAAATCATAAACTCTTTCATTTTCCATTTTCTTACAATTAGTAAGATCAAAAACTATCGTCTTTGGCAACGTTGAGATAAATTAAAGAAGAAGTATGTGATGGAGATCTTCCCACCCAGTAATTGACCGAGATTGCAAACTTGTATACCAGAAAAAAGAAATCCCTTGTAATGACTGTACAAAACATGTGAGCTTAACTGATTCTTGTTGTTGAAGAGTTCCCATCATAGGATCACAACGAGAAAAATAATGTGTTAAGTGTTTTTCTAGATCTCCCGAACCATTAAAAATTGGGAATGGGTATTCTCAAAATTTGATGGGGGAGGAATTGCATCAACCCATTTAGGGAAATATTTCTTTTCTAGTTGAACTTGTGCACATTTTCCTTCCATAGCTTCCAACCGAGCTGTTAAGGACTTAATGGTAGTTATTAATTTTTGAGAAACATCTAGTTGAGCTTGGACATGAGCAGGTGAAATAAATGGAGTTTGGATGGGTTTGGTGATTGGTACTGCAACTGATGCTAGTACTACCAGTTGTTGTCGCGCATGACCCATAGGATTGGACCTGTGACAGTGTACTTGTATAGGAGGATATTCTTGATCCATCCTAGTAGATTCAACGAATTCCCTTGACTTACTAACTCCATCACACTTAGGATGAATACTACCTTGAAGTATTTCTGCATTTAACCTCCTTAACTCCTTCATTTCTTCTTCCTACTGTGCGAACCTTTCCTCTAATGAGAGTGATTGGCCTTCTATAGAGGTAGGGTGGGATGTGACCTGACTTTTACCTTTTCATTGGCATGTGACTTTCTGGAGTATGGAAGGGCATTTCCTGAAGGAATATCTTGCCTATGGGCAGCCCTCTGGCTTCTAGTACGCACACCTTCTTCATTTATTTCTGTGTGTACAGCCTCTTGAATAAGAACTTATTCATCTGATTCCTCTGAGCGAACCTCATGTATTGGGGGATCGGTGAAAACGACATTGATGACATTTATTGATGCATAATGCATTGCATCCCTTCTGTTGGCATTTCTGTGATACTATCTTCTTCCATGTCCATTATGAGACATTGACTTTTGTTTAGTTGATCCCTCAGGAACTTCTTGATGAACCATAATATAGAGGGAATCTCCTGATAATTCGGCTCTGCGTTCCTATTGTGTATTCCTCTCTAATCGAGAGAAGACTGACTTTTTCTGAGGAAGAGATTGAGAATTTGAAAAAGTCCAGAGTCTGGTGGACTATGGTTGTTCCTGTTTTTCCTGCTCAACTCCTCAAATCCTATCTGTTGATCTTGAGGGTTGGATTAAAAGAGTCCCCAGTCTGGTAAGCTAAGGTGGATCTTGAGATACTACATCTGTATCATTCTTAAATGCTCTCTTTATTTTGCGTACTTTAGTCTGTAAATTAGCCAGATGCATCCTCCGACATCCACTCAAATCACATGGTTCAGACGGTCGTTGGACTATTTATGACACTTCTGTCACTTGATGATGTGCATGCTCTAAACGAGAAGCCTATTCGATGTTCTTATTTCCTTGATGCCAGATTAATTCGACAACTTGTTCTTTATATGCTTGACTTTGGAAAGAACTAGTTGAGGCCTGTTCTTGGGAAAGCCTTTGATTACGCCCAAAACCAGCTAGATGTGGCTATCCATGAGAAATAACATTGCATGAGACCACTTTTGGCGGGCATTGTTGACTGGAGAGTATAGTGAAATGCAGTTCTCCATGAACACCCCATACCTTGATATGAATACCAGATGGGGCATTGGTAATTAACTGGCACAACCTTTTTAACACACCAAGGCATGAACGTTGAAGGGATCTCCGCTGCTTTTCAACCTTTGGATGTTGGCAAACTGAGAGAGATTCCAAATCAATTTGGTATTGTATCCCTTCTATTATCTTGAAATGATTTTTATATTCATCATAAGATAATATTTTCTCTTTTAAGTGACAATGATTTTTCCACCTGTTGAGACGAACATCGTGAATACAATCTTCAGTCAACATTTCTAGAATATCATACTGAGAGTCAGCCAAAGGCCAAAACATGACTGGTAATTCACCTTTCGCCAGTTGTTTTCTCGTATTCAGCACTTCATCCTTATCATTTGATGAAGATTCTTCTACCTGATTGAACCAAAGATGGTGATTATTTGTTGCTTCATCAGATTCAACAAGAATGGTAGAGAATTAATTTATCATATTAGAAGATGAATGACCCGGGGGTGGTTCGGAGAATGACATACACCCCGAGCTATCTTATGATTGAGAAATTATTTCACTCACTAGCGGTAAGGCATCAAACATGACTGGCTTCACATTTTCAAGTACCTCAAGATAAGAGGGCTTCATCGTTACTGCATTGTCTATTGAAGAATTTTCCAAGCAATGTGAATTACTACTACAGATAGGACTTTCACAGCTAAATTCATCATCATGGGGAGGACCACCATGGTGGCTTACATAAAAAGATAAAACCTCTTTCTCCTTGGTCTTCTGGCCATGCAGAGGGTTATTATGGCTCTCATCTGAGGATGACACTTTGAGATTGACTGAACTGTCATGAAACAAGCCTTCATGAGGAAATGTCTGATGAAGACCTTCAGAATTATTGTTGTTACATTCAGAATTTGGTAATCAGAGATTAGAATCTTGAATTGCAATAGAAAATTGTCTGAGCGCATCAAGAACTACAACATTGAGAAAGGCCTTATTGCAGATTGGCTCCTGATTTCTCGACTGTGCTGGATGGGTCTTTTTCTTAGATGCCTTGTTATTTACTTTGGAAACCACTTATTGACGAAAATGGTTATTATGGGAAGGTTTATGTGCTTGCTCAGAAGAAATTGTCAGGTTTTGCTGATTATCTCCATTCAAATCGGGTGTATGTGCCCGACTTGATTATCCATATGACATGGGTGAGTATGCCTCCCAACCCTCTTGGACTGGGATAAAGGTGTGTATCTGCTCTGGAGTGATATGTTGATGAGTCACTCCACTTATAGGGATAGATTTATGATTCTTTCCCTGTGATGTTGCTGATGTTTTTATAATATTCTGATAGGTATCCAGAATATGGGCAGGGATTTGATTCTACTCTTTCACCATTTTCAGAATGTTCTTGGTTACTTCGACTATTGAAACGATAATATATGTCCATTCCGTGTCTGGAGTAGGTGTATGTGCCTTCTCCTATCATCCTTTTCCTATCAATGAATTTTGACAGTACTCATATGTGGGGGGAGAAAATTGTGTCTACCTCCTGCTTATCATTGGAGCTTTCCAATTGACATCTCTGGGTGCTACCAAACACGACTGTTGGTTAGCCTGATTAATTGCAGGTGTATGTGCCTACTGATTGTTCTCCACCATATTTATTTGGCGAGTTTCTTTAGTTGCAGTCAGATGAGCCTACTGACTAGATGATGGATTATAAACATGTGTATATGCCTTCCTATAATACTCCTCCAGAATTTCCTAGTGGGATTGGCGTGTTACTGGCAGACGAGTTTGCTAGGAAGTAAAATTAGGATGGATGAGTGTATATGCCCGCTCATTTTTTGCCATCAAGTTAGCTTGATGGACTTCTCTAGAGGGGGAAGAAGTAAGAACTTGCTCCCTGTTGTCCTAATTTCACCTCCGACGGTTCGTATTGCATGCTCGGGTCTGAGGAACCTGAGTTGAACCCCTAAAGGAGATACCCTCATGATGTTGAGGGTGCACTACCACATGAGTCTGGCGACGATTGTTGATGAGAGCCCTCGAAAAGGACTCTTGTCTTCTTGAATTGAGGCCTTGGGTGACCTCTTCATTTACCTCCCTATATTATGGGAGAGATTGGTGATTGCATTCCACGGATAACAACCCGAAACGGTTGGAGATGGTGGTTGGCACCACCTACTTCTTGACCACCAGTCATCACTGTCCGGAAAACCAGGGTGTGTTATTAACTTGGATGGCTTGTCGAGCGGCCTCCAGAGTTGGGATGGTACTGTGTTGATGGTATTCCCTCACCAATGCATTTGAGACTTAGCGTTGAAGATGCTGAGTAGGTGATGTCGTCCTCAGAGGGGACTAGGATCCATCAAGAGTAGCAGCTGAGGCATTCACAGGTGTAAAATTTAAAGAATCCATTTCTTTATTACAGAGAGATCTTGGAAAAGAATGCATGTTTGATATAACATACATAATCAAGATAATCTTGGATAGACTACATCTTTTGGATGAACACATATGTGATTGATTGATTTGTTGGCCCTCACATTGAATTAAATAGGGGCCTAACATATAAGTAAAACATCATTTAACTTGGTTAAGGATTCACGTAGGATTCACCATTTTTGTTCCTTCTGGAAATGAGGATGACATTGTTTGTTTTAATGTTCAAACTTTCCAATCGGTTTCTAACGGGTTTATTTGTAGAATTGGAAACATCCAATGATTCTATATCCATTGGGACCTACTTTCCAAAGGTAGGTTCCCATTAGTTGTGGAATTATGAGGCTTAAGAATTTTCATTGGTCAATAAGATGGGAGTTCACACTCATCACACCTATTTGGGGGGGATTATTGTCTACTCCGGGACTCTCTTATAGATTTAATTTATGTTCAGGAATCATTATTAATTTACCAAGCATGAAAATTATTTTTTTTCTTCAGATATTGCAATCAATGATTGATATGTAGGGAATTTAGAGAGTCTTTTATATGTATTTAAGGGTCTTCATCAATAGAGAATCTTCCATATGAATTAGATATTCTTAGTCAATGGTATCCTTCCATACATTATATAGAAATCTCTTGGTCATTATGATAACCATACTGGTTTTAAATCCACTCAGTGGGGCACTTGAAGTTTATTGTCATTCAGAAAAATATGATTATTTTAGAGTTGGTATTGTACCTGTAGATGGGATACCTACGTATCCTTATTAAAAAGAAAGGAATCAAAACCCATGTAGTTCGATAAGAAGGATATATTTTAATGTCATATGAGAAGGAAACATGAGCGACCCATTATTAAATGTTTCCTTGTTCATGCCTTTGTCAATTTTTGATTTTCCTTAAATGATGACTCTCATTGTTCTTATGGTATTCCCCATTTCCATTCGTTAGACTCTGTGACAGAAAGGGGCGTCAACAACTGCAAATAATTGATAGTTGTTTGGTTAAAAGATAAAAAGGAATGTAAATGAATTTAGTTCTCCTTGTTGTAATTTTTTGTTAATCAAATTGGCACAGTAAGCATGTTTAATTATTTGTGATAGCTTACTATTTAGGTTTCCCAAAGTTGGAACCTATGAATAATACATAGGTTAATCCAAGATTTATTAAAGAACTAGTGGTTTGATAAAGGATAATTCCTTGTAGGGTTCTGAGTTACCCTCTTGATTATTTAAGGGCCAAGAGCCAATTGATGTGATGTTTGTTTTCCTGCTGCTTGTGCTATAATGTGATTTTTGATGGCCATTGTGATATGTGGGGGCAAGGAGGCCTATTGGTTTTGGGAGCAGTTGACACCTAGAGTGGAGAGACGCATCAGTGTATGCATGTGGTGTCGGGGAGGACACCAGGGATGATGGAATGGGTTGGATGTTAATGTTTGGATGATTTTTGTTTCCTTAATTGGTTATATATTTTATTTTTTTCCACTTCCTAAGGCAGATGGTCTTTCTTACCCTTCTTCTGAAATAGGCAAAGACGCGATGGGTATGCCACGTTCTTTCTGTGTTAATCTTCTCAAGGGAGGATGGGTCTATGCTCTTTCTATAGACGACAAAGACTCGACAGGTAGTACATCTACTCACCGTGTCAAGCCCCCTTGTGTTTAGTAGCATAGAATATTTTTCTAGAATTCTTGGGAATATGGAAAAGTAATTCTATAATGAATAATTGAATAAATGATGTTAACCCTTGGGTTGGAGTTGCTGGAACATAATGACGAGGTTGTAATTTTAAAGGGACAGTGGACTTTGGGTGTGATTCTAATTTAATGTAATGTAGAATTGTTCATGGTTAATTAATGTTTAAAGAATTAATTAATATATAGTGGAACTAATAAAAAGGTAATTAATTAATCTAATAAAGCTCTTTAAATGGTTGTGTTCTTATAGAATACCTAGTCATAGATGTGGCAGCCCAGAGTCCGAGAGACGTTAGCTATAGTTGAGTATAAGACTAGGTTATTTCCATAGTGTGGTTGTGAGGTATAGTATATTCTATACTTTTTGTGTTTCTATATGCTACTACAACCTATCAGTAAGGGAAAATGACACCCTGGGGATTCTAAGCCCTAGGGGGTGTTTTCCCAAACATTCTGGTGGGAGGATGGATGGCTGATTACCCCCTTTAGCCCCGATCTCTTCTCTTGGGAGTTACTTGTGCTAGCAATCACATTGGTTATATTTCCCCATATATGTGTGTAGAGGGATGTAATGGCTTGTGGTTATTCGCACACATATATTCTGGATATATATTCATATGGACTACTATATGTGTAATATGTATAGGATGTGATGGCTTGAGGATCCTTACTTGGTGTATGAGATGTAATGGATTGAGGTATAATAACTGACGTATGATACACATTATGAGAGCTGTGGTGGCTCCCAAAAAATACCTGGTTACTTTCTCACATGGACGTGGTGGTTTTTTTGCATGAGGTGCATATTTTGGTGCTTTGCCCAGGTGTTTGCGGGCAAGCCTTTTTCGAGAGAGATGCTCAGGATGTGTGACATTGGGGAAAAGCAACAAAATAGTGGGGAAGTATTAGCGGGTTACCCTTGATATTCTTTATTATATGATATATTCTTGTATGCATTACTTGGTGATAGTATCCATGGTGAGGTTGGGAACATATTATACATTTTTATGTGACGTGTTAGTTTCACTTGTTGTTCACTGTGCTTTAACATGCTTTCTTTACTTTTGCACAAGAGACTTCAGGGAGGATCCTACTGAGTATACTTTTATACTCACCCTATGTATATATAAACTATTTTTTAGCTCACTTGGATCAGGTTGGAGATCAAGCTGGTTTCTATGAGCTTGCAGTTTCAGGAGTTATTCGGGCATGTGGTTGCTATTGTTATACTTCTTTTTGGGTACTTGCAGTTTTTACCTTCTAGTTGTAGTGGGTTTTCATGACATTTCATATGTGTACTTGGGATTTCTTTCATCTTACTGGTTGAGTTGGAGTTGGTTGTTGTTTATCTTATATCTCTCATCCGCAAGTGTTCTATTAGAGGGTAATGTCTCCCATCTGTGTGTTTTCTATACCCTCGGTGCTAGTCACTAACCCGGGGCCTATTGGAGGTAGGACTCAGGGGTCATTATCTCACTTCTCACATTGTCGGCCTAGGAGGGGTACACTTTGTGGGGAGGGGGTCATGACAGAGTGGTATTAGGGCTCTGTTTGAGGGTTAGGATAGAGATTGGTGTTAGGCACAAGCGAGTTTTCATGGGTTGGTAGGGAAACAATGTCTTTCACATTTAGATAGTCGTGTAAACACTGAAGACCGATTGAGACATAGGAATTTAGGCCCCCCTATGATCTGATGTATGAACCTTTATGTTTACAATGACTACTAAACAAGGTGATACTAGTTGTAGGGTAGAGACCTCGGAAATGATCATGCATCATTCTTCTTTGTGCCTATGTTTGAATGGGTAGACCTTGGGATAGGTTAATCTAAAATTAATGAAATAAAACAATTAATTAATTAATGTTAAGTCTTCCATATTCTAGGTTTAGGATCTCTAACGGTTTTTTATTTTATAGTTATGGCTCTAGGTCGACGTCCTCATCAGGGTTACGCTGAAGTTGTCTAGCAGGCTATTCCAACAGATCACTATAGGGTATAGGTTAGTTACAATGACACTTAGAGGAAGACACTCCGAGAGTTTCAGTGCCAGAGTCTTAAAAAGTACGAGGGCTTCGTTTCAAATGCAGTCAGGGAAGACCGGTTGGAGGAGGTAGAGATAGACTTCAGTTCGATCCGTGCTCGGAAAGAGCACTAGGTGTCCTTGGTTGTGATGATGCTGTGTGGAGCAGCGGGGCAGTGGTGGTTCTTGTTCCTCGGGGATCGTGAAGAGTCATCGATCTCATGGGGGGACTTCCGAGACAAGATTAGGGTTGAGTTTCTTTCTTCAACCGCAAAGGTGTCCAATCGCGAAGAGCTTCTTACCCTTCGACAAGGGAGATCCAGTGTGCGAGAGTTTGGAATATGTTTCAGGAACCTTTTACAATATGATTTGGACCTGTTGCTAGATGTGGAGTCTAGGTCGAGGCATTTCAAGGAGGCTTTGCATCCAGAGATCCAATGTCGGGTCACCCTATTTATGATGAAGACATGTCTTGAGGTGTTGTTGAGGTCAGAGGTTGTCGAGAGGACTTTTTCCAAAACTGGATCATTACAAGAGGGGAGTCATTGTGATTCCTCAGGAAGCAGAGTTGTGATCTGGGGTTCCCTGTTTTCAGGGTAGAAGAGTTTCCGTTCAGCTGGGGGTAGGTCCTAGCCCTTCACATCTTGTTTCTATGGAGGCAGCAAATATCAGGCCTATTCCAAGGGATCAGACACATGTTTTTCTTGTGATGGTTGAGGTCATCAGCAGTGGGATTTCCCGACCTTTCAGAGCATTCATCATGAACCAGGTGCTCCACTCCAGCTTCCTCCATTGAGGTAGTTCCAGCTGAGGCAGCCATAATAGGTTGCACCAGCTTTAGATCAGCAGAGGGTAGAAGGGGCAGGAAGAGGATAGCCCCATGACACTCCCCATCCTCAGAGAAAAGAGCATGGTCATGGTGGTGGTTTTCATCAGGGTTAGAGAGGCTGTGGAGGAGGTCGTGGTCAACTTCATGCTCTAGCATTTCCAGCTCCAGGAGAGCCAGATTTCGTTCGAGGTACCCTTTGCTTGTTTTCTACCTTAGTTTATTCCTTGTTTGATTTAGGAGAAACACACTCCTTCATATCACCTACCCTTTTCCATGCTTTGGTACTTGAGGTAGAGAGGCTTCCAGTGCCCTTGGCATTGAATACACTAGTTGGTGGTCGTGCTGACTTGTTTGAAGTATGCAGATACTGTGAGCTAGTGTTGGGGCAGCATTGATCTTGGGGAGATATCCTATGTTTATGAATACAACCATATGATGTCATCCTTGACATGGATTGGTTGTATTCGGTGCAGGCTATCGTGGATTACTTCAGGAAGAAGGTGGGGTAGCATTAACACTTTTTGAGAGGTTTCTCTTTACTTACATATATGAATATGGATATTCATATTTTTTCAACGCTATAAAAAAATTTGGGGTCGTAATTTGCAGTTGATTGAATGGGGATTGAGTTTGACTCAAAGGGAAACTCTAATTTTTTTAGATTTCATCTCAAAGTGTTTTGTATTAGTATTGACAAGATATCTCATATGATGTGATATAAGGTGAAGTTGATGATGGATTTCAAAAATAGTTTTTGAAAATATCTAAAAATGATTTTTGGATATGATTTTAGAGGTTATTGTATATTACACAACAAATAATAAAATGGAACAAAGTCTATAAGACATTATTACAATTTGGACATTAATAGATATATGTCCTAAAGGATTATATATATATATATATGATATATATAGGTTGTTTAAATTCATGGGGTAAATCAATTTGGTTCTAAGGTTTTCAATATATTTTTCTATTTTATATCCCCATTCAATCTATCATTTATTATATCATTTCATGAGATGAAACATGTAGGAGGTGAATAATTCGTATGATGAATACATATTCTAGCAATAACATGTATTCCTGCATTATAATGCATAAATAAATGAATTTTTTTGAGTTGTGTATTCTAAAACCAATATATATTATCTTTATGCGATTGAACTGGTTGTGCTTACATGATTCTTAGATGAAACTCCCTACGATCCGAAGCTCTCTTCTTCTTCCTTCTTTGCATACGAGATGATAACACATCGTGAATGGAAGAATAATATCATCCAAATGTCGGATGATTCAGTGCAGCCCTAGATACACCATGGAGAGGGGATTTTATTCAACTATGTGGCCTTCATAAAATACAGATGAATATGTAGAAAAATCTCTCCATAGAATAGTAAACATGTTTACAATGTTCTTTATTTCAGTATTTTTCACAATCTCATTTTTATATGAATTGGAGAACTTCATACTAGGAATTAAATTGCTTCTACATGGTCTAATAAGTGTTATTAGATTATTTTGAAAACCTTCACTAATGTCCTCTGATATTTGGCATTCATCCTTGGTTTTTAGGGATTAAATATCAGTGATTCTGAGTGACTTATTTTTGTCTTTCTCTCAAAGACCTTTCTTATTTATTTAGAGATCTCATAGGAGCTGGGATATTACGATTTGGGGGTTTATTTGGAAATGATTTTGATGATATATATCCAAATTTTATATTTATTCAAGGATTTTTTATGTATTTTAAACCCCATAGTTCATCTTTTCTTTATCTATTTTTGTGCTGCGAATCGAAAATATTATTTTGAGGTAGAGGATCCTTGTTCTCCCTTTTTTATGTGTATCAATGGAATTATAATGTATTTTCTTTATGTTTGGAGAATGTTATGAATTGGGATAATAATGATAATAAACATGACTAATGAAAAGAATGGGTATGATGTTATGTGTATATGGTTATCTATTTTATTGATGCTACTAATGTTGTTTCATTATAAATGATTAATATAGGGTTATGTCTTGTAGTAATGGATTAATTTGAGAATAAGATTTTAATGGTAAAATAATTAAAGTTAGTAAATGAAAAGGATAGGTTGAATATGTCTATTTTATATTTTAATTGATGTGTGTGGATTGGTGTCCTTGATTGTGTAAGACATAGTGGCCTTGGTTGTTTGCAACTTGATGGACTTGGTTGTTTACAATGGATTTACATGGTGGTTTCTTGATAATAGTTTGACAGCAATGGAATAATATTGAAATATAAAAATTTGATTATGGATAAATAATTTATTTTTGTAAATTTAAAACTAATTACAAAATGAATGAATCTTGGTATCTGATTTCTTAAATCAAATAATGGGAAGTGGAACCCAGGTTGTGGCCTTTTGTGTGATGTTTGAAGTTTTTTTTCAACATTAGAGTTGGTGATTAGTGGTGAAATCTCAGTAGTGATCTAATGGTGGTTGTGGTTTTCTTTATTGTTTGAACCCATAGGTGTAGGCCTATATCAGACTAATCTATAATTGTATTCTTTCATGACTTTTCTATGCATCCCACCTGAGTCAGGTGACCTGACCAACACCCAGAGACATTGGGGGTATTTTCACTAATATCCTGGATGGGGACGATATAGATGGCTGACAAACCCCTATCCCAACTCTCCCTTCAGGTGTATCTTCTAATTATACATATGGTGGGTGGGGTGATATATGGTGTGGGTCATGCATGGTATGAGGAAGACATGAGGTTGATGTTCTACAGGTTTATGATACCCTATTGGGTTGGTTTCCTGATACTTGACATGTGGTTAGTGTCGCATGACTTGATATGCAGTTGGTGATTTAAGACTTCATATGTGGTTTGTGTTGTAAGATATGATATATAGTTAGAGTCTTTATTAGGGGATATATAAGGGATGAATGGAATAGAGGTCTCCTCATTGGGTGAGAGTGGAAATCAGTGGGGAAGTGGTTATGGGGTGACTTTATTAACATTTTAATGATATTAGTTTATCTATATTGGATGTGTTATTTGGTGTGAGTATTGGTGAGTTTGGGGGGATACTAGTTGACCAATGTGTGTTCCAGTTAGTGTTGTTGTTCATTCTCTTAGGAATTAGTACTCTCTTCTTACTTTTTAATGAAATACCATGGATATGATCCTACTGATTATACATGTTATGCTAATCCTACATATATAAAAAGAGTTTTTCAGGTTTCTAGGTTGGATTTTGTTATAAATCTTTCTAGTAACAACTCAAATATTGGGCTTTTAGAGTCGTTTTGATAATATTTAATTTTGGTATTGTTTTATATTTGGAGGTGTTTGTATCCATTTTATATTCATGCATGTAGGGTATTTCATTTATTGGATTTTGGATTATTTTTTATAGTATGGTGGATTTTTAGTGATTTTATATTATAATTCTTGGTTGTTTAAGATAATGCCCCCCATCCGAGTGTTTTATTCCCTCTACACTAGTCTCTAAGATAGGGCCTACTAGATGTGGGACATAGGGAGTCACTCCTTTTTACTGTTATCCTAGGAGGGGTTCCAGTGGAGGGAAGGTTGTGACAGTGCCTTATACCTCAATCATGCCTAGAAATACACCATAGGTTGCCGATTAGTAGTTAGTGACCATGTGTAAAATGAGAAACTATACCCTCATAGGTACAGATGTCCATATATCAAAATGGAAGAAATATGTAAAAATGAATCTAAATAAAAGGGATGAAAATAAATACATCATGACTACATTACATCAATAAATAACATTAACTCACATAAAATAAAAAAAAAATTATAAATAATTTCAAGTAGTAATAAAAGATATTAACAAGATCCCCCTTAACCAAACCATATATAGATATTCCAAAAGGAAACATAAGGCTAGAATCAACAACCAAATGTGTCCCATGTACATGCTTGGTCCCAATTCCTAGATCCTACTATACATCTCATCTAAAAAATCAACTATAGTTCCCTTTTACCTACTCTAATCCTAATCCATAAAGTCTTCTCAGATTCAAGGGTTCATATGTAGGGTGCGAGTAAAATTTCGTAGGCCACCACAAATGATGTCCATAAATATATCTAGTAAGGCAGGTGAATGTCTGATGTGATATTCTCAAAAGAAAAATAAATAGGAAAAGGAAATAATAACACATATATCACAACTATGTGTGAAACACAATCACTTGAGTACGAACATAATTGTTTCATCTAGTGTTTAGGTGTCTCTGAATATATCACATAATCATCAACTAGGTAACCCATACCCAATCATAGAAAATGGAAATATCATCTATTCATAAGATAATGGTTGGTACATTGGGAATAATCCCTAATAACATACCCAAAGATGATTCATATCATCCCTATCAATAACAACTCACATGTGGGTAATCCATTCCTAGTCCTAGTCTATAACATGAGCATAATGGTCTCAAGTCCCATAAGCATCGACACTTGTATGGGCATCAAATCCCCTTCCATGTAAGTATCTCAACATGGCTAGTGCATCCCACTTACATGGGTGATAAAAAATACTAGGTCATAACTTCCCACCCCCACCCTTATCAAGGTCACATGGGAATTTCATCCCATTTCCATGTAAATTTCTTCCCAAATACAAAAAAAATCATAATTGGAGTCATATCCCAAAACATAATTAAGATTTTATATGTAGGAATTACATACCAATATCACAAACATTTCATTCCAGTCAAAAACATACAAAATATATGGAATAACATCACTTAACATGTACAAAATATCACAAGTGGTCAGATCGGTCCCACATAACCCATCATAAGCACCAAGGGAACACCATCCAATGAAAATATCCAAACATCGCAATAAGACATAGTAATAATTTCAATATCATTATATAAACAATTCAAAATTAAGGATGACATGTCATCCAATGAATTTTAAAATATAACTAAGTTTCTCTCCCCATACAATTTAATTCCTTATAGAAAACTGAGGAAGCACTCACCGGGTTCCATAGTTAAAGTGGAGGAATTACCCACCCTAATTAAATTCAACTAGCCACAAACTATTAAAAAACAAATATGTTCCACAAGGTTAGCCCTCACAATGATACATTTCAATTAAAACCCAATCCTACGTACATGGGGTTATTGGAACCAAAATAGGTAAATTGTATCATCACATAACTCATGGGAGCATCAATGGGGTTCCAAACCATAACGATTAGTTAGGGACCACCTACCATGATCCACAATAATCCTACTCATCGAACAACTCCAAATTAATATGGCTCAATTGGTAAAAATTCTAAAGTCTTGAAAAATCTATGAATTTAGGCACAACAAAGGAAGTATACTATAACATCAAATGAAAAAATGACATAAGGGAAGAGGAGTTTCAACCATACTGTAGGTGACCTCTTGCAATGAATGGAACTCAAAACTAGTGAGATGTGGAATAGAACAATAGCATGGAAGGAAATTAACCAAGGGGAGATTGGGGATGCTCATGTGGCTAGAAAACAAAATGAGGGGGGACTCCCATTTTGGTTTTAAAACAAATCAGTTAATTAATAAATTATTTTAAAATTAAAACAAACAAAACTAATTGTCACCAGGTACCTAGAAACTAATTATTAGGTACATAGTATCCCACTAGGTAGTCGTTTTAGGGTCACTATATGGTAAATGACCCACTAGGAGCTATAGGCTCTACTTACTCAACCACTGGGTATCTGGTACTAGTCTATTGGGTACCTGGTGGAGTCTTTCAATGAAAAAATATCCCAAACCCTGACCAATTTTCCCAAAACATGACCCCAAGTCCCTTCCAACACCCAAACACCCATAATTAGTTAAAAAAATACCTCATACGGATGTAGGATGTTATATTGTCTCAAGGACTTCTCTTGCATCACTAATTTACTTTATATAATTATTAGAGATGTACTAAACAAATACATCAATGAAAAGACTTTCAGGTCTCAAGAAGGTCAGCTAATAATTCCTAGGTTTACCACACTAAATATAAACAATTAACCATATATTTTTAGAAGGAATGGTTTTATTATTAGAATATGAAACTGCATGAACCTAACTTTCATGTTTGGGCTTATCTTTCTTGAAAAATGCGGTATTTTTACTCATGTGAGATGAATCTGGGACATCATCCACTACATGACTCATTTCTAGATTCAACACTATCAACATTGATTTGTTTACAACTTCCACATAGGATGTTACTCTAAATGAAAACATGGAAAGTCTATGTTTTGAGAAAAGACCTCCTTTGAAGAATCAATATTTTAGAGTTTCATTAGTGACTAAATTAGGAGACAAAGACACCAGTTCATAAAAAACTAGTAAAACTAAAACCACCACATGATCACCACAATGTGACCCAAGTTCACTTCCATGACCCAAAAAATCCATCAACTAGATTAAAAATACATACAATCCAATATGGGATGATACTCCAAATGCCTGCATAAATCATGTGAAATACATATACATCAAGATCTGTATGTAGGGTGTGTGGTGCCCATTCCCAATAGGATTTCATCAAAGAGTTTATACAATATATTTTATAATACATTTCAAGAATACTAGTTTTAAATACATTGGAAAGTATTATTCATCATGAAAGGGTATACAATGAAAGTAAATAATATCCTAATTACCTTTCAAAGAAATTACCACCCAATATTAGTAAACTCAAAGTGATATTATTCTTTAGAAAGAAACTATTGAAACACTTGAAATAGATAAACCCTGGTCTATAAAAATAAAAAATAATTATTCTATATCTTTTCAAAATTTTCTTTGAGAATCATTTTTAACTAATTATAATACAAACTAAACCATGAAGGGATAGAATGTGAAATAAAATATATAACAAAAAATATCAAGTAAAAATGTTATAATTGAAGTAGTACCATACAAAATTAAAACTATAAATCAAATGAAAACAAGGTGAGAGTAAAGAAAATATAACAAAAATAATTTTACATAAATCATTAAAAATAAATAAAACATAACACAATTGTCATCATGGGAAACTCACTAGGTTCTAATGGGATGATCCTAGGCATACTCAGCTAGAACCAACAACTGATGTAGGTTGTGCTCCATATAAAAATTAATTTTGACTTATTATTAACAAGAATCATCAGGGGAACTACCATTGATAGATAAAAATCTTAACTAGGGGACACAATCTTGTGCGTAATCAAAACTAGTGTAACGACAATCTTTATGTAAAGTCCCCAACCCCAGTAGCTCGGAGCCAGTGTCTTACTTTATTTCATTGGTCATATAAAGAAGTGTTGACATCCCAAAGGACCGAATGGTGTAGTATATTTTGAAAATTGGATACAAAAATAATTTTTACATTAAAAATTCAAATGAAATACAATATATACACTCCATTAAAAATACCCATATACTCCTAAATTATCCCTCCAAGTCATTCATAGTAAGCATCTTCGCATGCTGTCGTAAAAATAAAACATAAGAAATGGGTGAGTTAAGATGCTCTGTAAGGGTAATAAATACATAGAAATATATCATAAATATAAATAATAAGGAAAGGTGATTAAATAAAACTACAT
The DNA here is from genome assembly GCA_963277665.1 of Viscum album. Classification (NCBI taxonomy): domain Eukaryota; kingdom Viridiplantae; phylum Streptophyta; class Magnoliopsida; order Santalales; family Viscaceae; genus Viscum; species Viscum album. The sequence goes on along the minus strand of OY728133.1, from coordinate 78,119,353 downwards.
GTCATCAAAACATGATATTGATCATAATATGGTAGGAATAAAATTTGATTGAATAATTCCATATAAATAATCATATGAGAATGAAACTTAACCATGGATATTATACTAGTTGAATAATCACATGGATTATCAATTAATAATATCATAATGATAGAATTCATAATTTTGGACATATGAAACAAAACATAAAGGCCTTGGCCAAAACATCTGAAAATAAATGGTTAAGGCCTAAGCTAAAACCATATCTAAAAATAAATAGGCAAGACCTCGGCTAAGTACATATCTGTTTTGTCTTGTGAGACCTAACGTTGCATCAATGGGATATAGTGGGAACCCCCTGTCACTTAATAAGTCCAATATATTCCTAATATGAATGGGGTGAAACATAGAAAACATATAGATATGAAATGTAAATTACTTTCCTCAATCAGTAAACATAATCACCAACCATTCTCAGTAATATGGTGAATGGTATTAAGATAGAACATCCACAGTCAAAATGATCAATAACCATTTAATAAAATATGGTAGATGTTATCATAAACTATAAATCCAAATTAAAAATAATATTCAATATAGGGTGTTTAAAAAGATGAAAATACTATAATAAAATCATTTTCTTGAGAGAAATACCCTTTTTTATATTAAAAATAAGATTTTTTTTGTAAAATCACTTGTATTTGTCATAAAATCAGATTGTAAATATTTATATCCCCAAAAATAAAAGGGAAGTATAATGAAATTATGTTTTAGGTATAAAATATATTCAACTTAAGTGAAAACATGTAAAAATAATTTTTAAGAAACTTTAGAAATGGGTCACTTCAGTGTGGTTTAAGAGAAAATATAAAAGAGTCTTTAAAGAAGACAAGGATTAATTATTTACATAAAACCAGAAAATTTATAATATAGTTTTCAGGATAAAAATTGTTATTTTAGAAAAATATTTGTGTCTTAAAAGATATTATGGAGTGTACTTAAAAATGGGTGAGAAATTGGGAAGTTCCCTTTAATCGAGATTGCTTATTGGGAGGAATTGAAAAGATTAACCTTTTAAAACATGTATTTCCCCATCAAAGAAAAATTAAATGATCTAGATACAAGAGTTTTTAACATATAAATTTTTTTATAAGAATTATATAAAAATAAACAATAATTAAATTTGGGTAAAGATAGAGAAAGTGCAACCTGAAGGGAAAAATGGAGATTCTTGTAGAATCCCTTACCACTTTGAAAATAGTCAAACCGTACACCCCATAAAATTAATGAAAATTAAATTAACTATTAAAAAGAATTAAAATAAATATATTACTGATATTAAAAATCAAATTGTATTATAAATACACCAAAAATGAGAAATAGGTTTGAATAAATCATATATCACAGAAATGAAAGTGAGATAAGAAAACCCTTACCTTATGTCTAAAAGTGTTATTCACTTGTAATTAATATCCTATATAATGAGATTATATTCAGTAATAATTTAATTTAGAACCTATGAAGATTTTATTTGATTTTTTAAAGTTTTATTAAGTATATTTATTGTCTTTTTTATGAGTTATAAGATTCAATTTCATTGTCCATGAATGTTCATTTTCTTGGTTTTCATGATTGGTTCCCTTGTATTCATGTATGAAAGACCATGTAAAAAAGAAATAGTTATCCAAAACTGAATTTATATGATATTAATGAACTTTAAAAATATTAAATGGTCTTATATATCATTTTTTTCTTATTAGTATGATTAATTAGATAAAAAGTTAATGATAACCATTTAGATTATTTTGGTGTTTTTTCGATCAACAAGAACTAGTTTGGTTTTATAAATTAGTATTATGTAAATATATTTGTTATATAACATTAAATAAATTATATTAAATATATTAAATTCTTTTTTTAACTTTAAAAATGGTTTTATTACCAGTCTTTAAGGTGGAATTGAAATATGAAAACTCGTCTTTCACGAAGTCGGTAAATCCGCACCTCAAAGATGGTGCTTTCATTTTTAGAATAAAAAGGGGAAGAGAAGAAAAGTGATGGTTGATATTCCATGAACACAATAAAATTATTGTATATATAAAATATTGGACTTATCATTCATGTTTTTACAGATGAGTTAATGAAAGTATATTAAAAGTAAATAAAATTATAGAAAATTAAAAGAACGAAAGGGGATTTTACCTCTTGAATTCTTCTCCTTGAGAACAACCTTAAAGAACATTGAAATGGTATTTTGGGTGAAACCGTAAGGACCAGAAAATGGGGGAGAGTTTTGGGATAGTTATTGGGAAGAAATTGTACAATATTCAAGGCTTTGGAGGTGTGAGGAGAATAGGTCATGAGGTTTTGTATTTATAGTGAAGGAGATGTGTGTTTTTTTATTATTTTATTCATTAGTTAATTATTTTGGATCAAGACTATGAATAGATTTTATTTACATGAGTAAATAAGGTAAATAAATAACTAGAGTTAGTGATTATGGTGTTACAATAACAATTAATCAGTAAATAGTGTATTTAACTTGCAAAGTATATATATTGTAAATTACCATATATCACTATTCACTAAAAATTCAAATATTTTAGAAAAATCCCAAAAAATCACACAAACCATTTTTTGATGTATATAATTAAAAATTGGACTCTATTTTATGAAAATAATTTTCTAAATTTTAGTAATTTAATTTTTAAATAAAATCATCATTTATTCAAAAAACATCGATTTTAAAATTTTAACTGATTTTATGAAACATTGAAATTATAATTAAGGTCTCATAAAATTATCTTATAATAATAAGATAAAAAAATACTAATTTATGAATCTATTTTGTGAAAATAATTTCCTTGTAAATAATTATATTAATTATAAAATTTTAAATAAACATTTACTCTTACAGAAATACCAATACTTGATTTATCATTTTTAAAACATTTTTTTACTAAATTCATGATATAAATATATGATATTTTTATCTATAATATACCAAAATTTAACTTACAATTTAATACTTTAGGTTACTATTAAAATTTGAAATAGAACATTAATATTACAAAAATGATAGTTTTATAAAAATCAAGATTTTTCACTATTTAGTGGAAAATAAATATTTTCATAAAAATTAATAAATTTCACCCTAAGATAATTTTGACAATCCGATTTAAAAAATGAAGTTTATTTTGTTCAATATAATTTATAAAAGTGTCAAAATTTAGGTTTTAAACACGGTCTCCATTAAAAGGCAATAAAATTTCCTTTTAGAAAATATATCTTTTTTTGCTTAAAATTGGATTTACTCTTATATTAAGCCTATAAAACATATTGATTGAATTTAAAAATATTTTTTTGAATGTTTAATATATAAATTTTATCAAGATAATTTAATAATAGTGGTTATTTTAAGATAAAATTCCACTATGTTCAAAAATATAATTTTTTATAAATACACATCCCTTATGTACAATTGGTTTTAATTTTAATTTATAATTAATCACTGACCAATTAATTAATATTATAAATATTTATAAATAATATTTTTATAATTTACTTAATCCATTTTATTCCCTCCATTCCAAAGGCTAGGTCACAATAATAATATTTAATCATTTTTAACTCAATGTTATGTGTAACGTAAGCTATCGAATATGTTAAATTTTAAAAAGTTAGATACATAAAATCTTGGGGTGTTACATTATCTTCTCCTTAAATAAATTGCTTCCTCAAAATTTGAAATTTTACTTCAAAAATTAATGGTTGATACTTGAATAAATTGCTTCCTATATCTGTTCAGCCATCAGAGACTCTATTCACAACATTATGCATAGCTCTAGATGGCTGGTTAGTAAAAACTACTCTTTGAATTTCTGGCTTGATAACTGGTCTGGCTCCCCCCTGATCTCCATGTTATCTCCTCACTCTTCTCCAGTCAACACAAATCTCTCTATTCAGGAGGTTATGATTGACCTCTATCCCAATCTTCCGGAGTCTATTATTTAGGTGGTTGATAGTCACACCTTCACTAATGTGGATGATTTCCTCATTTGGGAACCATCTCATAATGGTATATTAGACTCAAAAGCTTTCTATAATCATAATTTTACTTTTTATGATGATATTTTTGGGTGGATCAAACACTTCGATAATCATTGGATCAATCCCTCTCGTCTTAATCTTATTTGGAGAATTGCTCATAATGATGTTCCTACAGATGATTGTTTCCAGACCTTTAGAATACATCTTTGTTCTAAATGTCACATGTGTCATCAACATAGAGAGGATACCAATCATCTATTTTTATCTTATGCTACTGCTTCTACTCTCTTGAACTTTATTAACGACATGTTTGATTGCAGATGGATTTGTTCTGACTCAATTATTACGCATCTTAAACGTTGTGTGGATCTCAACGCCTCAAAGCAAATCAAGAACCTTTTTCTTGCGACTGTTTCTGAACTCCTCCACATTATCTGGTACGATCATAATGATATTTTACATAACATGCACTCACTCAATCTCAATGCAGGTCATTCAAGAATTCTCACTGCCATCAGATATGCCGCATCGATTCAAAAAGATTTTTTTAATAACTCTATTGAAGAATTTTTGATCCTCAGACAGCTCCAGGTTGTCGGCCTCTACAAACAACCACATCAATATTTTGAGGTGTTTTTGAAAGCTCCCTTTCCTAGGTGGATCAAAATAAATGTGGATGGAGCTTCAAAAGGGAACTCGGGTCCAACAGGATTTGGAGCTGTTTGCAGAGATTATTTGGGTCACTGTCATCGGTGTTTCTATAGAGGTTGCGCCAGAACCACTTCTTTAGAATATGAGATGATGGAAGTGATCCAGGTTGTTGATTTTGTTCAAAGGAAAGGCTGAAATGACATTTGGATTGAAAGCGACTCTACCTCCATCATCCAAGCAATTTGGAACGGCGTGATCCACCTTTCCTGGACTATAACATATTGTTGGATGAGATGTATGACCACTCTTTGGGATATCAGATATATTTCCACTCATGTCTATTGGGAAGAAAACATGGTAGTTGATGCTCTTGCTAATATAGGCATCAACCGGGATGTTATGTGATTTGATGATTTGCTGGTTGACCTTCTTCCTCTTTATGAAAGAGACTATAATAGAATCCCATATTTCATACTTTTGTAGTTCCCCTTTTTATTTTTAATAAATTGTGTCTTGGTCTTTGACCAATAAATTACCTTTAAAAAAATAAAATAAAATAAAAAGGGTTTATAAAACTTAATCTTAAAAAGATGTAAAGATAAATGTTAAGTTCACCACAAAACTATGATTTGAAAATAGGAGAACATTCATGAAAATATGGAAATGGAATTGAAATATAACCATCATGTTCTAATTTAGAGTCATAGAAAACATGGTTTTTATAAATTATACCATCACCAAATTTTAAATTTGTGATTTGTTAGAAGACCATTGGTTTCTTAGAAGGAAAATTAAATGGATGAAGTTTTTGTTCAAAAATAATTTTTCTAGAGTTGAGGTTTTAATTTACTATCTTGAAAATAAATTGAGAAAATAAAATTACTTTATTCCTTTATATTTCATAATTTCATCCTTTTTTTTACTTAGATCAATCTCCACATCATTTCATAAATATGTATATGGATATTCAAGACATTTTTTTTATGCCTCAAGCACTTTTATGAATCATAAGTCCACAAGTCATTCCTTTATCTTTTAAATGTTTACTAAAACCAAGATGGTTATCATAGGTTATCCAATATGATAAATAATACTTTAATATTAATCAATATTATCCTTAATACATTCCCTAAGTAGCTAAATTTATGTCTCATAAAAAATATGTATGTCTAAATTCGAAGACCAAAAAATTAGAAGGAAGGTCAATAAATTTCTAAAATAAAATTAACATAAGATTCCCCAAATAATTTATCTCTTATTGTCACATAAAAAATATATTAATACCTTAATATCCTTTAAACCTCTATGACACATGCATGATTCCATGAGTATAATCTCATGTTGTTGAATAAAGAACTTAAATCCAAACATCTAATAATCCCAACATAACATAAACCATCTGATCACTAACCACCATTGTGGTCACCAATGATATCCCACAAACATTTATTATTATTATATTGACATAAAGAAGATATTTAATGTTATCTTTCCCAAGTCATATTTTTTTAATAATATTAACATACACAGAATCACTCCTCTTGATTACTGGGGATAATCATCACATGCTTCCAATTACTTTAAGAAGAAGTACTTCAATACAATCCTTATATATCTCATGATTAATATAACCAGAAAATTATTGATAAAATACTATAATAAAATACTTATTAAATCCAAACGTAGGAATAATAATCATCCCTCTTCATCTATGGTAGTAGCATAAGATTTACCACGATCCATTATCCTCTTTTGGGGTATATTCTTTTGACGCTTGAGACATTGATTTGCATAGTGCCTCATATCCTTAAAGTTGAATAATTGGACATGTTATTTCTTTCTATGTCAATCAAGAGATTGGTAGACCATCTCTCTATAGTTTTAGTAAACTTCCATTCCCTTCAATCAAGTACCAGGGTGTTTCCTTCCACAAGGAAAATCCTTATTTCCCTTATTCCCTTTATCCATCATTTTCTCTATCATACTCCTCTTTTTATATCTTCCTTCAGAAATCATAAAACTTATATAATTATTTCTCTGTCTTTATATCACATGATACTATATTCTCATGTGATGAGAATGTTTTTGGAGATGTGTTCCTTTCAAAATGTTTCCATAAGACCATAAAGGATTCAATCATTATTACACATTAGATCATGTGCATTGGTGAGGTTCCCATTCCTTATGTGAGGTGCCATTTCTAAAAAATGAAATATACAAAATTAGGTTATAAATCATAATGAATAATTTCTATCTAGAAAAATAATTAACATAAATTTTAAATTTATACATAGCTAATCTCATAATCATAAACACGGTTTCTTTGAGGAAATGTTAACTTTTAAATCCCTCATAATGGGTTACAAAGAAAATGTGAATTATCATAAGCATATACCGAAAGAGTGTCAAACTAGGAGTGTAGTAAGGCCCATTGTCGTGTACTTGGTTATGCGGAGTCAGGCCTAATGAACCTTTTCAAAGTTGTTACCCCTAGGCACATCTATGTCAGAACCACATCAACCTGTATTATCTTGAAAGGGATATATTTCTAGGAAGACCCACATAATATACACCTTAAAAAATTATAGTAAATTATTATAGTATTATCCTCAAATCCTATCTTAGGGTTATTTTCTCTAATCTATGTTTTCTAAATATAGTTTCCAAGGTTTTAAAGAAACTTTCTCTGATACCAACTGTAAATACCCCGAACCAAGTAGCCTGGACCTAGTGCCTTAATTTATTACATTGGTATGAACACTTCCCAAATGACCAAATAGTCTAGTATATTTATAAAATGATATAAAAACATAATTTTTACATTACAACTTTAATTGTAGCACAACATAGAAAATCCATCAAAAACACCCATAAACTCATAGATTGTCCTTGCAAGTCATTCATAGTAAATATCGTTTCGTCATGGGGAAAAATAAAACATAAGAAAGGGGTGAGATCAGATGCTCAGTAAAGGTAACCAGTAGAGCAGAAGATATCATAAATATGAACAATAATGAAATGTGATTAACTAAAAACACATGCCATCAAAACATATTGTTGATCATAATATGAAAGGAATAAAAAATTATTTAATAACTCCATGTAAATAATCATATGAGAATGAAACTTAACCAAGGATATTCTACTAGTAGAATAATCACTTGGATTGTTAAATACTAATATCATAATTATGGAATTCATAATGTTGGACATCTAAAACATATCATCGAGGCCTCATCCAAGACATCTAAAAATAAATGGTTAAGGCCTAAAAAAACCATATATTAAAATAAATAGGTAGGGCCTCAGCCAAGTCCATATTTGTTTTTTCTCATGAGACCTATAGATACATTGATGAGAAATAGTAGGTCCCGCCTGTCAATTAATAAGTCCAATTAATTCCTCATTTGAATGGATTTAAATATAAAAAAACTATTCAAATGAAATTTAAATTACATTCCCCAATTAGTAAACATAATCACTAACCATTCTGGGTAATATGGGGAATGGTATCAAGATAACACATCCAAAATCAAATTTATCATAAACCATTTAATAAAATGTGGTATATTATATCAAAAAATATCAATTCCAATTAATTATAAGATTCAATAGAGGTTATTTAAATAGATTAAAATACTATAATCAAATTATCGATGAGTTCTTGAGAGAAATACCCTTTTTACTTTGTAAAGAATAATTCTTTTAGAAAATCATTTGTATTTGTCATATAATCATATTATAAACTTGTATAAAAAAGGTAATTATAATCAAACTATTATTGAGGAATAAAATATTTCAAATTGAAGTTAAAACATGTAAAAATATTTTTTAATAAACATTATAAATGGTACACTTTAGTGCAGTTTAAGAGAAAATATAAAAGATTATTTAAAGAGGAAAATGATGAATTTTTTAAATAAAACTAAAAAAGATATAATATATTTTTTCATGATAAAAATATTTCTTTTATAAAAATATTGGTTTCTTAAAATAGATTACATGGTGTAGTTGAAAATGGGTGAGAAATTTGGAAGTTCCCTTTAATCAGGCTTGCTTATCGGGAGGAATTGAAAAGGGAAACCCTGTAAAACATATATTTTCCCATCATAGAAAGATAAACTGACCTAGATACATGATTTTAGAACATATACAATGAATATATAATAATTATATAAAAATAAAGATTAATTTCAATGGCGTAAAGAGAGATAAAGTGTATCCCTAAAGAAAAATGGAGATTCGTGTAGAATCACTTACCACATTGCAAATAGTAAAACCGTATGCCCCATAAAATAAATGAACATTGAATACCATGAAAATAATTATATTAATAATATTAAACATAAAAAGGAATTATACATACACAACCCAAGATAAATAGTGGTGAATAAGGAATATCTCATAGATATTAATGTTTGATGAGAAAACCCTTACCTTATGTCCGAAAGTGTTCTTCACGTATACGTAATGTCATGGAAAATGAAATTAAATTCATTAATAATTTAATCTATAACCTATTAAACATTTATTTTATTTATTATAATTTTATTTAGTTCATTTATGATCTTTTATATGAGTTATAATATTCAATTCCATCATTCGAGAGTGTTTGTTTTCTTCATTTTCATGATTGGTTCACTTGTATAAATGTATGAAAGATCATGTAAAATAGAAATAGTTATACAGAATTAAAATTATATGTTATTAATGAACATAAAAAATATTAAATGGTATTATATATCATTTTTATAGATATCTGGATGATTCATTTTATAAAATGTTAATGATAACCATTGAGATCATTTTTTCATTTTTTTGATCATCACAGATTAGTTTTGTCTTATGAATTAATATTAAGCATATGTAAAGGTTAAAAACATTAAATAAGTTGTATTACAAATATTCAATTATTTTTTAACCATAAAAATGTTTTTTTGATCAGACTTGATTATATAATTGAAAAACAAAAACTCATTGTCCATGAAGGTGGTAAATTGGCACCTCATAGACGATGTTTTCATTTTTAGAATAAAAAGGGGAAGAGAAGAGAATTGATAGTTGATATTAAATTAACATTATAAAATTATAGTATATATATATATATGATACTATATTTATCATTCATATTTTGATAGAGGGGGTAAGGAAATAATAATAGAAGAAAATAAAATGAAAGAAAATTAAAAGAATGAAAGAGAATTTTACCTCTTGAACTCCTTTCCTTGAGAACCAACTTGATGAACTTTGAAATGGTATTTCGAGTTATACCAGAAGTACCAGAACTTGGGGGATAGTTTTCAGAGAGGGATTTTATAGAAATTGGACCAGCTTCAAGGCTTTGGAACTGTGAGGAGAAGAGGTGGCGAGGGGTGGTATTTATAATGGAGGTGAGGGGTGTTTTTTTATTATTATATTTATTAGTTTATTATTTTTGGATCATGACTATGAATAGTTTTTATTCCCCTAAATAAATAAATTAAATAGATAAGGATATTTTGAGATTATGGTTTTTATATCAATAATGAATCAATAAATAGTGTATTTAACTTATAATGCATATATACCATAAATTAACGTATTTCACAATTCACCAAAAATTCAAATATTTTAAAAAGATACAAAAAAACTAAACAAAACCATTTTTAGATGTTTAGAATTAAATAATTTAAGACATTTTATGAAAATAATTTTTGAAATATGAGAAATTTAATTTTTAAATAAAATCATTATTTATTCAAAAAATATCTATTTTAAAATTAAAACCGATTTTATGACACTTTGAAATAATAATTAAGGTCTCATAAAATAATTTTATTATCATAAGACAAAAAAAATATTAATTTATGAATCTATTTTCTGAAAATTATTTTGTTTTAAATCATTATATTAACTATAAATCTATACATAAACATTTAAGCTTTATAGAGATGCTAACACTTACTTTATCATTTTTAAAACATTTTTTTACTTATTCCATGATATAAATATATCATATTTTCATTTATAAGATACCCAAATTTTATTTATACATTAATAGTTTATTTTACTATTAGAATGATAAATAAAATATTAATATAATGAAAATGATAGTTTTATAAAAATTGAGATTTTCCACTATTCACTAGAAAAAAAATTAGAAAAAAAACCAGAAAATTACCCTAAGATATTTTTGACATTAAGATTTTAAAAATTAAGTTTATTTGGTTTAATATAATTTATAAAAGTGTCAAAATTTAGTTTTTAAACATCTTCGCTATTAAAAGGTGGTAAAATTTCCTTTTAGAAAACATATCTTTTTATACATAAAATTTGATTTATTCTTATCTTAAGCCTTTAAAACATTTTGATTGAATTTAAAAATATTTGATTGAATTTGTAATATATAAATTTCTTTAATATATTTCAATAATGATTAATTTAGGATAAATTTTCATTGTTTTCATAAATATAATTTTTTATAAAAACACATCCTTTATGTTCAATTGGTTTTTATATTCATTCATAAATAATTAGTAACCTATTAATTCATTTTATAAACATTTGTAAACTATATTTTCATAATTTACTTAATCCTTTTTATTCCCATAATTTCAACATCTTGGTCATAATAATAATATTTAATCATTTTTTAGGGAGGGTCTACCTGGCCCAAAACACCCCTACACAGGGTCTGTCCAGTCTAGAACATGCCTGTGTGGGGTTGGCCCAACCCACTTGGTCCCTACAAAAGGTTTTAGGGAATGGGTAATTATTAATATAATAAAAAATTTATTTAAAAATTTTTGGTTGAAAAACTATTAATAATTTTATTATTTTCAAAATTATTAATTTAAATTGGTATAAAATTAAAATAATAAATTATTTGATTAATTTAATTTTAGGATAAAAAATTAAATTAATCATCACACTGAATAGAATTAAATTATTTTAATTTAAGTAATTCATTTAATTTAATTAATGTCCTCGTACTTAAATTTATTTCATTTAATTTTTATCGAGCTCTATTTTACCTGCTAATAAATCTTGAGCACTGACTGAACTTGTGTATGTCTTGTAATTTTATATTTAATTTTATATTTCATGTGTGTGATGTTTGTAATAAGTAGTTAATTTTATGATGGTCTGCACAGAGTCTTCTTCATTTAAATTTGAATAAGGGCTTGCGTGTCCATTAGTATTTCTGTATAGAATGATTCTCAAGACCCCCTCGTATGTGTGAGATTGAATTTTTATTATGATTAAGTCGATGTTTGATGTGGAAAACACCAATTTGAGGTGAAAACCCAGATGATATATACACACTAGACCGGGGATGAGCTGCATCACAAGTCAGGTTAAAACTCAGGTATGATACCCCTAGGTCATAGTTTATCCATTGAGTTTAAATGGATAAAAAATATTAAATTCTCAAGTCCAATTAGGTAATTTATTTCATTTATTCATTTGACTATTATTTTAGGCATTTTTGTTACCGAGGGAAAGACATAAAATTATAAATAGTAAAATGCATGGAGATGCGATGAATGTTTTTATATTAATGTTCAATTATGAGTGTGACAACATACAATGAACATTTTAATATAATTGGACTACATTCGTTGAAAAATATTAAAAACCACCAAAAAAATATTAAGTCGCAAACACATTCTATCATTTTAATTTTATAAAAACCAGGTGTTCAGGGCACTATTCATCCAAAGTTGAGAGTATATCCTACTACGAGGGAGTTCTTATGATCATGATGTATTTACTTAACTAAAGTTGGTAGTAAATAATTATCCAAATATACCTTATTGAAATTATAGAGGAAAACATTGAGCAAATATTTTTTATGATTTTAGAAGTTGGGACTTCACTCATTATATTAACGATCCACGAGCTAATTTGGTTATCCAGTTTAGTACCTACCAAGAAACTCTCCAAGTAGTGGAACATCCAAAGCTTTTACACTAAGTGGAGAGGTTTCAAGGTTCCTTATCACTATAATACTCATGTGACAGAGTATTCTGATTCTAGTATAGTGGGTTTATAGAGTTTGATAAAATAGTGGGAGACATCTAATGATTAAATTAATTGGTAATGTATAATCATTAATCAAGATAAAAGTAAAATATTCTACAATTTAATTTTTTAGAAAATGTAAAGTAATTTCATAAATACACTATGATAACTATTGGACAAATAAAAATTCAAAACTATTGAGAATTTACAATAAGTAGTACAAACACTTTCATAAAGTGATATGACATGGGAAATTCAAGGTGATGGTGTCCCCAATACCTTTAAATCCTTCTTAGGAGAGAGGGTGATAAAATTGTTTTCACGAGGCTTATGTGTTACACCAATTATGTTTGTGTCATAATAATATCATCAACGTTTGATATGATTAGTGGATACTACATTAGTATATGGTAGATATTACATGTATTCTCATCTCTGAGAAGCTTGTGATGGAAAAGAGAAGTGCATATATGAATAAGTGATGATTAAACTAGATATATGTAAATTTATAGATGGATCATGATATTGAAATGGATCCATTTATCATATAATTTTCACCCATATACTCCAGTTTTTTTAATATTACAAAACAAATTGTTTGGAGAAAATGAATTGTTACCTTATGGATAAGGTTTTCTAAGAAATAAGAATTTTAAAGAATGATTCTTCATTAGTTATTATGGTAGATAAGTTGAAATATAAAGTGAAAAGGCCAAATGGAATGTGTGACATCAAAGGCATGTTTGAAACATCCTATAAGAAGGGGAATTATATGGGAGGTTATTTCCTTTACATATCATGAAATGAAATCAATTGACGTTTAAATGAAATGAAATGGGCCGATAAAGAAAGTAGTCACTTCATCCCCATGTATATTCATCAATTATAAGTAATGTTTCTTTAGTACTTATTAGGTATTAAATATGACATTATTATCACATATGTTTATTGAATACAATAACCATTTAAGAAAAGAAACATTACAAGAATTAAGGTTTATTTACCCAGAAGCTGAGAAAGTGAGGTTCCTAAGTCAATAGTGAGAAGTACACAACTTATAATTTCTAAGTTAAATGATTCTAGTATAACTTTTATTGAGTATTACCAAAACATTTAGATCATGTTTAATTTAGAAACAATTATATATTATTCTAGTTTTGGAATGAATGTTGTTTGTGGTGTTTAATATTCCAAAAATACTTAAGTAATATATGAATCGGAGGAAATATATGATGAATGTATAATATAAGACTTATATACCAAGTTGTATCTAGATAATACTTTGTTAAGAAAAACTAAATTATTTTCAAGGATATACCCAGTATGGTTTTAGACTCTTTGGAGTTAAATATTTTTGGTAATATCAACATACTTATGTACTTAGTTTCCAACAAAGAAACCTTTAGAAATAAAGGTAACCCAAAAATCTTTTGGAACTAGTTCAGCTATAGAGCATGAAATATTCCAAGGATAAGATAGTGGTAAATATACTTCATAAAATTTCTCAAGTATTTTTTAAGGAATGTGAAATTGAAATATGGTATATGCATGGTCCAAAGTTATGAATAGTCCCATTACTCTTGATAAGATAGTTTTCAACTTTTTATATTTATTATATGAGGCGTGGGTTAATTAAAAATAAAATTGCAACACAAAGGGTGTTTTCCACTGTAGATTGGAATTGAACTTTTATTTAACTAATCAGGTTGTGAAACGTTATGGATAAATAAATGATGATTAAAATGGATTTTATAAGTTAATATTTCTAAATGTGATAGGATGTCATCCAAATATTAATGTTTAAAAGTAAATTTGATAGAAATTTCCTAGGTTCCCTATGGAATTATCTAGACAATGTACCAAGCATGTTTTCTTTATAACAGGTACATGAAGTTTTAATTGATCCTACAAAATTTTTAAATATCATATATAAATAAATGGATCAACTTAAATAAAATCTTAAAGTGGTGTTCTTAGATTTAACCCTTGAGTAAGGGTTGTTTAAATATTTTTCGAGTTTTTTCTTAGATGGGAATGAGAGTGTTTCCCATATAATTCTTCTAACCTAAGTTATAAGTGGTAGATCCTAGTGATATTTTATGTTCTAAATCTAATTTTAAGAGTTTTCACTTCATAATTCACTAAGGGACTAGCTCGGTGTAGGTATAAACCTTTGATTTTGAAGAATTTATAAATGTTATGATACGTATTAGGGAATTTGGTGCGGTTTGGACACTGTTTTCCTAGGTAGGAATATTAGTTTCTAAAATGAATCCCAGGTTAGATGGGTGGTTGTGTAATAATTTTACCCTTCTTATGGGTGTGATCATCATGAAATTTTTCGGTTTATAGGGTTAGACATTCCTAGGGTATGGAAAACTACATAGTAGGTCATATAACACTTCTTCATCTTCAGTGTTGGAAAATTTGGGAGATCATCAGCTGGATTAAGAGTCATATGGTATGATATAGATCTAGTCATAAACCTCTTTTATAGTTCATATTATATAGGGATTTATAGGGTGATAATCCTATGTATAATAGAAATAATATTCCATTTTGTGGATGGAACTTCGAGGAAATATGCGTTGATACACGCGATACATGTCAAGTTTGTAAGATGGTACAACAAATCGTATGAGTTTGGTGGGAATAGTTAAATCCTAAAGCTATTATTATTTGTTCATGGTTCATCACTGAGGTAGATTGGCCGAGGAATTAGAGTAAATATAACTCATCCCAATATTCTGGATGATTTTCCAAATAGAATCAGGTGTTTTGACACTATGGTTAGTTGTTTTGGCATATATGTCTAATGCTATCATGTTCATGGATGTAACTTAGGATAAGTGTCACACTTATGTCTAGAGTAAATATATTCTTGCATGCTAGTGAGAGGTTAGTTTCTCTCCCTTTTAATGATAGAACATGGAGAAACTTTTTGGCCATATTTATAACCCATGGTCGGTGGTGGATGGATTGTGTGATGTTAAAAGACTTCCCTTTATTAGTATACAATGACTAGGATATTCCTGATGTGGGGAGCATCACATCGAATGGATTATAGTTTATCCTTTCATATATAGGGAGAATAATAGTACATGACTAGTTATAAATGGTTAACATTTCTTTTGAATTCCCCTTGGGCTGGTATGTTTTGAATTATTTTTGTGCTTGCAAGGCAATAAAAAGGTGATATGGTATGATTTGTATGCATTTTTTGAGGAAACTGTTAGTCGAGGATGGATTTTGGTGGTTATAGTTGAGTGATCATGGAATGAATCAAGTGGTAAGAACATTATGTTCATTGATGAAAATGAATCGATAGGATTAACTGATATCTTTTAAAGGAAATAAACCAATGGTGGTTCAACTGATTCCTTCATGTAGTTGGATATGGTTGGTTGAGAACAATACCGAGCACTTCATCTTGGATATAGTAGGAGTGTCTTGGGTCTTCATGGAAATTCTTGGTTTCCTCTGAGTGTACTCTTTTTTTAGTAATGATTGTGTCCCCTATATTGATATAATCCAGGATACACAGAGAGAGAATTAGTTATATAAAAAGATAAATTAAAATTCCCTCTTGTTTTGGTAAATAGACTCTATGGGAGTTGCACTACAGAAGATTGGTTGTTTATAGAGGTGCAGTATGTTCTAAGTAATACTTGGGTACTCGGGTAGGAACACCTTAAACATAATCATGGGAACCATCCATTTTGTTTAGAATTGACCACTAGGTGGATGCCACTTTGGGCTCAGTCAGTGTTCTTGATACGTGGGAATTTCATCTATGTACTGACATATCACTTGTAAATGCCAGAGTATAGACTACCTTTAATGGAATCCTTAGAGTCTAGTTGATGATTTCAAGGTTACCCTAGACTTCAATCAAGATTATATGAGATGTTTTAAGGGTAAAAATCCTAGTGGGATGAATCACGTATACACCTATGTTTGTGTTGTGGCATGATAAAATAAATGGAAGTTTTAAATAGAGACATCATCAGAAGCAGGCCACAGGCTTCGGTGAGCATGCTCAAAGAAAATATTGAGGTACCTTATTTTAAGTGCATCAAGATTTAGTTTTGAAATTCATTGGAAATCTAAGATGAGTGTCTTTATAATGTAGTTTATGAATACAGTTGGGGAGGAACTATTTTAGGCATGTTGTCAGGTTAAGATGATTGCAATATAAATATCAGCAGATCCTTTTTAGGAAATCTTAGGTGAATAGTTTAAACTTGGTCAATCATAATTAAACCATTTTATTCTAATGAGGACCATGATAATTCCTCATATGTAATTACATTTTCTAATTTGAGAAAACCACTCCATGAGAAATTTTAGAGCACTTAGGGCCTGCTTTGTAGGCAATTATAGTGATGGGGAGTACCGTGGATTGAAATTGGCCATTCAATGCTAGAACCTATTGTGGGGAGAACCATAGGCCGGATTATTAAATATACAATGATGTGATTGTGTCTCTAGGGTTTATGGGATCGTATAAGTGTCATATCGATGTTTTAATTTTGAATACAAGCAGTGGATCAAGTTTTAATAGATTATGTATTGTATGCTTAAGGGATTCTTAGTGGTGTATTAGGAGTTTAGAAATTAAGCACACCCAATTTATTGAATATTAATTAATGGAGTTGGTCATGTGATGATTTATTTTTTTCCCTAACGATTCTTGGGGTTGATAATTGTAGAGACCCGAAGCTTATCGTACATTGACATTACATTACTTTTGCGGAATACTTAGTACATAACAAAAACACACACACAAGGATCGTAATAGTTTAGTGTCTTTGGAAACTCGGAATATAATCTTCTAATCCTGGTGAAAGATCTTCAACATCTCCCATAAAGATCTTCTTTTTTTTTACCTAAAACCTTTCTTTATATCCTGGGGAAAATAAAACATAAAAGGGTGAGCTCAAATGCCCAGTAAGGGTAAACAAAAGAAATATCAATCACATAATTTTCATAAGAACATAACATTTTTGTAAATCTTAACCTGCAAAAGAGAGCATAATTTCATAACATGGGATAAATCATAGTAGTGAAATGAAATCATAACATAAAACATTACTCATTGTGGAATACACACATAATTATAGAGAATCATTTCTTGTTAGTCAAGACTCATTGCCAAGACTATCTTAGTGGACAAAGTCCCTTTCTGAATCGAGTAATCCTCGTTTCAGTCCTGTTTCACTGAACCGGTATAACCTACCATTCCATCCATGTCTATCTCATGAGATATGAAATATTTACCCAATGCATTGGAGGGAGATATAGGTCCCACCCATCTCTTAATGAATCCTTTCTTATGTGTGCCACAAAATCATAAATCATACATCATTGCATAACCCATGTAATAAAAATGGGATTCTTAAACAACATGACATCATAAAACCATTCATATAAGATAAAGGAATTCATAAACATAATTCCATCACAACATAGTCAAATCAATGTAAAAATATGGATAGAAACAGAACCCTTTATTATCTTAGATGGAAAATAATTTTGATAAAACACTTGAAATGAATTCTTGAGGAAAATATCCTTTCTTCTTCAAAATCAATTTCTTTTCACAAAACATCATACAATTTTAAAAGAAAGAGATTTTATTAAAAATAGTCATGAAATATTTTGGAGGAAGGTTCATGAAAATAAGGCTTTATAAAACCGTAAAAATCCGTTCGTGCCGTATAAGTTAAAAAAAACATTCTTTTTTACTTTTGTCGAAAAAGTCAAAATGTACCTCGTACGAAAAACGACAAAAGATTCCTTTCATATCTTTTACTAAAAACTCACCAAAGGGTAAAATTGGATTTAAAACATTGTAGGTGGATGGAAATAATATTACATATTGAGTAAACATGGATGTGGATGATAAGATACACCCCAGTAAATACTTACGAATAAACAATCTCGGATAAAAATGAGATTGTGATATTCCCCTTACCTTAGGTCCGACTTGCTTTGTAAGTGTCCGAACCTCCTGTATAATGATTTAAATCATGTTATTGACTTATTACAGAATCATATTCATTGTTATGATATCATATATGGTTCACTTATGACATTATATTACCCGTTCTTTTGTAAATTCCATGTTAAAGAAGCGTTTTGGGTAAAATCGTTTCATTTATCGTAGGTGTTTTGACTTGTTGTTCTTGACATCATTATTACTTATATCATGATTTACTTACTTCAAGAATATAAAATATGATTTATATATCATATATATTCAGTATATATATATATAATAGGTAGATAAATAAAATGAAAAACACCGTTCATGGAGACGGTAGTCCGTACGTACGCATGAACGCTGTTTTCCTTTCCTTATTGTCTTGAAATGGAAGTAAGTAGATGACATACATAGGTATATATATACATAAATCCAGTAGCTTTATAATGTCATATATTTCATTATTATTTCTTATATATACATTATAATCATTCTTAAATGGTTAACATGGAGAATGAATCTCATCGCGTCGTGGAGACGGTATTCCGTACGTACGCACGAGCGATGATATCATTTCTATAAATATTGAATTGAATTGGAGTGGATTATACAATATATCAGAATCAATATGATGTTGTAATAACTATTTATAGTTATTCTTTACACCATTATACTCATCCATGTAAGGTGGTGGTGGAAAATAGATTACACCACGGCGTGGAGACGGTATTCCGTACGTACGCACGCGCGGTGATTTCTTTTTCCGTAGGATGGATAGATGGTGAAATAGGGTTGTTTCGTACTTATAATAACATATCAGTATATGAGTGATACTGATGTTATTACTTCATAATGAAACAACCGAAGAAGAAGAAGTGGAAGAAGAAATAAAGATGAAAGAATTGGTAACGGTAATTACCTCTTCTTTGAAGTGCCTCTTTGAGACCTCCTCTTAGGGCACTAGAATTGGTCTTTGAGGAAGACCAGAACCTTTAGGATTATTCTAGGGAAGTGGAGAAGGGAAAATGGCAGGGGTTGGCCGAGCTTGAGTGCTCAAATTGGTGTGAGGAGGAGGGGGAGGAGGTGCCCTTTTATAAGGGAGGAGAGGGGCACCTTAGGAATATCTCAAAATATTATTTTATATTAAAGTCAAAATCGGTTTATAATGGTTCCAAAGGGTCTTATTTCGAAGCTAAAGTGGGGATGGGTCGAAATCCTATCAACCAATAGGATTTAGACAAGTTTAGGGTATTATTTTAACCTTATAAATTAGATTTAACTCTAAGTTAATTAATTTAACTTTTACCGTGTCTTTTTGTTTTCTTTCACTATATGGTTAATACACTTACTATAACATGCCAAACGAACCCCAAATTGTTTATTATTAATATATATATCCTTATCTAAGTCATTTGGCCGAACCTTAGATTTTTAGGAATAAAATAACAATTAATAATATAATATTTGATTTAAAAACTATTTTGTGTCAATTTTGACACTATTTGATATATGATTTTTGTGAAAGTCATAAAAGAATTATATGTTCGAACCAAGTTGATTAAATAAATACTAATATATCATAGTAACCTAGAAAATTAGTGTAATTCATAAAAAGTCTCAAATTACATTTATTTTGGTATTTATATTATCAATTTTGTCAATATTTCATTAATAAGATAATTACTGCATCATCTTTGTGTCATAAATAAATTAAATTATTTGATGTCTAAAAATTACAAATAAAATACCATCATGTAGGAAATCGTTTTAGCTTTCTAATGAATATTTACAATCGAATGTATCTTATGTATAACCCTATATTAAAAATGATTTACTTATTAAACTTTGATTTTAACTATTTTAACCCTTCTTTAAATAAATTAATAATAAATGTCCTAATCTAATCCAAGTGGGCCTAAATGGTAATATTTTATTCCTAAGTTTGTTTTTGGTCGAATTACACTTGTCCAATAGAATTAGGACATGTGTTAGGGTAATATTAATATCATATTTACCCTTAGTTACCCTATTTACTATTAACCGCGGTAAAAAAAGTAAAAAGTTACTATTCACCAAAAATTATTTTCATCTCATTGAACCACATTTTAGTCCTTGATATTAACCGTGTCTCTCGGATTTTCGCAATTCCATTCACAGAAGCGGTAAAATTATGTTTTATGCAAAATTCAGTTTTTAACCTACCACTTAGTGGTTTCACTATTCATCAAAAATTGATGTTTTTCAGAACAATGCCAAAATTTCATCCCAAGCTATATTTCATATTCCGAATTCAAAAATGAAGTCTATTTTACCAAATTCATAACATAAAAGTTGCATTAATTAATTTTATAATTAAATCACGCTGTTAAAACAAATAGCGCGTTTTTAAGAAACAATATCTATCAAAAGATTGACACTTGATTATGTCTGGTTTAAATGTGAAATTACATCAAATGACCAACATTGTATTAAATTGTAAAAATATATTCTAAATATACTTTAAAACCACTAAAATTAATTATTTATCACTATTAATTATTTCGATTAAAAAAGTTGTTTTAAATTATAATTTAGTAATTTTTCACTATTCATCAGAATATGAAAGTTATCCGAAAAGTACCAAAATTTCACCTTAGGCTAAATTCGATACTCCGAATCCAAGAATGAAGTTCATTTTGAAAAATAAGATTTACAGAATTTTAAAAAGTGGTTATTACTATTCATAACAGCTAGTTTTAATAATATTTTAATAGCACATCGTTGTTTAGTGAAACTCGTTATTGCGTACTACACACGCTATCGAGGAAGGTCGCGATTGCGTGTATGCGAGGCAAGTCAAGGATGCGTGTTGTGCAAGCTCCTTTTGGTGTAGCGTACAACACAAGACATTAGTGAAATAAAAAGAATATTTTTCATAAAATCTCGGGCTGTTACAATAATTTTTAAGGTGAGGATTTTATAGCATCCCACATTTTGGATCAGGTGGATTTTTTCCCTAAGGAATTTCAAATTTCCCTTTTTGTGGATGGTTCAATTCTAAATTCTGCTTCATAATGTAAATAAGAGCCTTATAACACTTGAAAGTGTTTTCTTTAGATGTATTTTAAGGCCCAAAATGTGTCTCAGAATCCTGAATGAGTTTTGGAAGGATTGGGCTTTGAAAACCCATTTTAGGAGAGGCAACAACAAGTGCACAGGTGCATCACATAGTTTACCAAACCGCGTGGCTAATCGTGCAGGGTGTGCCTGGGTGGATAGCAGCCAAAAAACGGGATATGAAAAGTTTTTCAAACAATGAAGCTAGTCGTATGGGGGGATTGTACCTTGTACAGTGGCCACTGCATGGGCAGTACACAATTAGTCAAATCATGCATCTAGTAGCATGTGGGGCCCATACCTTGGATAATATTTATGCACATTTGGTGCACAGTTTGCTAAAACATGTGGTCAAACCATGTGTATTTTAAGAGATCGAAAAATGAATATTTTTTATTCCTACTTTAAAGCATCTACCCCTCATTTCTTCTCCTCCCATCAACACATAGTAGCCCTCTCCTAGAGATCCTTGTATCCACTACTAAAATTAGAGTCATCTCCATTGTTTGATATCAGAATCACTTGTCGGTGGCCTTGTTAGATTCATACTGGTAAGATATTAATTCATATATCTTCTTTATTTATTTATTTTTCATCTTAAATGTTATATTTATGCAATTTAATCCACCCTATTTTTAGGGTGTTTTTATATTTGTTCAATTTATCTTGAATCAGATCAAATCAAAGCTCAATATTGGATGTGTGGATGATCAAAAGTACAAGGTTGGTGTTTTAAAGTTTTTAAATTAAATTCTATCTCATTTATAAATTACACTATTGTACCGCAAACCAGATTCTCCATGTATATCCCTTAAATTGTGTAATTAAACATGTAGAGTCTAATGTTTCAAATTTAATAACCTTTATATATTAAATTTCATTATTGAAGGATTTTCACCTCAGCCTAAACCACCCCATTGGCTATGTCACTCATTTTCCATGACCTATGCCTCTTCTAGGAAATTAAGTCACCCCTTTAGATGATGGAACTAATGTTAAATTTATAATACTCTTCCTATGTTTTAGACACCTTTGAATGTGATTGTTTAAATCTAGTAAAAGAGAATTTTAAACTAAATTAAATAAATTAGAATGAAAACCATGCCCCATTTTTAGTAAAACCACCTATGAGGTGTGCTTTCTTCTTAAATAAAAAGGGGAATCTAAATTTAAATGTACAAAATGATAAAGGGGCATGTCCCTCTTTAATTATACATGACTTGTGATGTGGCATGCTTATGCACGTGGTCCTGCTTATTCTTTATGCCTATTTTATGTATGACTAGAAGGATTATAAACATGGCCTACAAAGTGATTAAATTTAAATGATTATATGAATGGTATTACACCTTGATTTATATGTGGGTTCCTCTCTACAAAATGCCTTAGATGTGCCTATAGGTTGTTGAGGTTACATGTTCCATGAGTGATACTCAACTTCCTTACATGGAATTCCATAGATAGGCTCAGAGGTTACCCATGTTATATTACACCGTGAGTGATACTTGGATTTCCATTTTTAGGAAAACCTTGGACATGCTCAAAGTCTAGATGATCCCCATACACTATGAGCGATACTTAGTTTTCCCTTTGATAAAGGCCTTTTATGGGATCATAGGGATGTTGGATGAGATAAGAAATACTTGGGTTTACTCTTCATGGAATGCTAAGGACGGTCTCATTAAATAAATGGAATAACAAAACTCCTTTAGAAATACATGGTTTCCTTATTACTGAATGCCTTGTATGGGATAATAACGAGAATGTTTTATATCATGTTTTATTTTCATTATATATGTTTAGTAGTACTTCCTAATTTGGATGTCATACATGACATACCGAATCCCTTGATTAGATTCTTGTGCTTATTCCCCTAATTTAGAATATGGTCCTTATTATGTACGGTGATACTGGGCATAGTATCCATTAAATTATGATTCTCGGGCATGATGTCCCTTAATTAGAACATAAAACACATTAGTATTATTTTTTAGGTGGATGAATAGGCATTAAACCTTGGGTCCACAATAATGAATGTATATCTATGCAGATTATTTTCTGATGTGTTCATATATATACATGATGGAAGGTGTGAAAATACAATTTGGCTTAGGTCAAAGTAGGTATGTTTGGCAAGGTGTCCTTGAGGAGCTTGATCCTAACTTTTTTACTTTTATTTACATATTTATTTATTTATCTATTGTACCAACACATTTTCATATTTTATACACACAGATTGGATTATTTTAGAAATTGTTGGTGGTGAAATGTTAAGTATATCTAGCACATTTTTCAGGCTTCCATTTCACCAGGGTACTCGAACATAACTCATGTTTACAGGTTCTGGTTTATGTATTATACTTATGTAGATCATTTTTACACAAAGACTTAGGAGAATTGGATCGAGTCGGATCTTAGGATGCTCAGGGATATAGCCCTATAAAATTTTTTCTTACTTTATAAATATATTGTATTGTATTTCCTACTATATTTTTACTAATTTAGATTATGTAGTCGCATATGGACACACATACATGGTTGTATTTTTGGAATTTTCCATCTTATCAGTTATTACTGTCTTTCACTCCTCTGTAATTTATTTATACCACTTCCACTATCTATTGATTTATATATGATATAATAATATGCTACTCTAATTGTGAGTGTATAGTATCCACACCACACTATCATTATATCATCACTAATAGTTGGAAGCCTCTGGTGTATAGGGAGGCACATTTGAGGCATAGTGAAAATCTAGCTTGGGGCACCATTCTGAGTGGCTCCCAGGTCGAGAACCTAAAAAAATAACTCAATAACTATGGGGATTCGGATTGGCTAGGCTAGAGGGTACATTGAGAGGATGGTTTCAATACATCGGACAATTTTTTCCTCAGGTATATTACCATATAATTTTTCTTATATCTTTGGATGAATCTTGGTGAAATTGACCTCTGGAACATCTTGCATATAGAAAGACCCATGATTTTGTTTACATGTCATCCATAGACATTAAAATTATATTAATTCACTGCCCTAATTTTATCTAAGGTTTTTTACTTAATTAGATTAATTTGGATATGGTATTAGTGTCATTTTTAGTTCATTTTCTTATAATGACATCATAGGTGCATTGTAGACCTTTTATGTATGGTTGGACGTGGTTTCAGAAAGAGGATTTCACCAGTGAGTTTTAGAAATTTCTACCTATTTCAATTTATTTATTTATTTAATTATAGTTTTTATATTCATTAATCATTTTGGATGTCTTGGCATGGGATAAAACCTTAGATGGATGGATGGTGAATGGTTGAGTTGAGACAAACTTAGCCAACCACAGGAAACAAGTTTCCAGGCTATGATATAAAATGGAATGGATATGTATTTAGGATCGTGGACCCTAATCTTTCCACAATGGTTTATGTATTCAATTATACTTTTGATATGATATGTGATATATGGTATCACAATTGAAAGAGATTTACCCTTAAATTAAATGATTATTTTATTAAGAAGGAAGTTTTCTTAATTAAATAGAATGCCCATACTAGAAAAGCACAAATTTCGATGGGCCATAGGGGAATCTTGTTCACTAGATAGACATTTTGGAATTTGATGGCTAGAATTATAATTTTAACCATGTACCTTGTGTTATGTGAGATCCATGAGAGATACCAAATAAAATTTTATGTGAATGTAGTGTACTTAATAGGCTCCTATAAACCCCTTGATATATGATGAGTTGGTATAATTTTTTCCTAGTTGGCCTTATGGGATTTTGAGGTGCTTTAGATAATTTGGGTGAGATGACATGAGCCTAAAATGAATGAACATAGAGGGCCTAGATATGTTCCTTAATATTTTCTTTTCCACTGTGTTGGGAATATTGAACAACTATTTAGGGTCATCCTTCATTTTCACCTTTGACCAAAGACTAAACCAATTGAACTTGGGAGGACAAAGCGATCACATTATGTTTAGCTTGAGGTCAAGGGATGATTCACTCCTGAGTGATGGGTGTTCCCTGTGGATAAGTGTTGTATAATGTTTAATTAACATACAAAGGATTCCTAGGATGTCACCTAAGATCTGCGACATGAGTTAAATGATGAACCCATAATTTATGAAATTGACTAAACATGGAAATTATTATTATTACTATTGGGGGACCTTAATATGATTCCAAGGTTTGGTATTCACATTATTATCATTATAATTGGAGGAAATTGGTATGATTTCAAGGATACAGTGTCCCATTTATTTTGATATGGTAAAAAGGCCTTGAGATGATTACAAGGATCCGGTATACCCATTATTATTAAACTGTCAGGGGACCTTAGACTTGGTCCTTGGACCTGGAATTAAAATTATTATTTTACTATTGGGGGACCTTGGAATTTGACCATGGATATGGTGTTCCCATATTTTTATATACCTTGATAGAGACATCCAACATTGGTTGATGCAGGTATGGTCAATCTTGGGTGTCATGCTTGACCTGAGGATTGATGGTGGTTTATTTATTTATTCAATGCTTCCATGGCTATAGATTTATTTATTCCAATGAGTATGTCACATACACATATCACTATATTTAATGGATTTTTGTGGTACTACATTAGTGCTGCCCTACTGAGTTTTATAATCACTCCATGTTTGGGTGAAATTTTACTTGGTACCCGAGCAGCCTTCACTATTTTCATGTTTAGGTTGGGAAGAGGCCCAATGTAGCTTTATTGAGAAGGATAGATCTGATGGGACTAGAAACTGGAATGAGGTGAGACTCAGGTATATAGTAGAGCCTCAATGTATTTTTAGTTCTTTCCTTTATTTTTCATTTTTGACTGGTCTAGTTGGTGGTCGGGTTATTGTTTGACTATATGTTTCAGATAATTTTTTCATTATTAATGGCTTATATCTATTTATTTCTTTAGTGTAATATGATGTTTTTTTTATTATTTTGGATTATATTTCATTATTTTATATGTTATGTATACTATGATATGAGGGTATGATATTCCCACTTTTGCATCATAAACCCTCACAACTAGTCGGCAACCTCTGGAATACAGAGAGGTGTGCCTAAGGTCATGTAATGACCTGGTCTGACCATTTCTTATAGTGAATTAGGGTGGGAACATTACCAAGTGGTATCAAATGATGATTTTTTTTCTTATCTCTCGATTTTGGGAGTCGGTAGACTAGAGATATAAGAATGTTTGGGAGCTTGGGACGAATATCAGACTAGTTCATCAACACCATTACTAGTAAGAAGTCTATGTTAACATGGGAATGTGATTGATGTTTTGGATTTTTAGTGTTATGGATGACTAACTTCACCTCATGTGGAACACATGATATTCAAATATAATATATAATTTGGATTTTTGGCTCTTGGCCAATTGGAATTAGATCGATTAATGGATTTTGACTAATGACCTATTTTCAAGAGGGGTCTCATACATCATATTCGACTTGTGGGACCCACATGAAATATGATTGCTTATGATTGTTATCACTAATTTTTTTTGATGTCAGGTCATATGGATTCTATGGTGTGATGCTCGGTGATGATGATGAAACAATCCCTTCAGCCTAGGGATATATGGATACCCTAGTAATTCATTACATGCTTTTGATGCCTGGTGTGTGGGTCGCAACATGTCCAATTTGAAAATTTATTAACCAACTATCTACTGTCGAAGCGGTGTGCATGGTCGAACCACCGAGAGAATGTGAACAAACAGTAGGAATATCTTCTGGAAAGAATGTCCAGGAAAATAAGTTTTTAATGTGATTAACGGCTAAAAATTCTAACAACTAAATAAATTTTTAAAAATGATTAGCTAAATTAACTAAAACTATCTAAGTGGACTAAATTAATCTATGGAGAAAACAAACAGAGATGGAAGTATCAGAGTTTTTATGTCCGTAGAGGTGCATGCAATTCTAATTATTTAATTTCCACATCTGAATATTTACACATTAAAGTATAACCGATTCCAAATTTAATTGAAATACTATCAGGTCTCGTTATCTGATGTTAGATAATATTTTAATTTTTACACAAATCATCAATCATTTTGTCCTCTGATTTGATGAATAAATTTGCATGCCATTTTAGCATTGAATCACTTGGTGTAATGCAACGACCCATTTTTCACAAAGTCGAAGTATCTATCTGTGTCTTGTTCACTCACATGAAATCACTTATTAGGTATCACTCATAAAAGTTTGAAGGGGAGCATACAAAAAATATTAATTTTTCAATTAATATATTTATTTATTTGGAATTCGCTTGTGGAAAATTTACAATTTTATCACGCACATGATCAATTTATAGATAAATAAATTCTCTAATGATCTCCCGCCCATGATCACTTATTAGGCATCACACAAATGAGAACCAAAGAATTTGTGTGATTCCTATATGAAAATTAGGTCAGACAGAAATATAATTTAATAAATAAAAATCCAATGGAAGAAATTAATTCAAAAGAAAATCAAACAAGGAAACAAATTAAATGCCTGTGATTACGGTCACATTCATCGCAATTCTGACACCAAATAATTAGCTTGCCATGATGACAAAACGACACATAAAATAATAAAAAGAGGATATCACTGTGTTGTGTGTTTGTGTTTGTGTTGTTGAGATTTTCACTACATGTCACCATAGATGATCGTAAAATAATAACCACTGTCCCCCTAATCACCACAATATGGAGCTGAACCATCACGCGACTCATGCAAACTATATGCAAGGATTTGGAAGTTGAGTGTAGTGTCAGTGAAGGAGGAAGCACCATGATGGGGTGGTGCAGCGGAGGAGAGGTGGTTGGCATCGTTCTATTTCTGTTTCAGCAGAGAGGAGGACGACTGTTCATAGAGGACTGTTCAAGATATGGTGGAGGAGCTCATGGAGAGCTGCAGTGGAGGAGAGGCCATCGGCCGCTAGTTTGGGTGTGTCGCGTGATGCAAAGGGGATTAAGCGGAGGTTGTTGTGCATTCATTTGGTGTCTGCAGCGGAGGAGGAGGTGGCCTTGTGCGTGGAGAGGATGATGGCTGGACGACGTGCTGATTATGGTGGGTTGAGAGGAGGGCCGGCGCGAGCAGGGAGTTGCAGCGGAGGATGTGGCACTGGCTTGGTGCTTCTCAGTTGGTGTGCCTGGTCAATCATCGCGATCTGCTGGTAGAGGAAGTTGCGTGCATGCAGGGGTTTTTGTAGCCGAGATGAAGACCCACATGCCTTATTGGTTCAAGGGGTGAGCATGTCGATCGGGAAGAGATGTCTTCAAGGAGGAGGGTCGTCGGCTTTTTCTGTTGGTGTTTTTCCCCTGCTGCCGATGAACAAGACCACTGGATGAAAAAAAATGAGAAAAAGAAGATTCAAACTCAAATTTCAAAATAAAAAACAAATCCTATTATATAAATGTATAAAAATAATAATAATAATAATGACGATGATAATAATAATAAGATGATAATAATACATATTAATAATTATTTGAATAATATATATACACACACACACAAATGCAATTATAAATACAAATACAATGTATAAAATATAATCAATGGTTATATAAATTTATAATCCATCCTAAAAATAATAATACTACTATTAAATGTCAATCAAATTTAATAATACTAAAAACTAATAATAACATACTACTATTATTAATACTACTAATATTTATAATGATATACACAAATAAAATACTAATATAGGAAATTAACACAAATACTATTATTAAGGATAATATAATAAACTAAAAAATACTATTATTAATGAAACTACTATTTTAAATAATATACTGTTCAATAATACATGTTAATAATATATACAATTGATATAAACTAATAAAAATACGAAATTACTAATATTAGTATAAAACTTTACTAAAAATTATCAAAATATCAAAAATAATAAAAAACTAAAAAAAGAACCTAAAAACAAAAAAAACAGTCAGAAAAATAATTAAAACTAGATTAGAAAATCGTAAAAATGTTAGAAAAATCCATGTGTATCAATCCCTTAGTGATAAACCCCTTGAGGGTAGTTACTAAATAGGTTCAGTTCTAAAAGTGTCAAGAACAACCTATAAGGCATTTTTTCCACATAGCCCGACGAGGAAATTCTACTTAACCAAACCATGGGTTGTAGTCACTCGACACATATCATCTAGGACATTGTCATGAAACCCACACCCACACAAACACTAACACA
Source organism: Viscum album (assembly GCA_963277665.1). Taxonomy (NCBI): domain Eukaryota; kingdom Viridiplantae; phylum Streptophyta; class Magnoliopsida; order Santalales; family Viscaceae; genus Viscum; species Viscum album. Next base: position 78,089,357 of record OY728133.1, on the reverse strand, counting down.
CACACACACATAGAGACACACACTGACATACAACATTGTGATTCTCGAGGGGGTAGTTCCATATGTGGGTGCCTAATGAGAATCAATATCATGGGTATGATGAGGACATGGCATGCGATTCCTCAAATTATTATGTTAATAAAGGCCCTATAATGGGTATTTTTACCACGATTTGTCGAGTGATGAAAAAGATGGAAACATAGGGGTGTTACTCATGAGCTATGACCTATACGATATGTGACCCATGAGTTAGGTGAGAGAGATTGGTGCCTTGAGGCTGGCCTGGGAACTTGGTGAGCCAAGAGTTATGATTGAGATGTAAGACATTTTTCCTTGCTATTATTGAGATGTTAAATGAAAAGGTAACATAAGAGAGGGATTAGTTGAAAACGTGAGAGCCACAGCGGGGGAAAGAACGAGTAGTTTCTTTGGGTTATAAGAATAGTGCATATGGGGTGCATCCAATATAGGCATGTGATGCCTAGCCTTTGGTATCCAAGTGAGGATTCAAGTGTAGGTCTTGTAAGATACCAAACCCAATTGATTCAGGATGCACATCTTGAGCATGTTGAGAAGAAGAGTAGATTCACCAAGTGGGTCGTTGGACCACAAGAATTCATTTCATGGATGAATCTAATTTTGAGGAACTTCGTGTCTTAGAATTCGACATATGGGAAAAAGCCTATGGTAGGGAGAATCAATGGAATGTTGATGATTTTATGGAAGACACCATGGGGTCTTAGAATTTATGAGTGCAGGTGAGTGTTTTATCGACGTTTTGATGATAGTAAAGAAAGGTGGATTAGGTTGTGGTGATTGAATGCCTTAAATTCAGAGTAGTGCAGTGGAAATGTTTTTTGAACTAAGAGATGCAAAATGATTGGTTATCAAAAAATTAATGACATTAATAAGTTAATAATTATAGATGAATAAAAAAAAAGACTTCTTGGGGATAATAAATATTATGGGGAAAAGATTGTAACACCTAGTGTCCAAAAATGGTGAGAAAATTCATAAGCAATTTGAATTTTTGATTTAATGGATGGTTTATTTTGAGAATTGGAGATTGGAATGAGATTCTTGTAGTTTGAATGGCTTCAAAATATGATTTTGGATGAGGAAAGAGTCTTGCATGGTATCAAGGATGCTTAAGAGAGTGACAAAGAACATGTTGGGATAATTGGGCTATTGAAGTAGCCATTAGCTAGTCTGTGTCCCTAAGCAGCTAATTATTGGGTCAGGCGGTAGCATAGTAGGCAGCCTGGGCTTACTAGCCAACTGATGAGAAATCAACAGGCCATAGTTATTGGACTGTGGCTCATCGATGTGGCTTCTTGTGGTTTTTGAAATGGGGGAAATTTGACCTTTTTAGTGTCAGCCCCCTTGAGATTTAGTAGGTTAGGAAGACATGTTGTAAAAGTGAGTTCCCTAGATCCAACTTGAAAATTACTTTTCAAATACGATATCATGTATACAGTATAAGGACCCATCCTTAAAACATTACATAATCTTGAATTAAATGAATAATTCACATTGAGTATATTTTCTGGTTAAGAGTTTTATAAAATCAGGCCATAACTATTACATCTCAAAAGATTACAAATTAGACACTTCTACTCAGTTTCCATTTTTTTATAAAATAAAAACTCTTAAAAAGAAACATGTCTAGTTCCATGTTTTAGATAGCATGTCTTTCCTTGATCCCATCCTTGACCATATTCATCTTTAAGTCCTATGGAAAACATTTCAAAAACTTGGGATGAGTATAAAAAGCTCAGTAAGGGATACACAAAGAAGAAAAACTATTAGTTTTTAAAAACAATAAGTATGCCTTGAATAATTTATCATAAGTAATACTTTTCACCTTTATGAAGTATTAAATACTCTTCACTGAATAAAAGATCATTACTTACCATTTTGTAACCAAAAGATTACCATAAAACCCATGTAAAGGACACATAACATATAAAGGTAACTTGGGACATAAACATACTTAAATGGAATAACCATACGGTCAACTTCCACACATATCACTAAATGGAATAGCCATACGACCGACTTCCATACCCAATGAATTGGAGGTTATAACATAACCACCCATCCCAGTTTATCACACCACCACCCTTCATTTGGTTAATCACGTAACCACCCATCAAATGTCCAAGTACCATTAAAAAATCATAGAACAAAAAAAATATTTAAAATATAAACATTTCACTATTAACATTTCTTTTGAAATCACAATATATCATTTCAAGATATCGACAAAATCAATGATTTATCAAACTATTTTCAAAACCATTTAATAAAGTGATTTTTTAATCAAAGTGTCCCATACCACTTTGAAGCTTTTAAAGTAATAACATTTTTTAAAACTTTATAATATCATGAGAATAAAGGTATTCATGATATAATATTCCAAAGGATAGTATATAAACCATATCAAAGTGAATTGGCACATAACAACAATGAATTCTTAATGGAATGTAAATTGAGACGAAATCCCTTATAAAGACGGTATCCCTTGATTAAGGATAAATCAATTACATAATTATGTGTGAAAAATAATAATACACCCAATATAAATGGATATTTAAGTGAAAAACAATCAGAGGTAATTAACACATTTTTATAGGACTACATATTCAAGAAGTACAAGATTAACCCAAATAATTGAAATTGAGTTAAGAAGTTCCCTTGCAAAAATTTGACAGCCTAACGGTGTCACTTTAAAATTCAGAAAATGAGTTGATGAGAGAGAAAATGGTATCTAATCACTTGGTAATAAAATATACATAAATAAGGATATTTAATAACAAATCCAAACATAATAAGATGTAAATTAAAATACATAACAAAAAGAAGTCTTTTAAAAAGAGGAGGGTGAAAGGTTCCCTTACCGATTTGGGTAACTCTCTAAACGTACACCCCATGAAAGAAGGATCATACAATGAAGTTGTAAATACACATAAATTAAAGTATATTACACAAATAATACAATCATGGGAAGTACACACACCACACAAAAGGAAATAGTGGCAAATGTATCATTAATCTCACGGGAATAAAAGTGAGATGAAAAACCCTTTACCTCGCTGTTATCAATCGAGTCGTATGACCAAAAGATTATAACTACCAAATGAATTACAGAACACCATGAATATAAATAGAATCATGATAATATATATAAATTGGAAGTACACAATACACCACATTCCATAAATAAGTGGCGAACAATGGAAATCTCATGAAATTAAAAGTGATATAAGAAATCCCTTACGAAAATTCGGCAGCCTAACGACGCCACTTAAAACTTCCAAAAATGGATTGATGAGATAAAATAGGGTCTCTAATCATATGAACATAAAAATTACAGTAAGAGGAATATAAAATAACATCCCCCAACATAATAAAGAAGTGCTTAAAAGAAATGACATAAAAGAGAGTACTTAAAAAGAAAGAGAGAGCTAGGATCCCTTACCTCAAGTCCGACTTGTCTTGTTCGTTTTCTTTATATTCTTGAATAATAAGCCTTGGTAAATTTATAGATGCTTAATGAATTCTTTTAAATTTTATTATTAAATTCATATCACATATTGTCATGTTATAATAATTAGTTAATTATGTGAGTTCATATCATACATTTTGTCGATGATCGATACATGAGTGAAAAAATGAACTTGTTTGAAAAGAATTGTCCATGTAGTTATAAGTACATAATATCTAGAATATTATTAATGATTTAAATATCATATATATCCAGTATATATTCATTTTATACTAATCCATAACATTTGGAGATAAAAATGAAGTGCACCATTCATGGAGACGGTAGGCCGTACGTACGCATGAACGCTACTTTCATTTATTTGTCATATTAATGGAATTAAAAAAAAGAGATATATATATATATTATAATTATAGTATAATATATATGTTATATATGTCACATCAGTTCATTAATCTAATTATTTATACATTCCATGTATTGCATGAACGAGTCACATCAATTGAGGGGGTGGTAGTCCACACTTCCTCATATGAAATTATCGCATTTTCACAACATGCAAAGCATAAAGGTATATTTTAAATATAAAATATTGAAGAATATAGAGGACATAAATATAATATATACCATATATAAATTCAGTTCCATCATAATTTCCACCATTAAAGGTGTTAAAAAGATATTGAACAATCATCGTTTCGTGAGACAGTAATTCGCCACCCACAGAAATAATATGTTCTTTAACCATTAGACAGAGATGTGTGTAATTGTAGGTAGAATACTTATCATAAAAACATCCTAGTATATTTAGGATACTAGTGTTATTATGGGATCAAATAATAATAAGTTAGTGGTGAGTGAAGAAGGAAAATAAAAGAAAGAAACTCGAGAGAAGACATTACCTCTAAATCAGGTAACTCTTTTTTGATTTGAGCCAAAGGATTACTTGGGAAGAATTCTACCAAAATTGAGACTTCTAGGAGTAATATAGGGATGTGGAGAGAAAATATGAGCATAGTATGGAAGATCCAAGGGCTTGAGAGGTGTGGGTAAGGGGGTAGAGGTGGGGGCCTTTTATAAGAGGGAGGAGGGTCACTTTTGAGAAGTCTTGAAATGTAACTTTATTATAAAATGATTTTTAGATTTTAAAGGTCCCACAATGATATATTTTGAGGATAAGGGGATAAGGGTTTAAAATCCACCCATAAAATATGATTTAGATAAGTGTATATCTTATATTTTACCTTATCTTTTCATTTTATTTAAATTGTTCATTAATGAGTTAATAACTCTATCATCATTGTGTCATAAAATTTTTTATTTATTTAAGGTCTAAAAATTATAAATAAAATACCATGATGTAGGAAATATTTGTAGCTTTTAAACGACTATTTATAGTCTAAGATATTATTTATGTAAACAAAATTAATTTTTTTTTACTTAGGTGATACATACTTTGGTTATATTTTCCTTTCTTTAAAAATAATATGATAAAAGGTCACTATCACACTAAAGTGATTCCATGGGGCCCCAAAGTTGGAACAAGGAATACCATGGTCGTATATGACTCAAAAAATATCATCAAGATACATTTTGGGGTCATTTTATATTATTATTATATTATTTTATTACCGTTAACTACCCGATTACTAATTAATCATGATAATTAAAGATAATTATCGTCGTTACTATTCATAATGTCAAAAAAACAAGAGTCTTAATTACATAATTTGTAACTTCTGATTCAAAATATGGAATCCATTTTATCAAATTCCAAACACAGAAATTGCAGTAATTAATTTAAAAATAATTCTCGTTGTCAAAACCAAAGACGAGTTTTTAAGAAGTAAAATTTATCAAAAGATTGACTTATTTTTACATCCTATTGAAAAGTGAAATTATTTCCAATGAACAAAATTGTATTAAGTGATAAAAACGTAATTCAATTACACTTTAAAACCAATTAAAATGACTATCTAACTATATAATTAAATTATATGAAAAAGTGGTTTTGAAGTAAAATGCAGTATTTTTCACCGTTCATTAAAAATGAACATTTGTCAGAAAAATTCAAAAAAATTATCCAAAGTAAATTTGATATTCCAAATTCAAAAATTATTTCCATTTTAAAAAATTCAAAACATAGAAGTTTCATTAATTAATTTTATAATTAATTCTTGTTGTCAAAACAAATAGCGTGTTTTTACGAAACAATATCTATCAAAAGATTGACACTTGTTTATGTCCAATTTCAAAGTGAAATTAATTCCAATGAACCCCATTGAATTAAATTGTAAAAATATATTCTAGTTAAACTTTAAAACCAATTAAAAAGATATTCTAACCATATAAATAAATTATATTAAAAGGATGTTTTGAAGGAAAATACATCATTTTTCACTATTCATTGAAAAATGAACTTTATCAGAAAAATAACAAAAATTTACACAAAGTACATTTTGATGTCCCGATTCTAAAGAAGGATTAGTTTTTGTCAAATATAACATATAAAATTGACAAAAAGTAGTTTTAAAAAGGGTTTTCCATCAAAAGGCGGTTAATCGACCTTTTAAAGAATATTAGAATATTTATGCTTAAAATCAAATTATTTTCTTATTTTCAGCCTCTAAATTTTATTGGATAAATGTAAAAATATTGAACAAACATATATAATAATTTTTTAGTTAGTTATATTCATTCCTGCCATTATAATGTCTAAGTGTTAACTACCATTTATAATAATATTATTATATTATTACTTTGTGACGTAAGATTTCAAAGAAACCTGTTGTTGCGTATTGGGTATGCCATCGAACATAGAATCCCCTTTAATGTAATATTAATATTTAATTCACAAATATTAATAAATATGAAAATTTCATATTCATTATATACCTGGGATGTTACATACAGTGAGTTATACATGATGTATACTATATTTCTGCATCCACTATTTATATGGTAATGTACTTTTACTTATTTTATCAAAAGGTTATAGCAGTTACTAGGCTATAATGAGAATCTAGAGATTCCCTAAGAGTAATTTTAACCTTATGACATATTTTCTAGATGCATGACACTAAAATGACATAGGTTATGTATGACCATCGGGTGTTGGGAGCTCATAAGAATTGATACTTTTTGTCATGATGTTCACACATGCTGATATTGAGTAGATGAGATCATATGTACTGAGTCTCTGATAGGAACACCACATGATTCAGGTGTAATTGCTAGTTCCAATCTGTTAACACATGTAATTGTATATTGGATTGAGATTATTATGAGTTTATACTAAATCCATGGCTAAAGAATAAGAAGTTACGTCCATCCAGTAAGGTTAGTGAACAATAAAGTGAGAAAGTATAATTACATCAAATGTGCATCCTACCTTATGAGATATCATGAGTGAAAAATATTATATTACATGGAATGTCTTCATATGAGGCTTTCATTTATATGAAAATTCCATATCTCTTTAGGGACCTTGATGGATTTCTATACTATACTTTAGGTCTTGGAATAATATTCACTACTTTTGAGATAAAGTCCTGGAGGTTCACACATTTAGTATATAAAAAAATATGACTTATACTAATGAATAGGAGTTTAGAACATGTTGGGACTTACTAAGTGTTCTGGGTTAATGTTTGAGTTTTAATGACCACTATAAAATAGTTAAATTCATATTATTTGAGTTTAGAATAACTGGTATTGTATTTATTTATTAAAATTATTCAAAATATATTTAGTGAATACTAAGGAAAATATTTAATGAACAAATATTGTTATAATAATCATGACTTTTTTAATATTTGTGGGAATGAAAATTTGGGTTAATGAATCACTTTTATCACATAATATATTTATTATATTATAATAAAATGATAGAAAAATAAATGACATTTTTAAATTAGTGAAATAATTAAAAGATATCATTTATGGATTATTTATTACTCAGAACATATTCGTGGGATGGGATTCAATTTTTTGGTATTTGAAACCTCACTATATAAGTAAGTAGAGGATCTTATTTGGGGTACTATTAACTGTATGAATTTGAGAGCCTCTCTTTCATCTCTCCCACATCTTAGAGAGAGAAGTATCAGATTTGAGAAACTGACATGTGCCTATCATGGGGTATGGATAAATTAATTATTTACTAAGTTAAAATGTAGTATATTGGTCAATCCAGATTGTCTCTAGAGAGAAGTTTGAAACAATGACATTTTCCACTTTGAATTAGAGGAAAAAGTGACTATTTTTGAAATTGTTTGACTTTGATAATACAGAAAAGCATTGAAAGAATAGAAATAAATTAAAAAATATATTGAAAACAAATTGATAAAGAATGTAATAGAAAATATTTATATGATTTGGGTGATCAGATCAAGTTTATTCTTCCAAATTAAAAGCTATATTTGTTTAAATTTATCCAGTCCTCTTCAAGTAATTCGATTAAAGTGAGTTTCCAAAATCGCTTCCATTATAACATAACAATCAAGAATTTTTAATCTGGAAATATGACCATTTTTGACACATCTTCTCAAATTGGAAGCATAACCATCTGGAAGTCTCAAATATACAATCCATTAATAAAATAGTAATCAATTTTTTTTGGACAGTGAATAATATGCTTTTGGATTCATTATTTTCAGTGATCTGACATTTTCTAATAGTTCAAGTTCTAGTATACTAAAAATTTGGTATGGATCTAATCATGCCTTTATATTATCTTTTGTCTTACTTTGTGTATCCAAAATTATATGAAATAAATTAGCAAAACAGTTTTCTCAATATTATTGACATCAAACATGTGATGAACCAAAAATCAGACCAATAAGGCAGATCCCAAAAAATGCTCTATTTTATCAAATTGTGTTATTTCTTAAAGCTATCAATTTTCTATTGGTTTATTGTTGGTCCAAATGTGATAAGATGTAATGAAGAGAAAATTGATGTCACCTCTTTACCGGAGATCATTGTTGGAAGTTCATCTCTTTCAATTGTACCTTTTTTGAAATGATATTTGTTCCTCTGAAAAGACTGATGAGTTAGAAGGAATCTGTGATGATAGTAAAAAAACAAGGTTTTATCTCCATTGATGAGCATGAACTCTTTGTTGTCTCTTATACAGTAAAAACCTGATTTCTGACTATGTGTACTCGAACCATATAACATTCTACATTCTAGGAAGTCACTAATTGTCCATGTAAATGCAACTATCCATAAGAAATTCTATTTTACAGCAAAATCATATATACTGACACCAATACCCCATAATGAATTTAACTCATCAATTAATGTTTTCAAATAAATATCAATATTCTTTTTCAGATGTCCTGAAATTAATAAGTTCAAGAAGATATATGGATCCTTCATCAACATCCAAGGAGGTAAATTTTATGGAGTTATAAAGATAGTCCAGCAAGAATGCTAACTACCGTAAGAACCAAATTGACAGAAACCATCAGTAGAAAGACCCATAGCATGTTTCGGGATTCTAAAGAAAAAGACAGATGCACTTGGTCAAAATATTTCCATGAATCACCATCATAGGGATGATTTAATATTTTAAAATTTGAAATATTGGTTTTGTGCCATGAAATTAGTGTCGTTGTATTTTGAGACATAAATCAATGCTGGAATCTAGGTGCAAGTACGAAACATCTCAACTGTTTTACAAGAATCAATCTATGCTTCCCTTGTTCAGCCTCTTTATACATCAACTGTCCACATGTGGGAAAACTATCTAATGATTCATTTTCACCATAATATAATAAGAAATCATTTTAACATGCATGAATCTTATGCTAACCAAGACCCATAATACGAACCATCCTCCTGATCTCATATAAATTTTTAGGCAACACATTTCTTTCAGGTAACAGTGTTTTAACCGAAGAGAATATCTGATCAAAAATACTATTTGATGTTCCATTATCTAATTTAGTAGCCATAGATTTTTCAACCACTTCAAATTTTCTTATCTTACATCCAGAATATAAGGCTTCCTCAGCGGACCTCAACAAATCATAAAATTGAGATGGTTCCAACTCAAGAGTTAAATCAATATCATCTTGTGTTTCAGTTTGTTGAAAAGACAGACCTGCCACATCATGTACTATATTTTGAAATTGTGATGGATCTAGAACCAAATTATTATTATATTCTATGGAACTACGTTCACCATATTCATACCAAAAAACATAATCTGGTTAAAAAAATGCAATAGATGAAATTTAATGTTGTCAAATGTGTCAAATATCATAAGGGAACATTTTTTACAAGGAAACTTAACTGTCCCTTATGATTTTTTTTTATTTTGATGATACAAATTATAAGAAAGCTTTAACATCCTCAATATATACAGGAATTAAACCAGAACCATTTGGATTCCTGCTCTGATTAATCCAAGTGGATTCATCTAATAATGATTGTTGTCAACTTCATTGTTCCATATTTCTCTAAAAAATATAATTTTTTGAATAATTTTATATAAGATAAACACTATCCAAAAACGACAAAGAAATTTAAATTCACTTCTCTAGAAATCTATAATAATTTTTTTATTTCATTATATTAGAGTATTTTTGTTAACAATTATACTAATCTATACAAATTTATAATAATTTATACTAATTACCTATAATAATTGGTAATAAAAAATATTTAAACTAATAACCACTAATTATGAGCAGAACAATTTCTAGCATATTGGAAAAAAATCTTTTTCCCAATAACTCATCTCTTTGCAAATTTCTCTGAATGAAATACCTATGAAAAATATATTATGACGTATGAATATCCATTTTCATATGCATGAGAATGGAGAGCATGGATGCCTCACAAATCTTCTCTCCATTCTCCTATATATGATAACAGATATCTGTACGTCAGAGTTGATTTTTCAAAGAGATTTTAGTCCAAGAAAGTTTCAAGAAGATTGGTCGTCAGAAAAAAGATCCTCTTTTTCCTGAATACTTATCTCCTTGAAACATTCTCTCACTAAAATTAGTATGAAAAATCTTCTCTGATGTACACATATCAATTCTCATGAATACAAAAATGGATATCCGTACATTGGAGTAGATTTTTCATAGTGATTTCAGTGAGGGAAAGATTCAAGGAGATGAGCCATCGAGCAATAGAAATGCCTCCAATTTACTGGAAATTGTGCCAATTTATTACAAATAATTATGAGTTATTGCTAATTATTATGAATTATTGGTAATTATTTCTAATTATTGCTAATTATTGCAAATTATTTCTAGTTTTTTCCAATTATTTCTAATTATTTCTAATTAGAGATAATTATTTCTAGTTATTACTATTTATCACTAATTATTACTAACTATTACTAATTAATGCAAATTATTTCTAATTATTTTTATTTATTCATATTTATAACAAATTATTCTTAATTATTACCTATTATTGCTAATTTTTAATAATTATTCCTAATTATTACTAATTAATCCTAATTAAAACTAATTAATCCTATTTATTACTAATTATGATTAATTATTACTAATTAATCCTAATTATTACTAATCAATCCTAATTATTACTAATCAATCCTAATTTTTACAAATCAATCATAATTATTACTAATTAAACCAAATTATTACTAATTATTATTAATTATTACTAATTTTTACTAATTAAACTTAATTATTACCAATTATTCCAAATTATTACTAATTATTACTAATTATTACTAATTATTCCAAATTATTACTAATTATTCCTAATTATTAACAATTAATCCAAATTATTACTAATTATTACTAATAAATCTTAATCAATCATAATTATTTTTAATTACTATTAAATATTATTAATTATTACTAATTATTACTAATTATTACTAAATATTACAACTTATTACAATTTATTACTAATTATTACTAATTATTACTATTTATTACTATTTAATACTAATTATTACTAATTATAACTAGTTATTAATAATTATTACTAATTATTTCTATTAATTACAAATTATTACAAAAGTATATTTATTCCTAATTGTTCTATATTATTCTTAATTATTTATAATTATTCTTAATTAATCCTAATTATTACTAATTATTACTAATTATTAATATTTATTACTAATTAATCCTAATTATTACTAATATATCTTAATTATTACTAATCATTACTAAATATCACTAATTATTAAAAATTATCACTAATTATCACTAATTATTACTAATTATTACAAATTAAACCTAATTATTACAAATTAATCCTATTTATTACTAATTAATCATAATTGTTACAAATTAATCTTAATTATTACTAATTAATCCGAATTTTTACTAATTAATCCTAATTATTACTAATTATTACTAATTATTGTTAATTATTTCTAATTATTACAAATTATTGCTATTTTTTTATAATTAATCCTAATTTTTGCTAATTTTTGCTATTTATTGCTACTTATTCTTAATTATTGCTAATTATTGCTAATTATTCCTAATTATTTCTAATTATATATAATTATTACAAATTATTACTAATTATTACTAATTAATCCAAATTATTATAGATTAATCCTAATAATTACTAATTAATTCTAATTATTACTAATTAATCCTAATTATTACTAATTGTTAATAATTAATCCTAATTATTACTAATTAATCCGAATTATTAATAATTATTACTAATTATTACTAATTATTACAAATTATTACTAATTATTACTAATTATTACTAATTGTTACTAATTATTACTAATTGATACTATTTATTACTAATTATTACTAATTATTACTATTTATTAATATTTATTACTATTTATTACTAATTAATCCTAATTAATCCTAATTATTCATAATTTTTATTAATTAATCCAAATTATTACTAATTATTACTAATTATTACTAATCATTACTATTTATCACTAATTATTAATAATTAATCCTAATTATTACTAATTATAACTAATTATTGCTAATTATTGCTAATTGTTTCTAATTATTGCTAATTATTGTTAATTATTGCTAATTATTCCTAATTATTGCTTATTATTACTAATTATTCCTAATTGTTACTAATTAATTCTAATTATTATAATTAATCCCAATTAATCCCAATTATTCCAAATTATTCCTAATTATTCCTCATTATTACAAATTATTCCTAATTATTAGTAACCATTACTATTTTTTACTATTTTTTACTGTTTATTCTGAATTATTTCTAATTATTACTAATTATTCTTAATTATTTCTAATTATTACCAAATATTCATAACTATTACCAATTACCCCTAATTATTGCAAATTATTCACAATTAATCATATTTATTACTAATTATTATTAATTATTACTAATTATTACTAATTATTACTAATTCCTATTAATTATTACTAATTATGACTAATTATTTCTAATTGTGACTGTTTATCAAAGATTATTAATAATATTTCTAATTAACACTAATGACTACTATTTAAAAATAATTAATATAACTATTAATTAATACTAATTAATTCTAATCAGGCATATTTGTAAACAAAATAATGCGAAATAAAACGATCTAATTCTAATTTAATTTAATTGCAGCTAATTAACCGTAATTATAAATAATATCAAATAAAATGAATTAACTAAAAAAATAAAAGAAATAGATAAATACTTTAAAACTGAATCTTTGGGAAGATTTAAGCCGCAAATATTGCTCTGAATTAAAAAATTTATCATAGACAAATTTTGAGAGAGAAAGTGTAATTAGAGATGGAGAGAGGAGTAGAGAAAGGAGTGGAATGAGAGGGAAAAAATGCAGGTATATATAGGTTAGCTTAGTTGCGACGGAACTAGCCACAAATACTAACCCCCTATTAATTAGGGGTCGTGGTTAAAATTGTAATTGTGATGAGTCCCTCCGCAAATACCAACCTGCCGACATACTATTTCCGACGAGAGATAAATCCTGTCGCAAATACTAAAAAATGCTACCATGTATTTGCGACATGCATTTATTCCTGTTGCAAATACCCTTCCAATGGTTCGGCACGCAACTCGGGCCAAATCTTTTGTGACTGATACGATCTACCAGTCGCAAATAACTGATTATTTGTGACTGGTAGAGGTTCCGATCATAAATAGTCCCTCCTGATGGACTATTTGTGATGGTACCCTCCCCCACCGCAAATACGCTTTTTCCCATAGTGTGTTATAGGTATCCATGAATAAGGGGGAAGAAAAAGTCAGTACAAAACCAAGAAGAACAAAAGAGGGAAATAGAAAAGCATAAAATTCCTCCTCCAGAATCTGTCATCGAACATTTTCTCTATTTCATCATAGAAGAACACCGAAAATCACCACGATTACTTCTCAAAAGTTATTCATAATTGAGTTTTCCATCGATACTCAGAAATTCAATGATTTTTGAAATTTTTACAAAATTTTATGCTAGAATAACTTAAGAACGATTTTTATGGATTAAGAGACCCTTCATCTTCCTCTATTTTTTTTTTGTATTCAATAGATGTCTTAATGGAAAAATTTCTCTTAAAAATTTAATGTGAACATGAAACATCAGGTACTGTTTAAATTAAATATATAATCTCCTCATCGAGAGGTCTTTAGATTGAGTTATGACACATTTTATGAGGAGGATTCAATTCTATCATTCAAAAAAAAATCAACTAGATTGATTTGTTTGGGCGAATTGAAGTTTGAATTAGCTCTAGGTTTAGAAGAAGATGTAAAAATAAATACTAAACAAACAATCACTCTATTTTGATTAATATTGAAAATGTTATGCTTGAAATACAAAAGTGATAGAAGGCTGTTAAAATTCTAGAATTAAGTAATTTTCACATTATAGTCCAAAATTCACCAAAATTCCAAAAATGGAGAAAATAAACTCAAATTATTATATTGGAAGTTATTAAATAATTGAAATACACATGAAAAATAATAAAAATATTATCTCAATCAATTCCCCTCACTTAAAACTTGGAATCCTGGACAAGTAAGTCTCAAAATCAAATCAATGAAAATTCAAAACACATTCCATGAGATCCACCAATTTGAATAAGAAAAAAATATTTCATAACTTTACAAAAACCATTATTTCAAGTTCTCCATTCAGATAATTCAATCCACTTCCGCTTCATTTCTCCTCCCATGCTCACAATGCACCTACGTCACATGAATTTTATCTCATCTCACAAATCCCATTTTCAACAAGGATTTTCTCATCCAAACACATGAAAGGGTCACTATAGGATTGATAAATTACTATATCTCCACCTGATGTGATTCAAGGACAAGTGTTTATCATGACTATTTTTTATTTTTGTTCAGTAGATTTTCGTTGGAAGGATTTAGATGTCAAAAATTCTAAGACCAAATAAGGGGGACTTGGATCTTTTTGAAGACAAATTGCATGATTCTAATTTTTCACTCAAGTATGGTCTTCACCTCAGTAAAGTTATCATAAAATAATCTCTAAAATAATATCAATTTTGTTTCTTGGATATCCCATATAAGCTGTGGATCTTCATATTTATGATAACAACTACTTCCCAAAATTTCAGATTAGTTTTTAAAAGCTCCATAAACAAACAACTTTATTTCTTGAAATTTAAATAAAGGCACAAATTTTATTTCTTGAAAACTCCATAAATACATAGATTATTTTACCATGAAAGCTCTATAAAAGAACATTTATCGACAGAATGACTTGTTTAGCAGCAAAATCATCTCTTCAACATTTTAATTTCCACCCAAAGTACCAACAAATGACAATGAAAAACACAATAATTTCCCCCTGAAATTAAGTTCAACTAGATCGAGAAATTTCATTTCAATAGTAGGTTGGATAGAGATAATTAGCTTGTAATATGGAAAACCTAACTGATTATTTGTGGATTCTATGGTCTACAAGGGTTAAATATACAAGGTATGATAGAATAAAAACAATTCTCTTAAAAAGGGGACTTTAAAACCTAAGAAATTCATCAATCATTTAATACACTAATACCTAAATCCTTCAAGTTTTGATAGAAATAAATCAAATTACGGTTATAGAAAGCATGTTTTGGTTCTCTAAAAAAAATTAGGTGAATATAAATAATATGAAAAATGGTTCATAAGCCTCATGGGAACACGATTTCAAAGATAATGAAAGTGAGATGTGGCATGGGATTAAAAAATTATACGAATTTTCATGAAATTATCAAAGTTTTGAACTTTAAAAAAATTCATTTTTAGTATTTATTTAATATTAGTTTCATGTGGACAAATCCCATGCTAATCGCTTGCTGATTAGGTAATGTCTCTACAACTTTAGTAAAAACACAATCACTACCAACTCCATATCATGGGTGGCATAGTTACACTCATGGGGGAAAAATTTCCCACACCTAGAAGAGATCACCACCACCTACTACATCAAGATGAATTCCAAAACAAGAAGGAACATGTTTCAAAACACTTCGAATGTCAAACTATCCTCCATCAACCAAATCATATGGTAACTAACCAATCTCTCCTTTATGTAACCAAACACCACTTGGAAAATATTAGCCCATATAGAATCCTTTTATTTCCTAGTCAAATCTAACAATGGTGCTACAATCCATGAAAATTCAGATGTAAACCACTTATAGTTGGCTACTAGATCAAGGAAACTATGAACCTCCACCTAATTCTAAGGTCATTCCCCAGAAATAGATTCCTCGATCTTTGATAGGTCTATGAACACACCATGTTGAGACACAACATTCCAATTAAAGACACCCCTCACATCTAAATTTTTTACTTAGATATCTCTCCATAGAGCTAATTGTGTTAAATAAACTATAATGCAACCCATTGATGATCAAAATCCTCCTCCTCAGACTTTGAGTAGATCAATATTTCATTGATGAACACAACTAGAAACTAATCTTGGAACTTATGAAATGTAGAGCTCATGAGCCCCATGAATAAAATTAGTGCATTCGTGACACCGAATAGTGTGAATATCAAATTGAAGTGACTATATCTAAACTATAAGGCAGTATTTGGTATATCCTTATCATTTAAACTCATCTTGTGATATCCAGATTTTATGTTTTTCTTTAGAAACCAACTAGATCCCTTCATTTGGTCAACTATATTTTCCATCCTCAGAAGGTGGTTACAGTTCTTGACCTTCAACTTATTCAACCTTTGGTACTCTACGCACAACCTCAGAATATCATTTTACTTCTTGGTGAACAATGCTAGATCACCCTATGGAGACACACTCAATTGGCTGAAACCCTCTACATCATATCATCAACATGCTGCCACTACTCATACAGATTCATAAGAACTATTTTATAGGGACCTATCAAAATCCTAGATTCTACCAGTTGCAACTCTATCCCAAACTCAACATCACATGAAGGGTGTAGTGTCCCAAACTCATCTAGGAAAACATTAAGGAACTCATCCACAGTACTAGTGAAGGTACCAGGGTGATCAAAGCAATCTAGTGGGACATGTATTTTAAAAAATATTCTTTTTTGAGATGACAAAACTTATCATCTTCAATGATCTAAGCCTTTTTATGGTCTAAGGATCTCACATAAATTAAACAGAGTACCAAAAATAACCTGAAAACATAACTTTTTTGATTTGAAGCCATGATCGTCATCTATTTATCTCTGGTGATTGCTGCTTGAAGGATCCAAATATATATCACTATATATAATCCATAGATTCTTTCAAAAATCATTATAGCATCGATAAATAAATTCTCAGTACTCATGTGGAGATTTGATGATGCCTTCGATGCGTCAATGATCACCGCATCAACGTGCTTCTGATGTATGAGGGAGAATTCGATTTGATCTCCTATATCCACAGTACCTCTCTCTATAAAGTGAGAAAGGAGAGAGAGGCTCTAAAAAATTCTCCATGAATAGTTATTATCTGAAATCCTCTCCCATCAATTTGTAGTGGATGCTAAAAATACCCTACCGGGTTCCCCAACACCTATTTATTTAGCATGCACTAAATAAATAATTATAACAAACTAAACTACATCTTAAATATTATTTATTATTTTATCTCATACCTATAATATATATAAAATATATTACGTGGTAAAATTGAGTCATTTAACTTGACTCACAATTCCCGCTTAATATTAAACAAACCTGGAATATTAAAATAAAATTCATTCGATTAATATTATTCATTGTATTTACATAACTTTTAAATAATTTTCATAAATAAATTCATCCCAATTATTATTTACTTGAATAATAATGAATTTATTTATTTATCGGTGACCAATAAACTTGGACAACTCTCATTCCTAATGATGGGTCCCACCATGTCTGATATACCTATTCAACTGAATAGGGAAGATTCTTGAATATGCTATTGTGTGTGACCCTCTATGCCCTTTTCGAGATAGTAGTGAATAGTATTCATAGACCATGAGAGGAGTCTAGCAACCCATCAAGGCCCCTAAAGAGATAAGGATAGTCGTATCAAGGACAACCAACCTATGAACACATACTTTATAATATAATCTATTTTTGTTTATATATATCAGAAAGCATGATGCACACATTCATTATCACCCTTCTCCTGATTTATTATTTAATGATACAACTGAATGGATTTACCCTTGATTGCCTTGGACAAGGACTTATGAAGGTACTACCATCATGATCAACAGATCCCGAAATATATTACGTCCTCAAACAGAAAGTGAAAAAATAATTTTTTGACCATTCAACTAATTCCATACCACTAATGACACACCAAACACAAGCTACGTTGCCATGATTTCATTCTCATTATTTTTTCCTTTCATCAAAGTACATGATCAAATGGCACTGGTAATGATCTCAAGTCAGGAGACCAATACACATGTTTGTAGATAGGAACAACCAATGAAACCCAAAATATGTGGTGTTCCTATTGGTGAGTATTTCATCAATATCTCATAGCTAGAGATCACCGAGTGTGGAAATCATGAGAATAAGTCTCAATTCTTATGATCCCCCAACACCTGATTGTCAAACATCTACTATGTCCAATTAGTAATATGCATCTAGACCATAAGACCTTTGTTTAAGATTAATTTTATAGTATCTCAAGGTTCTCATTATATCTTGGGATCTTCTATAACATTTTTTATGACAATTAATTTATCGACATTTTCATATAATAGTGGATGTAGAAATTTATACACTATAATGGTAAGAATACATCATGTATAATTAACTTTATACATGATATAGTAATCAAAAGTACTATTCAATTTGGATATATGTCACCCACTATTACAACATTCACACTTTCACTAGAGACAAATTTATAATGAATCTTGTTAGCTCTAACATGATAAATATAATGTTTCTACCGAGTAATGACTTTAGCTGCTGGTTCTGCCACATTTATTCCAGGTGGATATTATTCTCTATGCGACTTCATATCCTTGAGTAATTTTCAAGAGACGGAAACCCCAATTAGATATCCATTTTCCACTGTCAAAACATGACATCATGGATTGTACCAATAATAGAATTATCATTATGATAAAATTTTACATGGGAGGTGTGATTCCAAGAACTGGAAAAAATAATTGCATTTAATAACTACTTCTTAGCTTCTATAAAAGCTGTAACATACCCAGTGTTTGTATGTATGGATACCACAATATTTTATGAGCTTTTCTTAATCAATACCATAGCCTAACTATGACACTATATCAAATTGATCCAATGGAAGAACAATTTTTGTCTTGCCAAAAATAGTATCCCTTCCTCTCCACTTACTAGGTATATATCCTTTTTTACTTTCCCAAGTACAATCAAATAGTTATAAATTCTTCACTTACAGTTCTCTTGGATAAAAATAATATTTTATTACCTTAATATATGTTATAAATATCAATTCTTTTACATATCATGGAATAAGTTATTGATTTATCACTGAAGCATATGTAACATAAATCACTAATTAAATCTTCTTCTATGCCCATGCATGTCAACCTAGAGAGATTTATTCCATGTGAAAGTAGAAACAATTTTTTATCTTTAATTTTTTCATATTGTATTTTCAATATAAATTCAGTATATGTATGATTGAATTGGACTAAGCAACTAGTAGATATACCTCTATAGATCCCATTACCTAGAACATAGGTTGAAATTTTAAGTTAATCTTTTTAGAAATTACTTCCTCCTAGTCTTAACAAACTATAAGACCAATATCTATTTTCTATATATATATATATAAATATATATAACATGGAAAACATTGGTGATCCCACTAACCTCTGGTAGACACCTGAAAAAGGTTCACTCCAAATGAATATTCAATGATCATATTTCTTAATTCAATCCTAAACTGCATTTAAGTAACTTGTAAACCTACTGAAATTCTCTAATGTCACCATCCCTTTCTAGTTCCATAAAATATACACATTTTGATGATTTGTGTCCGTGATATCAAATTCCAAATAAAATGATCATAGAAGTTAGACATGAAAAGTAAAATTATAATGGATTTAGGTATGATGACTTGGTATAACAAATCAAACCGTATTGGTACCACACTTGTAGCACCCATGTATCATTTCACATGAATAACCACCACAATATTCAAAATAATAACCCCCTTTGCACTTGGAAACATGGAATCCATTATTGAATTTTAACTGATCTTGTCAATCTTAGTTGATTGTTACCTGTACGATTTATTATTATCAATGAATAATTTATCACCAGCCACAATGAATACAAAACCATCACAATTAGTTTAAACATCCTATGTAGTATGTGTGTCTGGTACATTCATGTTCGAAATGAACTTGTGAAACTAGTTCCTATGTCAACTACATGCACATATCTACAATTGATTAACCCATTTCAATCTGGTTCCCACTATTTCTAGCAGAGATGTGCACCCTAATATAAGAATATAGTCTATAACATGACTATATATTTCTGTTATAGGGATTTCAGTAATATCTGTTGAAACTTTTAGGATTATTACTTTAGATGAACATTGTATTTTTCCTGATGCATGTTTTTTATATCCCAACAAACTCTTTGCATCCAAACACATGTCCTTATGACAAAATGGATTTCCATCCTCATATGACTCATATGATATCTATTTTTCATTATAGTTGGTCTATAGTTAGGGGATATCACTATTATTTTCAAAGTACATCATGAAATATAATGGAACTTTCTACAAGTTTCAACATTGATACTACTCACGTCTTGGATCTGGTGTATAAAATGCACATTTAAAAATTATTACACAGTACATTTCGTTGATAAATGTTAGCATGTAATATTTCATCATCAATCCTTCTTTTTAACAACAATACTAGGATATAAATAAGGTAATGTTTTTTTAGTAATTACTCCATGCTACATTATATTGATCGATGAATGTTTGGTCAAGATATTCATCAGCACGCCAGACCAAAGAATTATATATCTAATGACCCTAAAACTTCTATACTTCAATTTACCATTCCTTAAAGACTTAACTGAATCTTATGAAGCAAAATTACCCCAAGCATACCCTTGGAATAGTTCACTCTCTCTTGATGAGCTAATTCTGAAAGATTTGTGACATGACTTTATTTCTAAAGGTTTCTTTGTCCAAACTAAATACATCAATAAAACCAAAAGTATTTATCTCTACTAAGTCTAAATAAAAAACTATCTATGTCCTTGATGTATAATTTTATTTTTTTTACTTTACAATGAGTTTTATTTCCACAAATGGGTAAATAAATCTTATACATTATATTCATCACATATCGCCGACAATTCAAGTATCACTGAACTATTGGTTGAGTATGATACACCACACACAACTTTCATTCCTAAACATGGAATAATGTCTCCTTGGGTAAAAAGGAAACATGAGATAAATGTTTTGGTTATACTCAATAATATTTTTACTTGCATCATTAAAGTAGAAATTAGAAGTTATGTGTTTCTTACCACTAACTTAGGAACCAACCTTTCTCAGCCACTTAGAGAATACACCTAACTTGTTGAAATTTGTTTATACTTAAATGGTTACAGTATTTCAATACAAATTTGTGAAAATAATATTGTATTTAATTCCCAAGAAGTATGAACAATCAATTATATTTTATATTGATGAATTTAACTGAAGAAGAAGCAATAACTTACGTCTTTAATTCAGTTCACTGCATTTTAAATTCCATATATTTTATTTCATGATATGCGACGCTAATAGGATATTATTTAATAACTCCTTTTCTGTGAAGGATGTTGAAAATATTACTTAGGTGTCAATATTTCCATTGGCATTATCACCTTTTATTTCAACTAATTCACTATAATAATTTAATATTAATCTATCTTTAATATTATTATTTTTTGGATAATTTTACCAAAAAGGTAATGAAGAGTTTACTCCAGCATATTCATTTTGTAATCTTAAACAAAACTAGAATAAATGGGTGAAAATATGTAAGAATGGGATGTATTGAAAGATATTGGTTCACCTTTTATACTTACACATAACCAGTGTAGTATTATCTATTCATATCTCACTTCAATTTCTCCTCACTAGCATCTCTGAGATGAGACAACAAGTAAAAATCATCAATATCCTGATGTTTGTATTCACAACTCACATTGGACGTAGATGATAACATTGTGACATAACCATCATATTCTTAACAGTTGAGTCTCTTGTAATCATATTTCCCACCCTCACTTTTTGAGGTGGCCTAAAAGGTATAGGGACACCAACACCTTGAATTCCTATATCCTAGTATTATGCAAAAATTCCAGTACTACATTTGGAAATTCATGAAAGATAGGGCATTTACTTCATCCAATTGTTATCACAGTGTATTTGTGGTTTTACTTAACATTTTATAGAAAAATAATATATAGCAGATTGTAATTTTTTTTCTTCATTAATGATTTAGACATTATTGATTAATTACATAAATTATTAAACGTCTCCCACTATTTTATTGAATTCTAGGAACCCTCTGAACTATAATCATAATACTCTGTCACTTGAGTATTCTAGTGGAAATCATCCTTGAGCCTCCCCTCATAGTCTAAAATATATGGCTACACCACTACTTGAAGAGTTCAAGGTAGGATGTTTGACTGAAAAAATGCATTAACTCATGAATCTTTGATCTATTTAGTGAATAACCATCTTTTAAAATCATTAACATGATTTTCTCAATTTCTTACCTCTAAAGTGATAGAAAGTTAGATATGGATAATAAATACTAACAAATTCTATTAAGTCAACCCATCATTCTCATAATAACTCCCAAGTAGTAAGAGGCACCCTCAGTTATGGTTGACCAAGAAACCTGAACAGTTGGTTGTGTTAAATGACAAATTATAGAAAGTGTTTATGATGTATTGTTTCTTTTAGGATTTCTATTATATTTCTCAATGAATGTATTCCATTTATGTTAATATCCTTCAATTTACATTTCCATGCACACAACTAAACATTAATAGAAAAAACATTCACCAATTATTTATGCATTTTATTATTTATTATTATTTGTATTTTTTCACTATTATAAATTGCATATAATAATAAACAAATGCATAAAGGAAATAAAATACCTGACTGGCCTTGAGCATCTAAAACTGCTTGATAAATTTAAACTCAATTGACCCACCATGACCTAGGGGTAAAATACCTGAGTCAAAGTTTGACTATTGATGAAACTCACCCCCATCCAGTATGTCTTCTTCTCATCTAGAGTTCACCATGACTTGTAATTTTCTGCATCTTACACCATCCTCATCTTAGCATACCACCTCATCTTGGAGGGGTCCATTCCATGCATCATCATCATCCAATTTACAAATATACTTGTTTTCATGAGATGAGGGTTAGGGAGTGCAATGTCTAATAGAAAAATTAGACATACAAGACCTTATACATTTGGATGAAAAAGACGATGCACATACTGTCTAAATTAAATAACTATTTAAAATATAAAATGTAGTTAAATAATTAATTAAATAAAAACTACCATACATACATAGGTCAAGTCAATTACTCAAGACTAGTATATGAGTAAAAAATTACCTGAAAAAAATTAAATTGAAATAAATTAATGTATGAGGGTGTTTAATTAAATTAAATGAATTAATTAAATTCAAATATTTTAATTACATTAGGTCCCATAATTAATTTAATTTTAAATCCAAATATTAAATTAATTAATTTATTAATTTAATACCAAAATTAAATTAATTTTCTCATTGGTATTAAAAATATTATTTTAGACCAAAATTAATATATTAATTGATTTAATTTAAGAATAAAATAAAATTAATAAAATTAACTAATTTTGATTAATTTAAATAACTGGTTGGGCCCTGAAAACTTAGGCAGACCCAAAGCGGTTCATGTCGAAATGGTGCAAACCTGTTTTAGGATGTAAAAAGCCCGTGTAGGGAAAAATAAGGCTAGGTGGGCCTACCCAGACTCGTTCAAGGTTAGGAAGATTTGCTCATGCCAAATGTGAGGAAATTCGGGTCCTATAGAAACTGAAATGGGAAAAGGGCACCTCGTGATAGGGACTACAGTGAATAGTGGAACCATCTAATGTTTGGTGGTCCGACTGATACTCGTCGGAATGGGTGGAGGCACACGTGGATGAATATGGGAGGTAAGAACAAATGCACACTATAGAGGCGATGGTTTTGGATGGTACTCACCGACAGAAGATGTGACAGCGGTGGGGCCGAAACTGGATCTGGACGAGATGTGTGTGGTGGAAGGATTCACATGCCAGTGGAAGCCAGGGGTCTTGGATCTAGATGAAGGTGAATTTTATGGTGATCCACACATAAGGAAGAGAAGATATCAAAAAAAAATTTCGTGACAGAACACAATCCAAAGGAATTGTATGATTTACCATCACCTTCTCCTAATAATCCTAAATCTCAACTGGACATTCCTCAGAGGTTGCATCATCTTAAGTATCCATATCTCCCCAATAGATGATGTGGGAATAGAAAAGAATATACCAAAAAATATATGAAGCATGGAAGACATCATGAATTTGGATCACCAACAGTAATTGTTCTTATCGATACACAATATATCCAACATGTGAAAATACTTTGAAAGGTCCAATGAATTAGGATAAATCTTACTCCCATAACTGTACTTTCACTTCCCATGATGTGGATATACCTTCAAGAATACTTATTTTTTTATGTATAACTCTAAATTCTTCCTCATATTATTAGTATAGGACTTTAAAATATTTTTTACTACCATCATTCACTTGTGGATCACCTATATCTTCTCTATCATACTCTACACCAATTCTGATATGAGAACGACAGACTCTCATGACCTCGGTCTAACACAAAGGAGATAAGATACATTTACCATCAAACACTTTTAATGATGAAATGCCAATGGTATAATGATAATATTTCTTTTACAAAAACATTACCAAGGGAAGGTTCCTCAGCTATGAACTTCCAAAATTCAAAATGCATGTTCTCAACCTGTCCTCTAAAATTTGGATAGTCCACTCTATTAGACCAACCATCAGTGGATGAAATGTGGTTATAAGGTATACCTAGGTTTCAAAATAATGATAGATATCCCTTCAAAACCTAGAGGTAAAATATGAATCATAATCATAGATGATCATATTTGAAACCCCATGAAACCTCGCAACTTCCTCTCAACACTATCTCTAAAAAACCTCTATTGAGATCAACTCCTAAATCTCTATGAATTGAGATGACTTTATCAGGGGATCCAAAATCACCAATATATCATTATAAACACCCTCAAATATAGGTCAACTGGTGAGTAAGTCCATTTAAATTTCCTCCCACTTCCACTAGGGAACATTGAGTGGTTGAAAAAAAAACCACTTTGAATATGATTTACATATTTCACCCTTCGAAAACCCAAACATTGGGTGAAAAAATTTGAAATTGAGAACTTCATAATAGACCACCAAAATCATCCACTCAATGTAAAATACGTCTTCACCACAACAGGATATACAACTAAGCGAGAATTGCAGAACTCATAGAGAACCACATCATGCATTGTTGGAGGAACTAAATGCCTCACCTGAAACAACACTCAATAGTAACCATACAAAGGCCATCACTTAGTGGAATCACTATAGAAAACCCAATAATAATAAGCCTCTACCTCATAATCTCTCAACTTGGTATCCTCTAATTACTGCACAAAATATGACTACACTTTCATATGATAAATACATCTTGTGCCATCAACTATTCCCATGTCAAGGTGAAAGACTTCAAAATATTCCATCACTCTCCTAAAGTCTCCAGACTGTCACATAGAACCACCATGAGACATCCTACTCAATCAATCAACTACAAAATTACCTTTATCTAGGGTAATGGAAGTATATAAATCATAATCTTTCAATAACTCTATCCACCATTACTATTGAAAATACAAGTTGTGCTGTGAGAAGACATACTTTATACTCTTATGATCTTCACAGACCAAAAAATATTCACCGATAAGATAGTACAACCACAACATTAGATAGAACACCATTTTAGTAAGATCAAGATCATGGGTGGCATAGTTAAATTTATCAGGTTATAACTCTTGAGACTCATAATATATAACTACCCTCTACTACATTAGTACACAAACCAAGCTAATATGTGAAGTATCATAATAAACCTTGAATTAAATTCCCTCCAATATTAGTGGAAGAACCAGATAACTGAAAAAATTCACCTTTAAATAATCAAAATTTTCCTATAACCGATTATTACACTTGAATTTATAATCCTTCCTAGTCAATATTTTTATAGGATTTATAATCTAGTAGAAGTTAGGCACAAGGCTCCTATAATATTTAGCTGGAATAAGAAAACTCTATACCTATGAAACATTCTTACTGGATATCCAAGAAACCGCTACCTTAGTCATAAAAGGATTCATAGATACCCCATGCTAAGATATGACATTAACCTAGAAACTAATATCATCATCCAAAAAATTACACATCGATAGGGTCTAGAATAGTTAATAAACTAAAGGACTCCCAAATCAGCTTGGAGATTATTTACGTGCTCCTACTCTGACCCAAATAACATAAGGATGTCATTGATAATTACCAATACAAGACAATCCAAAAAACTCAAGGAACATTTTATTTATCAATCCAATGAACATATATGGATAATTCATTATTCTAAACAAAATCAAAATAAACTCATAATTCCAATAATGACATTTAAAAGTAGTCTTCAGGATATTCTAATCCTTTTCTCAAATCTAATGATACCCAAACCACAAGTATGTTTTGAGACCCATTTATCTCCCTTTAAATGGTAAAATAAATCACCAATATTTGAAAGGGGATAATGGTTCTTTATAATCACCTGCTCTAAATGGATATAAGCGACCTACATCAGCATAATGTTATCTTCCTTTTTTGAAAACAGAACCAAAGATCCCTTGAATGACTCGAGTTTTAATTATATCATGTGAACATTTTATTTTCATGAATCAATAGTACAATTAACATATTAATATTTCGTCATAAGAAAATTATAATTTGATATGATAATATCAATTTTGAAATTACTTTGTAAAAAATAATGCTATAAAGATTTTTTGAATATTCCCTTAGAAATATGTTTTTATGAAAAATTGAAAATGCTGTATTTGACTTTTACATATTTTATTTATAATGGAGTTCTATAATATTTATAATTAACTATGTATTTATTATAGCGACCTGGCCTTTTCTTACATTAATATGACATCATTTAAAAGACAAACAACATAATAGTATTACACATAGAGGATTCAAAGGTTTAGTGTCTTGGGAAAACTAGGACCACACTTGAAAAATACAACATCAAGCATAAACATTTATTTAATTTATTCTTCTCTAGCTTCTTATTGGCACTTGTCCTCTCCATAGTACACGTACCCACCTGAGGATATACATCAAAAGGGGTGAGATAGAAGCCCAGTAAGAGTATAGATAAGAACAATATATCATGGGGTGAGAATAATCATAACATAGGCAAAAGATCATGAACAAGAGAGGAGTATAAATAAAAGACTTGAAATGTGGCAATTCATAAAAATGAAACATCATGTCTTAGTGGTTAACTACCACACATACTTGTGATCCAAACTATCATCTTGTTCACACATCATTTCACATTTAATCATGAGATTCATCACTTTACCCAATGCATTGAAGCACTGTATAATTCCGGGCGCACCTGTCACATTGAAACATTCATATTGCGCTATATAATTCTGGACGCACCCGTCACGTCATAACATTATCATCATCATGCTTTCCACATAGAACACATATAAAATTGTACATAACTAAACCATGTAATGGAATGTTTTTCATCTCATAATAACACATTCATAAGCTTTGGGTTCCCAAAATAAATACGGAATAACATTCTTGTTATAAGAACTGTCCTCTTTGAGTGAGAAGTAAAAGGGGTGTTCTTAAAAAATGAGTTCTTTTGGAAAAAATTTGGTTTGACATAAAAAACATTGAAAAACATGTATATCCCAGAAAAGTAATTACAAATATGAACAAATTATCCTTAAGGAGTAACCATATCAAAAATGGAGTGAAAGAGGGAGAACCCGAAGGAAGAAAATTGGGTTCGAGATTTCCCCTTACCTTGCACCCAAATGCTTCCTTCTATTTAATGTCCTGTATAATGACATTATATTAATTAATTATAAATACAGAAACATGTGTACATTAATAGGGTTTATTATAGTTTAATTATGTCATATTATGTTCCTTTGGATGACTTATAGAGTTTAAAAACATTGTTCGGGGATTTTCGTTTTTATGGTTTTTCATGGGTGGTTCATTTGTATTCTTAAATTGAAGTTTGGGTAGAACATGAGTAAAAATACAGAAATTATATAACATGTCATTAATGATATTAAAAGAGTTTTAATGATATTATAATGAATAATTTTAGATCCATGTGGATGAATCATTAGATAAGAATTAAATGATGGTTATTTTGGTCAATTTGGGCTGTTTTTGGATCACAACAAACTTGTTTTAACTTATCACTTAGTAATATGGCCATAGGTTATTTCCAGAACATTTAATAGAACATAATACATATAACATATTCTGGTTCAACCATAAAAATGGTTTCATGACCAGATCTGAAGGTACAAATGGAAGAAGAAAGCATGTCGTTCTTGAAGGTGATAAATCACCACACGAACAACGTTCTCTGAAATAAAATAAAAGGAAGAGGGAAAGGGGGTTGGATGATATAATATAACATTAGAATAATAAATTTACAGTATGTGTATAATACTGGATTTAAAAAACAATTTGGATGAATATAGGTGGGGAGAGATCGAGAAATGAACTTGAACCTGAAAGGAAATTAAAGGAGAAGAGGGAGAGAAATTACCTCTTGAATCCTTCTCTTGAGAACCTCCTTGAGGGCCTAAGGTTTTGTCTTTTAATGAGACCATCAGTTCTTGGACGTGGGGGAGGGGATAGGGAAGGTGTTTTGGCAGAGTTTAGATAATTCTTGGAGCTTGAGAGGTGTGAGGAAATGATGGTATGAAGTGTGGCTTTTATAGTGGAGGGGAGAGGGGTTTCCTTAATATAAAATTCATTAGTTTATTAATTTCCCCTAAGATAAGGAATAGTGAGTATTGAACGACCAAGAATAGTAATTTTATAATGTAATCCATAACCAAGTGGGATTACATCTTCAGATCATCATCGATGACTCAATTAATCCATTATTTAGTATTTATTGCAAATTATCAGATTCTACTATTCATAAAAAATTCAAGTATCTCAGAAAAATACCAAAAATTTACCCCAACAATTTTTCAACGTTTAGAATCCAAAAGTGAAGTCCATTTTTCAAAAATAATTTTCTAAATATTATTAATTTAATATTTAATTAAAATCATAATTTACATAAAAAAACAGTTTTTAAGATTAAAATTGATTTTATAGTGATTTCAAAAATTACGCAGGGTCTTATAAAATTATCTAAAAACTATAAGACATTAATTCAATAATTTATGAATACATTTTAGGGAAATAAATATTCGTTTAAATTAATTAATTAATTATTTATGACTTATAAAATACCAAAACGTTTACTAAGGTCAAATGGTCACCTTCTATGTTGTCTAAATTTTATTTAATTATTCATAGGTAATTTTACTCTTATGTTGGATGATTTACTATTCATAAGGGTCATATTACTATTCATAAGGGTATGTTACTATTCATAAGGGTATGTTACTATTCACCAATTTTTTTTGTTTCATTAGACTCCAAAAATCATCTTGAACACAACTGTGTATGTCAAATTTTCAAAATTCCAAACACAACAGCGACAAACATATGTTTAAAGGTCACTTATCACTAAGTAGTTCATTATGTTGTGATTTCATGTTATTTTATGACATAAATAAAAGAAGGTAATTTCCATTTAAAAACTTTGGGTCGTTACATTCTTCACCCCTTAAGAAATTTCGCCCCCAAAATTTCACTTTACACAAACAGGTGAGGGTACATATCCTTCATCGCCTCTTCCGGTTCCCAAGTTGCTTCCTCAAACTTATGGTTCCTCCACAAAACATTGACAAGGTGGTTTGTCTTGTTGCGTAGAATCTTATCTCTCCAATCCAGAATCTTTACTGGCTGCTCCTCATAGGAGAGATCATCTTCTAGCTGCACCACCTCTGAGTTTAGTACATGTGAGGGGTATGGTATGTACTTCCTCAGTAGTGATACATGAAACACATCATGAACTTGAGCCATATTCGATGTAAGTGAAAGACAATAGGCTATGACTCCTATGCGGTCAAGGATATCAAAGGGGCCAATATACCTAGGGATTAGCTTCCCTTTCTTCCAAAATTTCATGACTCTCTTCCATGGAGATATTTGAAGGAAGAATTTATCTCCAATGTTGAACTCCAAGTCCCTTAGATGGTTGTCAGCATAGCTCTTTTGCCGACTTTGATAAGCTTTGATGTGTTTTTGGATGACTTGAACCTACTCTATCATCTCCTGAAACAGATTAGGCCCAAGTAGCTTTCTTTCTCCAACTTCAACCCAATAGGTTGGAGTTCTACATCGCTTCCCATAAAGAGCTTCATACGGATCCATCAGAATACTCGTGTGGAATCTATTATTGTATGAGAACTCAACCAATGGGAGATGCTGATCTCAACCACCTTTGAATTCAAGAGAGCATGCTCTTAGCATATCATCAAGCGTCTGAATAGTCCTTTTAGACTGGCCATCAGTTTGGGGGTGATAGGCCGTGCTGAAATTTAATTCAGTACTCAAAGATTGTTGAAGGATCCTCTAGAAGTTAGATGTGAACGTTGGATCACGGTCAAAGACAATCGAAAGTGGAACACCGTTAAATCTCACCAAATCCTTCACATATATCTTTTCAAGTTGATCAAGCGAGATATCTTCCCGAATAGTGATAAAATGGAAAGTCTTGGTGAGTCGATCAACCACAAACCATAACACATTATTTTCCTTTGACATCTTCAGGAGAACCTTGACAAATTTCATAGTAACATTTTCCCATTTCCACATGGGTATAGGCAATGGCAGCATCATACCCTTGGACTTTTGTCGCTCAGCTTTAACATGATGATATATCAAGCACCTTGATATATATTCTGCAATCTCCTTCTTCAGGTTATCCCACCAGAAGTGTTCTCGTAAATCACGATACATCTTGGTACTCCCAGGATGGATAGAGAAAGTTGAGCTATGTGCATTATCCAATAGCTCCTTCTTTATCCCGAGTGATGAAGGAACACAAAGCCGCATTCAAAATCGAATCACACCTTCATCATCGATATGGAACTCCTGCAACTTCCTTTCCTTTATTGCATTCACCCTCTTTTGTATCTCCACATAATCCCTTTGTGCTTCTTTAATATTCTCTTAGATGGATGGTTGCACAATCATTTGGCCAAGGTAGGATGTATCCCCTGCCCTTATGATTTCCAAATCCATTATTTGCATATCCAAGAAGATATGGTCTTTCTTAATCTGCAACATGGATAGAGTAGAAGGTTCTTTTCTGCTTAGAGCATCAACTACCCTATTCGCCTTTCCAGGATGATAGTGAATAGAGAAATCATAATCCTTGATTATCTCTAACCATCTACTTTGACGAATATTGAGCTCTTTTTGTGTGAATATATACTTTAGGCTCTTGTGGTCGGTGTATATTTCACACTTCTCACCATAAAGGTAGTGCTGCCAGATTTTCAAGGCAAAAATCATGACTTTCAGCTCTAGATCATGCGCCAGATAGTTATTCTCATAGATCTTCAACTGTCGTGAGGCGTAGGCTATCACATTATCATTTTTCATGAGTACACAACCCAAGCCTTTCTTTGAAGCATCACTGTATATCATAATACTTTCTCCACTTTTCGATAGTGTGATTACAGGTGTAGTGATCAGCCTTCTCTTTAGATCCTTGAAGCTTCCCTCACATTCTTCCATCCAGACATACTTTATCCCTTTCCTTGTTAACTTAGTTAGTCGTCTTGACAATCGTGAGAATTTTCTCTCAAAATTTTGGTTATACCCAACTAATCAAGGGAAACTATGGATTTCTGTGACAATAGAAGGCCTGGTCCATTCCTCAATCTCCTTTGTCTTTGATGGATCCATAAAAATTCCCTCACTTATGATCACATTTCCCAAGAACGTGACTTGATTCATCCAAAAGTCACACTTTCTGAACTTGGCGTACACCTTCTCCTTTATTAATGTCACCAACACAAGTCTTAGATGTTCTTCATGTTCCTCCTTGCTATTGGAGTAGATGAGAATATCATTGATAAACACTACCAAAAATTTGTCGAGGTAATGTCTAAATACTCTATTCATCAAATCCATGAAGATTTCAGGGGAATTAGTAAGTCCAAATGGAATCACCAAAAACTCATAGTGCCCATACCTTGCATGGAAGGTAGTTTTCTGAAAATATTCCTTCTTCACCTTTACCTAATAATATCCAAAATAAAGATCCACCTTTGAGAAGTATTGAACTCCTCCTAATTGGTCGAACAAGTCATCAATCCTTGGGAGAGGATACCTTCTCTTTATGGTGATGTTGTTGAGTTCCCGATAATCAATACACAACCACATTGTTTCATCCTTCTTCTTCACAAAGAGCACTGACACACCACAAGGCGATGCACTAGGGTGTATGAACCCTTTGTCTAGATGCTCTTGAAGCTTATTCTTTAACTCCTCCAGTCCGATAGGAGCCATCCTATAAGGGCACATCAAGATAAGAGTATCTCCAGGTATGAGTTCAATTGAGAACTCTACCTCACGATCCAGGGGAATTCTGGGTAACTCTTTGGGAAATACATTGCCGTATTCCCTCACGATGGGAATTTACTCAAGGTTGGAACTTTCCTTTGACTCAACCATTTGGGCGAAGTATTCTTCTTCATACGGAATCAACACCCACACCATTGAAGGATTTTTCAAAGGAGATTCATGATCTTCCTTTCATTTGTAGAGGAGTATGGGATGGTTTGGAATATGAAAAGATATTTCCTTTTCCTAACAGTTAATTTTCACTCTATATAACAAGATACAGTCCATTCCCATTATAGCGTCTAATTCCACCAAGGGATGTATTACGAGATTTGCTGGAAGAATCATCCCACATACGCCAACATGAGAAGAGTCAAACACTTTAGTTGCAATGATTTCACCACTTAGTGTTTTTACAGATATCTATACTTCAATGTTTTGGGGCTTCGGTTCTATAGTTCTAGCAAACTTGCAAGATATAAAGGAATGCGTAGAACCGGAATCAAATAAGACTTTTTCCATTCTTGAGTGAATAGTATGTGTACCTTTTATGACTTTATTATCATGCTCCACCTCCGCAGTGGTGATGGAATAAGCCTTTCCTTGTTCCTTTGGCTATGGTGGCTGCTGATGCTGATTACCTTCAAGAACTCAAGGTTTGGTGCACTGGTTTGCATAGTGACCTAGTTACCTACAATTGTATCATTGAACTATGAGTGGTTCTCTGCTTTCATCAGATACATTATCCTTCCCTTTCGTGTCTTTTCGACACTCTTGAGCATGGTTTCCTTCTTTACCACTCTTAAAGCATTTCCTCATCCCTTTGAGGCAGTTCCCATTGTGCAACATCCCACATTTTTGGCATGTGGGTTGTTGATTTTTCTACCCACCTTTATCATTAGATCCATCAGCTTGAAACTCCATATTTCTTTTCTTATCACAATATACATGGGACCATTCTCCAAACTACATCTCCACTTTGAGAGCACACCGAACAACTTCTTCATAACTCCCAAAGTCTCTAATTGCAAGAGCCTTTGGAAGGTGTGGTTTTAATCCACTAAATAATCTATCAATTTTGCTATCATTGTTGATAACAAAACCCAAAGCATACCTTGAAAGGCTTGTGAAATTCTCTTCATAGGTTGTGATAGATTCTGCTTCTTTTTGCTTGAGATCTATGAATTCTCTCTCTATCTTCGTGTGAAGAGTTCGTGGGAAATACTTATTAAGAAACATTATCTTAAAGTCTTCCCATTCCATCTCTTCAATTTCCTCCCTTGGATTGGTGTTCTTAATCAAAGCACACCATTGATCAGCTTCTACATCTATACAATAAATGGCTAGAGTCACCTTCCCCATTTTATAACACTGAAGCATAGAAAAGATCTTCTCCATGGAGTTGACCCACTGTTCCACAAATTTTGGATCGAAAGATCCACTAAACGTCGGTGGTTGTTGTTGTATAAAACATTCGATATCATGTTGCTCCCTCTTTGGTGAAGGAGAACTTTCCCCATTATTATGGTTATTATTCAAAACCTGATATAATTGGGTAAGCATTTCCATGATGTTTTGAACTCCACCTCCCAAATCATTGGGGATGTCATTCGGGAAATCGTTGCATTGGCCCTCGCATGAGTTGTTGGCCTGATTTCTACTGGTTCCCACCATTTTCTAAAATAGAAAAGGTTAGAACAAAATATAAGTAAAAAAGTCATGAATAACATATTAATTTAAACAATTTATACCAAAAACATAACATATGGGATCCCTAGGTAAATACTCTTGTGTGCATATTTTTACTTAATCTCATACCAGAGGTTTTCTCTAGGGTTCACTAATCCCAATTCCCAAATTAACTAAACCTTGTCTCTGATACCAACTATAGGGACCCGAAATTTTCTTAAATTACTATTACATTATTTCAAAGATAAACAACATAATAGTATTACACATAGAGGATCCAAGGGTTTAGTGTCTTGGGAAAACTAGGACCACACATGACAAATACAACATCAAGCATAAACATTTATTTAATTTCTTCTTCTTGAGCTTCTTATTA
Organism: Viscum album; assembly: GCA_963277665.1. Taxonomy (NCBI): domain Eukaryota; kingdom Viridiplantae; phylum Streptophyta; class Magnoliopsida; order Santalales; family Viscaceae; genus Viscum; species Viscum album. The sequence goes on along the minus strand of OY728133.1, from coordinate 78,054,386 downwards.
GAACTTGTACTCTCCTTAGTACATATAGCCACCTGAGGATATACATCAAAAGGGGTGAGATAAAAGCCCAGTAAGAGTATAGATAATAAAAATATATCACGAGGTGAGCATAATCATAACATAGGAAAAAGATCATGAACTTGAGAGGAGCATAAATAAAAGACTTGAAATGTGGCAATGCATAAAAATGAAACATCATGTCTTAGTGGTTAACTACCACAAATACTTGTGAACCAAGATAGAGTATTTTTCACACATCATTTCACATTTACTCATGAGATTCATCACTTTACCCAATGAATTGGAGCATTGTATAATTCCAGGCACACCTGTCACATTGAAACATTCATATTGCGCTATATAATTCCGGGCACACCCGTCACATCATAACATTATCATCATCATGATTTCCAAATAGAACACATATCAAAATGTACATAACATAACCATGTAATGGAATTGGTTTCATCTCATAATAACACATTCATATGCTTTGGGTTCCCAAAAGAAAGAGGAAATAACATACTTGTTATAAGAACCGTCCTCTTTGAGTGAGAAGTAAAAGGGGTGTTATTAAAAGAGGAGTTCTTTTGGAAAACATTTGGTTTGACATAAAAACAAGTGAAAAACATGTATAAACTATAAAATTAAATAAAAATATGAACAAAATATCCTTAAGGAGTAACCATATCAAAAATGGAGTGAAAGAGGGAGAACCCAAAGGAAAAAATTGGGTTCGAGATTTCCCCTTACCTTCCACCCGAATGCTTCATTCTCTAATGTCCTATATAATGAAATTATATTAATTAATTAGAAATATAGAAACATGTGTACATTAATAGGGTTCATTCTGGTTTCATTATGTCATATTATGTTCCTTTTTATGACTTACAGAGTTTAAAAACATTGGTCGGGGCTGTTCGTTTTTATGGTTTTTCTTGGGTGGTTCACTTGTATTCTTAAATTGAAGTTTGGGTAGAACATGAGTAAACATCCAGAAATGATATTAAATTTCATTAATTATATTACAGGAGTTTTAATGATCTTATAATGAATTATATTATATCCATGTGGATGAATCATTAGATAAGAATTAAATGATGGTTATTTTGGTCAATTTGGGTGGTTTTTGGATCACAACGAACTTGTTTTAATTTATCACTTAGTAATATGGCCATAGGTTATTTAAAGAAATTTAAATAGAACATAATACATATAAAATATTCTGATTCAACCATAAAAATGTTTTCATGACCAGTTCCTAAGGAAGAAATGGAAGAAGAAAGCATGTCGTTCTTGAAGGTGATAAATCACCACACGAACAACGTTCTCTTTAATAAAATAAACGGAAGAGAGAAAGGGGGTTGGATGATATAATACACCATTAGAATCATAAAATTACAGTATGTGTATAATACTGGATTTACAATACAATTTTTATGAATATAGGTAGGGAGAGATCAGTAAATGAACTTGAACTTGAAAGGAAATTAAAGGAGAAGAGGGAGAGAAATTACCTCTTGAATCTTTCTATTGAGAACCTCTTTGAGGGCCTAAGGATGGTATTTTGATGAGACCAGTAGATCTTGGACGTGGGGGAGGGGCTAAGGAAGGTGTTTGTGCATATTTTAGAGAATTCTTGGAGCTTTAGAGGTGTGAGGAAATGATGGTGTGAAGGGTGGCTTTTATAATGGAGGGGAGCGGGGTTTCCTTAATATAAAATTCATTAGTTTATTAATTACCCCTAAGACAAGGAATAGTGAGTATTGAATGAACAATAATAGTAATTTTATATTTTAATCACGAACCAAGTGGGCTTACATCTTCAGAGAATCACAGATGACTCAATTAATCAATTATTTAGCATTTATTGTAAATTATCGGATTCTACTATTCATAAAAAATTCAAGCATCTCAGAAAAATCCAAAAAATTTACCCCAGCCATTTTTCAACATGTATAATCCGAAAAATAAGTCCATTTTTCAAAAATAATTTTCTAAATATTATTAATTTAATATTTAATTAAAATCATAATTTACTTAAAAAACAGTTTTTAAGATTAAAACTGATTTTATAGTGCTTTCAAAAATTATGTAGGGTCTTATAAATTTAACTAAAAACAATAAGAAATTTATTAAATAATTTATTTATACATTTTATAGAAGTAAATATTCTTTTAAATTAATTAATTAATTAATTATAATTAATTATTTATGACTTACAAAATACCAAAACGTTTACTAAGGTCAAATTGTCACCTTCTCAAATGTCTAAATTTTATTTAATTATTCATAGGTATTGTTACTCCTATGTTGGATGATATACTTTTCATAAGGGTCATATTACTATTCATAAGGGTATGTTACTATTCATAAGGGTAGGTCACTATTCACCAAAAATTAATTTTGTTTCATTCGACTCCAAAAATCATCTTGAACACAACCATGTATGTCAGATTTTTAAAATTCCAAACACATAAGTGACAAACATATGTTTAAAGGTCACTTATCACTTACTATTTTATTATGTTGTGATTTCAAGTTATTTTATGACATAAATAAAATAAGGGAATTTCCATTGAAAAACAATGGGTCGTTATATTTATTTTCAATTTGATATAAATAAATACAAGATCATTTAGAGGTAAAAAGAGATATTTTTTTAGAATTTTTTTTTGAATATATATTTATTTTCCATTTTAATTAACTAAAATAAATCTAATATTTAATTATTTAAATAAAAATTATAGATTTTATATCTAAATATATAAATTTAAATTCATATAATTATTATTATTTATTATAGAGTTTATGTAAGATCATTCTATGATTGAAAACTGCATTTTTAAGAAAAACTATTTTCATCATGTTTTGAAGTTTTATTTATAAATGAATATTTTCCAATTATTGGAAAATAATTTTATAAAACAATTAAGATATTTTAAATCATCATTTAAAAATTTTCTAATGAGGACACTTGCATTTTTGGTCATTATAAATAGTAAAAATGGAAAAAATTGGTTACCACGGTTAAGGGTAAAATGGATTAATAGGGTTAAAAATAAAGGGATATGGCATCAAGATAATAAAAAAACTTTATTAAACCTAATTGGTTAGATTTATTTCAATTACACCCTTATCAACTTATAATTTGAAGAATTTTGGATCATTTGTTTTACAATGGAATTAATATATTTTAATCTTTTGAAAAATTCCAAGAGTGTGTTCTCCCTCACATATAAATGGGAACCTCCTCCCCTCACTTCTTCACACCTATTGAGACATTTATCTCAAACAACCCCTAAAAAAATCTCTCCCCATAATAATTATCTATGTTCTAGAGTATATGGTATTCCCAAAATACCAACTCTAGGGTCCTTAAGTGGAGATCTAAAAGAGATTTTTCAAATAATAGGTAATCACTTTAACCGGGCACTTTCATTTTTCTTCTTATTTTACCACATAAACTTATATACTTTCAATTATAATATAATAACACCAATACCTCCTTTATACTGACATATTTTTATTTTTATGGGATAATATTTATCAATATCCTTCCTTATTAAATGAGAAACAAAACCATCACTCATGTGAACAACACAATACCGCCTCGTGTACCGATGTAATTTGTTTTTCATCACTAAATCACACGGTCTATAATAATGATGGAAATATTGAATATATATTATATTTATGAAATATTTTTTATCATTGAAATTTAATATTCCAAATACTTCTATATCTTTACAACTGTTAAAAAAATGATAACATTTCTAATGTGTACATGTGGATCACCACCACCATGAAGCGATATGATTCATTTTTATTCCCTTTCCCATGGAAGATTCTAAATAAGTATATAATTAATATGTATTATTTTTATATAATTATTAGAATTATTTAGATGATATAAACATGATCAAGACACAAGTATCATTACTGCGAAATCATAAAATACATGAAAAAAGAAGTAGTTAACACCTAAAACAATGATAATAATGAAATATTATTAACAAATGGGTGATAATATGGTATTAGTGGATAATATATGATATTATAGATATGTATATAGTTATATTATGTAATTATAATAAATATAAATTTATTATACATGAGGTTAAAGGATGTTCAAAAAAGTGTAATGTGAGGTAATAGATTTCATCATAATTTCCACTCCATTGAGACATATTTGGAATTAGGTACTTAGTTTCTTTTATGTGGTTTATATATTTCCCCTTTTATGTATATAACATGAATAATTATTTGTTCATTGAAATTAAAGTTTCAATTCATGTTTTCTTTTTCAATGGGTTATAGTTTAAATGTTATAAAATAGGTAAGAATTTATTTTAGAATCTCATTTTTTGGGGTTTGATAATATTTTTATTGAAGGAATATTATATTATATACTTCATAAAATCCATATATTTCATTATCCATTGGACATTTGATGAGTTCCATTTTTTTTTCAAAATTTTCCTCTCTTTTCACATAAATCAAGCAAAGAAATGTTTAAAATAAAAACTGATCATATTTCTCTTTTTTATTGGATATATTGTTCTTCCATGTCCATATTTTTTTCAACATCATTTTAAAAAATTATTTTTTATTTTAAAAAATGAAAACTACTTAATTAAAAATTATTTTAAATGTTTGAATTCCATTTTTTTTAAATTATCCAATTTTTTTTCTATAACATATACTTTTCTAATTAATTAATGACAATCTCTCATCTCTTGATTGATTTTATAGTCATTGAAATTCTCATGAAAAATTCAATTTATTATGATTATATTTAATTGGAAAAAACATTTATCTTCCATATCTAGATTATTTGCATCATGGATATTATTATTGTCTAAATCGTATACCATTTGAACATATGATGTTTTATTATTAATGCTATTTGATTGATTATGGAAATATTGATATTTTTTATTTCTTAATCATTATCCAAAATAGGTTAAATAATCTTATGGGGGGAGTGGGTGAATTTGGGTATGATATTAAAATAAATTCCACTATAGATATTTTTTCATCATTAAACAAAACACTCTTATATCTCTTTCCTATAAGAAAGTATGAGTAGAAATGAAAGCATGCACGTGAAAAATCAATTTTACAATGTTCACCTATACTGGGATATGTTGAAGGTGCTTTCACATTCAATGTTCCTATGTACCAAATCCACTAAAGTGAACTTTTTTAAAAAAATTGGGGTCAGTATCACTGCCTCACCTAGTTCACTACTATTCAGAATTTGAATTCTCACTGCTCCCTCTCAACTAAAGTGTGTTCACTTCTCATTCAAAAGTTGTTACAATTGATCAATTGAATTAATATTGTTTACACCTCATTTGGTTCATCATAAATATATAATTTCATTCGCATGATGAATAAATATTTACCACATAATTACAGGGCAATCCATCCTGATTATCATAAGATTCACTTTCATGAAACCCCTATCTCAACTTTCATGAAACTACTTAATTCATCGCAAAACATTCTACTTTCATGAAACCCAAAGATTTTATAAAACTCAGAACTTTCTAAAAAATGAGCACTTTCACAATACTCAAAACTATCATGAAACTAAAAATGTTCATGGAAATCCATTTCTTGATGGTCTTATGAATACCTTCATGCAATAAAAAATCCTCTAGGAAACACTTGGCATTTTGTTGTATAACAATAAAAATCATTTTTAATGTAATGATTACAAGAAAATATTAACATTATTATATTGAAAAATACAATATACATATTCATATTATTATGGTATTGATACATATCAGTATAATAAACCAGGAAATTCCCTAAGAGTAAGGTGCGTGATAGTGAGACTTTTATGTGGTGGTTTGATGTATATAGTTTGGGACATAATCTCGATGAGCTTGAAATTATCCCATAAATGGTTTTGATCATGATTATGTTTTTGGATATCATCTTGGGATTGGTAGTGGTAAAATACTAGTGATTCTATCTCCCTCATAACTCCTATAAATGGGCTTCATTGGGCATGATCCTACAGGTTGAGTCAATCACTTCCTTTATCTATGTCAATTTGATTTATTAAAACCCTATATTTTTACTAATAATATGATCACTGTTAAATGGATATTTTATCATTGGTAAAAATTATTAATGGTCTTTTAAATCTATTATGATATAATAAAACCAAATAAGTTCATGTGTTTTCTATATCCATATTACATAATAAGAAAATTTTATTAAATCACAATGGGAATTATATTTATAAAAGTTTCGATCATTAAACATCCACTAATGATATATTCCTAGAAAATTTAATATAAATGAACTATGTTGGATCTCTATATGAAAGGCATCCTAAAAATTTCAAACCCTAAACTCCTCATCTTGAAGAAGGTTTGAAGCATAACATGATTGGTTCTTGTATCTGATATCGAACTCCCACACACTAGAAATACCCTAAATAAGGGTAATGATCTCTTAGTGATGGGACACCTTAGAGATATGAGATACAAAAACAGGTATTTAATTGATCTTGGAACTCTCTACTAAAATATCCAACTCCCCAAAATCCTTGAGGGAAAAAATCCACTACCATTGATCTAACCCATGCAGTGTATTCACAAACAAATAATTTTTTCTCTCTTTTTGGTCATGAATAAAACTAAATGATATCTCCACCTCCTCTAGAAAATCCTCTATTTCCTAATCTCAAATAGTTCCCCCATAATTCAATATACCTTAGAGATAAAACTCTTTAAGTTTCTTCCATTAAGTGTCATCGCCATTGATCTCCACCCTATGAGGATCTGCTGGAACATCCTTTTGAATGTATTCAGCCTAACATGATTGGGAATCCAACCTAGATACATATATGAACAAGAAAACATGTGAAAAAAAAACTAAGCCAGGGACAAAATAAAAATTTAAATTGATTAATTAATTCATTATAACCTAATTTTCCATTGTCTACCCATTTCAAAGACATGTGTAGACAATCATGACAGATGATCCTTACCCGGGTCTCTACCCAGAAAGCAACATCAATTTTCATAAAATGTTATATAAAATTTAAGTTCCTTACATTGGATCATGGGGGGGCTTAAAATATTATGCCCTATATATTCTTCCTTATTTACAACATGTCTTAATCAAATCTAACATCATTTACTTTCCAATCCATGCATCATCAACAATTTATAACTCCAAACTCCATCATATCTCTCAACCTTCGGCTCTAATACCACTGTATCACAACTAATTCCCCCAAAAGGTACACCTCTTAGACCAATAATGAAAACAGGGTGATGATGAACCCTAAATAAGAACTTTAATATGACATATTTTGGAAACTAATTCCAATGGAAATAAGTCACCCACATGGGAGGCATTTACATCAATATATGATTAATCAAGAGAGATAAGATGATAAGTCACCAACCAATACCATTCATAAATAATGAACAAATATAAATACATAATAAAATTTCATAAAAAAACTAAAACCATTGAAGGTAATAATAATTAAATCCTCAATAATGACTATAAAGATTTAACCAATCCTGAACAAATCAACTATTATACCCCACTCTCTTAGGTGATTTTAATGATCACAAACACCCAATTGTGTTTTGAATCTAATTTATTTCATGAATTTTAGGGTTTCTATTTTACAAATTTTTATAAGAAGTATTATGAATGAATTATGGGATCAATAGGAACTTAGAGGGATATTTTTTAGGCCCTTTCTGGCCGAATTCAGTAGATACCCAGTGGGAAGGCACCATCCAGCTAGTGGAGCTTGATAGAAGCCCCTCATCCTTATCCAGACCTATTAGATCCCCATTGTAAGTCCAATATCTATATGTTGGGGTTGGTAATAGAACCTGGATACTTATCAATCCACTATCCATTTAGTGAAATTTTTATGGATCAGGTGAACACCATGCATCCCACTAGTTATCTGCTGACTCCCATAGACTACCAGGAAACTTCCAGACAAAAAAATAGGCATTTCTGGTGAACCCTTGAGCCTTTATTATCCTTCCAATGAAAATATACAAAACTAAGAGACTATAGAATAGTCATTAGGCCCTTTTAGTAAATAAATACACCTTATATGACCCCTGGATGTCTAGGGTTACATTGATGATTTTTCTTGATCTCATTGTGCTTCACATTTATCCTTTTATTTATCCCATGAAATCTTTCTCACTTCCTCCCACTCTATTATTGGTGTATTCTTACTAGATGATTGAGAGTCTTCTTTAATGGTCTTGTATATAGAAATTACATTCCTTTTACATTTCTTGGATGCTTGTAAAAATTGAGTGTGAGGATCTGGGTGCTTACGTTCATTGAGTGAGAGGGGTTTGGTTCACACTACCATTAAAAGTATGGGGATTGGTTCTCTTGCCACAATTACTAAAAGGATAGTGCTTTAAATGGGTTACTTGATACAACAACTAAAAATAATTTTTTACATCTCTTAAATGTGTTTCTTGGATAACACTTAATCCATGGGGTAATGGTAACTCTCAAGAAATTGAGAGGAGAAGATGTGAGGATCCCTTTATGGATTTTGGCTCAAATCCTTTATCAATGTCTTATGAATTGAATTTTATTGTATATTTATTATTCACCTTAACCCTTATATTTCAGTTTTCAAATTTAATTATTTTAATTTTATCTAGTTTAGTCTTAATTTATAATATATTTATTAAAATTTATTTACGCCCTTTCCATCCTTATATAGACCAATATACTCAAGTTAGTAACTCCCATATTGATAACCAAATAGCTCCTTGAAACCTATTATGAAATATATGAAATAAGAAAACTAAATCTAAGTGTATAAAAATATAAACTAACTCATTACCTAAATAGGTAATGTCATAACCCAACCCATCAGGTTAACACTTGGACCACTAGTAAGTCAAGAGAGACCCCAAGATTTCCCCTAATATGTTAGGAGATGGTGAATAACATCGAGTAGGAATATCAAAAAAATGGAAGGCCTTATCCTAATAAACCTTTAAACAAGAACAACTCTAAGTATATAACATTAATGTAGGAAAAATAAATCACCACTAACCCAAGAGGAAAAAATTCATGGAATAACCTCTATGGAAAACTAGAGTAAAGCAATATAAATACATCCCAGGTATAAAGGGTGAAAATCCACAACCAACTAGAAAAAAAGGTAGTACCAACATAATTAATGAGAAGTAAATTCTTACAAAAAATCCCTAAAATGGATCACCATCATAGATTACTTCCACCCAGCACTATTAAGCTCCACCAACACTTGACCTGATAATGTCTCTATCTAACTATATGTCTTCAACATAAGTCGTGGCATGTGTGGGAAAATACCACATAGGGGGGATCATATACAAACCTAGGAGGACTCCCTAAAAACAAAAAAGGGAAGTAATAGAAATAAATAGTTAAATCAACTAATAAGAAGGGTGAAGAAACACATTAAAAAAATGTTCATCAAGAGACTGAGGTGATGAGAGAAGAGATAGTAATTAGTACATCCATCCATAAAAGTCAATTCTGCCCAAAAATCCACAAATCTTGAAACCAAACCACACTCCCACAAAATAAAATGATAATTTTAAGGAGAACCTACACCTTGTTGGAAGATTCCTTAGTCAAAGGATTACAGACTCTAGTGGAGGAACTACTCCCAATAAAGGCTCAATAATTGTGGAGTACCAACTCCACAAATAGAGGACCTTACCCCTTATATGCATGGGGAGTAAAAAATCTACATGTATAAAGGATATAGGATAACTGCACTATGAGGGGAAGTTTATTCACTATGGGAGTATATATCTCATCATTAACTCTGATAATCACACCCATACCTTAATATTGGATGACCATCACTAAGGTAACAATGAATCACTCAATACATTGCCCTTTATGTATATTATTTTGAAATAATGTCCACTATTGTATCCAATGTTGATATCTTCCTTCGAAGAACTACTCATGGGTCCAATGACGAGTATGAAGAAGAAGATGATAACATTTGAAAAAAAGTACATGGAATGACCTTTGGGGTATTTTGGGTATACTGCCAAGTCCCTCCCTAGTCATGTTTTCTACTCCACTCGGAATGTGAAAAGGGAAAGAACATAGTGTGTGGTCCCAGAAACATAATGTGTGAGACCAGCTGGGGTCTCAAAAATTTACACACTGAACACAGATTGGTTAGATAGTTATCACCATACGACATCTCTATCATTGGACATGACAAGTAAGGCCACTCAAGGCCCTGGGCATGTACTCCCTATACACAAATCAACTACCTGAGTAGGGTTACATGGTGTATGGCCATGTTACATAGTTTTGTGATATTTAACAAAGTCTTGAAACCTTGGTTATTGTGAACAATAGACTACAAGACATGTATTATTCTGAAATACACAACACATAGTTTGGTTTTTTATAGATAGTTTAGCTTCTTCATGAAGCTCCACTACATTCATTGATCCCACCACAGATATCACTGTAAGTTTTTTCTCTACTTCCAAAAATGATGTAAACTCATCTAATCATTGATATTCAACCATTGGTGGAAAAAATAAGGATTCTCTATGGCCCTTTTGAATCTTGTTACATTATCCACTATTTTCTAAGGGTTCAACCCTTCATCTTCCATCCATAATACACCTTGGATCATCCTTTATTTCACAAATCATCATCTATATCATCGATCACACAAAATAGTGTCGATATAAGGTTTGATCATGTGTTAAACCAGACCAATAGTCGAATAATCGGCATATCGTAGACCAATGATGAACACAAAAATAATGAGGGGAGAAAGGAAAAATAGAAAATGTGAATTCATTTATGGACATTGAAAATTTATCCATTTATCATGAGTGAAAAACCAAAAATAGAATATAATCTAGAAAAATTATTATTTCATGAGTCATAGGAGAAAATAATCAGTGAAATTATTCTAAGGGGTATAAATCATGGATTTAAAGAATTAATTGCAAACCTTGCTGGAAATCCAAAATGGTAGGGAAAGAGTCTCTAAATAATGAGATATAACAATAATTATATCACTCATTGGTGAAGAATAGATCTGTAACTTTTTCATTGGTGATATATAAGGTTATTTTCATTGATGAAGAGCCCGGTGGGATCCATCTGACGATCCTTGAATCTCCATGTTCATCGCTGAAGATCCTCCCAATGAGAGAAATCTCTCTCATATTGAAATATATCTTGTTTACATGGATAAACCAAAGGATTGTCCATAACATGGTTTAAGTAGGGGATAATTATGTCATAGAATTAATTAAATGAATTAAATTATTTAATTAATTTACCCATTTAATCTTCTAGATACTACACATCATCTCAAAACCTGATGTGCACAAAACTTATGTTGCGCCTTGGGTAAAATTTGCATTCTAAACCCAAAAATGGTCTCAAATTTCTTTTTTAGGACCCCAATCAATTTGAAAATCAATATTTATAAAAATTTGTGACTGCATGGTTTAATATATTTAATATATCAATACTGGGGTCATTTGATACCTATAATTCTACACTAAATCCAAAGAAAAACCCAATATATTATTTTAAAATATTCAAAGGGTTCACTCATGAAAATAGAAGTTGTTAAATTTTCCCCAACTACAAGTCTTTTCACCCCAAAAAGGGAAAACCTACTTGAAAAGGTGATAGTATTGGCACCTCATTTGTCTCTCACATTCTCATGATCTCTCTTTGATGTTCTCATATAGAAAAAGAAATCAAACATGTGAGATTGTTTTCCCAATAATGTTCTTATAATATCAATCATATATCACCACTGGGTACTCCAAAATAGGTGGCTCTGTCCATGATGTGTAGATTTCTTTAGTCAATAACTTGGGACAGGTTAGACACTTATCTCCTCACATAAAACATTTTAAAGACATTATTCACTCACTGCAATGACAGGGGTAAATAAAACCAGTATGAAAAATTTCCAACCCCATGAAGTATGTTGAATGGCTCAATGAACCTCATGGAAATCTTTTTAACCAAAACAAAATTATATAAACCTCATTGTGATCAGATCTTTAAAAACACATGGTATACCTATTCAAACACCAAGGGTCTATGATGTCAGTATGAATAATTTTCCTATTGATATAGATTAGTCTTGAATCATTCACGGGTAACTTAAACATTATCTATCATCACCTGCACCATCTTATGTCCCATAAGCGATAGCTCACCAATATCCATCCAATACAAGGGTGTCATGTAGGGCCTCTTATGTAGAGATTTGAATGGTTTCATACTGACAGTGGATTAATAAATGTAATTATAAGTGAACTCCACCAAATAAAAATTTGGTTGAAGTCCAACACATTGGATCTATGAATATCCTCCAAAACATGGATGGTTCATTCTGCCTATCCATATCTCAGGGGGTGAAATTCATTTATTTTATATAACTGAGTCCTAAAATCCTCCTGAAAAACTCTCTAAAATCATGATTTTAACCAAGAAATACGGTCATAGAAAATAATTTAGGGCACCACATAAATTTTAATGATATCCTTCATATACAATAACCCCAAACTCTTAATTGAACTATGATCTCAGATGGAATGAAAGTGAGAAAATGTGTAACGTCCCAAGATTTAATGAAATATTTCATTTCAAATTAATTTAAATTCATTTATAGATTGAGTGACATGAAATTCATAGTTTTTATTTTTTATATGCAATACCATTTTATCTTGTGTTTCAAATAAAGTCATGTTTCTTCTATAACTTGTGTTACACATAAGGGAAAGTCTTTCCACCCAAAAATATAATAACAATAATATTATTTAACAATATAGTTATCAATTAGTCATTATAATGGAATGAATATATAACATTAAATAAATTATGAAAATATTTTCCCCAGAAGTTTATAAAATTAATTCATTGGTTTCCAATTAATTATAAATGAAATTAAAAACCAATGAAATATAAAGGAAATGTTTTTATGCACCCAAATGCGTTTTATCTTAGTAAATTAAATTTATTAGTATTATTGAATGATATTACTGAAATATATATTTTATATATTCAATAAAATAGTTGACATTCATTCAATATATTTTATAGTAATAAGATAAAAAAAATTCAATTTTAAGCATAAAAATCTATATTTTTCTAAAAGGTATTTTTTTCCGCCTTTTAGTTGAAGAATTATTTTAAAACATATTTGGAAACTTTTATAAATTTTATTCAATAAAATAAACATAATTTTTTAAATTTGAATGTAAATTAATTACCTTGGGGTTTTTTAATATTTTTATGAGAAGTTTCATTTTTTGATGAATATTGAAAAGCATTTAATTTTAATTTAAAACTACATTTTTGCCTAATTAATTTATATAGTAACATTAAATTTTAATTTTTTCCTAAAGTATAATAAGATAAATTATTTATAAATAAATCCAATTAAGTTCATTATATTCAATTTAACATTTAATTTTTATATAAAAACATTTTAATTTTTATAAATTTTTACGTTAAAAACTCATTATTTCATCCTGTTTGTGGGATTAATTTTAAAATAAATACTTTAAATTATGTAATTTATATTTTAATAAATGAATTAAATGTTTTTAATAAACATAATTTATAATTTCTAGTAAGTTCAACTTATTTTTTGACAAAAAATATTAGAGGTACCAATTAAAAATAATTACAACGATTAAGGTAAAATCAACTTTACTTAGTGGTTAAACATTAATCTTAATGGGTAAAATGAACAAGAAAATTGTCTAAGACTAATTGGATGGAAATATTTTGACCATATTTCCAGTTTTTTATAAAATGAATCATTATTATAGTGACATTATTTAAGGGAGACCACCCAATAATGTTTACCTTTTTGTATTTACATGAATGTCACTCCTCCTCCACTATAAAAGGGAATTCAATATCTCCCTATATTCACACCACTCAAAAATTTTTCCTCACCCAAAAAATACCCAAAAAATCATGAAACTTTCCTCTTATAATAATATGAGACTCACTTTGGGAAGAATAAAATCCAAGGAATTCCTTTGGTGCAAACCAAAAGGAGTTACCCGAATAAAAGGTGATGTTCTTCAACAAGCACTTTTTTTTATTTCTTTCTCCACTAATTAAATTATATTTATACCATGATTATATAATAACCTATGAAAAATAAGTATAATGATATGTTTTTATGTTATGGGAACAACCTAAAAATTTACACACTTCCATCGAATAGGATACAAAATCATCATTTGTGTGTTCAGCAGACTACCACATCGCGAACTGATGTCGTTCATTCTTCCAATAATGCCTCTCAAGGTCATAATAGTGATAAAAATACTTTTTTATATTATATTTATTATATTTAGGATGTATTTATATGCTTGTAATTATTATATAATAGAAAGCTTCATGCTTTCCATTTGGTGGAAACATGATAACATCGCTTTTGGACATGTGGACTACTACCTCCTCAAAGTGATATGATTCGTCCACACTTTACATGGAATGTATCAAGGATGGGTTTAATAAAGATATGTGTTATAAATTAGATCTATATTAAATTATTTAAATTATTATATTTTTATAAATATATTAGATCACTTTCTTTCTTACCTTTTCACACATTGAAAAAGTGATAACGTCGTTTATAGACGTGTAGACTACCACCTTCTCAAAGCGATGTGATTATTCTATTTTTATATGAATATAACAAGAATTATATATATATATATAATTGAATAATATTGAACTTATGTTATAATTATTATTATGTAAATATACATGTTGCTTACCTTCTTTTCATAACAATCAATTTAAAATGGGAACGTTACTTATGCGTACGTATGGCCCACCATCTCCATGACCGCAACATTGACTCATTTTTCATAACCACATTTCATGATTTATTTTAAAAGTATAATTGATGTATTAATATGAAAATAATTTCCTTATTATTATTCTATATATTTTATTATAATGACCCCTTTTTACCACAGCCGACCTACTAAAGTCATCGTTGACACATAAATAGAACATGGTAAAAACACCTAACTTAAATTTAATTGATGAATTAATTTTATATAACCTGATAATAAGTGAAATAACAGTAATAATAAACTTTAAAAAGGTTCTGAATAAAGTTAATAAATAAAATTTGTTTATTATTTGGGAATATAAAGACACACATGATGAATCATACTTAATGTAAGAGACTTCATCTCAATTTCCTTTCGTTAAAGCATTTATCGATGTTATGCAGTTCTTTTCTTTTATATGGTGTATATACAACCCCATTGAAATTTATATGATGAATTTATCAATTCTCATGATATTTAATTTCTTTTTTAAATTTATTCTTTCATGGGGCTTATGGTTTAAATATTATCAAAGCAATTAGGGAATGTTCTTCTAAATAAATCATCTTTTAATGTTTTCCTTCAAACTAAATTTCTCTTATATGTCCTGGTTTTAAAATGATTATTAAAATGTTCTATATGGATATAAAACTTTTATAAACTTAATTTATGTCTCTTTTAGTTTATTTAAAAGGTTTTATAAAGGAATATTTTTATGTGTTTTAAAATGAACATTTTGACAAAGGATAAATGAAATGTCTAATATATCTCATGAGTGTGACCAATATAGCTTTACGAAGGGTTGAGTGACATTATAGCTCACATGTGAGCATGATATAGCTTATAAATTTTTTTATCCATATTATAACTCATGGGTGACCCTGATATATCTTATAATATGGGTTACACTCATTATAGATCTCCAAGGCATTGGATAATGATTATATAAGAAGTCATCCATATGGTTATTCTAATTAAAAGGGGTTTATGAATATGATTATCTAAGTAAAATAAAGGAGTTTTAATTTATTCATATGAGTTTTAATTATTTTCTTTGAGAAAAATTTATGTTTTTATTTCTTGGGAAAATATTTTATTTTATATGATCAAAGAAATTTTAAGATAAAGGTAAACATTGTATGCATTTTCATGTTTTTACTAAACTAAAGGTTTCTTTTATTTTTATATACCTTAATGAAATTATATGACCATCCAATGTTTTTAACTATTTTTACAAGGTTTAAGTACAGGTTAGGTAAATAAAGAAGTAAAGTTAACAGTGGTGGAGATTTTCTATGAAATGAAATTGTGCATTATTTTAAAATTTTTATATTATGGGAAAGATGAACACTAATTGAATGCTTCAAATTTTTATTTTATGGTTTTGTTATGGATGATTTATGTATTATTATTTAAAAATATAAAATTTAAATAATCATAAATGTGAATGAAAGTAAAATTCTTGAATGAAACTCAAGATTATGTAATGATTAAGTCTTGTTCATTATAGATGATATCAAAGAAAATATTTAGATAACTTTAGAGGTTAGGGCAATGTTAATAATTTTACTTTTGAATGATTTTACCATAGTCTTTAGATATAATGATATAACATATAAATTTTACCATATTGCTTCATCATAATTATATTCTTTTTTAGAATGGTTTTCTATATAGGATACATAGATGTTGTACTGGGAAGACACGAAGAAAAAAATATCCTTCCAAATCAACATCTAGAGGTGGTTGGAAATTGAATTGAGTATTTTTTCATAGCGATGGATCAATTAAAATAGGATATAAATGGTGGTGGTGTCCATGCAAGATAAAAACTAGATATTCCATAGAGAAACATGAATATAGTAGAGAGTTTTATGTGACCAAATACCCCATAATTCAATGTAACATTTATCCCAGTGCTAGCTTAAAGATGAATCAATTCCTTAGATAATATATTTTATGTCATGGGAAGTTTGAAAAATCAAATGGTAACTCTTTCCATCTATCATTTTGAAGGTCAATCTGATAGACGGTGGTCATTGGTTAGGAATACTAGATATAAATATGATCAAGATATTGTGGAATGAGATATTTTTAAAAATATTTTCCTTGAGAAATATTTCTCGAATGTTTTTTGGATTAGGATGGATAAAGAAATCATTAAATTAATGAAAAAGGATAAAGATTAATTGGACTTGAAAGAAGAAAACCATACATGATTTTCTAGGAATGTCCCTAATATTATTTGATATATTAATTATAAAATTAATAGATTTTACTCAATATTGAAACCAAGTATAAAAAAATAATTGGCCTCTCAATAAATTAAATGTTTTGAGGAAGTTTTCATTGTGCTGATAAAGTTGAGATGGAGTTTTATAACACTTATGTTCCATGAAATGAAAAGTGTAATAAACTATCAAGGTGGATTGAAATAGAGAAGAAACCAAATAATATTTTTGGAGGTTTTTCCAATTTTTTTTCCAAGTGTGGTAAACTAAATTTGGGGAATGTATGTCTGGATATGGAAAGTGTTACCAATGTGGTATGTTTGGTCACAAGGTTCATGAATACAAAGAAAAGAGTCCTAAACAATCCAAGAGTGAGATAATATATAGAAATTCCAACACTATATGTTTTAGATTTCACTACTTTGGAAATTATTCTAACTTGTGTATAAAGTTACTTACTCAGGATGAAAATCATCAAGGTAAGAAGAAAAAAAGTGTAGAAAATCATTTTCTACCTCTACATTTGAATTTGGACCATCTGGTGAAGTGGTGAAATCTTTAGTGAGATCAGTATTTTTTGAAAATAAACCATAAGTTCAAGTATTTAGATGCTCCTTCTATGATTTTAGGTGATGAGACCATAAATTGAATAAAAACTTTTTGGGATATGTTTTTTTTGGTTTATGTTTTTGTTAGTCTTTAGTTTTATTTGAAGTATGCCTTTGATTTTGAAAATGAGTTGTAAGGTATTGATAACCTTTAGGGTATATATGGTCTTTTATTATTAACTTTATTTTTAGGTATGTTCATCATACATATAGTAATTTTATAAGGATGAAATTGTGCTTATGAAGTAGAAATAAACAAAATAAGTATATTTACTTATATTCTTAGATTTTAAAATAATTCCTAAACTCTTGGAAAATGATCTTGAAACAAAAATGTTATCTTAGTACCTTAATTCATGATTAACATATAGTCTCTTTCATCATCACAGATTTATTTTTTGAGGTCGTCAACTTTCCATTGATCATTCACGTTCTTGCGATAAATAACCTAAATCACTTCCTATAATTATGTATTCTTTTCCTCCATTTCCTACCTATGTTATCCTATTTGGAAATATAAAATGTGTTGTTCCAGATGACTTTCATACATATTTTTCTTTCTTATTTTGATTATTTTTTATTAATCCATTACAATGTGGGTTTGAATAAATTAATTCTAAAAATTTTAATCCTTTGATAACAAAGAAAATTTTGAGGGAGAAATTCATTTTGAGGGGGTGTAGGATGTAACATCTGGAGATTTTATGAAATATTTTCTATCAAATTAATTTAAATTTTGTGATAGATTTTTTTACACATAATTTATATTTTAGTTTGTGTTATAATAAAGAAATATTTTATCATGCGTTGAATGTAACATCGAGTTTCTACTATAATTTTTGTTACACGTAAGGCCGAGTCTTTCCAAATAAAAATATACTATTAATATTATAATTTAACATGATATTTATCAACTGGTAATTGGAATTATTGGAATGAATAATATTAACTAAATTATGAAAATTTTTCATACACATGTTGATAAAATTAATTTATTGGTTACTAATTAATTAGAAATGAAAATAAAAATCAATTGAATATAAAGGAAATTTGTTTATGCAGCCAAATGATTTTTATCTTAATTATTAAATTTATTTATATTATTGAATTATATTAATGAAATATATATTATATATTAAATAATTTTTTTCATTCATCTAATAGATTTTATTCG
Organism: Viscum album; assembly: GCA_963277665.1. Taxonomy (NCBI): domain Eukaryota; kingdom Viridiplantae; phylum Streptophyta; class Magnoliopsida; order Santalales; family Viscaceae; genus Viscum; species Viscum album. Next base: position 78,035,470 of record OY728133.1, on the reverse strand, counting down.
AATAACATTAGAATAAATCGAATTTTATGCATAAAAATATTTATTTTTCTAAAAGGCATTTTTGTCACCTTTTAATGATAGACTTTTTTTAAAAATAAATTTTGACAATTTTATAAATTTTATTTGAAAAAGTGCACTATATTTTTTAAATATTAATATAAAAATTTACGTTGGTATAATTTTTGGTTTTTTCTAAAAAGTTTCATTTTTTATAAATAGTGAAAAACAATGAATTTTAATTGAAAACTGGATTTTCATGTAATTTATTTATATTGTTAAATTATATTCTAAATCATTTTTAAATTATAATTAGTTGAATTATACATTAATAAATACAATTTTGTTATTTTTAATCAATTTCACATTGAAACTGGATATAAAAACATTTTAATCTTTTGAAAATGTTTACTTTAAAAACATGTTGTTTTGTCCCATCTACAAGATTAATCTAAAATCAGTTTATGTTACTTCTGTAATTGGAATTTGAAAATTTTGCTCCATATTTTTAATAATCATAATTTATATTTTCTAGTAAGTTAAAATTAGTTTTTTATCAAAGGTATCAGTGAAAGTAATTACAATTAATTATAGTGATTGAGGTAAAAATGACTTTACTTGGTGGTTACACTTTAATCTTAAGGGAAAAAATGACCTATAAAAATTCCATGAAATAATTTTGTGGAAATATATATAACATAAAACCCCATTTATTAACTTTTATCATTATTTTAGGCACATTATGTAAGGTATACCTCCAAATAGAGTTTACCTTTTTTTATTTACAAGAATGATGCTCCTCCACTATAAATGGGCATTCACTCTCCCCCTATATTCAAAACTCACAAGAATTTTTTTGTCATACAAACCCTAAAAAAAATCCAAAAATACTTAATCTTATACTATAAGTATAAATTTTTTCAAAAATAAAATCAAGGAAGTTATTTTGTGCAAACCAAAAGGTGTAACTTGAAGAAGAGTTATCGTTCTTCAACGAGAACTTTTATTTTTATTTCTTTCCCCACCACTTCAATTATTTTTATACCATAATAATATAATAATATCAGTATCCTAAATATAATGATATTTTTTTATGTTAATGGTATTACACAAAACTTTAAACAGATTCATAAAATGGGATACACAAGGATCATTCGTGTGTACGACAGACTACTGCCTCATGAACTGATGTCGTTCAATCTTCAATTACCACCTATTAAGGTTGATAATAATGATGTAAATACTATATTTATATGATATTTATGATATAAATTAGGTATATATGCTCCTACAATTATTATATAACAAATATATTCATTCTTTCATTTTTTTGGGACTACGGTAACATCATTTGTGGATGTGTGGAATACCGCCTCCTCAAAGCAATGTGTAACACCCCAAGCTTCCACGATACACTTCTCCTTCAATAATGCAATAGATTTCATTGTACGCATGTTCGAGTTCTAACACACACCAAAACCAATCAAAGTAGCTGTTATGAATATTAATACCTACTTTTTGAAATTATATAAATTTTATATTTCAAAATGGATGTCATTTTTTTATTCGGAATATCAAAATTATCCTAAGTTGAATTTTTTGTAATTTTCTGAGAACTTCTAATTTTTTATGAATAGTGAAAAATACTTAAAAACAACCCTTTTAATCAAAATAAATTATAGTGATAAATTATAATATTGAGTGGTTTTAAAGTATAATTAGAATATATTTTTACAATTTTATCCAATGGCGGTCATTAGAATTAATTTCACTTTGAAATTGGACAAAAACAATTGTCAATCTTTTGATATATATTGTTTCTTAAAAACACGCTATTTGTTGTGACAGCGGGAATTAATTATAAAATTAATTAATGAAACTTATATGTTTATAATTTTGTAAAATAGAAATCATTTTTGAATTCAGAATATCAATTATATCTTAGGGTGAATTTTTGGCATTGTTATGAAAAACTTCAATTTTTGATGAATAGTGAATCCACTAAGTGGGAGTTTAAAAAATGATTTTTCGTTTAAATGAAACTTTACCACTTCTATGAATTTAATTTGAAAAATATGACATACATGGTTTTCATTAGGATTTAAAATTTGGTTCAATGAAATTAAAATAATTTTTAGGTGAATAATAACTTTTAAGTTTTATTAATCGCGATTAAAGGTAATTATTGAAATTTAAGGTAAAACTGATATTATAAAAATATAAAAATATCTTTAAACTTGTCCCAAAATTATTTTATGGGTCATGGCCGACCCAGACAATCCATGGGTCAACTTGGGGACCCCATGGAGCCACTTGGGTAAGAAAATGACATTAAGAACTTTTTATTAAAAGTAAAAATAAAATTGTCACAAACATGTGTTGTTTTACTAACACAATTATTAAATGGGGTTATATAAGTTAACTTTTTGACTATAAATATTAATTGGAAAGATAAATAGATTTCCTACATCATGTTAATTTTTTTATAATTTCTAGAAATTAAATAAATTAAAATTTTCATGACAGCATGATGATGCAGCGATTACCTCATTAATTAACGATTTAAATAAAATGAAAAGATAATGTAAAATATAAGACATACACTGGTAAAAAACCTATTTTATGAGTATATTTAGAACCCTTATCACCTTATACTTGAATTATATAATTTTGGGAGCTTTGAAATCTGAAAATCACTTCGTAATAATGTAACATTTCATGAATTTCCAAGAGTTCCCCTCCTCAACACTTATAAAAGGCCCCCACCTCTACCACCTTATTCACACCTCCAAGCCATTTGGCTCGGCCAAACTCTGCCCAAATACTCTCCCAAATTCCCTATCTTACTCCTATAAGCCTCACTTTGGGAATAAGGCTTCCCAAGGAAGCATTTGGCTCAAATCTAAAAGAGTTACCCGATTTTAAAGGTAATGTCTTCACTTGGGTTATTTTGTTTTATTTTGATTCTACGACCACCTAAACCATTTTTATTCCTTTATTTTGTAAAAAAAACAGTATCATAAATATACTAGGATGTTCTTATGAGAATTATTTGATTTAAACTTACACACACATTCATCTAAAGGTTAAAGAACATACTATTTCTGTGGGTGGCGAATTACTGCCTCACGAAACGACGATTGTTCAATCTTATTTTAACACCTCTCATGGTGGCCATTATGATGAAACTATTTTTATATATGATATATATTATGATTATTTTATCCATATTCTTCTTTAATTTTCATTTTTGGCATACCTTTATTATTTCCATTATGGGGAAACGCGATAATTTCATTTTAGGAAGTAAGGACTACCGCCCCCTCAAAGTGATTTGAATCGTTAATGCCATATGTGGGATGTATAAAGGATGGAGTAAAGGATATTATATATGATATTATACTGGAATTATAATATAGATTTATATCATTATTATTTCATTCGATTAATATGAAATATAAATGAAAGTAGCGTTCATGCGTACGTACGGCTTACCGTCTCCATGAACGGTGTATTTCATTTATTACCTCTAAATGTTATGTAATATTATAAATGCATGCATATAATATATATATATGATATATATGATATCTAAATAATTAATATAATTTTGGAGATAATGTATATTTTACCACATAAACAACTTGTAATTATAAGAAGTTTATTTTTGACTCAAGTACCAAAGATCGACAAAACGACCGTTATTAACATAAATAATTACATAATGTCCATAACAAGGTAATAAGTGATATAAAATAGGTAATGAACTTGAAAAAGGTTCTTAAGCAAGTAGAAATTAACTCTAGTTTATTATTCAGGAGATTAAAGAATTATCGAGTCAAGTCGGACATGAGGTAATGGAACTTCTTAACCCAATTTCTGTTCTTTGGGTTAATCTACTACTTTAAAATTATGTCCTGATATTATTATGTTCTATCTTGTATTTTTACTTCTTTTTTGTGTACTTATAGTGAATACACATAATTGGTCTATTTTATTTAAAAAATTATCTTTGTAAGGGACTTCGTCTCAATCTCCTTTAATTGAGGCATATTTTGTTTTATACACAACTTTATTATATATGGTGTATAAACCCCTTTGACTTTTACTTTTACTCAAAAGGATTCTTTTTTTATATGAAGCGTATTACTAAACGACAAAAGGGAATGTTTTTTTGTCGTACGTATGCGGCGACAATGACTTCTCCACCTTCGTGACCATTATTTGAGTTTCGGATTCCTCTACAAGCCATAACTTTTTTTTAAAATGAAAAATAAATACCAATATTTAATTTTATTTTATTTTGGTATTGAAAATGGTTTTGAATGTGTTTTTATTATATCAATGTGTTTTATTGATATCTTGTGATTGAAATGTGGAAATGTTATGTTTCCTTGATGCATGTTTTATGTGATACTATTATGTTATGGTTTATGATATGTTTAAACCTGTTCATATGAGGAATGTATTGGACTTAATAAGTAATGGGTAGAGCCCAAAATAGCTCCTCGATGCATTAGAAGGTCTCATTAGACGAACTAGTGTCTTGGTACGAGGCCTTGAAAAAATCTTATTTGTAGTCTTGGCACGAGGCCTTGGCTATGTGGTTATGATAGTCTAGCATTATGCATTCCATCATTATGAAAGTGGTTATTGATATTGCATGTGATTATTAGACCAGTAGAATATCCATGTGAATAAGTAAATGGAATTATCTCATTTTACTTTTTTCATATTATGTTTAAGTTCAATTTTAAAAGGATTTTGTTTCAGTTTTACATTGCGTTAAATGTTTGTGTTAATTTATGAAAGCTTCTGCTATATTGTTATCCTTACTGAGTATCTGAGCTCACCCCTTTCAATGTTTTAATTTTTCCAGGATCTGAAGAAGTATTTTATGAATGAACTGCAGGGATAGTATGAGGGTATATGAAGACATGATGTTGTTGTAGTTTTGTATTACTTTATGATGTAATGTAAAACTTATGAATGTATCTTATGTTTCCAAGGCTACTAAACTAATCGGTCTTTTGAGACTTGATCTTTTGTGATCATGCCAATGTTACGAAATAATGCACTGACTCTGGGTAGCTGGGGTCAGGGCGTTACAGTTGGTATCAGAGGAAGTTTAGTACTAACCTTGGAAGCAAGATTTAGATAAACTCTAGTTAGAGCACAGAGCCCTATGATAGACTTTGATGATTAGTATAGAAGAACTTCCTTGATTTTTTGTATTATAGATATTTTTGTGAGTTTTACGAGCAATACATCCCTGTCTGGATACGAGCAGGTAGAGGCAGCTTTGGCACAGATGTACCTAGGGGTAAAACATGAAAACACCGCTTTGAGCTAGACTTGAACGAGAACTGGTGCATGACAACGGGCCTTACTGCACTCTTGGTTACGATACTCCTGGGGGATATGCTTAGGATTATTCTTATTTTATTTAAAAACCATTATGAATGGCTTATGAGTAAATACTTCCTCAAAGATTTTTTTTATGATTATGGATTAGATCCATAAACATTTCAATTTATGTTAAGTGTTTTACAAGTATGGAATTATGTATTTTGATTCATAAACTAATCTAGTTTATGCAATGTTTAGAAATGGTGCATAGTGGAAGGAATGAAAACCGTATCAATTCACGCACTCCATGTAGGGATCTTCCACCTACTCAAGATAATTATAGTGTAGCTAGTGATACAACTAGTGCTAATCAACTTATCAGCATACTTGGACAACTCACTCAAGTTATGAATAATAACCTTACTCGTATGGAGCACCCTAACCCACAATGTGGAGGATCAATGTTAGAACACTTCATGCGGAAACAGCCACTAACATTTAATGGGGGTACAAATCCATTAGTAGCTGAGCAATGGATAAAATCCTTAGATAAAATATTCCATGCCTTGGGGAGTAGCGAAAGGGAGAAGGTTTTCATGGTAGTTTACCGCCTCACTAGAGATGCTGATCGATGGTGGCCATTGATTCAAAACACAAAGGAAGATGATGAAGTATCAAATATGGAATGGAGGAAGTTCAAAGAGTTTTTCCTAGAAAAATACTATCCCCGTGACCATCGAGCAGACATGGAAAGATAATTTCTGAGTTTGAGACAAAAGGAGGATGAGAATGTCACAAAGTACGAGGCTAACTTTACAAGGTTAGCGAGGCATGATGCAGATTATATATATAACCCAAGAAGTAAGATTGATCGTTTCTTTTATGGGTTAAAAACATTTCTCCGTCGAGCTTTAGTATCACAATCTTTCTCAACATACAAAGATATAGTCTCATGTGCTATCAAGATAGAAAAGAAATTATCTAAATCTTATGACAATAAAGTAAAGTAAGAGATGAAGAGAATGGTGGAACAAGAGACAGATAAAGGGAAAAAGGGAAAGATAGATTTTCCATTATGTGATAATTGTGGGAAAAATCACCCTGGTACTTGCCTAAAAGGAATGGGAGTTTGTTATAAATGTGGAGAAAAAGGTCACCAGGCTCGTGATTGAAAGGGAAAGAAAGAGGATATCAATGTTGAATGCTACAATTTTAGGGATATGGGGAATTATGCAAATGAATGTACTAGGCATCAGGGAAACTTACCTCATAAAAGGCCAAGGGATCAAGGCCAATCTTATGCTGTCACTATAGTTGAAGTAGAATAATTAATGTATTGGTGCTTCTAGACTCAAAGATTATATTCTGGTTATAAGAATAATGTGATATATATAAGGATTATACTGCAGTACTTTTTGTTTACATTATGGTTTTAATATGATGAAGGTAATCATTCTTTTAGGATGTGACAATAAGAGAATCATTACTTTGTTTGGGGAATTTAATGTCACAATTGATTTTGGAACTTAGAGACCTTTTAGAGAAAGTCTGGAAAGAGGTATTTTGGATAACTATAAAGGTTGAAATGGATTAAGTTTAACTTCAGATAGTATTGTTTAAGGTTAAAACATTTCTGAAGATTATTTTTGGAATAATATAATACTATAGTTTTAGGAAAAGGACAACACGCAGACCGTGTGACAACCCATCGTGTCGGACAAAGCTGTGGGAATCGAACCCACAACTGTAGTGCGATTGAGATTTATTGCCTACCACTGGACTATGTGAAGTCCCCGGAGTGTATAATGTAGTTTTTTATAGATGATTTATAAATTTATTTTTGGAACCTTATAAAATTAGGATAAATAGAATATCTTTGAGTTTTGTTACCATTTGGAGTGAAAGATGGGTTTGTGGTAAAAATTTATTAAAGAATGAAAGTCTACATGACAAGTAAGTATATTTACATACGTTCTTAGTAAATCTCTTAAATAAATTCCTCTAACTTTATGAAAGGTAACTTAAAACAAAAATGTTATCGGTTAACTTTTCCAACTGGGGATTCAATGACCGTTTAACCAACCACAAGTTTGTGATTTTCTTGTGGTTAACTATCTCCTAATCCTGTTTTCTACAACTCTCCATCAGACCATGATGGTTTGTTTTTCTTCCATATCCATATTTTCATAGAACCCTTGTACGGGCTATCTCAGGTGACCTTTGTACTTCTCTTTCTTTCTTTTCAAGTTATATTTTTATTAACCTTATTTCCGATGTGGGTTTTCCACAAAGGTATATTCTATTTTCAACCTTTTTTTTTGAAGAACAATTTCAAATTGCGAGGATACAATTTATTGAAGGAGGGGAGAATGTAACACCCTAAGCTTCCACAATACACTTCTTCTTCAATAATGCAGTAGCTTTCATTGTACGCAAGTTCGAGTTCTAACAAACACCAGACCCAACCAAAGTAGCCGTTATGAATAGTAATACCTAATTTTTGAAATTATATAAATTTTATATTTCAAAATGGACTTCATTTTTGTATTTGGAATATTGAAATTATCTTAAGTTGAATTTTTTGTAATTTTCTGAGAACTTCCAATTTTTTATGAATAGTGAAAAATACTTAAAAACAACCTTTTTAATCAAAATAAATTATAGTGATAAATTATACTATTGAGTGGTTTTAAAGTATAATTAGAATATATTTTTACCATTTTATCCAATGGTGGTCATTAGAATCAATTTCACTTTGAAATTGGACATAAACAATTGTCAATCTTTTGATATATATTGTTTCTTAAAAACACGCTATTTGTTGTGACAACGGGAATTAATTATAAAATTAATTAGTGCAACTTATATGTTTGTAATTTTTTAAAATAGAAATAATTTTTGAATTCGGAATATCAATTATAGCTTAGGGTGAATTTTTGGCATTGTTCTGAAAAACATCAATTTTTTATGAATAGTGAAACCACTAAGTGGTAGTTTGAAAAATGATTTTTGGTTTAAATGAAACTTTACCTCGTCTATGAATTTAATTTCAAAAATCTGACATACATGGTTTTCATTAGGATGTAAAATGTGGTTCAATGGAATTAAAATAATTTTTAGGTGAATAGTAACTTTTAAGTTTTATTAATCGCGATTAAAGGTAATTATTGAAATTTAAGGTAAAAATGATATTCTAAAAATATAAATATATCTTGACACTTGTCCTAAACTTATTGGATGGGTCATGGAAGACCAATACAATCCATGGGATAGATTGGGGACCCCATGGAACCACTTGGGTAAGAAAATTACATTAAGAACTTTTTATTTAAAGTAAAAATAAAATTGTCACAAACATGTGTTATTTTACTAAAACAATTATTACATGGGGTTATATAAGTTAAATTTTTGACTATAAATATTAATTGGAAATATAAAGAGATTTCATACATCATTGTATTTTTTTTATAATTTTTAGACATTAAATAAATTAAATTGTTTATGACATAATGATGATACAACGATTACCTCATTAATTAACGATTTAAATAAAATGAAAAGATAATGTAAAATCTAAGACATAAACTTGTCCAAAACCTATTTTATGAGTATATTTAGAACCCTTATCACCTTATACTCAAAATATATAATTTTGGGAACTTTGAAATATGAAAAGAACATCATAATAATGTAACATTTCATGACTTTCCAAGAGTGCCCCTCCTATCCTCTTATAAAAGGCCCCCACCTCTACCACCTTATTCACACCTCCAAGACATTTGGCTCAGCCAAAATCTGACCAAATACTCTTACAAATTCCCTCTCTTACTCCTAGGAGCCTCACTTTGGGCATAAGTCTTCCCAAGGAATCCTTTGGCTCAAATCTAAAAGAGTTACCCGATTTTAAAGGTAATGTCTTCACTTGGGTTCTTTTGTTTTATTTTGCTTCTCCAACCACATAAACCCTTTTTATTCCTTTATTTTGTTACCAAACCAGTATCTACAATATACTAGGATGTTTTTATGAGAATTATTTGATTTTCACTTACACACACATCCATCTAATGGTTAAAGAACATACTGTCTCTGTTGGTGGTGAATTACTGCCTCACGAAATGATGATTGTTCAATCTTCTTTTAACACTTCTCACGGTGGCCATTATGATGAAAATATTTTTATATATGATATATATTATGATTATGTTATCATTATTCTTCTGTATTTTTCATTTATGTCATACCTTTATGATTTCCATTATGGGTAAACGCGATAATTTCATTTTAGGAAGTGCGGACTACCGCCCCCTCAAAGTGATTTGAATCATTAATGCCATATATGGGATGTATAAAGGATGAAGTAAATGATATTATATATGATATTATACAGGAATTATAATATAACTTTATATCATTATTATTTCATTCCATTAAATATGAAATATAAATGAAAGTAGCGTTCAAGCGTACATACGGTTTACCGTCTCCATGAACGGTGTATTTCATTTATTACCTCTAAATGTTATTTAATATTATAAATTCATGCATATACTGGATATATATGATATATATGATATCTAAATAGAGATAATGGATATTTTACCACACAAAAAACTTGTAATTATAAGAAGTTTATTTTTGACTCAAGTACCAAAGATCGACAAAATGGCCGTTATTAACATAAATAATTACATAATGTCCATAACATGATAATAAGTGATATAAAAGGATAATTATTTTGAAAAATGTTCTTAATACAGTAGAAATTAACTCTAGTTTATTATTAAAGAGATTAAATAACGATCGAGTCAAGTCGGACACGAGGTAAGAGAACTTCTTAACCCAATTTCTATTCTTTGGGTTAATATACTACTTTCAAATAATGTCATGATATTATTATGTTATATCTTGTATTTGTACTTCATTTTTGTGTACTTATAGTGAATACACATAATTGGAATATTTTATTTAAAAAATTATCTTTGAAAGGGACTTCGTCTCAATCTCCTTTCATTGAGGAATATTTTGTTTTATACGCAACTTTATTATATACGAAGTATAAACCCCTTTGACTTTTACGTTTATTCAAAAGGAATCTTTTTTATACGAAGCGTTTTAATAAATAACAATAGGGAATGTTTTTTTTGTCATACATATGCAGCGACAACTACTTCTCTACCACCATGACCATTATTTTAGTTTCAGATTCCTCTACAAGCCATAACTTTTTTTAAAATGAAAAACAAATACCAAGATTTAATTTTCTTTTATTTTGGTATTGAAAATGGTTTTGAAAGTGTTTTTATTATATCAATGTGTTGTATTGATATCTTGTGATTGAAATGTGGAAATATTATGTTTCCTTGATGCATGTTTTATGTGATATGATTATGCTATGGTTTATGATATGTTTAAACCTGTTCATATGAGGAATTCATTGGACTTAATAAGTGATGGGTGGAGCCCGCTATAGCTTCTCGATGGATCGACAGGTCTCATGAGACAAACTAGTGTCTTGGCACGAGGCCTTGACAAAATCTTATTTGTAGTCTTGGCACGGGGCCTTGGATACATGGTTATGATAGTCTGGCATTATGCATTCCATCATTATGAAAGTGGTTATTGATATTGCATGTGATTATTAGACCAGTAGAAAAACCATGTGAATAAGTAAATGGCATTATCTCATTTTACTTTTTCCATATTATGTTGAAGTTAAAGTTTAAAATGATTTTGTTTCAGTTATACATTGCCTTAAATGTTTATGTTTATTTATGAAAGATTCCTCTATATTGTTATCCTTACTGAGCATCTGAGATCACCCCTTTCAATGTTTTAATTTTTCCAGGATCTGAAGAAGTATTTTATGAATGACCTGCAGGGATAGTATGAGGGGATATGAAGACAAGATGTTGTTGTAGTTTTTTATTACTTTATGATGTAATGTAAAACTTATGAATGTATCTAGTGTTTCCAAGGCTACTAAATTAATCGGTCTTTAGAGACTTGATCTTTTGTGATCATGTCAATGTTATGTAATAATGCACCGACTCTGGGTAGCTGGGGTTGGGGCGTTACATAATGTGGTTCATTAATGCTTTACATGGAATGTATTAAGGATGAGTTTAACAAAAATATGTGACATAAATGAAATATATATTATATTCATGATATAATTATATTTATTGAAATATTTTATATATCAATTTCATTCTTTCATTTTCGCACACTGAAAAAATGAAAATGTCTTTTGGGGATGTGTAGACTACCGCCTACTCAAAGTGATGTGATTCTTCTTTTTTTCATCAAAAAATCACAATAATGATATATATAAGTATATATAATTGAATAATATGGTATTTATTATATAATTAAAATTATTTAAATATATATGTTACTTACCTTCTTTTCATAATGATCATTGAAACATGGGAACATTACTCATGCGTACGTATGGCCTACCATCTCGATGATCGTAACGTTGGTTCATTTTTCATAACCATATTTCATAATTGATTTTAAAAAGTATAATTTATGAATTATTATGATAATTATTTCATTATTTTTTTTATATTTTTAAATAATGACCCCTTTGACTGTAGTTGACCAACTAATGTTGTTTTTGACACATAAACTGAATGTGGTCAAAACCCCCAACTTAAACATAATTGATTAAGTAATTTTATATAATTCAGTAATAATTAAAATAAAATTAACAATAATACTAAATAATGTTCTCAATAAAGTAAATAATTAACATATTTTTATTATTCAGGAAGATAAAGACATGCATGATGAATCCGACTCAATGTAAGGGACTTCGTCTCAATTTCCATTTGTTGAGGTATTTCTTGATGTTATGAAACATTATTCCTTTATATGATGTATATATAGAACATTTGATAATTTATATCATGAATTTATTTGTCATCATCGTATTTAATTTTATTTAGATTTATTCTTTCACAATGCTTATGGTTTAAATATTCCCAAAGTGACAAGAGAATTTTCTTCTAAATAAATCATATTTTAATGTTTTCCTTCAATATATCTTCCTATATTGTGTCCATGATTTAAAATGATTATTTAAATGTTTTATATAGATGTAAAATTTTTCTTTTTTTGAAATAGGTTTATGATGAAGGTTTTTTATTCATGAAATGGTAATTGAGCATTATATGAAATAGGTGAGACCTATACAACATATATGAAGGGTTGAGCCCCATTATAGCTCATGGGCGAGCCCAATATAGATTATATGAAGGGTTGATTCTCCATTATAGCTCACAGGTGAGCCCAATATAGCTTATATGAAGGATAATACACATTATTGATCTATAATGAATTGTATAATGATTATATTTGTAGTTTTCCACAGGGTTACTCTAATTAAAATGGTGTTGAAAGGTTTTATGGATACAATGATTTATGTTACCTAAAAGAGTTTTAATTTCTTTTTATGTGTTTTAATGATTTTATTTGAAAAAATTAATGTTTTTATTCCATGTGAAAATATTTTATTTCATATACTCAAAATAATTTGAAGAAAAATGAAAACATTGTATGAGTTTTCATGTTTCTACTAAGGTAACCATTTATTTTAATTTTATATCCCTTATAGATCTTTTTTTCTCATCTAATGTTTTTTTAAATGTTTTCACAAGGTTTAAGGATGGGTAAGAAAAAGGAAAAAGTCCAGTTAAAGTCATATATATTTTACATTAAAATAAATCATGATTTGCTTCAAAATTTTATATTATGGGAAAATGTATACTAATTGGAAGTGTCCATGTTTCATTTTATGGATTTTTATGTATGATTTAGGGCCTAATTATATAAAAATATAAACCAAAAAGATCCTAAATCTAAAATAATGTAAAATTATTAATATAAACTCAATATTATGCAATGATTAAGTTTTTGGTCTTTATAAAAATCAATAATTCGATAAAAAATCACCCATATGGAATTGATACCTCTCATTGTCCTAATATTATCCATAAAAAATACTATTGATATTCCATCCAACATTCACTCTAATATTTCAAGAGGTTGAGTGAAACCTATTAGGAAATCAGGATCTACCTTCACCTGCTGATAGGTTAAGAATTGAGAAACAAACTTAGGAACACCCCACCTCATACATTCCCACAAAAATTTTTATTTAAGGTCATGATGAAACCTCTCGACTCTAGGATGTACCACCAATGGGAAGGAATGAAACTCCCTCGACACCTCCATACACAACCCAACCAGAACAATTATCCATTTTTAAAAAAGTATGAAGTTATATCTACCTCATGAAAATATATCTGGTTAAACCCTTAAGAATATCTTGCCACATATAACTTTTCAATTAATATATTGCAATGGAGTCTAGCTTGCATACTAAATAATCAATGGAGTCACTACTATAGATTGAAGATAAGTTCTTCTAATCTTTTCTATTAGGTCCAGCTATTAAGCGACCAACTTCTTTGACACCTATTCTAACAAACAATATTGAAATTTCCATCTAAGTTCATATGTATTCATTTGGAACTTATCTAGAGTATAGAACACATTGAAATGATATTTTAGTAGGAAGTCTAGGAAATAACTCTATCTTAGGTTGAGATATCTATGGGGAAAATACACCTAAGACTCTGGGGTCTGAGTAATATAAAAATCACTCACCCAAAAAATAATTCCTACTGACATAAGAAATCATTGTCTACCTTTGTATTAACACTCATATGAGCATATCTTTAGAGTCATTGGAAAAAACCACACACTAAACACCCTCCTATTGAAACCTCAAAATAAGAGAACTAAACAACCACTACCAGAACTTCTCAAATGGTTTCTAACACTTCTTGATAGACAAGAAGAGTTTTTGTTTTCATATAATGGGAAAAATAACAATATTACATAATTATTGGAAAATAAATCAATAAGACCAAAAGAAATTTGTATCTTCCTCTAGTATCATTAGATAATCTCACAATAAATCATTTTAGAAATCAGAAAAGAAACATAAGTGGAAGAGAAATCTATAAAATTATATTAAACTAGTACCTCGCCCGTGCATATGCATGACGCTATAATTCAAATCTAATTTTCAAAATTGTTTTAATAGTTAGAGTAGTTAATAATAAAAATTACTTAAAATATGATAAACTTACAACTTTAGTGATATATTATAATGAGAATTAATGATAAATAAGAACATGTATTCAAAAATATATCCGTGTTCTTTCTAATATCAACAAATCCATACTGAATTTTGATCATTCCCCTGATAGGAAGGAGACATATAATGTATCTCTACTAGAATTTAATGGTCTCAACTCTCTCTTCTCCTCATAGAACCATGCTGTTCCGGTGGTGTGGAATGGAAATGATTCTATTGATCCTAAAGAAACACTTGGAACAATTTATGTTCAAGGGTACGAAGTTCAACTAGTGATGGGAAGGATGGATGAAAATGGTAAGTCAAATGGGTAACCCTTGGACAATTACAGTTACGGTGTGTGTCATCTATACAATCATATGAAAATGCATCAATTTCCAAGAGTCCAATGGGGTTTTATTCTCCTACAGGTATCACAATGTTTAACCAAATATTAAAAGATCCATAAAGATCCAATGTTATTTATTCAAAACAGAAAGCTAAAAAACCTCACAAATCTGCAGCGCCATTTCTTCTCACCTAGCTCTAACAATAGAAACCCAAACAATGTAGACATCTACTGTCCAAAATATCCCTTTATAACATGATTTTTCAAAAACATGAATCTATAGGAAAAAAATCCATCATAATTAAAGAAATAAATCATGTATTAATAATTCAAAGATATAGCTAATTTATGAATTAAATCTCAGATTTATCGAACAGTAGTTGAACCTATTTTGTACAATTTATGTATAGTAAGGTTTATTAATTTTAAAATACAACAATAAACTGTTCTCCTTCATAAATATGAAGTATTTTTCTGTCATTACTAAAACATATCCAGAACAATTATCACAATTTTTGAGGAGTTGAACCAATACTATGATCAAAGTAAGATAGTATATAACAGGAGTTGAACAACCACAATATTTCTTGAATTCTATAAAATATATGACAAACTCACTTGTAGAATTTCATCCACTGATTTGAGTTTCCTCATTTAGCAAGTGGACTGCATCATCAATATCTTCATCCCCTATAAGAAATAATAATACACCACCCACAATATCCTAAATAAAAAATGGGAAATAAATATGCATTATAAAAAATTTTAAGATCAAATACTTATATTTGATATGAAACTATGAGATACACTATGATGAAAATAAGTGTGAATGAAAATAACTAGAAACAATTACATAAATGTAAATGAAAACAGTTTTAAGGATAAATCATTGATAAGAATATGAAATAGGAACTATATAGTGGATTGAACATTCATAAAAATTGTGCATGAACTTGGAGGAAATGATTATTATGATTGACAATCAGATAGTTGATGGCCAAATTAGGTAGGGATTTTGGGAGGTGATCAGGGTGTGGGGGGAGTCACAAGAACTTTCTTATTTACATGTTCCCTATAACTTTTATAGGATTGAATAAAAGGGGCAGGGCTCTACCACTTCATGATGTTAATTCCCTGCCCATGAAAGATACATTGGAGTCAACATTTCAGCATCCACTGTACCCTCCTAGAAGGTACCGTATAATTAACAGTAAGCTTAACAACTGTAGAAAATTAGGAATACCTTCTTTGGACTTAAAACAACCTAGACGTGCTATCGAACATGTTGACCAATAGAGAAAATAAAAAGGGGGTTATCAAATTTATCATACCTGAAATTATAATGCAAGGATGAATAAATGCAGTAGAATAAATTAACTACCAGAATTTTATTACCTTCCAATTTTTTATTCTATAATTCCCCATTCTCCAAAATAATACAATTGAAGTTGTATTTCATTGAAATGTGATTCAATTTTTTTTTGTAAAATTATGGTTTGTTGGCCATAAATTACCATCAATGATAGTATATACATTGATCATTAAACATAAGTATTATAAAAGGGGCTCAAAGAATATCCTAAAAAATTTCCATTGAGTATCCATGGTGGAACTTTCATATTGACATTAAAAGTCAATCTTCATGGGATTTTTCTTTGCCTTGATGCATTCATTCCAACCACCATCTATGGAAATAGATGCTTCCATCTTTTATGACATGCACTTCAACTTCCCTGCCTCTAACTATAATCACATTTCTTCCACCCATATTCTGACAGTGGTTCACCAATGCACTTTTTCAACCAAAACCATCTTGATATGGGAAAAATATGTAGATAATTCTTAAAAAATTAACTAATGAACATGAAGAAACATTGTTTTATCAACCACATCAAAGTTGTTAATATACTTTTATGAATCTGTATAAATTCACAAAATAAAGACCAAACCTTGAGGTGTATATAGCTGCTCGCTCACAATTATCCAGCAGTTCTCATTGTAAATACCTTACATCACATTACATCTTCATAAATTAAAATATAAAACCCTTTATCCAAACACATGTCTTTATATTATACAATAACATTGAAACGAATACTACCTTCTTCATATAAGTCGTCAATCTTGAGAGAGAGTATGGTATCAAATCATTTTTATCCCCAAAAGCATTCTCAAATGAAATGAATATAGGTAATATTATCTATAACTACATACAATAATAGAATAGGACCATACATACTGATTTAGGTCATATAAGTATAAAAAATACAATTAAAAATGTAAGGTAATTAGGGAAATTTTAGCTCTATGCTATGTTTAAAAACACATTGAAAACTTCTTATCTTATGAGCATGAATTGTATGAAACATTAGTGCAGGATTTAATACCTTATACTATAAAAAAATATGGTATGAGCTATATGAATATAAACATGAGCAACATTTCAATCCAAAATACAATCTCATAAATTATGGAGAAAGAGAACCAAAACCCATTAGGTCAAAACTAAATCATATAATCAAAAACATTTCTTGATATCCTTAATATATTCACATGAACTAAGAAAATAAATAACAATTATAAACTTTAAACAGTATTTGAGTGCACCAACCAAGGATATATTTACCTTAATAATCTCACAAATGTCCATTACAAAGAGAACGAAATCACATCTTGGATAGCAGTGACCTGCAGCCTACAGATAAAATGTATTTTAGAGAAACATGACAATTAAATGGGCAATGTATCACATACACTTTAAAGATGAAGTGAGAAAACATCAAAAACATTGAAAACAATATAGAAAGACAAGCCTAGATGTCTATTTATGCTTCCAAAAATAGTTTGATTCGATATTTAACAGTTGAGTGAGGTGCTGTCCATCTTTTTTCCTTCCCAGAAAACACAAAAAAATGTTATTAAAAAGTAAAATAACTAAAGAAAATAAAAAAAAGAAAAGGGGAAAGAATTTTTTGGTTTGAAACCCCGAACACTTGTTGTAGTTAACTTGTCCATATCTAGACTGTTCCAGTAGGTAAACCCCAGTCCATTTGTGGGTGTGGTCTTTATATTAAGAGCCACTACATCTTGTTTCTCTAGAGTTTTCATTGTAGTTCATCTTGAACATAAACTTGAGTGAGGTCAATAAAATGTACATTAATAAATCTCACCATAGATGTTTTATTATGGTACAAAGGAAGAAATAAACATGCCGACATGTTACATTTGAGTAGAAAGAAACCTTAAGATTACATTGGGTGAATATTTCTCTTGATTCTTAATACTAAGTTTTTCCTAAAAGAAATAAAAAAATTGAAATGAAATAAGAATTAATATGGTAGAGTAGAAACAATAGATAAGAAATACTATAGTGGAGTAGTGGAAGAAATTCAGAATTCGTTTGCAGTGCAGGTTCAGGTAGTGGATGGGTGGGATGATTGATTAAAGGTATATGTGTCTGGGGAGATTCGACTGTAGCAGAGGATTAATGAACCATTGGAGGTGTTGATGGCAGAAGTTGAATGAATGGGATGGGAAAATGGTGGTGGACGTCAACATGAAACTGTAGGGTGGTCATGGGGGGTGAGTGTGAATGGAATCAGAGGGAGGTGTTGATGGAAAGAGCTGGAAAGGAGACGACGAAGTGCAGGTTGATGGAAATTAAACCTTGTATTGTGGAAAAATAATGAAGAACCTTGACTGGGGAGGTCAAATTGAGATGTGGGGGAAACCCTAGATTGGGAAGCCAAAGGAGGAGGACGCTGGCATTGGGGATTTGTGGGAACCCAAGGTCGTGACGAGGTGAAACCCAAGCCTATGTAGGACAAGGAAGACGATTTAGAGGTGAGGTGAAACTGGGATAAATAGAATGTCTGAGAAGGTGGAGGAAAGAATGCAGCCGAATTGGGAGATGGAGCTCCAAGGAGGAGTGGGTTTGTGGGGACCGTAGGTCGCGTGAGCTGAAACATGATCGAGAGTAGGAGCGGGAGTGGGAGAGCAAGTGGGACAGAGAATATGGAAGAGTATGGGAGAATAAGAGGGTTGTGGACCCTTAGAGTGGTGACACGTATGAAAAAATGGATGAGGATGAATGTGATATGGACACGTGGTAGGTGAAAAAACCTAAGATTTGTATATATATAGATAATATATATAACAATTGTTATTGAAATTATCTATAGCATCCTCAATCTCATTCACCTCTATTGTGATCGATTTAGATTCCTGTATTATCCCAAATTCATCTAGCCCATTACTTTGGGAGTTTTTGGTGTTGATAGATCCTTGAGATGGGATCAAGGATGGGAAAAGAGTAGTTGGAGTTAAAATCTCTCTTGTAGGTGGTGATTCAAGTCATGAATTATCATTTTAATATGTTTAATTTTTCATATGGTGGATTCATGAATTATTCTATAGTATTTTCTTAGTCTGATTCACGGAGTGAAATTATCTTTACATCAATAATATTCATGGTGAAGTTTTTAGGGTTCAATATTTGATTGATTCTTGGAATTAAATATTTTTTTATGATGTTAAACCCCAAAAAATTCTTTTGGAATGATCACATTGTTTCTTGGTGTATGTGAAACGCAATAAGTTCATGGCATGAACTTACCATTTATATAATTAATGGGGTGATTTCCAAGAAATATATACATTCTAACTTGTTAAATTTCATTCTTTATCACTTTAATTATCTCAAACATCATAAGATTTATAGGATATTTTTTATCCCTAATGGCCTATAATATTTACCATGCATCCATAGATTTTAAGGATTCAATATTGGTGATTTTGGGTGAGTTATTCTTCTAATTATCTTTAACTCCTTCCTTGTTTCTCTAAAGATACCATAAAAGTTGTGTTTTTTAGAGTTAAGGGTTTATTTGGTTGTGATTTTTAGGACATATCATTTCATTTCAAATTTATTCAATAATTCTATGTGTTGTTGTGGCTGTGTTGTTTATCCTCTATTAATTTGGATTTCTAGAGTGAATCAGTAAGCTTATTTTAAGGTAAGGGATCTTAAATCTATCCTTTTTATGTGTATATTTAGAATTACCATGATTTTTATTTCTATTGTTTTAATAGTATAAATTGGAATAATAAATATCATAAAAAAATAATGAAATTAAAAGGTCATGGTGTGATTCACATGTGGTTGTTGATTTTATTGATGCTTTTGATGTTTTTTCATGTGATATACGTGATATAGGGTTATGCCTTATTATGTTGAATTTATTTGAGAATACATTTTAATTTTTTAAATAAAAAATTTTGTAAATGAGAATACTATGTTGAATATGCATGTAGTAGGCATGACTTGATGTGTGCATCTTGGTGTCCTTGGTTGTGTGTGACTTCATGGCCTTAGTTTTTTAGCTCGGTGCCCTTGGTTGTTTAAGGTTTGATGGCCTTGGTTGTGTGTGACTTGGTGGACATTGTTGTTTTCATTGGCTTGACGTAGTGGCTTCTTAATAGAATTTCAGTAATTATTTAATAATATTGGCCCATATACAAGTGGATATAGCTAAATAATTCATTTATGTGAATTTCAAAATAATAACTAAATGAATAATTATTTGGGGTTGAATTTTTAAATTAAATAATAGAAAATTGAATCTAGGATGTGTCCCTTTGTTTAATGATTATGGTTGGTTATTTTTCATTACAGATGGTTCTTAGTGGAATAATATCATTGTTGATCTAATGGTGTTCGTGGTGTTGTTAATTGTGTGAAACCATATGTGTGATATTGTGTGAGACTACCATATAATTGTATTACTTTTTGAGTATTCTATGAACCCCACCCTAGTCGGGTAACATGAAGAAAACCTAGATACCTTGGGGGTGTTTTACCTAACATCCAATATAGGGATTATATGGATGACTGACTACCCCTCTCCCCTTCTCTCCCATTAGTAGTAACATATGGTGATACCAGTGGTGAATGATGAGGTATGTGGTGGGGGTCATTCATGGTAGGAGGAGGAAACGAAGTTAATATCCTATGAGTCCATTGTACACTACTATCGTAGTTAACTAATACTTGATATGAATTTGGTTCTATGAGACTTAGTATGTTGTTAATTACACAAGACATGAAATGTGGCTGGTGTCATGAGACATGATATATGGTTGGTGTCGTTATTAGTAAATATGAAACATAAGGGAGAAAATGATGACTTCTCATTAGGGATGAGTGGAAAATTATGGGTAAGTGGTTTTGGGGAACCTATATCTATGTTCTTTTGATATTACTTTTCTACTGTTTGATATGTTATTCAGTGAGGTTGGGGGTAAACTAGTTCACCAGTGTAGGTACTAGTCAGATTTGATGTTTGTTCACCAGGGAATTAGTATGAACTTTTCGATTTTTTATGTGATACTTTGGGTATGATCCTACTATGTATACATGTTATTCTCACCCTATATATATGAACATTTTCTAGGTTTCCATAAGGGCTTTGGTGATTGATCAAATCTATACTTTGCCAAATCTTGGGTTGTTTAAGTCACTTACACAAGACTTACTTTTTGTATTGTTTTATTTTTGTAGGTTTTTTTATCCTTTGTATATTCATGCATGTGGGATATTTCTTATGTGTAATTTTACCTTATTTTTATATAGTTTAGTGGTTTGGCTAGTAGGTTTATGTTATTATCCAGGAATATTGATCATAATGACTTCCATTTGAGTGTTTTATAGCCTTGGCGTAGTCTTCAGCTTGGGGCCTACTATATATGGGACTTAAAGGACACTACTTCTCTTTGTTATCAACCAAAGTGGAGTGCCAATGGAGGTGGTTTGTGATAGAGTATTATCAAAGGTGTTGGTTAAGTGATTGGGTGTAGTTTGGAGTTAGGAATCTGTGAGTACTACATGGATTAATAAATAAATAGTATTATTTGAACTTAGTTTGTTATGGTATTATGCGATAATATCTAGGAAACAAGATTTTAGGGCCCTTCTGATCATACACAAGGAAATTATTCTCTATTAATGTACTAGGTAAAGTGTAGGTCCTTATGGGGTAAAGACCTAGGGCATGTACATGAATCATACTATATTGGATTATACTTTTAATGGGGTGGTTTTGTGAATAAATAAATGAATTAATTAAATAGATCTAAATAATTCAATTTCTACCAAACTTTGATATATCTACTTTCATTGCAGATATCCCAGTCAATCATCACCTAAGTTTGGTTTGATTTGGGGAGATTTATTAGGTTGTCCCTATTGATCATTAGAGGTTCATTCCTGATTAGAAGGGTGAGTATTTTCAACAGAAGTTGCACACCTTAAAATGTTATAGTTTGGAAATTTATGGGGGATACATCACTTATCTATAGAAATAATGCTTGATAAAGGAGTTAAAAATAAATTTCATCTTGAATAGAGTCTAACCATAATATTCTGTTGCCCTCACATTTATCTAGTTGAGGGGGTCAGTTCATTTGTGATGGATCTTGATCCTCATAAAGTGAAAGGAGGATTATATTCCATGGGATGAATTCTAGTAAGATTTTAGGGATAAGTTCATATCAATAATAAAAAAGGCGATGAAAATGAATGAATCTCTCTTCCTTAATTAGGGTAGTATGAGTGTTGGAGAGTTGGGAATTATGTTTTACTACCATCTAGGATTTTCCCCAAATGTCTTTCTAGGTTAGGAGTCCCTGTAATGATTCTTGGTGGGGTCAATATTCCCCTCCCATTATTCTTTAGATTCCCAATTTATGTTACCTATGTTTTTTGAGGTGAAAAAGAAAGTAGAGGTGATGGATAGGGTTCATGAGTGGGCTGGAGAACCCCTTGTTGAGAGTTAGAAAAGACCTCCTAGGAGCATGATATTAGATGAAGGGTCATGAATGATGGTCCATTTGAGGTTATTATTTGTAGGGAAATTACCTCAATAGTCATAAACATGTTTATTTAGGGCCAATAATTCCCATCCATATACCAAAATATCTCATGTTTGGTTCATTGGATATGGAGTTGATGGTCACTTTTAGTGGCAGTGTTATTCATCCCCATAGGGTCAGTATGTCTTGGGTGATTAGGCCCCCTTCCAGGAGAAATAGAAATTTCCCCCGCAGTAGTTTTCCAAATGGTCCATATAACTTACGATAAATAGCTTGTTAATTAGGCTTATAATCATCCAGTGGGGGGTGGAGTTGGCATTGGGAAGCCCTCGGAATTACCTCACTATCTAGGACCCATACTAAATCATGGACATGGATTGGATTTATTTTTTCATGTTGTGGTTAACTATTTCATGAAGAAATTTGAGCTTTCTGGTATAGAAGGGTGATGATGGGGAAACATTAGTCACTGAGATATTTCTTTGTGCTAAATATATAACCATACAATTTCATTCTCAACATGGACTGGCTATAAATTTTTTGTGCATTGGTAAACTATTTATGGAGGAAATTTTAGTTTTCTAATGTAGAAGGGTGATTTTTGGTGTTTGTGGGTGAGAAATGATTCAAGATAGGTGGTAGGAAAGTGGATTAACTTATTTATTTAATTTATATGTCACTAATTGAGTTAGTAAGATCTCAGGTGGTGGAGTTCCATTGAGTTTTTTTAATGTTTCTATATTTTCCCCCTCAGGAGGTCATGAAGCCACCCCCTCGACATGATATTGAGGAGGTTTTTCTTATGAAACATGCAAGAACCAGGTATAGGTTTATAACTTTATTAATCTCATGGGTTATTATTGGAGGTTTTTGTCTGATTTATCTTAAATTAAAATACCATTAATAGACCTAACCTATAAGGAATAGGGTAGGATTTAAATTCTTTAAGGCGTAGTTGATCAACACCCCAATTCTTCAGTTTCTTGAAGCGATCATGATGTTGTAGTTGTTCAATGAAAAAAACTTCTTGGTTTTAGGGTGTGTCTTAATGTTGTAGTGGGAAGTGATCTCTTATGTGTCTAGGAAGTTATGACAGAATTGGAATAACTATTCCACACACGTTCTATAAATGGTTTTAGGGGTGTTTTCCCGAATGTTGTCGTGACATGTCCTCATTGGGTAACATTTTTTAGTTTTCACAGATCACATAATCTTGAGGTATATCTTTTCCAAAGGAGATATTAATTTAGGAAAATAGAAGTTTATGATGTTTCTCTAATATAATGATTTCAAGATCTCCTATACTCCAAGAAAGGTAAATGTTGTGGGCACTGGGAATAAATTTACAGGGAGCTATTTGAGAATATAAGGATGTCCAGAGGGACATGGAGTAGTTAGTGGTTTTTCATCTTAGGGTAGAAGAGGTTAGTGGAAGAGGACACCTATTTTATATAATTATATAATGTGATTTTGTATCACCCATAATTTTATGTATTTAACCCTTTATTTATGTATTTAATGTATATAAAGTGATTGGGTTACGTTTAGTAATGATCGAAGGATTTTTGGAACGTTTTTTGAGGATTCTTTTTGAGGTTCATGGTTTGAAAATGGTTAGTAGAAACCGGGAAACACCTCTAGTAAACTGTGAAAAAGGAAACAATAGTCACCAGGTAGGTGCATGGTTAGTGCATGGTTTGTCCAAACCGCATGACCACCCAGGAGAAATCATAAGATGTTGAACAGAGGGCCTTAGCACAGTAGACACATGTTTTTTCAAACCAAAAAATCCAACCTTACAATGGGTGTTTGAAGGTAGTGGCTAACTCACAGTTATAACATGATTTGTCTAAGTATTTTCCCTAACAATGTGATGTTAAAAACAAGATTCAGTTTTTTTATATTTAACTTAGTTTATCACCTTAACCCCATGTTATTCTCTTAATATGACCCTAACTCTAATTCCTCTCCCTCCAAAGGCTATGGAGACCCTTCACCTTTATCTTGTTGTGATCCACTGGTGATTCTTGGTGTGTTGGAAGTCCAAATTCATTGGTAAGTGCTCATTCTTTGTGGTTTTCATTTTATTTATTCTTATTCCCAATTTTGGATTCATGGATATAATATTTTTAAGATAAATCCATGGTTTGTGATACCAATAATGTTGAGATTCGTTTTTTATGATTGGGAACAACATCAATGGTGGGTTTTATGAGATCTAAGCCAATTTTATTAAATAATTTATGTCATTCTTTTTTTTCACCTAATTTTGTGAGGTAAGTGGCTTAAAAAAACTCTTATTGATTAAAAATGTAAGGTTTAATTTCAAATTGATTAAATTCGATAATTTAATCATGAAATTGTTGTAAAATTCTTTATGGAAACCCACTTTAGCGATGGGTTGATAAATTACGGAAATTGGTTGTTTTGTGGAAAGTGTAATTGGTTAAATGAATTTAAAAATGGTTTTTTGGTTTTGATGCATGGAAAATTGGTTGGAAAGTGTTTTTAATAAATATATTTTTTATTGAAATGGTTTGGAAAAATTGGTTTGGCATGATTTTTGGCAAAAATATTTGGTCATGATTTGAATGGGATGGATAATATTCATGAATTTCCACCATCAAAGGGATGTATTATGGATGTGAAGTTGAAAAATCAATGGAAACACCAATATTGAGTGTGTATGTGTTTGTGTGTGTCCATGGTTGTGTGAATTGGAATGGGCTATGCCAACAAAATTTGAAAAATGGTTTGAATGACTTGTTTTGTTTCCTTCCATGTAAAACTATTTTTTTGTGGAAATGGTTTGGTTTTTGAGATATTTGTTTTAAATTTTTTTATATAATTTCTCTAACATGTTCTATCCTAGTAGTGGTTGTAGGAAATTCATCCGGGGAAATCAAACTGATATTTATACTCACCCCTTGATTGGGAACACTGGTTCATTTAAAGATGTTTTATACTGATACTTATGTAAAAGAAATATTTCCCAATTATTTAGTGATACATCATGATAATTTGGGAATGGATTTTTGATTTAGATCTTAGAGCTTGTTTGGGATAAGTTTTCGGATGTATTGGTTGTCTTGAGTTTTGTTGGTTTTAGTTTTCAACTTGTGCTCTAATATGTTTCATGTTGTAATTTTTTTTGTGGTAAGTTGGTATTACATTGATTCATTCTACATTGTTATCATGCCTCATATAGTGGTTTTTTATTGTCGTTATTCTCTTGGATTGTTTTGTTTTCAAAGGTAAAATCATACCCCATTTATTCATGAATCTCTTGGCATTTATTATCTGCCATTGTTGTCTTGGGACTGTCACTTAAGGCCCACTAACACTTCTGTATCTTATAGAAACAATGGGTCAGGGGTGGGATGTTACATGGTGTTTTTTATTAGGTGGAGGAGTCTCAATCGGGAGAATTATAGGTAGAGGTGATTCATGACCATATAATTAATGATGATTCTCCTATAAGATGTTCATAATATGGCAACGTCAGGTTATGTTCTATTGAAGGATATTCATTCCATTAGAAATGTGTGAGTTATTCCTCCATAAGTTTTATAACTCTCCCCTATAAATATACCCAAATGTTTCTAATGTGTATCATCTATTGAGGATAATTTTTTTAGTCTAGGATGAAACAATCAATGATAGAATTCATGACATGAAGTCTAGTCTAATAATACATAAAGGCATAACATCATGTCCCTAGTTGTTTTTTGCAACATTTTTATATCCTTGAGTGGATGTGTGAGAAAAAAAATGATGTATTTATTCACTAGTATTTCTTTGGATTAGGAGTTCAGGATGTTTTTTGGGTGATTGGGGATTGAATAATAAAGTTTTGTCACTTTCTGGTGATTTGTAAGTCATGTACCATGAATGTCTTGGTGAGATGGTGTGTGGATAATGAAGTAAGGATTCATCAATAACAAGGAAACATAATTTATGACTGAGATCCTAGATTTAATTCATGAGTCTAGAGAGTATTATATCATGTTCTTGGATCATAGTTATATCTTAGTACTACTTTCCACCCATAGAAGAATAGAAAAACATATTGGACTATTGGGATGCTTGAGGACATGCCAAGGTCATTTGTCTTGAACTTTTTTGGATCATGGTTGTCACACCTACATTTGGTTGAGTTTTATTATAATAAAATTAGACACTCATCCATTAGTATTTCCCCCTTTGTGGCGAAGGAAACTTTTCCTAGTCCCAACACGGTGAATAACATGAAGGTGAAGATTTAGGTGGTCTGTGAGGGGATAAAGGCAGTGCTGTTTTGACTCAAGAGATTGGAAAGAGGGGGTGAATTTCCATTATAAATTAAAAAAATTAAGGTTTATGGAAATAAAAAAAATAAAAGTATATTTATAGAGAAAATATTAAATAATAATATGAATGATTATGGTATTAAATTGATAAATGTGTTCAATTAATAAAGTTGATATTATAAAGAACATGAGAACATGATTATCAATTAAAGAAAATATGATATCATGATAATTTCAATATTATTCATAAAAGATAATTTCATATATATTTAATAAATTAAGTAATTTAGATTTATTACATATTTAAGTTATGTTATTATGAAAATTGATATGATATTAACAAATCATTGCGTAAATTAAAAGAGGCAAAAATGAAACTTGATAATGGAGTTCAAAAATAGGCCTGTCTGATCCCCTGCGTCTCCACCCATCGGGTTGAGAGTTTTGTCTTATTACTCTCATGATTTTATCAAAGATCAAAAACCATATCCTCCATTTATTTTCCATGTTTGTATAACAAAACATTCCCTCCATTACTTTATTAGTAGTAAGCACCCATCTCCCTTTATTTTCACTGGTTGTAGTGAGAAACATGTTTTAAAATGTAGGTGAGAAGAAGAGAAATATTAACATGATGGAAATTAAATAGAAGGTCACTCATTTATCTCTCAAGAAGGATTTATAAAAATTGGGTAGAAAGATATATAGGTAATGAAGGAAATATCCGTTGAGAATTGATAATTGAAATTGGCTGTATAGAGTATCTTGAGATTGGAGATATTTTTTTTGGATATTCATCATCACTTGATTTGATTATTCAATCCACAATCATTGTTCAATATATGATATCAAATCCTCTTGTGGGTCTCTATTTATAGACTTCAGTGGATCGAGGAATCTTAAAGAATCCACATGAGTCATAAATAATTGTTAACAACAATTAAAGATCTATGGGGTCCACCATTAAATAAAATTTTGATATGTTAGATAAACAAAATTTTAAACCCACCCAATTCCACTAACCAACTGGTAGGTATTCTAGAGATATTTCATCTCTTTCTGCCTCTATCGGTTGGTCGATTCTCCTCTACCTGCTAGTTAGTGGTATTCTAATATATAATATAATTATTTCCACATGCATCGACTGGTTAGTGCCCTACATTGGGTATTTGGTGCTGTTTGCAACATCCCAACTTCAAGCAAGTCCTTCTATCTTACTTCAATTACTTAAAAATATTCCTTTCATGATATTAAAAAGTCCATCAAGACTTCAAATATGAATCAATGGTCTTCCAAAATCTTCAAATGATTTATCGAAATGATCATCAAGTTCAAAAAGGTTATTTTTTTGTTACATTAAGGTCAACATATTTAACCTTAGAAATAAAACTGACATCTACTCAAATTAAATCATTAGATATCCAATTAATGATTTGTGTTCATGAAAACACCCTGATAAAGATAGGTATAAAAATATCTCCCCTTTTTATGATAATAAAAACTAAACATAAAAAGATGCATCAAGTTTAAACCAATTTTAAAACATGTATTCAAGATAATTCATGATTTTTTATAATAGAATATTCAATATGATCAAAGATAAACTTATCATAATTAAACCATAAATAAATCCTCATTTGAAATAATAAAATTATTTTCTTTCCCAAATCAAGATATAAATAAAATTTTCCAAATTTATAAACATATCCCCTTTTAACCAAGAACTTTCCCCCTTTGTCTCAAAATATTCTCCCCATAATTATTATAAAAAAGATAACAATGGAAAACAAAGATATATTTGGAGAAGGTAATTGCACATATTCTATAACTAAAAATAGAAAAATGGTGAGAGAAATTGTTTTTTAAATAAAATTCATGAGAAATAAAAAAATAGAAAAGGTGAAAAAGAGAAAAAAATTAAAAGATAACCTCTCCCCATTTAAGAATAAGAAGACATATCCATCAGAGAGATAGATATATATCTTGAAATAATGTTTGATAAGAGAGATTAGCATAAAAGAGATCAAAAAAATATACCCATATATATGATCCCATAACTTCATTGGTTAGTAACAATATAAGAAAAAAATTTAAATCAAGACTAAATTGTTCCCCATGAGTAAATTTGATCCATCCAAATGTTAATGGATTAGGCTCCCCCTCAATTAGAGCAATTTATGAGTAAAATAAAAAATCACCGTAAGAGAGAGTGAGAGTAATAAGGAAGATGACAATTTCAAGAGGAAAAAAAATCTAAGATATATCAATGATTTAAAGAGATAATGGGAAGATCAATAATATTAAGAGAAACACAAGAAATATCCTACTTCAAACAATATATTAATAAAATATTAATACAATAAATATCCTATTTCATAAGATAGTTATATTACATAAAAGAAATAATTTTTTTCTTGATGGATCATCCATTAAATACTTTATAGATGACTGATCCATTTTATGAGAAGAAATTATTTTATATGATAATTAATCATAGTGGTGTCATCCTAAAAAATATCAATTTCAAGCACCTTTTGGTATGCATATGATATTGGGTCCATAAATATTATCTAATAAGGATCTAGAAACCCAAACTTGTTTTGAAAAATATTTTTTATTAGATATATGGGAATAAAGATTAAAAGATTATTGTCTTCCATATCTAGTATTTTATCAATCTCACTTGTAATTAGGATGATCAAATTTATAAAGATATTTAAAAAATTTATTTTTGGTAAATCCCTTTTCAAAAGTGTTTTCTTGAGAAATATTATTTGAATTTGAAAAACCAATTCAATAATTACCTTTATTATAACATCAAGAAGCCAAAAATAATATTTAGATTATGTTCACCTTGGGTTAATTGGGAAAGTGTATTACATGGTTTGCATTACTTGGTGAGCATGACTTGGTAGGTTTGGGATGGTTAGTATACCATTATACGTGCTTTTTGGTTCTGTTGTTTTCTCACAGGTGCATTAGTATGCTACTTTCACATGTGCATGAGAGGTTTTAGTTTTCCTAATGACTATACCTGTATTCTAACCCTATGAAAATAAAACTAATTTATGGTCTCCTAGAGTATTACATGGACCATAATGTACATTACTAGCTCAAATCTTGGATAAGTATTGTGTTTCTACTTTATCATTACTTTTGGGTATTTACTTTGGAGTCTTTTATCTGTATCAATTAGATTTATACATGCATGTTGGATAGTTTTTTATTTCTTTTATATTATGTCTTGGAGTGGTTTTTGGATGATACACATTACCTCATAATACTGTTTATATTATTGAGGGTAATTAATACCATACATTATATTTTCATACCCTCAGTTCTAGTCACCAACCCAAGGCCTACTGGAGGTGAGACTTGAGGGCCATTATCTCTCTCCCCTCATTATGGTATATTTGGAGGGAGGGGTCATCACATAGTGGTATAATAAGTTGTGGTTGAGAGATAAGATGAATTTTGATGTTATTAATAATGAGGATTTCATGTTTTGGAAAGGAAGAAGTGATAATTAACCTTGGTGCATGGTGTAAGCCAGGGAGAATGGCTAGGACATGGAAGTTTTGGGCCCCCTATGATATAGTGCACAAACTATGAACTTATTGAATGACCAGTTAAGGTGGACCTGTTTGCAGGACAAAGAACTAGGAGAGGCACATACATCATGATGACTTATGTTCTTATTTTAGTTGGGTTGTTTTTGGAAGGTTAAAATTAATAAAGTGAATTAAAATGAATCTAAATAAAATTCCACACTAATAGGTTTATGAAGTTATTTATTTTCCTTTTGAGCTATGGATATTGTTTTTCATTCATGTATGGATCCGGTATTTGAGGTTTAGAAGTCTAATTTAGTTGATCCCATTATAGTTGATCTGGTTGAGGATGATGATCAGTGGTAGATGAAGTTTTGTACTTTCCTGCAGAAGGATTTGGGAAAGTATGAGGGTCGTGTTACAAATGTCAAGATAGAGAGATGGATGGAGGAGCTCAATATCATTTTCAATTTGATTTAGACCTTGAAAGTGTACTGGGTTCCTTTGGAAATGATTCATATGTATGGATATTCATGTCAGTTGTTGACTTTGTATATGGGAGAGTGAAAGGGGGAAGTCGTTCTGTGTGTTGGCTTATAAAAGGAGTTCTGGACATAGTTCCTTTCATCGACCATGAAGGTAGTAAAGAGGCAGGATATTCTTTCTCTTCAGCAAGGGGGAATGTTAGTATGGGAGATGGGAATTAAGGTCAATGAAATTATTCACTTTTCCACATATTTTTTTCTATATGAGGAGGTTAGTGTGAGATGTATTGAGGTGGTACTATGTCCTTCTATCAAGTATGCAACTTCTGATTTTACATTTCCATCTTATTTGGACGTTCAAAAGAAAGCATAGGTGATCAAGCAGATGCATTTGTGAGGAGGTTTTTTGTGGAAGGATAACCAGTAGGGTTCCTTAAAGAGGCAAGTTTTAAATGGAAAGTCTCAAGCACTAATACCTTTTAGGTTTGCGACCAGTAACGATTTTACCTCATTATCTTAATTTATTCTCTTATGAGGCCAATGGTTTCTATGCTTTTCCTAGGATCTTTATGCAAGTCTGTTTTAGCTGTGAGGTTCATGGCCACCACTAGAACCAGTGCCCATTAGTTCTCGATTCTCAGTTTGGTGGAGGTGGGCAAGTTCAACATCCTCCTTAGCAGTAGTTTCTAGTGAGACCATTTCAATAGCAGGGGAAATATGTTTTTTCTCCACCAAGGGGATATGGAGTAGGTAGAGATCATCCCCCAAGTATGTTCCCAATGTTTAGGTATGAAGAACAGATCATGGTATTAGAGGTATTCATCCACAGAGAGGTAGAGTATTTGGGCTTGGTCAGTTTCATATAGTGGAGGTAGTAGTTCTAGAGGGGCCATAAATTGTCATAGTTATGATCCTTTTGTTTTGTACCATTGTTTGTGTCTTGTTTGATTCAAGAGATTCAAACACCTTTGTTTCACCCACTATAACCCAAGTTTTGGGACTAGAAATAGGGAGTATTCTCATAATCTTGTTGTTAACTATGCTATTCAGAGGCGAGACTAGCTTATTGGATGTGTTCCATAGGTGTAGACTGATGATGGGGCAACATCAATCCCATGGGGTTATTTTCTTACAACAGATGCATCCATATGATATTATCCTTCACATATAATGGTTGTATTACATATATACAGTTATCTAATAATTCCAAATAGGATTCATATTTTTGAATGTGGATGGACAATGTTTTGTTTTGATTGGTGAGCAGGGTTGTGAGGAGGGATGTCTGTGTACAGATCCCCTTCTTTACTTATTGTATGAGTTACCGGTGGAATCAATGGATGCTATGATGGTATAGGTTCCCAGGGCTGTTGGGGATTTCTTGGATGTTTTTTCCCAAATATATTTTAATTATACCCCCTATATGTGATGTTGATTTTGGGATATACTTATAAGATTATCTGATTTTGATCAATCCTTATCAAATGGTATCTTTTGAGTTGTGGTAGTTGATGATTTAGATAGATAAACATATGCATAAGGGTTTCATATGGTCCAGTGTGTCATCATGGGGTGCTCCAATGTTGTTTCCGAAGAAGGTGTATGGTAGTATAAAGTTGTGTATACACTACTAGAAATAAGATCTATACCAACGATTTTGGGAAAACCGTTGGTATAATTCTCTTATACGAACCTATACCAACAGTTTGGCCAAAACTGTTGGTATAGGTCACTAATTTGGACATATACCAATGGTTTTCCCAAAACTATTGGTATAGGGGGACCTATACCAATGGTTTGGAGAAACTGTTGGTATAAGTCATTTATATGGACCTATACCAACATATTGTCCAAAACTGTTGGTATATGGTCTCTATTATGGACCTATGAAAATGGTTTTGGCCAAACCATTGGTATAGGTCAATAATAGAGACCCTATACCAATGGTTTTGGACAAACCATTGGCATAGGTCCCCCCTATACCAAGTTTTTGTTGAAAACCATTGTTATAGGTCCCAAAATCAAATAATCTATACTAACGGTTCTCAAAACCATTGGTATAGGTCTACACCAATGGTTTTGAGAACCGTTGGTATAGTTACATGTATTTTTTATGGAATATTCTTACAGAGAATATTAAATAAATCAAAATTTAAAATATTTATCATAATACACATATATATATTTATGAAATTATGTTCACAAAAGTCAATTTAGTATAGTGGTTAGTTTCTTCAATCATAAACTGGAGGTACTGGGATCAAAACCAACAGAATGATTCTTTATTGAAATACATATACCAATGGTTTTATGGAACCATTGGTATAGATTTTTCATATTACTTATACCAAGGGTTTTGAAAACCTTTGGTATAGGTATATACCAACGTTTTTTCCAAAACCGTTGGTATAGACCTATCCCCATGGATTACTAGCCAACGGTTCTCCAAACCGTTGGTATAGGATATACCAACGGTTTCAAACCATTGGTATAGGATATTTTTCTAGTAGTGATAGAATACTAGAGGTTGAATTATGTGGTGTTCAAAAACCATTACCCACTTCCAAGAATAGATGATCCTTTTGACCAGCTGATAAGGGTGAGTTGGTTTTCAAAGATCGATCTATGATCTAGATATCACAAGTTGAGGGTGAATGAGGGAGATATTCCAAAGACTACCTTTAGATGCAAGTATGGGAAATTTGAGTATGTAGTCATGACCTTTTGTTCTATGAAGACACCAGCTGTGTTTGTGGGGATTATGAAATCCATGTTCTGTGAGTTCTTGGACTAGTTACCATCGAATTCATTGATCATGATCTACTAGAATTCAGAGGAGGATCTTGTTGAGCATCACAAAAATGTATTTCATCATCTTCAACACTAGAAAATCTATGGAAAGTTGTCTAAGTGTATGTTCTAGACATTGGAGGAGAATTTCCTCAAGCATGTGGTGTCTCTGTAGGGTGTGGCAATAGACCCATTGAAGGTTGAAGCAATTTTTTCTTGGGAAGCACCCATGAATGTGGTAGAGGTTCATAGTTTCCTTGGTCTTGTAGTGTATTACCAGAGGTTTTTCATGATTTCTCATGAGTTTCAGACTTGTTGAAAAATTTCACTGGGAAAGACTGAGATTTTGTTGGGAGTGATCAGTGTGAGGTAGAATTTGGTTGACTGATAGAGAAGTTGGTTAGTTCTATAGTGCTCCTGTTTCTTGAGGAAGGGGTGATGTTTGAGGTGTTTTGTGACACTTCCAATCTGGGATTGGGATGCTTGCTGAAGCAGTAGAAGTCAATGATATCTTATGGGTCTAGAAAGTTAATTTTTTCATGAACGTAACTATACCACCCATGATCTAGATCTATAATATGTTGTGTTTATTATAAAGTTGTGGTAGAAGTATCTCATTAGGGATAACTTTGTGGTATTCATATATCACAAGAGTTTTAGGTATATCTTTTCCCAGTGTGATTTGAAGTTTAAGTAGTATATGTGGATAGATTTTATTCAGGAATATTATTTTGAGACCTCCCTCACCTTAGAAAAATGGAATGTTATGGATAACACTTTGATAAGAAAGTCATGGAAGGGTGTTGTTCGGGATTCTAGGGATGCATGGAGAGAAATCGAGGAGTTGGAATCCTTGAACTTATATGAAAGAGTGGATAGTGGTAGAGGATTTTTTTATTTTGTATAATGTGAAGTATTCTCTGATGTAGTAGATGGAGGAGTCTCAGTGAGGAAACTGAGTGTCATAGGTGATGCACGATCGTGTTGGCCATAGTGATGCTCTATAGGGATGGTCAGAAATGGATTTCGTTTCATGTGATGTCTTTTTGTTCTAATTGTAATGCATGATGTAGTCCATTTTGAGTTTCATAAATCACCTTTGGAGGCACACCCAGTAGTTTCAAAGATTTAATATAGATTGAAGATGCAGTTTTGGTGGCTTTGATGAAATATGCAGTGGCAGAGTTTGTAGAAAAGTGCCTGGTTTTTTAGCAAGTAAAGGTTGAGAATCATGTTCCTGGTGGTTTGTCACATCCCATGGATGTTCCTGAGTGGAAATGGGATGATGTCTTGATGGATTTTATCATAGGTTTACCAAGAGATCAGGGAGGTTGTGATGCTATCTGGGTGGTCATGGATCGATTGAAAACAATCCACCCACTTATTAGCGATCAAGGAGTTGGGCACATTGGATGCTTTGGCTAGGAGGAACATGGATAAGGTGGTGTGGTTTCATGGATTTATGAGGTCCATTTACTTAGATCAGGATGCATGTTTTACCTCATGAATATTGAGAGGATTAAAATATTCATTTTGCACTCAGTTACACCTCAGTACTACTTTCCACCCACATAAAAATGGGAAGATGGAGGGGACTATCAATACATTGGGGGATATGTTGCAGGCATGCATCTTGGACTTTAGTGGATCTTGTGTATGACCGTTTCCTTTGGTATAATTTTCTTATTATAATATATATCACTCTTCCATTAGCATGGATCTATTTAAGGCTTTGTATGAGATATCAGGTCATTCTTCATTGTGATGGATAGATGTTGGGGAGGTAGTTGTTCTTGGTCCGGATGTGGTGCAGAGCAGGATAGAGAAAGTTAATATTTTCCGGGACATGATGAATGATGTATAGAATAGGAAAAATTCTTAAACCGATCATAGGAGGAGGTCCTTGGAGTTAGAGGTTGGGGAAGATATGTTCTTTAAGGTTTCCCTTTGACGTGTTAAGTGATGGTTTAAAAGAGGGAGTATGCTTTCCCCAAGGTCTGTTGTGCCATTTGAGTTGTTGGGGAATGTTGGCAAGGTGGCATATCAGTTGGCATTGCTACCAAGGTTGGAGAGGACCCAAAACATCTTCTATGTATCTCAACTTAGTTGATATCTACATTATGAATCCAATTCCTTTAACTGAGGAATATTGTGTATTTAGGATGATGTGATGTTTGTGTAATGACTAGTAAATATCCAGGATAGTAATGAGAAAGAGCTGCATGGATGGACCATTTCTTTGGTTCATGTGTTTTGGAGGCATGGTGTCTAGGAGGAGAGTACTTGGGAGAGAGAGATGTAGATTCATTCCCAGTACCTTGCATTTTTTTAGTTTTTATTTTCTATGTTTTTATTTATTATGTAGTGTTTAGATCCTTTTGTTTTATGAGTTGAGTTGTTTTCATTGGTTTGTGATGTGCGTGGTGTGATGTGTGATAAATTCATGACATATGAAAATTGGAGGACCTAATTCCTAATTGTGACACATTAACTGTGATGTGATTAAACCCATGTGGGTGAGTCAGTTCTACCCAGAGTAGATAGTATCTTGACATGGAAGACAAAATCCCCAGATTCGATGTTCGGGATGGTGTAGTTCATTGGTTTTAGAGGTTTTTGTTTTGAGGTGTTCAGAGGTTGAGATGGCTGTGAAGTGGTTTTTTGGAGGTGTGGCTTTGTGAGAGGAGGTGGATTGTGGTTGTGCTGTGTGTTTTTTGGTCATTTGGGTTGGTAAGTTCGGATGGTGGTAGCGTTTAAGGTATAATGAGACACTTTAGAGGAATCTCATGGGGTGGTTGTTTTGACACCTTTTCTTCTAGGCTTGGTTTTGAATTATCAAAGGTGAAAGTCACTTTAGAGGTGTAAGATGTAATGTTTTTTTCCCTCCCAGTCCATTACTTTTCAATTTTTTATTTTTGGATATATTCAGGGGAGGTTTCATGAGTTTTCGTGGGAGTTGGAGGTGCAACAAATATGGTACAAGAAATAAACATCTTGTAAGTGTATTACATGACATGAAGGTTGGTTTTAAGGATTTTTTAAGTCCAGTTCAAAACATTTTTATTTTCAAGGTTATATAATAAAAAGGTAATGTATTTTTCATTGAAACCAAACCCCATGGATTACATGACATGAAAGGGGATTGCATTTCAGGAAAACCCCTAATGCAGTGCAGTTTTAAAGTTCTTTTCTGGGTGATTTTTCATTCATTCGGTCCTGGAATCTTCTTCATCTCCTTTTGGGAAAACCCTAGTTTCCACAATGATTTATTCAATCCATATTCCTCCATCTTTGATCTGTTGTTACTGAGGGTTGTTTGTTAGAAATTTGTTGTTGATTTGTGGGAGGTTCTTCTCCCTTCTTGGTGTTTTTTCTTCCATTCTTATCCTGTTTATTCATTGCGATGATCTTTTTATGGTTTGGGGTGTGTTTTGGGTTTCGGTTTTATGTTATTTGGTTAAAATTTAGTTTGATTCATGTTTTATTGTGGTGCGGTTGTGGTTTGAAGGCATTATTTTTTCCCTCTATGATGCACAATGAGTCAACAAAGCATTTTTGAGGAATAGATTCCATCATTTCTATTTATTGTGTATCATGTGAGAGGGTTTTACTTTTTTTTATCTATTTTTTATGGTATCTGTAGCTTAATCAAAGATAAATAATTTGTTAATTGAAATTAAATTGATAAATAAGGTTTGATTCAAATTTCGTTATAGCTTTGCTGTTATTTTTGATATTCTAGATTGTATGGACTTGATGCACCCACTGAAAATTGTTTCCCTTGGTTTTTTTTTAATTATGGATATATGTTTTGATAATTATTCTTTGGTTTTTATTGTTGTGATATCACCATGAAATGGAAATTTTCTAACCACATATATCTGGCTAATAAAATTGTTTCCCTAGGATATTGACTTGTGTGATAATGTCCCTAAAATAATGTGGAATGTGATAAAATACTATTTATAATATTTAGAGTGATCTTGATGTGTTGTGACATGTTTTCATGATTATGGGATGGTGATGTTTTGTTGGGGTATGTGGGGCTGATGGTTCTTGGGCTGTGTTTTTTGGATGGTGAGCTGGTTTGCATGGCCGTGATTTTGGGGCGGCAAGGTGGTTTTTTTCCATGATATTGGGGTGAAGAGAAGTTTTGTTTTTCTTTTCTTTTGGGGCACCAAGGTGGTTCATTTTCCATGATTTTCAGGTTTCATGTTGGGGTTTTATTTATGCTAGATGCCCGAATAGTGATGGAATAAACGTTTAATAATGATTGAAATGTAATGGGTTAGTTTGGTTAATTATATGGAATTTTTTAGTGAAATATTAAATGGTAGGTTATGTGGTTAAATGTTTTTGATTATAAATAATGAATTAATTTTTTTTTTAAATGGAATTTGATTGAAATGTTTAATGGGGTTGCAGCTTGTTCTGTAGGGTTATGCATTTAGAGGGGGAATCAAAAGAGACGACATTGTGAGTTGGTTGGTTTTTTTGTGAACCAATTGGTTTGGATTGAGTGTTTGATATTATATATACACATATACACATGTATATTATTCCAATTTCTATATGTACCACACCCATATTGATCACAATGTTCTGACACCTGCATAGTCATGTGGTGGATGTTTTTTCTGACATCTGCTGAGGAGTATGTATGGCCTGGTACTCTCTCTTTCCCAATATCTCTTCCAGAAGAGGAAGGTATCACCCAAGCTGTGATGGTCAGTGGTCCATTAGTGAATTAGATAGTGGTTTTGATAGCCCATGTGTTTTTGGGATAGGTGTGATGACCCATGTGTTTTTGGGAGATATGTGATCATGCTTTTGGGACGGTGGCTTAGGTGTTTTCGGGCAAGATGTGTTGTGGTCATTCGTATGGGGCGGAAAGCCCAGGTGTTTACGGGCGAGGTGTGTTGTGAACATGCTTTTGGGGAGGCATGTTATATGGAAGATTTGGGAGTGCTATGACATAAGATGTTGGGTGTGAGGGAGACATACCAGTGGGAAAGCCTTGCGGGTTACCCTTATTGATGTGATTCCTATTATATTATATTAAATGGTTTTCATTATTTGGTGAGTGTGCCTCAGTGAGTTTGGAATGGTTGGTATACCACTATAGGTGATTTTTGGTTCTATTGTTTTCTCACAGGTGGATTAGTATTCCTCTTACACATGTGCATGAGATAATTTTGTTTTCCTTCTGAGTATACTTGTATGACCACCGTATGTATATAAAACTTCTTTCCAATTTCTAGTAAAATTATTTGGACCATGCTAGACATACTATCTTAGATATTGGATACCTATTGTGTCACTAATTTAGCTTCACTTTCAAGTATTTAATTTGGAGAATTTAATCTTTATTAGTTCTATTTATACATTCAGGTGGGATTGTTTTAGATTTAATTTGTATTTTTTCATGGCGTTTTTTGTGGATTATACAAATTATCACCCAATCCTATTTATATTAAAGAGGAAAATTCCTCTCATATATATGATTTTTATACCCTTAGTGCTAGTTTCCAACCTGGGGCCTAGAGGAGGTAGGGAATAAGGGAAATTATCTCTCTCCACTCATTATGGTATCTTTTGACGGAGGGGTTATGACAAAATGTAATGGAGGTGAAGCATTCATATGATTAATTCACATGATAACTGAAGAATATATTACTTCATTGTAATGAATGAATGAATTCAAGTTGTTGAAGAGAATATTCTACAACCTATATAAACTACTGTCATGTGATATCAATGGGTGTGCTTCCATGTTTTCTTGGCAGAAACTACCCAAGACTCAAATCTCTCTTCTTTATGCTTCACTGCAAATGATATTCTAAAACCTCATGAATGGAAGAATAAAATCATTTGAATGTCAGATGATTCAACGTAGCTTGGGGATACACCATGGAGAGAGGATTTATATAGGATACCCTTATGATACCTTCATCAAATTCATATGAAGATGAATACGTAGCAGAATCTCTTTGGAGAACGGTGTGCATGTTTAGAAGGTTCTTCATTTTAGTATTTTGTGCAGTTTTATTTTTCTAAGCTTGGGAGATCCTAAGACTAGGGTTTAAATCACTTTTTCATGAAATGATAAGTGTTATTAGATTCTTTTAAAACTGTGTAGTACTATAAAAGGTATCCATGCATAATATTTATGAAATCCTACTTCAAAATGATGAAGCATGTGAAACAAAACATTGTTTTTTATGTTTTTAAAAAAATATTGAAATGAAATTTAACCTTACATAGTAAGGTTAAGTAATGGTAATTGAAACATTATATTTATGTAGATGGATTTTTTAAAGGTGACCAATGTGTTACCTATATGAGGGAGCTCACATAATGATCATATAAAAATAACCTATTTATGAGAATTTACGTAAAGGTGCTTGAGGAATTCCTAAAGCATCATAACGGTTGCTGTGTAAAGGGTATGAAATGGTTTTAATGCCTGAGTAAGGGTTACAGAAAGCTACCTTGAAGTAATGAGGGATTTATATTTATGTAAAGGTACTGACTAATTGGAAGGTTTGTGGAAAGTTCATCACTTAGTTACCTTTATATGGAGTGAATTACTATTATGTGAAGGAGCTCACATAAGGGTAATCTAGGTTTTTCCTTTACGTGAAGGGTTCACATAATGGTAAGATCTCAGTACCCTTACAAGATATGCATTGTGTAAGGGTCAATACTATTTACCCTTAGTCATGAAACTAGTATGCCTTAGGTTGGTGACTAGTTCTGACCATTATAATAATATAAGTTCGGGTGATAGGACGAATCATCCACAAAAATCTCTATGAAATAATATAAAAAGAAACCAAAACCATCCCACATGAGTATATAGATAAAATTGATACAGATAAAAATTTAAAAAGTAAATACCTAAAAGAAAAGCTAAGGTGGTGACATAGTAGCAATCCAATGATCCAAACAACTAATGTACATCATGGTCCATGTAATCCACTTTAAAACCTAAAAAATTGGTTTATATATGTAGGGTGAGAAAACAAGTATACTCAGAAAGAAAACCAAAGTCTCTCGTGCATATGTGAAAAAAGCACACCAATACCCCCATGAGTAAAAAAAGAACCAAAAATCACTTATACAGTTATACTAATCAATACCCACCACAGTAAAGAATGATCACCAAATAACACAAGCCAATTAATATAATATAACATGTGTCACATCGATAAAGGGTACACTGCACCACTTTCCCACAAGTATGGCACTCTCACACCTCAATGTCACACATCCTAAAACTCCCATATCTTTTGTATACCAAAACATACCACAGGTGTGGGCACATCACATCACAAAAACAGACACCTGGGCTAGCCACCCCACAAGAATAGACACATCACATCTCACTCGAAAACACCTGGGCCATCACACTTCCAAAACCGTTACCAGAGCAATAGTGTATTTTGAACATGAAGGACATCAACCATGAGCCCTCCTCCTACCGGGAATGACCCCCACCATAAATCACCTCCTCCCATCTCATCCCACCCATAGACACTTCAGAAACATCACATCTCACCCGAAGACACCTATTCTCAATGACACACAAGCATGACCACATCACATCCCACCTAAAGGAAATCAGGCCATCAAAAACACCGTCTAATTCACTAACATTCCTCATACCATCATCGAATGTGAAATAAATACCTTATTTGGAAGATAGATCAGGAAATAGAGATTACCAAACCATATTTCCTCCTCAATGGATGCTAGAAAAAACAACCCTAGTGTGACTATGTTGATGTCCGCAAAAAATGATCGATGTGAGTGGGGTTCATATAGAAAGGAAAAGGAATATACAAGTATATACATATAGTGACACACTACACCAACATGTAGTCTCACAAAAAAATAGTAATCAACTCAAAATATCACCACTTTTGCTGCCACCTCTAAATGTATTACACAACTCAAAAATCCACAATCCCCATTTCACATTTCCAATAAATTTCCATTATCCAAACAATTAATTTAATTATTTATTATCAACCAAATTTAACCACAAAGAACCCACCTTTAAATTATTCAACAATAGTTTCCATCCCATTAAACAAGATAAAACCACAACTATTTCAATCATTAATAAATAATAATTTATCCCATAACTATTTAGGAATCTTTTACAACACAACCACACATTACAAACAACTCATCATCTCCATCACACCATCACATCACCACCCAAAAATCAAAGCCAAAATACCACCACCTCGCCACCCAAAAGCATGACCAAATAACCACCACCTCATTACCCCAAAATCATAGAAAAGAAACCACCTCACCACCCCAATGAACTACAATAAACCTATCAAATCCTACATCCCCCAACCAAACATCAACTGTTTTAGGGGGTTATGTAACAAATATCTAATACTATGTTCCTGTATATTATTTTTGTATATAATAATGAATATACCTCCTTGTCATTTTTGATACATTGTAAATACTTTTTACAATACAAATAGTGTTTTTAATTATTATTTAATTAAGAATTATATTTTATTAAATTAAGGGATTATTTGAATTAAATAATATTTTAATAAAATATTATTATTATTATTAAATTATTTTTTATTAAATATAAATGATCTTATAATTTTATGAATGCAATTATAATTTTTATTAAGGTTTGAAAGTCATTTCCGTCAAAACCCGTGAATTTTCGAAAAATGTCAGTTTTTATTTTAAAAGTGAAAATTAACATATTTAGAAAATTATTTAGATAAAATAAATTTTATTTCTGGAATCATGATGTCGAAATTATCCAACGGTGAATTTTTCATAATTTTCTGAGACAGTCAAATTTTTGGGTAAAAATTAAATACCGTTTAAATATATAATGTGTTTTATGACATCATAATGACCCAATAGTGATGTAATAAAACACTATACTCTTTATATTAAGAAACTATATGTTTTACCATTAAAATAATGTGATTTTGGGTTTTTTTGAATTACTTTTCAAAGCATTAATGGACCCTTCAATACTTATTAAACACCTTGTCTTTTTAAATTAATTTCCATGGGTGTGTGACTCACCTCCACATAAGCTACCTTATTATTTTAATAATTTCGGACTATATCCTTATAAAATATTGTTTTCCTCTTCCCTTTTCCAAAAACCATCGGCAAAATCCATGGTATGGTTTGTGGTTTGGGTTAATTTAATATTAGGGTTCCCAACCCTAAATAATAAAGAATTCCCTCACCTTTCCTATATAAACCCACACAAGCTCCCACTTCCTCCTCACTAAAAGCCCTTAGAGTTCGTCAAACCTCTGCCATAATCTCTCAAGAATCCTCCCAAGGTTCCCCAAGCTCCCAATAATCCTCTCACAAGCCTCTCTCTAGCCTTTGTAAGCACACTTCCAAGTAAGGGTTTTTTCTTTCTTTCTCATTTTTGTCCAATTTTTCTTTAAGTTGTTTTGCACTTTTAATTTCAATTATGAATGTTGAGGTATGGTTTATCACCTCCATAATACTGCCCTATTTATTTTTGAATGATGTTATACCCCTTTCTCTCTAATTAAATGCCTCTCATGTACACCCATTACTATGCCGAAATTCCGAAAGGAACTTCTCTCTTCTCATTTACATTCGAGGAATACTTTTGTATCATGAATCTAA
This sequence comes from Viscum album, assembly GCA_963277665.1. Classification (NCBI taxonomy): domain Eukaryota; kingdom Viridiplantae; phylum Streptophyta; class Magnoliopsida; order Santalales; family Viscaceae; genus Viscum; species Viscum album. The sequence goes on along the minus strand of OY728133.1, from coordinate 77,991,971 downwards.
ATTCCATTACAATTGTTGGGAAATGTATCTATATGACCTCCTTACAATCCATTACATGTAAATATTATGAGGAACCCCTTTCTCTCTCATCAACTATTTTTATTAATTCTTATGTCAGGCCATTACGCTGCCGAAATCGCACAGGTTTTCTAAGCCAATGCCATTGTGTAGTGAATACCATGCCCATTTCTCCATCAAAGGTATTCACCTTTATGAAAATTTACTTATTGACTATAATGTTTCATGTATTAATTCCACATTACTTTATCGTGGAATAAATGATTATGTTGTATGAATCCATGTTTTATGATCCATGTGGCACACTTATGCATGAAATGAAATGTTTAAGAAGGGTGCACCCTTATAGCACTCCAATGCATTGGGTAAAGTATAGTATCATGATACGTCATGTTCAATGAGTGGTTAATCATGATAATTCAATTTATAAGAGGGTTTACTCTTGCTTCATGTGCAATGAGGATTTACTCATGCTCCATGTGCAATGAGTCTTGGCTCATGCTAATTCCATGTTAAGTGTTGTTGCCACATTTCTATGTTATGATTATCATGATTTATCATACCTTTATGTTAATGTTTCTATTGTGCTCTATTTATATTCCTAATGTATAACATGTATTGTACTCCTCATGTTATTCCATGTGTATTCCCTTACTGGCCTTTATAGCTCACCCTTTTCTTATGCATGTCCTCAGGTTATCCCATGCAATACTATGTACGCAGGAATGTAGTGGTCATGTAAAGGAAGTTTTCAATAAAGATGTTGTATTTCATGTTTCAAGTTTTTATGCAATGATTCTAAGCCCCAAAGACACTAAACCTACTGATCTTATTTATTGTATTAAGTGAAGTTTTATGTAATAAATCATGTTTATGTTATAATAAAAAATAGGGTTGTCATAGTTGGTATCAAAGGATAGGTTTAGTTATTTTTGGGATTAGCATTATAAAACCCTAGTAAAGCCTTAGATACAAGACTAACTATAATATAAACATCTCTATGTTTTGGTGAGTATTGAGTAAGTGGTTTATCAAGAAAATACATCCCTGTCTGGATACGAGCAGGTAGAGGCGGATCTGACACAGATGTATCCTAGGGGTAAAACCCAAAAACACCGCTTTGAGCTAGACTTGAATGGGAACTGGTGCATGACAACGTGCCTTGCTGCACTCTTGGTTATGACACTCTCGGGGGATATGTTTTGATAAATTCACAAGATTAGTATAAACCCTTATTAAGGGAATTAAAAAAAATTCCCCTAAGAATGTATGTTTGAAAGTAGGTCATGAAAAGCCTAGATTGAAGCCTATAGACTCATGAGTTAAGGAAATAAAAGTTTATTTATAAGTCATCAACTTTTGTCTTTGGATTACCCTTTATGTGTTACCCATGTCTTTCCTTTTATTCCAGCCAATGGCCGGTAATAGGAGGACTCGGGCTAACAACCGATGTGAATATCATTGTGATGACTGTACTAATGAGATGCCCAATCCAATGGGAGCAGGAATCGTGAAATTTGTCACGCTTCTCTCTCAGCTAACTCAAGCTTTGAATAGAAAAACGGGTCATGAAGAACGTTCAACCTCCCCTAATAAAGAACAAGTCGCTATCGAGAGCTTCATGAGACAAAGGCCTCCTACTTTTAGTGGATCATCTGATCCCACGATCGCTGAATAATGGATCACCTCCATTGAAAAGATATTCTCCTTTCTTCAATGTTCTGTATAAGAGAAGGTTCCCTTGGTGGATTATCATATGGAGGGTGAATCTGATCAATGGTGGACGTTGATAAAAAATTCGAAGCCTGAGGAGGAGATCGAGGCATTGGAATGGAAGGATTTCTGGAAGATGTTTTTCGATAAATATTTTCCGCGCACCCTCTAACTTAAGATGGAAAGGGACTTCCTTTCCCTCAAGCAAAAAGATGAAGAATATGTTGGAGAGTACGAGGAAAACTTCACAAGGCTTGCACGATATGCTTCCGGCTTTGTCGTTACCCCCAAATTCAAGGTTGACCGCTTCTTTGGTGGGTTGAAGCATAGCCTACGGAAAGCATTAATAATCTGTGACTTCGATAGCTATGAGGAAATTGTCCGATGTGCCCTCAAGGTCGAAATGGAGATCAGAGAATCATAGGGGTATCATGGGGATAAGAAGTGTAAGGTGGACTTCAATGTTGGTGGTCTGATGGATAAATACAATGGTGCTAAGAAGATCCAGCACCCCACTTGCCAAAAGTGTTGAAAGAAGCACCCTGGAAATTGCTTTAAGGGGACAAAGAAATGCTTCAGGTGTAGAAGAGAAGGACCCCTAACTGTTAACTGTTGGCAAAAAAGACCCGCGGCTGCGACAGAGGAGAGGAACGCTCCATTCAAACCTCAACGTGTTGTTCAATGCTACAAATGAAAAGAACTAGGTCATTTTGCAAATTAGTTCCCTAATCCAAGGGTTTTCGGAGGCAACCAACAACCTCCAAGGTAGCAAGGAAGAACTTTTACCATCACTTCTACCAAAGTGAACCCCGACAATGAAGTGGTGACATGTATGCTAGTTATCCATTTATGAATAGCGAACATACTTTTTGATTCAGGTTCTACGCATTCTTTTATATTTCAAAAGATTAGTAGAACGATACCACCACCACCACAAATCATGGAAGTGAAGATGTCGGTGTGTACGGAAAATGGGGCAATCATTGCATCCCATGAATATAAGTCCTCTTCTGTTATAATATGTGGATTGAATTTCCCGGAGAACCTCATCATACTCCCTCTGGTGGAATTTGATGCAATTATTGGCATGTATTGGCTTTCCTTATATAGAGCCAACACAAATTTTTGGGAGAGGGAAATCACACTCCATATGGAGAATCGACCCCCGATTCTTTACAAGTGTAAGGAGGAAGATGAATCTCATTTAGATCCATCATCTCAAGCATGGATATTACTTCCCTATGAGCACATGTATCTGGCTCAGATGATTGAGTCCAAGGAAGAAACCGTCCTTGAAGAAATGCCTATTATGAGGGAATTCACAGAAGTGTTTTCCGATGAACTTTATGGTCTTCCTCCTAAAAGAGATGCTGAATTCTCAGTTGAACTTATATCAGAGGATCTAACAATATCCAATACTCCATATAGAATGACTGTTGTAGAGTTTGAAGAGCTGAAGAAACAACTATAGGAGAATCTGGATAAATGGTTTATATGCCCAAGTGCTTCACCATGGGGTGCACTATTCCTCTTTGTCAAGAAGAAGGATGGATCAATGCGGCTTTGCATCAATTATCGTGAACTTAAAAAAATCATGATAAAGAACAAGTATCCCCTCCCACGAATTGATGACTTGTTCGATCAGCTGCGTGGAGCACAATACTTCTCTAAGGTGGACTTATGGTCGGGATATTATCAAGTAAGGGTGAAGAAGGAAGATATCCCCAGGACTGCTTTTCAAACATGATACAGGCACTATGAATTCATAGTAATGCCTTTCGGACTCACTAATGCTCCAGCAATCTTCATGGACTTAATGAATAGAGTCTTTAGAGATTACCTAGAAAAATTTGTGGTAGTCTTTATAGATGATATTCTAATATACTGCAAAACCAAGGAGGATCAAGAGGAGCATTTAAGAACTATACTAGAGACTTTGTGCAAGGAGAAACTCTATGCAAAGTACTGAAAGTGTGAGTTCTGCTTTAAGGAGGTCTCATTCTTGGGCCATATCATCACAAGCAATGAGATATCTGTGGATCCCTCGAAAATAGATGAAATTAGGGGATGACCAAGGCTAAAATTGGTAACGGATATCCGTAGCTTCATGGGGTTAGCTGGATATTATCAACGATTTGTTAGGAATTTCTCACGATTTTCCAACCCTCTTACCAATCTAACTCGAAAGGGAGTAAAGTTTTCTTGGAGTGATGAATGTGAATAAAGGTTCAAGGAGTTGAAAAGGAGTCTTATCACTACTCCCGTGCTCACATTACCAACAAGTGGGGAAATTTTTGTGGTATTCTGTGATGCTTCGAAGAAGGGCTTAGGTTGTGTGCTACTGCAGAATGATAAACTGATATCCTATGCCTCAAGACAGTTTAAAATCCATGAGCGAAACTATCCAACTCATGATCTGGAGTTGGCGGCAGTGATCTTTGCCTTGAAAATCTGGTGGCATTATCTCTATGGGGAGAAATGTGAGATATATACTGACCACAAGAGTCTTAAATATATATTCACACAGAAAGAGCTTAATATGCACTAGAGAAGATGGATAGAGCTCATCAAGGATTATGAATGTTCAATACATTACCACCCTGGGAAAGCGAACAAGGTGGTGAGAGGCCTTAAGTAGAAAGGACCCAACTATTCTATCAATGATGAGAATTGAGAAGGATCCAATATTCTTAGACTTGATGAAGATGGACATCAGAATCATAAAGAAGGGAACATCATCAATCCTTTCACAAATGATTTCCCAAATGTCTCTTTTGGAAAAGTTAATGGATTCTCAAAAGGATGATGTGGGAATTCAGGAAAAAGTGGAAGCTCTCAAAAAATGGAAATCTTCAGAGTTTAATGTCAATGAAGAAGGAATTGTGCAATTTGGGAAAAGACTATGTCTTCCATCGAGTCCGGAGCTGAAGAAGTAACTTTTGGATGATTCACATAGTTCAAATTTCTCTATTCACCCAGGGAGCACAAAGATGTATCGAGATCTCTGAGAAAACTTTTGGTGGGATAATATGAAGAAGGAGATCCCTGAATATACATCAAAGTGCCTCGTGTGTCAGCAAGTAAAGGCAAAGAGGCAGAAGTCTAAGGAGATGATGCAACCATTGCCCATACCAGATTGGAAATGGGAGAACATCACCGTGGAATTTGTCACCAAACTTCCAAGGACATCCAAAGGCAACAATGCAATCTTGGTTTTTGTGGATCGTCTTACAAAGACTGCACACTTCATTGCTATTCGGGAGGATTTCTCTTTGGATCAAATGACACAGATATATATCAGGGAAATGGTAAGGCTGCATGGAGTAACACTATCTATTATGTCTGACCGAGATCCAAGATTCACCTCTAAGTTTTGGAAGAGTCTTAAACATGCTCTGAATACTGATCTGAACCTCAGTACGTCCTATCATCCTCAAACTGATGGCCAATCTGAGGGGACTATCTAAACACTTGAGGACATGTTGAGAGCATCCTTAATGGAATTTAAAGGAGGATAGGATCAATATCTTCCTCTAGTTGAGTTCTATTATAACAACAGTTTCCACTCAAGCATCCAAATGGCACCTTATGAAGCCCTATATGGGAAAAGGTTCAGAACACCGACATGTTGGGATGAGGTCGGTGAAGTGATATGCAATAGCATATCAAGGTATCCCAGAGTCGACATAAGTGTTATGCAGATAATCGTTGAAGAGACCTTGAGTTTAAAGTTGGAGACATGGTTTTTCTATGCATATCTCCGTGGAAGAATTTCATGAGTTTTGGAAAGAAAAAGAAGTTAAATCCAAGGTACATCGGCCCCTTCGAGATTCTTGATCGTGGTGGGGCTGTGGCCTATTGACTAGAACTTCCACCTACCATGGCCAAAGTACATGATGTATTTCATGTATCCCTCTTAAGAAAGTACATACTAGACCCTTCACATGTACTCTCATCTGAGGTGGTACAATTGGAAGATGATCTTTCTTACGAGGAGCAACCAGTGAAGATCATAGATCATAGAGAAAAAGTTCTACAAAATAATACAATACCCCTCGTCAAGGTGTTTTGGAGAAACCAAAATTTTGAAGAAGAGACTTGGGAATCAGAGGAAATGATGAAGCTGAGTTACCCACATCTGTTTTAGTGTGGCAAAAGGAAAATTTCGAGGGTGAAATTTCTTAAGGGGGGAATATTGTAACGACCCAAATTTTCATTAATGGAAATCCCTCTTGATCTAATTAAATGTCTCTTTATGTTTATATAAAATTTCAACTTCATTGGTTTTATGTTAAGAATTTTGATCATTGCTAATATAGCCATTGAACCGTGATCACATGATTAGTATATATATAGGGCTTTAACAAATCCAATTTACTCAGGCAAAAGAAGCGATGGCCTCATCCAGTAGAATTTCCCCATACGAAGCCCATTTGTTGGTGCTTGGAAAAGAGGTGGTGTCCTTGGGATTTTATCTTGACCAAGCCCAAGCTGAGCTTCATCATGTCAAGCTTGAACATGACCATCTACGGTAGGAGTGGAAATTGATAGAAATTACCACTCGAGCGATGTTATCCGAGCCACCCCAAGAGTCTTTCACCATTGCACACCTTACCCTTAGGTCTTATGCAGCTATTTTAAGGGGTTATGTAACAAATCACTAATACTATGTTCATGTATATTATTTTTGTATATAATAATGAATATACCTCATCATTTTTGAAACATTGTAAATAGTTTTTAAAGTACAAATAGTGTTTTTAGTTATTATTGAACTAAGAATTATATTTTGTTAAATTAAGGGATTTTTTGAATTAAATAATATTTTAATAAAATATTTTTATTATTATTAAATTAATTTTTATTAAATATAAATGATATTATAATTTTATGAATACAATTATAATTTTTATTATGTTTTGAAAGTAATTTCTCTCAAAACCTGTGAATTTTCGATAAATGACTGTTTTTATTTTAAAAGTGAAAATTAACATATTTAGAAAACTATTTAGATAAAATTAATGTTATTTCTAGAATCAGGACGTTGAAATTATCCAACGGTGAATTTTTCATAATTTTGTGAGACAGTCAAATTTTTGGGTAAAAATTAAATACCGTTTAAATATATAATGTGTTTTATGACATCATTATGACCAAATAGTGATGTAATAAAACAATAAAATCTTTATGTTCGGCCAATATATTTTTTACCATTAAAATAATGTGATTTTGGGTTTGTTTGTCTTACTTTTCAAAGCATTAATGGACCCCTCAAGAGTTATTAAACACCTAGTCTTTTTAAATTAATTTCCATGGGAGTGTGACTCACCTCCACATAAGCAACCCTATTATTTTAAGAAGGTCGGACTATAGCCTTATAAAATATTTTTTTACTCTTCCATTTTCCAAAAACCATGGGATGGTTTGTGGTTTGGAGTAATTTAATATAAGGGGTCCCAAACCTAAATAATAAAGAATTCCCTCACCTTTCCTATATAAACCCACCCAAGCTCCCACTTCCTCCTCACTCAAAGCCCTTGGAGTTAGTCCAACCTCTGCCCTAATCTCTCTATAATCCTCCCAATGTGCCCCATGCTCCAAAGAAGCCTCTCACAAGCCTCTCTCTATCCATTGAATCACAAGTAATGGTTTTTTCTACCATTCTCAATTTTGCCAATTTTCCTTTAAGTTGTTTTTCCCTTTTAATTTCAATTATGAATGTTGGGGTATGGTTTCAAACCTCCCTAATACTGCCCTATTTATGTTTGAATGATGGGAGACCCCTTTATCTCTCATTAAAGGCTTCCCATGTACACCCGTTACTATGCCGAAATACTGAGAGGAACTTCTCTCTCCTCATTTACATTGAAGCAATACTTTTATATCATGAATCTAAATTCCATTAAAACTATTGGTACATGTATCTATATGACCTCCTTACTATACATTACATGTAAATATGATGAGGAACCCATTTCTCTCTCATCAACCATTTTTATGAATTCTTATGTCATGCCTTTATGCTGCCGAAATCGCACTGATTTTCTATGCCAATGCCTTTGTGTTGTGAATACCATGCCCATTTCTCCATCAAGGGTATTCAACCTTATGCACATTTACATATTGATTATAAAGTTTCATGTATGAATTCCACATTCCTTTATCGTGGAATAAATGATTATGTTTTATGAATCCATGTTTTATGATCCATGTGGCACACTTATGCATGAAATGAAATGTTTAAGAAGGGTGCGCCCTTATAGCACTCCAATGCATTGGGTAAAGTATAGTATCATGACACGTCATGTGAAATTAGTGTTGAATCATGTTAATTCAAGTGAAATGAGGGTTTACTCATGATTCATGTGCAATGAATATTTACTCATGCTCCATGTGTAATGAGTCTTGGCTCATGCCAATTCCATGTTAAGTGTTGTTGCCACATTTCATTGTTATGATTATCATGCTTTATCATGCCTTTATGTTCATGTTTCTCTTGTGCTCTATTGATATGAATAATGTCTAACATGTATTGTACTCCTCATTTTATTCCATGTGTATTCCCTTACTGGGCTTTATAACTCACCCTTTTCTTATGCATGTCCTCAGGTTATCCCATGCAATGCTAAGTACGAAGGAATGTAGTGGTCATATAAAAGAAGTTTTCAATAAAGATGTTGTATTTCATGTTTCAAGTTTTTATGTAATGATCCTAATCCCCAAATACACTAAACCTCTTGATCTTCATTGTTGTATTAAGTGATGTTTTATGTAATAAATCACGTTTAAGTTGTAATAAAAAGAAGGGTTGTCATATTTCACTTCTATTTTTGGGTGAGTAACAGAAACATGTGGTCCATGTCAAGATTTACACATAAATATGGTGTGGTGTAGAGAATATGATTCCAAAATAAATTATTAACATGAGTAAATAAAAGGTAAAAACATGATATAACGAGATCATATTAAAACCCCCTTCAAATACTAAGTGTTAGATTTTTTTCCAAAGCATCACATGTCAAGAACACTATCATCTGACCAGTTAGGTTAATCCATAATGGGGTGCCAATGGAATATCCTGTGTGAGGTAATCACGTATGGGTGACACTTGAACATTATTGGGTAGGTCATGTCATAGCCGGGTGTCCTAGGATAGTCCTTTGGTATCTTATTCTTAGTGTTTATTTTGTGTCAAACTAGTTATGAGACCATAATGGGATCATGTTACCATAGGAATATAGTTGAGTTTATCCATATGATTGATTGGATAAAGAATTGTGTGTTTGGATCTCTAAGAGTCATATATGATATGATTTTGATGATGTCCTACCTAAATAACTAAGTGGTGAGAGAAAATCCATAGTAGACTCATTGCATAGAAAAATATAGATCTCGGCCCCTAATTATATATGTTGAATATTAAAAGGGGACATAATTTTAATAAAATCCCATTTAATAAAAGTCCTTATAAAATGGTTAATAAAACATGATACTCATTAGATAAAAGCTTCTGTTGTATATGAATAATAACATAATCATCAAACTAAACTTTGAGATTAATCATTTAAAAGGGGAAGTTTAATATAAACTACTCATAATATTGTTAACATAAGAAAATTTCTTAAGATTGGATGATTTATAAAAAGTTATTAAGGTAAATTCAATGTTTCAAAACAATTCGGTCCTTTTTAACCGAGTGTTGAAATTATTCAACAAGTGAATCTAGATGACTAAGGAATCATGGAGTGATTCATTAAAGGATTTAAAGGAATGAAATGAACAATTACCAAAGTAATATTATTTACCACTCTTGTACTAAACATGATTGGATATGTTAATGATTTAATAAATTTTAGTCTCATATACTCAATATTATTAGGTATGATAAAAGATATTCAATAAGAAGATGTCAATGACTTGATGAAACTAAATGTTTCCTTAAAACATTATTGGTTATATAAGTCAATTATTTTATTCTTAAGGATATTTTATACTAAATTTTAGTTTTTAATTGTAAATATACAAAAGCTTAGAAGATGAAAATATTGAAGCATGAAGTTTTATTTCGAGTAATAGAGAAAAGGAGTTGCTGTATTGATAAATTGGATAATTCAATCTTGGATATACTTGTCATAAGATGTTTATTTTTATATCATTGATAATTCCATGTAAATTATAGTTGTTTAAATGAAATGAGATTGGTGTTTTTAATACTCATAGTTTATGATTTGTTTAATTTTATAACATTCCTTAAGGAGAAACTAAAAATGAATCTATTTGATTAGGGAATTTATCTTATTTTCATATATTTAAATGTTCCATTAATATGATTGAATTAAAATAACCTTTACCCACTATTCTCAAAGTGTTGGGAATATATATGAACTAGGAATATGATGTCTAGGATCAAAAGTCTTATATAGACATTATAAGTTGGTAAAACATCAAACTAGAAGAAGAAAAGGACGGGGAAAAAGTTCAACAATGTTTCTTCAAGAACTTAATCAAGAACATTGAATCCTAGGGTTTTCAGGAAGGAAGAGTAATAATTCAATATGATTATATTATCCATGATATACCTATAGAAGTTTATAAAACTCCATGGAATGCTGATGTCATGTTTGGATGCTATAGAAATTAATTATTATTTTTTTAATGGTATGTGATAAAAAATGTATATTTTAAAAAGTGTTATAAATATTTAGGAGTTAAAAATTAAAGAAATAAGTTATTGATCATGAAGTTCAAATTCATGAGATGACGTAAATAGTTACTATACTGAGGATTTGAAGGAAAATGATTTTATCAAGCTCAAATGAATCAACGTAAAATGTGTGTATCTTCATATCATATATATTATGTGATAAGAGAAGATGTTATATAACAAAGAGTTATTATAACAACATGATATTCTTAATTATATATGCATGTTTTATGATTCATTGGGTTCTATAACTAGTTTAGAGGAGTAGATATGGACACATGTGTTTACCCAGGATAAATTTTTTATCTTCATGTTTGTTAAAATTTGAGGTAATGTGTTCTAGCCACCCATCGGTGGTATATTTTAATAAAGCAGTCTTTTCAAAAAGAAATGTTCCAAACACAAATAATTCAATATATCATATTAAACAATAGTTTATTTGTTATATTTTCCTATTAAAATTGAATAAATGTTATTTCCTAACACAAAAGGTCTGTGTTTCATTTAGTTAACATTTTTAAATTGAATACCACTATTTCTTAAAATATTATAGAAATCTAAAATTAGAGTGGGTTTTCACTCAATATCCTAAAAGTGTTTAAGATATGTGATCCTAAAGAAAAATGTAAATAATTACATTTAGTTTTAATGAAAAGTGAAAGACACTATTTATTTAAGGATTGTACTAGTCAAAATGTAATGTGTATTACACTTGATATCCTAAAATAATTTAGGGAATGATAGTAAAGAGAGAGTAAGAGTTAGATTTAGTTTTCGTATTAAAATAATTTTTACTTTATCCTAAAAAAGTTTTTTAGGGCCGATAAATAATAATGTATGTAGATACATTATTTCAAGGAGAAATTTTGAGAGAATTTGTTTTCAAGGATTATTATGATGATGAAATAAAAAGGAGTTCTAAATAGACATAAGAGGCTGAGAACGTAACATTTGATATTGTGTAGTTTTGAAGTTGGACTATGTTGAAAAGTTTAACAGCTAGGGAAATGGTTTCTAAATCCAACCATTAATTAAACTATATTTCTTCATATATGTTTCTCAATAAAGAGTTTAGTGGGAGGGTTTTATCAAATGGTTATCTATAGGTGTGATAGGGACTAAATATGATGTAATGTGTTAACAAAACGCATAAAGTGTAACAAACGTAAGTCTGATCTAGTAGTTTAAAATATATGAAATGATAAAATGGTGCTTATGTTGGTTTTATTAAATATTATTAAAGAGTTTAAGAATATTAAAATATTTCATATTATAGAAAACCTAGACTTTATAATTATTTCACATTGCATAGATAAATATATATATATATATATACATTTCATGAAGTGAAATGATAATTGACCATTCAAATCATGACATCCCGTATATTCCAAACCAATGTTTTTTAGGGATTTTTATAGGTTATGAAGAGATGTTAAGGTTACAGTGAGTAGGATTATTGTATAGAAATACAAAATATGCTCAGGAGGCATAAAAAAAAGAATGATATTCTTTGTGTGCAATGGATGACCTACTAAGTATACCTCATGGAGTGTCATATATATGAATTTAGTATAATAGGAGTGAATCGATCATATCTGACTCTTCATTACCCGATGTTGGCAAGATTACAAGCATGAAAACCATCATAATTTGACACCCTTCCTACTTTTAAACCCTACTTATGAAAGTATATATGTTAACTTAGAAAATATATGGGTGGTTGGGTATATATTTGATCATGTAATATCCTATTAATATTTTTAGGTATTTATAAACCCCATCTTTTAATATTTCATTGGTTGTGTTTATTTTAGGGTAATCTCGGGTAAAAAATTTTACTTTTTGGAAATTATGGGGCTTTGCACGGTTGGTTCATGATTTTCCAAAACTGTGCGCTATGCTAGAGAAAATCATAAAAACTCAGGTAGTGGGGTCTTTCATGGTTGGAATAGAGTTTAAAAATTGTGCACCTTAGGAAAAACTATGAATCCCATTAAAAAGGGTTGCACGTATAGAGATCATGGTTTGTTCTAGCCGTGCGACCCTACCCTACTAGATCACATGAAATCCTAGGCAGTTAGTTTGTTATTTGGGACAAACATGATAGGATGTGAATGCCCTAGAATCAGATATACATTTTAAAATAGAAATCTAATACTTTTTATCACATATAATTACATAGTGGGATATAGATGAGTTTTCAATTTCTACTGTCAAGGAACGTGTGTACACATTGTGGTTATTACCACACGAGTGTGTGAGGATCCCATAACCTGGAACTATTATACCTCTTGGCAGATGACCATGTTTCTCGCTTGATTATATATGTGATATAACTATATTATAATTTTTTAAAACTATTTTATATGAATTATGATTTATTTAAACTATTTTATATACAAGTGTTTATTTAATCTATTTTCTTAAATTACTTCCTTCATTTGAAATGTATATCTTATTTTGAAATGTAAAGCATGATTTTTTAAATATGATTTTGAAATATCAAACCCATTAATTTAAAAATTGAAAGATCTTTATTTTGTTAATTAAATGTTGGCATCTTATTATGGAATCCATGGTGAGACCCTACTGGGATTTTAGCTCACACCCAACCAATGCCTTCGAGTGTTTTATATTTCCTACTTATAGGTTATAGCAAGGGTAAAGCACCACTTATAGGTGGTTCTAACTAATTATCTATGGACATGAATCATTGTGTTTTTTGGGACCCGATCTATTTACCTTACTAATTTTATGATACTTTTCTATAGTAATTTGGGTTGTTTTTACCTATTTTTCTTCTGGTACACTTCTCCCAATTGAGTTTCTTGTATATGAATACCATATTGTTGCCTTACTTTTTCAAATTTTGTGGAAAATTCATCACCACCTTCTTTTTTATGATTTTAGGTTCTAGTATCCAACCTATGGGGATCGGTAACTCCCTTCAATCCATGTCAGGACCAACTTCGTTATTGGGTTACCAGGGTACCCAAGATGGGTTGTGAAAAAATTAGTATTAGAGATCCAAGTTAAGCTTTTTTTCTTTAAGTCAATATTCATTTTTGTAATCTTTTTTCGAATTAGGAGGTATTTTTGATTGTGTGTCTTTCTATCTCTCACTATAATGAAACTTAAGTTAATTGGGGTGGTTCAGGAAAATCATATTGAGGATTATTTCTATTCTTTTCGCTACTATAGATTTGGATAGATTGAAATCCAAATACCATTTATCTATCTATTGGGATTAATATTCCCTAGATTCTCAGTTTGAGTGTTAATATAATGTCTTCCTTGTTTGTCTGATGATACTATGCAGCATCATGTCTCTGAGAATATGCACGAATAAGATCAAATAGGAAGCTTCTACAAAAACCTAGTATGAAAATCCTCTTATGGAACTAAATCTGGTTGAGGTGATCGTGTTCACTATCCAAGCTCTGGTACATGCACCAACATTCAAGGGTCCATCACCAGAGGCCACCAACATTCAAGGGTTTAAATGATCCTCAATTGGCTAAGGAATGTTTGATTAGGATCAGGTGTTTTTTGGGTTCTTAGAGACACCTGAGGAGATAAAGGTGTAGTGTTCCACCTTTGTGCTCGATGGATAGAGCAAGAGATGGTGGGGCACGATGGTGATGATGAGGAAATATGAGGGATTAGAGTGGAATGACTTCCAATATATCTTCACTAACTATTCCTGTCTACATTTAATGCTGTTATCCAATACTATAGAGTTTTCTAAACTTGATCTAGATGATAGTACCGTGATTGAGTATGCAAACCATTTTCTGAGCTACTACATTTTTCACCTTATATAGTATCAAATGAAAAGATGAAGAGTCAATGGCTCAAATTGGGAATTGAATATTATATTTGTTGTCATGTTTTCTTATTGAATGTCCCTTCTTATGATGATGTGATGGATAAGGCACTAATGGTCAAAATGGACCTGGCTGGCAAGTCATTGTTATCAGGAGTTTCTTTCTCTCCCAATTGCAGTATGGGTTCCTTTAAAGGAAATAGGAAGCGTGATGATTCTCATTGTGGTTATTGACTATAGGGTCATTCTAGACCTCATTATAGGGACTAGAATAGGTCCTTTGATTTGATACTAGTGTGTAATGATAGGGTATTAATAGAGGGTTTTCATTGAGGTACCCAAGAATTATGGCTCTTACAGATTCTTCAAACACTTATAGAATTTATGCCAGGTTTATTCCACTCATCATAGTGGCATGAAATCATCATATAATTCTAAAACTATGTGTTAATTAGATGGTTAACTTACAAAAGGGTTACAACCATAGGAATTTGGAACAAAGATTCTTCACATAGTGGACGAGTCTCCAGAAGAAGTAGATACAGGTCCAACTATGGTGAGAGGTACCATCATTGTAACTACATCATTTGTGACTACTTTATTTTAAAATGGTGCATCTCATTCATTTGTTTTGACATGTATTGTTAATATGATAAATATTCCTATGGAGATTTTATATTTTGTCTTGGATATTACTACACCCCTTGGTATGAAGAGATAGAAGGGTCTACACAGGCCCTCTTGTGTTTTATCTTTATCAGATGTAGAGATTTCATAGAGTTTTATAGTTCTTGATGTGAAACCAATTGACATCATATTTATGAGGGATTGGATCATGAAAAATAATTCATGGAATTTTTTTATATTTTATTAGTCTCCTTTACTACAACCAATGGTTTGTGTCAGGTCTTTGAAGTAGAATGGAACCCAAGGTCATGCATGGCCGTATATTCTTATACGGATTTGGGGAAAGTGATATCTATGTTCTCCTTTGATCTGCAGTGGGAATATTTGTGTGGTTATATATCTCTAGAGTTCATCAAGTTTCTTTACAAGTTTTCTACTAACTTTTATTTTTTCCCACCAGTAATGGTGGTAGAGTTTTCTATTAACATAGTTCTTATAACTCGACCGGTTTCTATTCCCTTATACCACATGACACCAGGTAAGTTGAAAGAGCCAAATACTAAGTTGTATTATCTTCTAAATAAATGATTCGTACGCCTGAAGGTGTCAACTTGGGATGTGCTAGTTCTATTTCATTAGAAGGTTGATGGTTCACCAAGCCTTTATGTTGATTATTAAAAAATAAATCGAGTTATGATAAAGAACATGTATATGTTGTCATGGATTGATGATGTGTTAGATTATTTTAAAGGGTATAAGTTGTTCTCAAAGAGTGATGTTTGGTATGGTTACCATCAGTTGAGGATAAAATAATCTATCATTCAGAAAACCATCTTTCATAGTAGGTATGACCATTATGAGTACCTTTTTATTCCCTTTGGTCTAATCACTGCTCTTAAAGTCTCTTTGTATTTAATGAATAGTATTTCCCATGTGTATCTTGATACCATCATGGTAGTAGTTGTGAATGGAATACTTTTTTACTCTAAGTTTGTGGAGGATCAGGTGCATCATCTGGGAATAGTACTGTATTTTCTAAGAAATCATTGAATTCATGCCAGGATTTCAAAATGGAATTTCTAGATTTGTGGAGTGAAATTCTGTGTTCACCTAGTGTCAGAACATAGGATATCAGTTTCTCCTAAGAAGGTAAAATTTGTTATAACATGGGAAAAACCACCCAATGTTTGTAAGATTCATAGATTCTTGGGTCTATATGGTTATTATCATCAGTTTATTAAGTAATTATCAATGTTTTCTTTTCCGATGAATTCTCTAAATATGAAGGGAGTAAAGTTTTATTGGGATGAAAAATATCATAATTAATATTTTTGAGCTGAAACATCTTTAGACTATTACTCTAGTGTTGAATCTTCCTAAGGTTGAGAAGTGCTGTGTGGTATTTTGTGATGCATTAGTTTCAGGTTTGGGAAACATTCTTATTCAATGTGATCATGTTGTTAGTTATGGCTCTCATCATCTTAGGCCACATGAGAAGAATTATCCAACCCATGACCTTGAACATGCAGCTGTGAAGCACACACTTAAGAGTTGATGACATTACCTTTATGGAGAAAGGATGACTATAGATTCATGCCATAAGATCTTGAGTTATAGTAACTCTTAAAAAATTTGAATCTCCACCAGAGATGTTGGGTGGAATACTGGTAGTGTTTCGATTTCAACATCTACTATACCCTAGAGAAAGGGTGTAATAAACCAGAATTCTATCAATGAAATTTCTCTTATTGTAGTTATTTAAAATAGTATAAATCACATAAAATCACAAGAAAATACAATAAAACTTTATAAATTAATAATGAATGAAATAAAAGGTATTTTTAGAATTTAAGGAACCTATACCAATAGAATAATAACTTGACATATGGAATAGTAATACGACCCTTTAGAATAGTAAATTGGCCAATAGAATAGTAACATAACCTATGAAGTTAAGAATAAAATTTGGGTATCTTATAAATAAAAATATGGTATATTTATATCATGTAATTAGTAAATAAATTTTTTAAAAACGATAAACTAAGAATCAATTTTTTTTTGAAACATAAATGTTTATTTACAAATTTATAATTAATATAATAATTTACAAGAAAATATATTTCCATAAAATAGACTAATAAATGAATATTTTTTAGTCTTATTATTATAAGATAATATTATGAAACCTTAACTAATTTTTAAAAGTGTTATAAAATCAGTTACAATTATAAAATTGGTATTTTTTTGAATCAATGATAATTTTATTTAAAAATTAAATTTATCATATATAGAAAATTATTTTCTTAAAACGGTGTCCATTATTTTAATTATACACATCAAAAAATGGTTAGGGTTAATTTTTTATATTTTTCTAAAATAATTGAATTTTTAGAGAATAGTAAAATATGATAATTTAAAATAAATGCTAAATTTATGAATTATTGAGTCATAAAAGATGTATGGATGATGTAAAACCATAATATAGAACTATAATTAATTATTTTAATATATTTAGTGATAATTCTTAAACTATTAATATTATTGATCCAAAATAATAAACTATTGAATTAAATAATGAAAAATCACTTTTATCCTCCCCTATAAATACAACCCATCACTACCTCTTATCCTCACCCCTTCCAAGATTTGAGACTTGTTTGATTTGTACCCAATTATATTCAAAATCCCCTCCCCCATGTCTAGGATCCATTAGTCACATCAAAATATGGAACTCTTTTCCATAAGAAGGTTCTCAAGGAGGAGAAAATCAAGAGGTAAAAACCTCTTTCTTTTTTCTTTTAATTTCTTTTCAAGTTATTTTATTTTTTTATATTCTCCTCACCTCCCTATACCAATGTAAAATGAAATCTTCATTATATTTTATATATAATTTTTTTTAATTTTTTAGGGAATAATCCATCATAAATTTTCTTCCCTCTACATTTTCTTGAAAAATGAAAACATTATACTTGATGTGTTGATTTTTAACATGTAGGGATAAAGAGTTTTCAGTTTCCATTAACACCTTCACGGATGGTCACAAAATAAATTTTATGGTTAAAATTAATCATAATATATGTATTATATCCTATTTAATTTTCTTGAAGCATTATATATACATGCTCTTAATTAATAAAATAAATCTAGTTAGTAATGATTGAAAAATCACCAAAATAATCTAAATGATTATCACTAACATCTTATCAAATGATTCATAATCACCCTAAATAAAAAAATGAATTATATAACTATCTAATCATCTAGACTTTATTTAATAACATATTATTTTAATTTTTTGATAACTATTCCCTTTTTACATGTCCTTTTTTACATGTGTACAAGTAAACGGATCACGGAAACCCTGGAAACGAACGTTCCTAGAACTAAGAAATTGAATATTATAAATCATCAATAAGACCATAAATTAACATAATAAAATTATTATAGATCATAAAAATGTTTATTATATTATTAATTAAATTATTAATGAATCAAACTTCATTATACAAGATATTAAGTATGAGTAAAGAATGATTTTGCACATAAGGTAAGGGTTTCTTCTTGAATCTATATTTTCTTTTAGAGTTACACTTTCTCTTCCTTTACCCCAGTTTAATTATTCATTATATTTATATTATTATTATAAATAATATTTATATGTAAAAAAATCATATATCCAAACCATTTTATCTTTATTTTATGAGGAAATTTATATTTTACAAGGTTCCCTTCTCAATTCTCCATGATAAGAAAACCTGATTAAAAGGAACTTCCTGATTTCTTACCCATTTAAAAGTACCATAAAAAGTCTATTTTAAGACATCATTGTTTTTATAAAATCAATATTTTTGTCATGAAAAACTATATTTTTTCATTTTTAGTTTTATACAAACAATTATGAAAATAAAAATTATTTTTCCAAAAGAAGTATTCTTTGCGAAGTAAAAAGGTTATTTCTCTCATGAATTCCTCGATGAATTTATTAGATTATTTTAATCTATTTAAAAACCTATGTTGAATCTTATGATTTATTGAGATTGATTCAGTATGATTATCATCTAACATATATTATTAAATGTTTTATGATCAGTTTGACTATGGATATGTTATCTTGACCTCATTCACCATACCACTCCGAATTTTTAGTGCTTATGTTTACAGATTAGGGAGAGTTATTTGAATTTAAAATGTATATGTTGTTTAAATTTAAAATAATTCATATGGGGAATGAATTGAACTTATTATCTGATTGTTGGGGCCCACTATATCCCCTTTATGTTTTTGCAGATATCATTAGAAAAACTAGACTGGGTTTTAACCCGTTATGTATGGTTTCTTGGAAGAAGCCTTGATGGTATGTTTATGATGACCAAAATTCTAAATTCCATAATTATGATATTAGTAATTGATATTCAAAGTGATTATTCAACTTATAGAATATACATGGTTAAGTTTCATGGTTATTTTATAATTTATATGGCATTATTTAATAACATTATATTTATTTTATATTATGCTCAAATTTATGTTTAAAGACACATGATTTTAGTAATTGTTGTTTATATTTAATTATGATAACTTCATCTGTATTTATTACCCTTACTGAGCATCCATGTTCACCCCTTTCTTAATGTTTATTTTCCACTAGGATGCACAAATGTATATTATGAATTACTTTAAGGGATAATCTAGGAGTTTATGAGTGTTTCCAATGGAGTTGTTATGCTGTTTTTCCATTCATCTTGTAATAAAATGTTCATGTATGTATGCTTGATTATAGGACTACTAAATTTATTGAATTATTAGTATTTATGTCTTGTATCTAGTTCAATGTATTGATATAAGGCACATAAACTAGGATATAGGGGTTGAGGTATTTACAATGGAAATTTTCTTACACATGATTTGATCTGGAAACTTCTAACCCTTACAGTGAAGGAATCATTGGAATAGTGGAACATGATGACTCTCATTGCATAGTTGAAAATTGGAGATTTGGAATTAGGGTATGAGGTCTTTTGGATAGTATTTAGTTGATATTTTATCTTCTTTATATGATTCTTTAGGAACAATATTTTGACGATGAGTTCTATAGAATTCGAGACTCTCTTCTTAGTAGGGAGACAATGGTTGAGTGGTCATTCTCCAAAGAGGGCACTCTATTTTATAAGAATTGTTTTTTTGTTTTGTTTTTAGTGATGAAAGATTTGATTGGGGATTTTTATAATTCCTAACGTGTTGTGAAACTAGGAACCAAAAATATGTTCTATGACATTTGGTATCAATTTTAGTGGCTAGGTATGAGATTATTTATTGTTGAATTTGTCTCTCATTATTATACATTCTAAAAGTTCAAGTCCATTCATGAGAAACCTTCATGTTTTCTTTAGACACTTTTGATCCCTACTTGGAAGTGGGATGATATATCTATGGACTTTGTTGTTGTGTTTTTGTGTACCTAGAGAAAGAAGAATTAAATATGGATTGTGATTGATCATTTGACTTAGTTGGAACACATTACACCCATTCATGATAGAACCAATGTTGAGGAGTTGGGAAATTTGTATGTGAAAGAGATTGTTCATCTTCATGGGGTTCAATTTTCTATAGTTTCTAACAGATATCCTCCATTCAATTCTCCTTTTTTGAGAGGTATTTAGGAGGCATTGGGATCTCAGGTCTATTTGATCACAGAATACCATGGGCAGTTGGATTTTTTGATAGAATAAACTATATAGATTTTTGAGGATATGTTTCAGACCTATGATATCGACTTTATTGGAGCTTGGGATGATCATTAAGGGTAGGTTTAGAATTATTATAACAATAGTCACCATTCCTGGATTAGAATAGACTATTTTGAGGCCTTGTATGTCCGACCTTGTAGATATTTGTTGTATTGGTCGAAGATTCGGTAATGTTCCTTGGTTAGAAAAAACATGGTTCATGATATGAAAGAAAATATTCTATTGAATTTTCAGATAATGTTTGATGGAACAGAGCTCATATAAGTCTTATGTTGATCAGTGTTGCAGACCATTAGAATTATTATTTGGTGACTAGATATTTCTGAAATTTACACCTCGGTTGGGTCATCGAGGCTTGGTAGGAAATGTAATCTTCCTCTTAATTTTTGTTTGACATTTTTTGGTTTTTGAGAAGGTGGGAAAAATTTTCTTACCATTTTGCTCTTACACCATTATTGACATCGATACATAACATATTCCATGTATCTCCTCCATAGAAGTATCTATCTGATCCATCTCATGTTCTGAGCTAGAGAGATCACGAGGTTGAACCTGATTTATCCATGGTTAAACGAGTAGTTAGAGTAGTTGATTCTAAAACCAAGGAACTCTGTTGGAGGAAAATACCACTGGTTTGTGTGATATGAAATCATGGTTCCAATTATCATGAGACATGGGACAGGGAGGAACTGATGAGGGAGCAGTGGCCTCATCTTGTTGGCATGGAAGCTTCTGAGTAGTCTTTTTGGGGATATAAAGATTCTATTGTGTGGATTTTGTAATATAATATTACCATTTTCAGGTATTATTTAACCCCTTATTTTAATCTTTCTTTTTTTGGGTTTTATTTTGGTTTTTCTTAGGTGAGAACTTAATAATTTTTGAAAATTCTTAGGTTGTGGAAGGTTGGTGCATGGTTTTCCCAAACTGTGTTCCCTACTAGAGAAAACCTTGCAAACTTAGGAAGCGGGGTTTTTTTATTGTTGATACATGGTTTAAAATTCTATCTCCCTATTAGAATAAACCATGCATCCCATTAGCAATGGTCACACATCTAGGGTGCATAGTTTTCTCTCACCGTGTATCCCTACCCATCTAACCACGAGCACAAGATTTTTTAATCCAGATATTAATTTAAAAACCCCCAAACCCCAAAATTAAGATAATTGATGGATCATAATGACCCATAATCAATTTATACTTTCTTGGGAGCTCCCAAGATCAATTTCTATCTCTTTAGAACCCTCTTGGAAGCAAATCAAATCTTATAGGACAATGATCGATCCTATCTCATTTAGCTTCGTCTTCTAGTTCTATATCTCCTGCCATCTCTCTTCTCCTCCCTATGGTTTTATAGATACCTATTTTGATTGGTGGTTATAATATCCAATTCTTTGGATCTAAACCTATTATTGATTTCTGGTTTCTATTGTTAATTTTCTTCTCTAGCGAATCCCAGTTTGGGTTTGGTGTTTTGATATATATAGATCCCGAGGTACGTGGTTCCTTCAAGATGCCTAATTTTTGTTTAAACTAAATTGGTTTACTGTTGATTTAAAATAATTTACTATTATAAATGAAATTTATTTAAATTAATTGATTAAAATCTCAATTCCAATGAACTGGGGTTTTTGGAAATTTAATTTTGGCATAAAATTGGAAAATACCCCAATTCCATTGAATTGTGGTGTGATTGCGAATTTTATGGAAAATTATAGAGAAAAAATTGTTGAATTTAAATTGTAAAATTGTGGGAAATTGTTTCAATATATTTATTGGATTTAATTGTGGGAATTGAATTGTGAAATTGAATATTTAAATTGAATTGTTAAATTTAATTATTGAATTTAATTGTGAATTGATTTCAAATTCTTATTTGATAAAAACTGCATAAAATGATTTTGATAGACACCTTTGGGTTTTATCTTGATAAAAGGAAAGTTTTTAATTAAAAACCCATTTATTTTTAAATGGGAAAATTGATTTTTTTTTAAATTTGAGGATGAGATTTAATTTTATTTTAAGAAGTCTTGAATTGAATTTCTCATCATTGATTTGTACTATAGAAAATGAAATCCTAGGTTTTTTCATGAGTTATTTGGGACAAACAAACATGGATGAAAATTCACTATCAACAGATTGATTTTTTACAACACTAACATAATAATTTGTAGCACATATTACTCCTTAGTGGTATATAGATGAGTCCTCTCTTTATTATGGAAGGGGATGTTTGTACACATTGCAGTTATTATCACCTGAGTGTGTGAGGATCTCATAACCTGGAACAATAGTAACTCATGGCATATGACCATGTTTCTATCATGTTCATATATGAGATATAAGTGTATGCCAATGTTTTAAAACTATTTTACATTCCTTTTGATTTATATTAACTTTTTTCTATAAAGGTATTTATTTATGCCATTTGTTTGAAGAAAATCCATCATTTAAAATTTATTCCATTTTTTAAATGTAAATTAATATTTGACACAATATTATTTTTAAATAACAGACATATTTATTTAAAAATTTAAATCACTTTATTTTTTTAATTAAATGTTGGCATATTATTATGGAATCCTTTGTGAGACCCTATTTGGATTTTTAGCTCACACCCTAATTGTGCCTTCGGGTGTTTGTAGATTTATCATTCCTATTTTGAGAAAGGGAAAAACCCCACTTGGAGGTGGTTCTAAATACAGATATCTAGTCTTGGAGCATTGCGTCTATTGGAACTTGGGTTATTTACCTTACTATTTTTCTAGTATTTTTATATAGTACTTGGGGTTGTTTTTACCTTTTTGTCTTCTGGTTCACTTCTCCCAGTGGAGTTTCTTTTATATTCATAATGTCTTGTTACCTTGGTTCTATAATGTTTGTAGAAAATTCATTCCCACCATATTTTTTAATGATGACAGGTGCTCGTCTCTAACCTGAGGGGATCAATAATGCCATTTGGGCCATGTCAGGATTGGCTCGGTTATCAGGTAACTAGTGTACCTGGGATGGTTCGTAACAAATCATGTCATCAGTTAGAGATTAACCATGATGATATTTTTCCTCTCATATGATGAGAATGACATATGGGCCCTCAATTGAGATAAACTATGGGAATGTGTAGCCACACCTAGATTTTTTATATCTATCTGGATATGGGACATGTGATGTGCTTATCTATAAGGATGAATGGTATGTGAAATATTCATTGATCATACCAATATATACTTTAAGAATAGAGAGCATAAGATTTGTCTATATGGGAATGATGTTTTCTACACATAAGGGTCCCTTGATGTTTTAAAATGAGAAAATATGAAAATTCACGATTTCATATGATGCAGATTAGTGGACACAGGTACTAGAGATAAATGCATTCAATGGAGATCCTGAAAGATCCCTTTATAGCTTCGGTAGCATTGACTCTTTTCTAGAGGTTGCTCTTTTTTTACATATATGAACTTGTATATTCATATTTTTTTGTCAAATCTATGAAGGTATGTGATGTCAAGCTTTGTAGTCGATTGAATGGATATTGAGTTTGACTCAAATAGTTGCTCTATGTTTTTTTATATTTTATACAATATTGTTTTGGATGGGTATTTAGAATACATTGCATATGATATAAGGTGATGTTGATGATGTCTTTCCGATATAGTTTTGGGAAATAACTATTTTTTTTGGATATGATTTCATAGGTTATTGTATATGATACAAAAAATGATGAAATGGAACAAAGTCTATAATGATTTATTGTAAGCGGGAGATTGATAGATATATTTCCAAATGGATTTTATATATATGATACATATAGGTTATTTTCATGAATAAGTTTTATCACTTTATTTCAATGTTTTTCATGAGATTTTTCTATTTTATATTCTGATGCAATCTATCATTTATTATATCGTTTCATGAGATGAGACATATATTAGGTGAAGCATTCATATGATGAATGTATATTCTACCTGGAGTATTTATTCATGAATTTTAATTGATGGATAAATTAATTCTGTTGAGGTTTGTCTTCTACAACCTATATAAACTATGGTGATTCGATGGAATTGGGGGTGCTTCCATGTTTTTTTTGTCAAAAATCCCCATGACTTGACTCTCTATTCTTCTTCCTTCTTGGAATATGAGAAGTAATCACATCATGAATGATAGAATAATCTCATTCAAACTTCATATTATTTAGTGCAGACTATGGATACACCATAGAGATGTGTTTTCATTCGACTATATAACCATAAAATGCAAATGAATATGAAGAAGTAGCAAAAGATATTCAAAGAATAGTATACATATTTATAGTGTTCTTCATTTCAAATAATTGAATAGTGTCAATTTTCTATGCATAGGAGGTCTTAATACTTGGGTAAAATTTTATTATGCATGATTTTATAAGTGTTGTTAGATTTATTTGAAACCCTTCACTAACTGACTCTAATATTTGGCATTCGTCATTGGTTTCTTAGGATTCGATATTAGTGATTCTGAGTGACTTATTTTTCTATATCTGTTTTAGTCAATCCTTATTTATTCTTAGACATCACAACGGTTGTGCTAATAGGAGTTGTGGGTTTATTCATCTATGATTTTGATGATATGACTCTACATTTCAGATTGCTTTGAGGATTCTTTGTGTGCTTATGGCCCAACAATTCATCCTCTCTTCCTTTAGTTTTTCAATGTGTATCAAAAACCTTCTTTTGAGGTATAGGATCCTTGTTCTCTAATTTTTATTTGGATATGTAGAATTATCTTGCCTTTATTTTATGTTGGTAAAATTTTATGAATTTTAATAATATATATGATGAAATGGACTAATGAAATGAATGGAGGATGGTGTGATGTGCATATGTTTATCGATTTTCTTGATGTTACTATTGTTTTTTCATGCAATATGATTAATATAGGATAATTTATTAAAGTATTTTATTGATTTGAGAATATTATATAAATGGTTAAATACATAAAGTCAGTAAGTGAATAGGATATGTTAAATATGCATGTTTTATATTTGACTTGATGTGTGTGGATTGGTGGTCATGGTTGTGTGCGACTTGGAGGGACTTGGTTGTTTGGGTCTTGGTGGCCTTGATTGTTTATGATGGATTAACATGTTGGTTACTTGATTATAGATCAAAAATAATGGAAAAATATTGACATAAATAATGTTTTTATTGTAAAATAATTTGTTGGTTTGAATATTAGTGGCTGATTTGTTAAATTAAATAATGGGAAATGGATCCCAAGTTATGGCCTTTTTTGTGATGTATATGGTGGGTTTTTCTACACTATAGTAAGTTCATGGTGGTGAGATATTAGTAGTGA
Organism: Viscum album; assembly: GCA_963277665.1. Lineage (NCBI taxonomy): Eukaryota > Viridiplantae > Streptophyta > Magnoliopsida > Santalales > Viscaceae > Viscum > Viscum album. Next base: position 77,965,996 of record OY728133.1, on the reverse strand, counting down.
CCTGATAGAGGTTGTGAGGGTGTTTCTTTTGTAAACCTATAGGTGTATGCCTATATCGAGCTACTATATACTTGTATTTAATTATGAATTTTCTATGAACCCAACTCAATTTGGGTAACTTGACCGACACCCCAAGACCCTGGGGGAGTTTTCACTAACATAAAGGATGTGGAAGATAAAGATGGATGACTACCACCTCTCCAATCTCTCCCTTCAGTAGTAGTTTCAGAAGATACTGATGGTGGATGATGGGATATATGGTTTAGGTCATATGTGGAATGAGGAGGACATGAGGTTGATGTTTTATGAGTTAATGATACCCTACTAGACTGGTTACCTAATACTTGACATGTGGTTGGTGCTGTGAGACTTGGTATGTGGTTGGGGATGTAATACTTCATATGTGGCTAGTTTTTTGAGATATGATATATAATTATTGCCTCTATTAGAGGATATATAGGGGATGAGAGAAAAGGATCCATTCTCATTTGGTGAGAGCGATGAATCATTTGGGAAGTGGTTGTGGGGCATCATTACCTAAATTTTTATGATATTACTATAATGATATTAGATGTGTTATTTAGTGAGATTCATGGTGAGGTCAGGGGATACTAGTTGAACTGTGTGGGTGTCAGTTAGTTTTTTTGTCCATTCACCTGGGCATTAGTACTCCCTTTTTTACTTTTGTAAAAAATACCTTGGATATGATCTTAATTAGTATTCACGTTATTCTCATACTACATATATAAAAACTATTTTATAGGTTTCTAAGAGGGATTTAGTTATTAATCAAGTCATTACTAACTTGGATCTTGGGATTTTAGAGTCATTCTCATAAGATTTAATTTTGGTATTGTTTTTTATTTGGAGATATTTGTATCCATTTTATATTCATGCATATGGGATATTTCTTGTATGAGATTTTGACTTATTTATTTTATATCATGGTGGTTTTGTATTATGATTTCGGGATATTGAGGGTAATGCTTCCCATTTGAGTGTATTAACACTAGCTGTCAACCTAGGTCCTACTTAAGGTGGGACTCAGGGGGTCACCCATTTTTATTTTTGGCCAAAGACAGGTTCTAATGAAGGGTGGGTTATGAAAGTGCTTCATACCTCACGAATTCCTAATAATACACCATAAGATGCTGATTGGTAGTGAGTGTCCCTGAGTAAAATGGGAAAACTATACCCTCTTAGGTATAGGTGGCCATAAATCACAGTGGAAGAAATATGTAAGCATACATATAAATAAAATGAATGAAAAGAAATACATCATGACTACATTCTATCAATAAATAACATCAAACCACATGCTATGAAATAATGTGTATAAATAATGTCAGGAATTCATACAAGATATAAACAATATCACCCTTAGGAGAACCATATACACATAATCTAAAAGGAAACATAAGGCTATAATCAACTACCAAATCGGTCTCTTGTTCATGCATAGTCCCAATTTCTATCTCCTACTATACATCTAATCTCAACAATCAACTACAGTGACCTATTCCCAACTTGAATCACGAACCATAAAGTCCTCTCAAATACAATGGTGCCTATGTAGGGTGTGAGGAAAACATAGTAGGTCACCAAAAATTATGTCCCAAAATATATCTAGTAAGACATGTGCATGTATAACATGATATGATCCAAGGGAAATCAAATAAGCAAAGGAAAAAATAACACATATGTCACAACTATAGATGAAACATAGTCACTTGGGTGTAAACGTAATTTCTTTAGCTAGTGTCGAGGTATATCTGAACATTTCACATAATCATTGATTGGGCAACCCAACCCAAGTCATAGTAAATGGACATATCATCTCTTCATAAGATAATGAATAGGAATTGAGAAACATGTCCTGATAACAAACCCAATGATGTTGGATATCGTCCCTATCCAAAATGACTCACATGAGGGTAAGCCATTCCTAAACCTAGTATATAACATGCAAATAAGGGTATCATGTCTTATAAGCATAAACACTTGTAAAAGCATAAAATCCCCTCCCATAGAAGTATTTCAACATTATAAGTACATCCAACTTACATGGGTAAAACAAAATACTTGGGAATAACTTCCCATACCTATCATTATCATGGTCACAAGGGAATTTCATACCATTTACATGGAAATTCCATCCCAAATACAAAACAAATCAAAATAGAAGTCACATCCCACAACATACATAAGATGTTATGGGTGGGAATTACATCCCAAGATCATGCACATTGCATTCCGGTCACAAATATACAAACTAGAGGTCATAGCGTCACTTAACATGTACAACGTATCAAAAGTGGTCATGTCTGCCCTACATAACCCATTATATGAACCAAGGGAATAACGTCCCATGAAAATACCCAAACATCATAATAAAACAAAGTAAGCATTTCAGTATCACTATATAAACAATTCAAAATTAAAGACGACATATCATCCAATGAATTTTAAAAGATAACTAGGTAACTCTATCTATATGATATAATTCCTTATAGGTAACTAGGGAGAAAATCACCTAGTTCTACTAGTTAAAGTGGAATAATCATCCACCCTAGTTCAATTAAACTAACCATGGTCTATATAGAAACAAGTTTCTTCCACATGGTCAAGACTCACACAGACACATTTCTATTACAACCCAATCCTATGTACAAGGGATAAATGGCACTAAACATAGTAAATGGTATCATAACCTAAATCAAGGGAGACTCTATGGGGTCTCAAACCATTGTAATTATTTAGGGACCACCTACCTTGATCCACTAGAAGTCTTCCCATCAAACAACTTTGGATAAATTATCCATTATTGTTAAAATTACTAATGTCTAGAATAATATATGAATTTATGCATGACCAATGAAGTATACTATGACATAAAATGAAATAATGAGATACAAGAAGTGGAGTCTCAATGGTACTATATGAGACCTTATGCAACAAATGACACTAAAAAATAGTGAGATATAGAGATGAACTATAGGAAGGAAGGAAAGTTACCAAGGGGTGGGGGGGGGGGGGGTGATTGTGTGGATAGAAAAAAATAAGTGGGGACTCTCTTTTAGGTTTAAAAAAATATTTCAATTACTAAATTTATTTTAAAATTAAAAAAATAACTGAGAGTCACTATGTACTTAACCACTCATCATCAGGTACCTTGTAACTGACTATGTAGTCATTTTATGTTCACTGTGTGGCCGATGACCCACAAGGAGCTACAGGATCCACTACCTGACCCACCAAATATCGAGTGCCTATCCACTAGGTACCCGGTGGAATATTTTAATGTAAAAATATCCCATAACCAGACCCCTTTTTACCAAAATAGGACCCAAAGTACCTTCCAATGCCATAAATATCCAAAATTAGTTATAAAATAACCTCTTATAAATGCGGGGTGTTATATTGTCTTAGGTACATCTCTTTCATCAATAATTTAGTTTAGAGAATTTTTGGATATTTCCTAAAGGACTACATTGGTGAAACATCATTTTAGGCTCTCGAAAGTGTCATCTTATAAATCCTAGGTTTAACGTATTAAATATAGAAAAGTGACCATATCTTTTTAGAAATAATATTTTGATTATGAGAAGATGGGACCACCACAGTCCAGCTTCCAAGTTTGTTCTTATCTTGCTTATGCTTCTTGAAAAACCTAGTACCATTACTCATGTGAGATAATTCTGATACACCATCCACTACAGGTTGTGTTTCCAGATTCAACTCTATCAAAATGTCATTTTTTACTACTTTCACGTAGGAAGTTAGTCTGGATTAAAATAAAGAAATTATATGGTTGGGGGAAAATACCTCCTTTTAAGAATCATGCTTTTAGAGTTTCATTAGTGACTAGAATAGGAGACAAAGAAACCAGTTAAAAAAAATATTAAAACTCAGACCACCATACGATCACCAAAATGTCACCCAAGGTCACTCCCATGTCCCAAAAAAATCCATCAACTATATTAACAATAAAAATGATCCATTACAAGATCATACCTTGAATACCTACATAAATCATATGAAATACATACACATTAACATGTGTATGTAGGGTGTGTTGTGCACATCACCAATAGGATGTCACCAGAGATTAAGAAATATCTTTTTTTCTATATTTCAAGAATACCAATTTGAAATACATCAGAAATTAGTTTTTATCATGAATGGTTATGCTGTGAAATAAAATAACATCCTAATTAATTTTCAAAGAAAATACCACCCAATATTGGTAAAATCAAAGTGATGTTATTATCTAGAATGAAACCATTTGATCTTTTGAAAAAGATACACCTAGGTATATGAAAAATAAAACAATTATCATTATCTATATTTTCAGAATTTTATTTCAAAAGCCATTTTAACTTGTTAGAATAAAAAATAAACCATGAGGGGATGGAATGTGAAATAAAATATAGAACATATAATCTCTAGTAAACATTTTATAAGTGAAATAGTACCATAAAAAATAACGAAATGTAATCCAATGAAGAAAATATTAGATTAAAGAGAATATAACAATATAAATTTGACAAAAATCATTAAAAAGTAATAAAACTTAGCATAATAGTCATCATGGGAAACTCACTAGGTTTTAATGGGATGATCTTATACATACTTAGGTGGAACCAACTATTGATGTAGGTTGTGCTCAGTGATAAAATTACTTTGGAATTATTCTCAACTAGCCTCATCAGAGGAACTCCCCTAGATGGAGAAAAATCCTAACTAGGGGACACAATCTTATGCATAATATAAACTAGTGTAACATCAATCTTGATCCCTCACTTAGTTACCCAGGTTTCCCATAAAATAAATAGATTTGAGAAAAGAATCATTAAAAATTATATCACATGAAAAAAATATAACAATTAACATGAACATTTGTCTCACCTCCAAACACCCTTCAAATAAAAATTTCTTTTCACATTCACACATATATAAAATATAATTTCAATCCAAATCATAGAGTATAAGATTGTATATAGAATAACATTTATGGATGTATAAGAATTTTTATATAACATGACATAAAAAATTTAGAGATTTTACAAATGGTTCTTTTAAAAAAACATGGAAATCCAACTATAAAAACATACTTTAAAGATCATTTGAAGAACATCCTTTCTCTTGAAAAATCACTTGAATGATGTGATCAACCATAAACATGTAATTGTCATAAAATTATAATTATTAATCATGGAACCCAAGGAAAATTTAGTAGATTCAAAATATACCTATAGACATTTAAAACTTATTTATAATACCAAGAACTGGGAAACCAAAGAAATAAATTTATGCGAAGTGTAGAAAACATTGATAATGGAAGAAAAGTTTTTAAAAAACAACAATTAAAACACATAAAAGTAAAAATCCGTGAGTAAAAAAAATTATAAAATCAAAATTAACAAATGACATGACAAATAAAGGTAATTTTATAAAAACACCGACCTAAAATTGTCAAAATAAACTCACCTTTGATGGATTGAGAAATATTATGGAATAATATGGCTTTAATAAGCCCTAAAAAATAAATCCTCCAAGATTAGACCAAACCTAGAAAAGGGTTCAACCACCATGTCATCTAGGGTATATGGAAGAGGAATAAAAAATAATATATTAAATAAGGAAGGAGATTGGAGTATGCATAAAAAGAAAAGGATAGGTTTACCTAAGATATACACTTGAGAATCATAAGGAAATTTCCTTGGAACCATTGATGATGAAGAAATAATCTCTCCTTGGATCTCTCTAGAAGCATCATCTGACAAGGATATGAAAAGGAAACTAAATGTGTATAAATTTGATTATGGTAGAAAAGGAACTTTATAATTCAATTTCTAGGAATCTCACATGGTTTGTCTGCATAGTTTAATAAAGAGTGTGCCAACCATTCAACAACCACTAGACATGAGTTGCAATAGTCACATTGTTAGGTCACACAGTTACTCCTAAATATGTGAAACCATTATGGTGAATACTGGTATGAGATTTAAACCTTTTTAATATTAGTTCACATGATTACTCCAAACCAAGTACTTATGATGCTCTAACTAGTGAAATACGATTCACAAAAAATTAAACTAGGTTTCACTATTACATATAATCATGCCTAAACCAAGTGACCAAGAAAATATTCAGAAATTTAAATTTTAAAATCCAAGTAATTCATAAGTAAACAAAATAAATATACAAAAAGTGACATTGTGGTGTAAATTTCAAGGCTTGATTGTTGGTGAGTTCCACAACATCAAACCACATTGATACATAATCAACTGCCACAAGGTTATACTCATTCCCATGAGATGGATGGAATGGTCCTCTGAAATTTAAGTCCTAAAATTAAAATATAACAACCTTTATAATTCCATTTTAGGCCTCTCTTTTTTCCATTGTTAGTTTCCTAACCTTTGACACTTTTATGTCCAACCAAAAATCCCATAGAATCCTTAAACAAGGTGGGACAATAAAATCTCGATTGAAGTACTCTATGTGTCACAATATCTCCCCCTATGATTTCATCCATCAGGCGAGTAATGAAAAATCTAAAAAACATGAGTCATTTTTTCTTTTAAAATACACCTTCTCACAATTTCATCACTATACATTTTAAAGAGAAAATGGTCCTCCCAAAAGTAATGTCTGACCTTCAAACGAGATATCTTCATTTGGTTGTGATTAAGGTTATAATGGATTACTCTAGTAGCCAATTAATTCACAAAATTATCTAACCAAGAAGGATGTTTGGATGATACATCAAGTATTTTTTTTTCAAAAATGAATAATTTACCGTGCTCAGGTCGCTTTTTTCAAGGATGGAAAGCCTAGAGAAGTGGTCAACAACCAAGTTTTCAACCCCTTTATTATTGTTTATTTCTACATAAAAATCTTAAATTAAAAAGAACCACATTATAAAACTTGTGTTTTTCTATTTTTTGTCCAAAAGGTACTTCAAATAAGCATGAAAAATGAACATAATGAGGTACTGCCTAATTTTTTAAGGCAAAAAACACTACCAAAAGCTCTTTTTCAGTTTTAGTGTAGCTTATTTTAGCCTCATTTAGTAACCAAATACCAAAATACACAAAAATAATCTTCAAAAACTATATTTATCATAAGATAAAACCAACCATAACCTCAATATAATCACAATTTTATTCAAAATTGAGGGATAGATCAGGGGTTGTTATAACCAGTGAAGAGGTTATTTTCTATAACAAAATATTTAATGATTCAATGCATTTTTCATCCTTCACCAAAAAGTAATACAAAGGTTTGGTGACTTTTGAAATGTCATTTATAAAACAACTATAAAATATGGAATATCTAAGGAAACTCCTAATGAAACTGGTGGAATATGGTGAAGGTAATTATTAGAACACCATTTTCTTAGAGGTGTGAACCCCTACCCTCTCATAGAGAAATTGAGCCTAAGAACAATGCCTTCAGTGATAATAAATTGGAAATTTATCCAATTAAGAACAATGTTTATTTATTGGGACCTTTATAAAACCTGATTGTGGGTCTAAAGGAAACCCAAAGAGGCTCCTATAATGAAAAAAATCAATAAAAAACTTTATGATCCACTCAAACGTATCTGAAAAGACTTATATCACGCACCTTTAAATGGTGGCTACAGCTCTACGAAGTCCAAAGGTCATCAGGTGATATGTGAATGTACCAAATGGGATTGTGAAGGTGGTCATATCATGGTCCTCATTGGATATTGGGATTTTATTATAACCCAAATATCTTTCAAAGAAGCAATAGAAATAATTTACAGCCAACCTCTAAAAAGTTTTATCTAAAAAATGCATGAAAAAATGGTCTTTTATTGAATCTCAAATAATCTTCCTGTGGTTAATACAAAACCTCAATTTTATTACTTTTATAAAAGGTGTTATCTCATTGTGTTCATTAGAAACTATTGTGACCCGTCCGATCTGGGGAATAATTTGATCCAGGCTCACATAAGTGTTATCAGATATCAGATAATTAATTCCAGTATCTAAAATCATGATCATATCTTCCCAAAATAAAACTTTCATGTCTAGTTTGAGTCTCATTTGACTCCCTACATTAGGACTGTGTCATGAATCTTTTGTATTTCTATGTATCCAAAAATAGGGACTAATTATCTTGATATCAGTTATGCTAAGTGATAAAATAAAAATCTCAAGAATCCTCTCTTCTTAGCACTTCTAAACTAGCTGAAATAATGTCTTGAATTGTTTCCCTAACCCAAAAAAATGAGTATTTCAAGTTATTTTTCATGATTTAATCTCAAAATTAGAATTTGTATATGATTATGAGAGGATTTTAGTTTAATGTGGCTTAAAGTCCTTGACCGGGGGTAGGGGGCTTATAGAAGCAATCAGAGCTAGAAAACAAAGTTTCCTCATTACTATCCACTATGGAAAACCATTGAATTCCCTCTTCCATATCTATTTTATGGATATATTTCATTATAAATTCCATAATGATTTCCAAAAAAACTCACCCTTCATATCATCCAAACACATATCTCCCTAAAAAACTCAATTTTCAAGTAATCCTCTTTATGTGTGGGTTCCTTGAGAGTTTTGAAAATATTGAATTCCATAACATCATCCCCAATTTTAAAGATCATATTACCTTTTACTACATCAACTATCCTTTAATGGTAATAAATATTATCCTTAAGATTATGGGAACTTCATTATAACACTTAGTTTTTATGATTAAAAAATCAGTGCACAAAAAGGGATTTACAACTCTAACAATCAAGTCATCAAACCTACGAAATGGTTTATTTATTGACTTATCACCTAGTTGGAGAGCCACTTCAGTGGTCTTGAATTATCCAATTCCCAAATACTGAAACAATAATAAATTATTGATATTGATACTAGACCCTATGTCATAAAGGTAATTTTATTTCTTGATTCTATTAATTTGATTAGAAATTACAAAGCTACACATTCTTGCAACTATGGAGGGATATTTTTTTATAAAATGGTATTACACTCTTTGGTGAGATGGTGGAAACAATTTCCAAGCCCATTTTTTTGATGAATATTTTAAAAAAAAATTAACGATGAGTGGATTTGAGCTAAAACTTAAATGAATGAGATGTTCACTTCAAGATTTTTGAACTTCTCAAAGAACATGAGAAAATATGATACATTATTTTTAGGTTTTGATTCTTTGAGGGAATACGATGTGTGAGAAAAAAATCATCAATCCTTTGGAAATATTTTAACCGACCCCTTGATTCACTTCTCATTCACTATATTCACCTTAGCCTACTAACCCCTCACTATCGACTATGACCAATATCGGACTGACCCCATCAATACTGCTGCTACTAAGTTCCTTTTGTGCTTCCACATAGCTCCTTGTGGAACCTACACTAACTCCCCTCATCATCTAACCACCAGATGAGGTCGACCAGTCTGATTCATTCTAAATAGGTTCATTACTCACTAAAGGAAGGGATAAGTTCAATGGTCATAAAATTGAAACTATAGGGGAAATAAAAAAAACATTAGGGTATAAAAAAATAATCATAAATTCAAGATACAAGATAAAAAATAGAAAACAATACCCTAAAAATTTGGAAATAATTTTTAAAAAAATTAGACCCAAAAGGAAATATTTAATCCTACCTCAAATTTTGATTTTTCTTTGGCGATGAACATGTCCACATTAGTTGTTGATGATCAATCATCAATTTAAACCATAATTCCAAAATCCCACATGGCCCTCCTTCTTATTCCTCTTACTCTACATTTGGTATATGGACAACCTTAATTAGAGGGATAGAATATATTTTTATAAGGGGAATGGATCTGAGAATCTATTAATTAATTAATTAATTATTTTTATATGTTCGTTGCCCATGATGACACACCCGGATTCTCCTAAAGAGAATGATAGTTATTCCTCATAGGGTAAAACTCACATTCTACACATAACTGTGATATCATATTTTCCATAAAAATATTTTTTAAGGATAATTATTCTTTTGAGAATCCTCATACACGATCTAACACTGTCATTTTTATACTTTAAATATTTTAATTGAGGCCCTTACATAATCGCACTTCTGCACTGTCTTAGCCCAAGGGCAACATAACCATTAAATAATTTTTATGTGGTCATATAATAGGGTAAATTTAGCTTTCTACAATAGGATATTATATATATATGTATATAATTATAGGATATTCTATAAGAAAAAACAAAATATTGATGTTCCCATGAGTGATAATGATGAGTACTGGGAGGGGGCATGACTTTCTATCATGCCGACCTAACTATTTTTTTCTTAATGTAGACATGATGTGATGATGAATTTGTCTCCATACAAAATTCCAAGATATCCTACAAAAAATAGAACATAGGATTTATATTCCCATGAGTGATAATGATGAGTTTCAGGAGGGGCATGACTTTCTATCATGCTGACCTAACTCAGTTATTATTAATATAGACCCAATGCGATAATGAAATTAACTCCCTATTATAATATTGAAAAACAATTTGTGACCATAAAGCTAGTTATCAATGATAATTAAGAAAATTATTACTGTTATTATTATATTCAAACATATTTGAAATAAATTATTAATAAAAAGAAAGAATAGTTTGTCTACCATTTCATCCAAATCTTTGAAACTGGCAAATAAAAGATACAAGGTGTATAGTTGATTAGAATATGAGAGTAAACCAAACCTATAAATATCAAGGTAACTTAAGCTCAAATATAATATAAGTTCATAAAATGTATTTCAGTCCAAATTAAATTTAATGTTATATGATTATTGGGAAACTCACACATTTAATCATTTAAAATATAAATTCACATAATTAAAATAAAGAATCACAAAAAACACTAAAGAAAATTGAGGAAGTTTTATATTCAAATATTCAAAAATTCCAACATTTGAGAGATGAATTATCACTAATTCCACACAATAGCCTATTATAGAATTCTACATACCTTCAATACAAAATTAAACCACACCAGATCTATTCACTTACAAATTATAACAATGCATACGTAACACTTAAAAATTTAAGAGAAAGTGGTGAAAAAGTATTAAAAATAAACATGAAGACATTAATTCACAATAAAACCATAAAAACCCAATCAACAGATAGTATTAATGGAATTTAACATTTAAAAGTCAATATTTGTAAAAAAAATAGGTTTTTACTGAAAAAAATACATTTTTATTCCAAATAACATTGTTAATTTTTTTATATTTTTTTATTTTCATCCATTGGAAATATTTATATTTACACCAAACATCACATTATTAGACTTAAACAATAATTTTTTTCTATAAAATCATGCATACAATTCATATTTTTATTACGTCAATTCAGATGCTTAGAAAAATAGAAAATCGTGGTTGGATCATCCAAGGGAATTCTTTTCACATTTTCAATAAAATATCTCAGTGTGTATAGAGACCCATACTTTACATACATTGTTAGTACTTCAAAATTGAAGTACACTTATTACAACATATAACAAAACCATGAAATGACCGTATAGGTATAGTGTCTTTAAAAACTGGGAAACATAAACAACTGGTTCATAATGCATCTACACTGTCTCCCATTTATTTCATCATATATATAGTCCCTTTTGTCATATCATACTTAATAACCTTCTTCCTGACCTGGGGAAAGAAAACATACAAAAGGGTGATCTCAAATGCTCAGTAAGTGTAAACAAAATAAATATCAATCACATCATATTCAGAAGAACATAAAATTTTGGAAATCTTACCCTGTAAAAGAGATCAAAATTTCATAACATGGTATAAATCATGGTAGTGAAATGTAATCACAATAATCATAAATTAAAACATTAAGCTTTTTGGCATACACACATAATCATAGAGAATCATTTCTTATTAGTCAAGACTCATTGCCAATACTATCTTAGTGGACAAAGTCCATTTCTGAACCGAGTTCATTCCTCGTTTCAGTCCTGTTTCACTGAGCCGGTTTAAACTGCCATTCCAGCCATGTCTATCTCATGAGATATAAAATCTTTACCCAATTCATTGTAGGGATATATTGGTCCCACCCATCTCATAATGATACCATTCTTATGTGTTCCACAAAATCATAAACAGTATATCATTGCATAACCCGTGTAATAAAAATGGGAATCTTAAACATCATGACATCATAAAACAATTCATATAAGATAAAGGAACTCATAAAAATAATTTCATCACAACATAATCAAATCAATGTAATAATAGGGATAGAAACAGAACCCTATATTATCTTATATGGAAAATAATTTTGATAAAACACTTGAACTCCATTCTTGAGGAAAATATCCTTTCTACTTTAAAAACATTTTTCCTTTCTTAACATGTCATACAATTTTAAACTAAAAGAAGTTGATTAAAAATAAACTTGAAAACTTATAAAGGAAGATTCTTGTAAATAATGTTTTAAAAATCCATTCATGCCGTATATGTAAAAAAAACATTCTTCCCGTACTTTGGCATAAAAAGTCAAAAAGTACCTCATATGAAAAATGACAAAAGATTCCTTTCATATCTTTTACTAAAAACTCATGGAAGGGTAAAATTTGATTTAAACAATTGTAAGAAGATATAAATAATATTAAATATTGAGTACACATGGATTTGGATGATAAAAGATACCCCAGTAAATAACAAAGTATAAACAATCTCAGATAAAAAATGAGATTGTGAGATTCTCCCTTACCTTAGGTCCAATTTTCTTCATAAGTGTCCGAACCTCCTGTATAATGATTTAAATAATGCCATTGACTTATTAAAGAATCATATTCATTGTTATGATATCATATATGGTTCACTTATGACTTTATATTACCCATTCTTATGTAAATTAATGTTAAAGTAGTGTTTTGGGTAAAACATCTTATTTATCGTACGTGTTTGGACTTGTTGTTCGTGATGTTATTATTACTTATATCATGATTTACTTACCTCAAAAATTTAAATAATGATTTATATATCATATAAATTTATCATATATCCAGCATATACAAGCATTTATAATAGTACATAACATATGGAGGTAAGAAATGAAACGCACCGTTCATGGAGATGATAAGTCGTACGTACGCATGAACACTACTTTCATTTCCATTTATTATTTTAATGGAATTAAAACATAATGATACATAGGTATATTATAATTTCAGTATAATATCATATATAATATCATTAACCACATCCTTTATACATCCCACATAAGGTATTAACGAATCACATCACTTTGCGGGGGCGGTAGTCCACACTTCCTCAAATGAGATTATCGTATTTATCGATAATGGAAACTGTAAAGGCTTGATATAATTAGAAAGTAAATAAGCATAAAGAAATAATAAACATAATATATATTATATATAAATACAGTGCCATCACAATGGCCACCATGAGAGGCGGTAGGAGAAAATCGAACAATCATCGTTTCATGAGGCGTTAGTTTTCCATCAGAGAAACATTATGTTTTTCATCCCTTAGATGGAGGTGTGTGTAAGTGTAGTTTTAATAATTCTCATAAAAAAATCATAGTATATTTATGATATTGTTTCTGTTACAAAAGAAAATATTAAAAAGAGTTTAGGGGTTGGAGAAGTAGAATAAAAGAAAACAACTTAAGAGAAACTGTTACCTTTAATTTTGGTAACTTCCTTTGGTTTGAACCAAAAGAACTTCTTGGAGAGTATTATTCCTAATGTAAGGCTTACAGGGGGATTAGAGGTATGTAGTTAGCTTATTTGGGTAGATTTTGGATGAGCCAAAAGGCTTGATAGGTGTGAGGAATTTCATAGAAGTGGTCTCCTTTTATAAGGGAGTGGAGGGGCTCTTTAGGAAAGTGTGAAAACATTATTTTATTATAAACTTATCTTCGGTTTCAAGAGGTCCAAAACACATTATTGTCGAAGATAAGATGACTCATATTCGAAATAAAATCATCCAATAGGAATTGGACATGTTTTGGATGATATTTTAATCATTTTAATCTTATTTATTTAAATCATTTATTAATGAGGTAAATACTGCATCATTATTGTATCATAAATGATTTAATTTATCTGATGTCTAAAAATTATAAAAAAATACCAAAATGTAGGAAATATTTTTAGCTTTCCAATGAATATTTATAGTCCAAAATATAATTTATATAGACCCTTATAAAAATTAATTACTAAACGATTTTTGTTAATTCCAATTTTGTCTTTACATTAAATTAATTAATCTAATTTGTCATTGTCTTACATAAGTGGCTCCATGGGGCCCCATAATCGACCTAAGTATGCCCATGGTCGGAAACTACTCATCTAATAAGGTTAGTAGAAGTTTCAAGGTAATTTTGAATTATTATAATATTCTTTTAACCTTGAGTTACCCTATTTACCTTTAACCGTAGTAAATAAAAATTACCGTAGTTACTATTCATAATATCAAAAAAAATAAAAGTAACCTATTAAAATAATTTGTACCCAATGATTTTAAATATGGAATCCATTTTTCAAAATTTAAAACAGAGAAGTTGCAGTAATTAATTTAAAATTAATCCCGTTGTTAAGCAAACATGTTTTAAAAGTTAAAACATTTCCAAAGATTGAATTTATTTAACACTTGAATTCAATGTAAAATCAATGCTAATGACATACATTATATTAAATGGTAAAAATATATTTTATTTATACTTTAAAAACATTCAATATTATAATTTAACCATCTAAATTATTAAGACGAAAAAGTTGTTTTTTAATTAAAATATAACGTGTTTTTACTATTCATTAAAATATGAAAGTTATCAGAATAATATGAGAAATTTATCCAAAGTAATTTTTTATATCTTGATTCTAAAAAAGAATTTTATTTTTTCAAATTGAACTTATAACTGTGTCAAAAACTATATTTAATGTGGGTACGCCATCAAAAGACGGTAAAACTGCATTTTTTTGAAAAATACTTCTTTTATTCAAAAAAACTAATTTTGTTTTCATACCTCATTCTAGAAAATGTATAAGATGAATTAAAACGTTATAAAATTCAAAATTCAGTTTATAATATTCATAACGGATAATATTATAATATATCGTTGTTTAGTGAAACTCGGTATTGCGTACGACACAAGCTATCAAGGAAGGCCACAGTTGCGTGTAAAGCAAGCCAAGCTAGTGTTGTGTGTTGTGAAATATTCCTTTGAAAATTTATATAACATAAAAACAAAATATTTCTCATAAATGTCTCGGGTGTTATAGTCTACCCCCCTTAAAATGAATTTCGCCCTCGAAATTCATCACTTCATAACAAACAGATGAGGATACCTCTCCCTCATCATATCCCCAAGTTCCCATGTAGCTTCTTCTAATTGGTGGTTCCTCCATAAAACATTCACCAAGTGAGTGGTCTTGTTCTGTAGGACATTTTCTCTACGATCCAGAATATCTATCGGCTGTTCTTCATAAGAAAGATCTTGCTCCAGCGGTACAACTTCTGAGCTGAGTACATGTGAAGGATCATGTATGTACTTTCTCCGGAGAGATACATGGAACACATCATGAACTTGAGAGAGATTTAGTGGAAGTACCAATCGGTAAGCTACCTTCCCAACACGATTTAGAATTTCAAAAGGACCGATATATCTAGGGCTCAACTTTCCCTTCTTTCCAAATCTCATGACCCTCTTCCAGGGAGATATTCGTAAGAACACTTTATCACCCACTTAAAACTCTAGGTCTTTTCTTCGATTATCAGCATAACGTTTTTGTCGACTTTGAGCTGATCTTATGTGTTTTTGAATAGATCTTACCTTTTCTTCCATTTCATCAACGAGATCAAGTCCTAATAGCTTTCTTTCCCCAACTTCATCCCAGCAAGTTGGAGTCCTGTATTTCCTTCCATATAGAGCTTCATAAGGAGCCATCTGAATACTGGAGTGAAAGCTATTATTATAAGAAAATTCCACCAAAGGTAGGTGTTGATCCCAACCACCTTTTAAATCCATAGAGAAAGCTATCAACATATCTTCTAGAGTTTGAGTTATCCTCTCAGACTGACCGTCTATCTGAGGATGATAAGCAGTGCTGAAACTCAACTCTGTATCAAGAGTATGCTGAAGACTTCGCCAGAACTTTGAGGTAAACCTCGGATCCTGATCAGATATAATGGAAAGTGGTACTCCATGAAATCTTACCACTTTATTTACAAATATCCTGGCACTCTGATCTAGAGAGAAATCCTTTCTAATAGAAATGAAGTGTGCAGACTTTCTAATACGATCAACTATGACCAAGATAGCATTATTACCTTTGGATGTTTTAGGAAGTCCAGTGACAAAGTCCATAGTGATGTTTTCCCATTTCTATTCAGGTATGGGTAATGGTTGTAACATACCCTTAGACTTCTATCTCTCAGCTTTAACTTGCTGACAAACCAAGCATCGAGAGACATATTCAGCAACATCTCTTTTCATGCCATCCCACCAGAAGTACTCTTTCAGGTCCCTATACATCTTCATGCTTCCCAGATTAATAGAGAATGAAGAACTATGAGCCTCATCCAGCAGCTCCTTCTTTAATTCTGGGATGGGAGGAACACAAACCCGATTCCTAAACTTTATTATCCCATCATAATCAAGGTTGAATTCAGGAACATTTCTCACCTTCTTTTGTAACTCGACATCTTCTTTCTATGCCTCTTTAATCTTTAAATGTATAGATGGTTGAACATTTATTTGAGAAAGATACAATTTTCCCCTTCCATTATAATTCCATGATCCATCCTTTGTAAATCCATAAATATTGGATCTTTTGTGATCCTCATCATGGATAAGCTGGCATGGCCTTGTTGACTTAATGCATCTACCACCTTGTTTGCTTTCCTAGGGTGGTAATGAATTGAGCAGTCATAATCCTTAATCAGATCCAACCATCTTCTTTGGCGCATATTCATCTCCTTTTGTGTGAAAATATACTTTAAACTTTTATGATCAGTATAAATATCACACCTTTCACCATAAAGGTAATGCCTCCAATACTTTAATGCAAATATTACCGCTGCTAACTCCAAATCATGAGTTGGGTAATTTTGCTCATGGATTTTCAACTATCGTGTGGAATAAGCTATCACCATATCATTTTTCATGAGAACACATACCAGTCCCTTCTTAGATGCATCACTGTAGATCAAAAAACTTTCTCTACTATAAGGTAGTGTGAGAACAGGTGCAATGGCTAACCTTCTTTTTAGCTCTTTGAAATTTTTTTCACATTCCTCTGTCCAAACAAACTTAACTCCTTTTGGATTCAACTTGGTGAGTGGGTTAGATAACATTGAAAAATCATTCACAAAACGTCGGTAATATCCAGCAAAACCAAGAAAGCTTCAGATATCGGTTACTGTTGTTGGTCTCGACCATCTTTCGATAACCTCTATTTTGCTGGATCCACAGATATCCCCTCTTTTGAGATTATGTGACCCAAAAATGCAACTTTTTGAAGCCAGAATTCACACTTGGTAAATTTGGCATAAGGCTTATCCCTTCTTAGGGTCTTTAATACCATTATCAAGTGATCTTCATGTTATTTATTGATCTTTTAATGGAAAAGAATATCATCTATAAAGACTACCAAAAACTGATCAAGATAGTCTCTAAAGACTCTATTCATCAGATCCATGATGATAGCAGGGGAATTAGTAAGACCAAATGGCATCACTATAAATTCATAGTGTCTATAACTTGTACAAAAATTCATCTTTGGTATATCCTCCCTTTTGACCCATAATGGATGATACCCTAAACGAAGATCAATCTTGGAAAATAATTGAGCTCTGCATAGTTTGTCAAATAGGTCATCACTACATGGGAGAGGATATTTGTTCTTGATAGTGATCTTGTTAAGTTCTTGATAATCAATGCAGAGTCTCATTGATCTATCTTTCTTCTTAACAAACAGAACATGTTCCCCCAAGGTGACACACTAGGGCGTGTGAATCCTTTATCAAGACTCTCTTGGAGTTTCTTCTTCAATTCCTGAAGCTCAATTGGGGCCATTCTATAAGATGTCTTTGAAATAGGCAAAGCACCCGGTACGAGTTCTATTGAAAACTCAACTTCACAATTTGGTGGAAGACCTGGAAATTCCTTCGGAACGACATCGTCAAAATCCCGTACAATGGGCATATTCTTAATCGTGAGTTTCTCACAAACCATTTGAGATAAATAACCTTCATTTAGTGGAATCAAGACCCATAAGATGGATGAAATATCCACTGGAGGGTTATGTTCATCCTTGCATCAATAGACCATCATAGATTGATCTAGAATATGAAATGTGACTTCCCTTATTAGGAAATTTATATGATCTTCATATAAAGAAAGCCAATCCATGCCAATAATCACAACAAATTCCACTATAGGAAGGATCACAAGATTTGTAGGAAGCACTTTCCCAAAAACATCAATCGGAGAAGAATTATAATATTTTGATGCGACCGTTGTGCCATTAGGAGTTGTCACAACCAACTCAACATCTAATTATTGAGGTAATATGGTGATACCCTTAGAAAATTCTTCAGAAATAAAAGAGTGGGTGGATTCAGAATCAAATAAAACATTTTCTACTTTAGAGTGGATAGTAGGTGCACCTCTCACCACTTCGTTGTCATACTTCACATCGCCGATAGTAATTGCATGTGACTTTCCTTTTTCTTTGGCCTTAAGAGTTTGTTGACGTCAATCATCATCATCAACCCTTGGATTTGGGCATTGATTGGCATAATGCCCCATCTCCTTGCACTTGAAACATTGAAGTGTAGTAGGTTCATTATGTGTATCCCTTCCTTTGTTTGCATCAATAGACATCTTCTTCCCATTATTTCAACATTCAATTTCCTGATGACCTTCTTTTCCACACTTATAAAATTTGCTTGTCCCCTTAAGAAAATTTCCACCATGTTTCTTTCCACACTTTGAGCATAAGGGAAAACTCATCTTCTTTTCAGTGTGGTCTTTATATTTTCCTTTGAATTCCATTTTCCTCTTCTTATCAAACCCATGTGACTGATGGGTTACACCAATCTCTATCTCAACCTTGAGAGCACATTGAACAATTTCCTCGTAGCTATTGAAGTCCCTTATGGCTAACACCCTTCGAAGACTTGGTTTTAAGACACTAAAGAGTCAATCGATCTTACTCTCAGGTTGGATAATAATTCCGGAAGCGTACCGTGCAAGTCTTGTAAAATTTTCTTCATAGGTACCAACAAATTCATCATCATTTTGCTTTAGTTCAAGAAACTACTTCTCCATCTTTGTAAGAAGAATACGAGGGAAATACTTATTGAAAAATAAATTCTTGAACTCATCCCATTCCATGTACTCAATATCATCCCTTTGCCTCATATTCTTAATAAGATTCCACCATTGATCAGCATCACCTTCCAAACGATACACTGCTAAGATGACTTTATCATGTTCAGAAGATTGAAGAACTGAAAATATCTTTTCAGTGGTACTGATCCATTGTTCAGCCACTAATGGATCAGAAGACCCGCTGAATGAAGGTGGATGCTGCCTCATAAAGGATTCGACAGAATATTGCTCCTTCCTTTGATCATTTGGAAGTCCAGCATGGTTCATAGCATGAGAAAGTTGTGTGATCATGGCTACAAGATTTTTCATTCCAGCTCCCATAATTTTTGGTTGCTCAGGGGGAAAATCATTGCATTACCCGTCGCATCCCGCATTAACACAGTTTCTTCGGGTTCCATCCATTGACTAAAACCAAGAAGAATAGTGTGAGAAACACTAATTATAATAGGAAAACCACATAATCAGGAATAAAATTTCACACTTAAGGTCTTATCATAGGTTGTTCATGGACATCTCTAAAACACTAAGATTGTGTTCTATGCTTAGACATATCCTTAGGTTTCTTACTAAGGCTTTCACATCCTAGTTTTCAAAAGTTGACTATACCTTTCCTCTGATACCAACTATAACGACCCATACTTTACATACATTGTTAGTACTTTAAAATTGAAGTACACTTATTACAACATATAAAAAAAACATGAAAGGATAGTATAGGTATAGTGTCTTTAAAAACTAGGAAACATAAACAACTGGTTCATAAAGCATCTAAACTGTCTCACATTTATTTCATCATATCTATAGTCCATTTTGGAATATCTTACTTAATAACCTTCTTCCTGACCTGGGGAAAGAAAACATACAAAAGGGTGAGTTCAAATGATCAGTAAGGGTAAACAAAAGAAATATCAATCACATCATATTCATAAGAACATAACATTTTGGAAATCTTACCCTGCAAAAGAGATCAAAATTTCATTACATGGGATAAATCATGGTAGTGAAATGTAATCACAATAATCATAACTTAAAACATGAAGCTTTCTGGCATACACACATAATCATAGATAATCATTTCTTATTAGTCAAGACTCATTGCCAAGACTATCTTAGTGGACAAAGTCCATTTCTGAACCGAGTTCATTCCTCGTTTCAGTCTTGTTTCATTGAACCAGTTTAAAATACCGTTCCAGCCATGTCTATCTCATGAGATATAAAATATTTACCCAATTCATTGGAGGGAGATATAGGTCCCACCCATCTCATAATGATACCATTATTATGTGTGCCACAAAATCATAAACTATACATCATTTCATAACCCATGTAATAAAAATGGAAATCTTAAACATCATGACATCATAAAACAATTCATATAAGATAAAGGAATTCATAAAATTAATTCTATCACAACATAATCAAATCAATGTAATAATAGGGATAGAAACAGAACCCTATATTATCTTAGATGGAAAATAATTTTGATAAAACACTTGAACTCCATTCTTAAAGAAAATATCCTTTCTACTTTAAAAACAATTTTCCTTTCTTAACATGTCATACAATTTTAAACTAAAAGAAGTTGATTAAAAATAAACTTGAAAACTTGTAAAGGAATATTCTTGGAAATAATGTCTTAAAAATCCATTCATGTCGTACAAGTAAAAAAAAAATTCTTCCCGTACTTTGGCCGGAAATGTCAAAAAGTACCTCATACGAAAAATGACAAAAGATTCCTTTCATATCTTTTACTAAAAACTCACCGAAGGGTAAAATTGAATTTAAAAAAATGTAGGTGGATATAAATAATATTAAAAATTGAGGACACATGGATGTGGATGATAAAATAAACCCCAGTAAATACAAAAGTATAAACAATCTCAGATAAAAAATGAGATTGTGAGATTTTACCTTACCTTAGGTCCAATTTGCTTCGTAAGTGTCTGAACCTCCTGTTTAATGATTTAAATAATGTCATTGACTTATTATAGAATCATATTAATTGTTATTATATCATATATGGTTCACTTGTGACTTTATATTACCCATTCTTATGTAAATTAATGTTAAAGTAGCGTTTTGGGTAAAATCATCTTATTTGTCGTACGTGTTTGGACTTGTTGTTATTGATGTTATTATTACTTATATCATTATTTACTTACCTCCAAAATGTAAATCATGATTTATATATCATATAAATTTATTATATATCCAGAATATACAATCATTTATAATAGTACATAACATATGGAGGTAAGAAATGAAACGCACCGTTCTTGGAGACGGTAAGCCGTACGTACGCATGAACGCTACTTTCATTTATATTTCTTATTTTAATGGAATTAAAACATAATGATACATAGGTATATTATAATTCCAGTATAATATCATATATAATATTATTAACCACATCTTTTATACATCCCACATAAGTAATTAACGAATCACATCACTTTGAGGGTGTGGTAGTCCGCACTTCCTCAAATGAGATTATCGTATTTTCCGACTATGGAAACCGTAATGGCTAGATATAATTAGGAATTAAATAAGAATAAGTAAATAATAAACATAATATATATTATATATAAATACAGTTCCATCATAATGGCCACCATGAGAGGTGGTATGAGAAAATCGAACAATCATCGTTTCGTGAGGCGTTAGTCTGCCATCACAGAAACATTATGTTCTTCATCCATTAGATGGAGGTGTGAGTAAGTTTAGTTTGAATCCTTCTCATGACAACATCCTAGTATATTTATGATATTGTTTTTGTTACAAAAGAAAGTATTAAACATAGTTTAGGGGTTGGAGAAGTAGAGAAAAAGAAAACAACTTATGAGAAACTGTTACCTTTAATTTTGGTTACTTCCTTTGGTTTGAACCAAAAAGACTTCTTGAAGAGTCTTATACCTAATGTAAGGCTTCCAGTGGGAGGAGAGGGATGTATGGAGCTTAGTTGGTCAGAGTTTGGACGAGCCAAAAGGCTTGAGAGGTGTGAGGAATTGCATATAAGTGGTCTGCTTTTATAAGGGAGTGTAGGGGCTCTTTAGGAAAGTGTGAAAACATTATTTTATTATAAACATATCTTCGGTTTCAAGAGGTCCAAAACACATTACTGTCGAAGGTAAGATGACTCATATTCGAAATAAAATCATCCAATAGGAATTGGACAGGTTTTGGATGATATTTTAATCATTTTAATCTTATTTATTTAAATCATTTATTAATGAGGTAAATACTGCATCATTATTGTGTCATAAATAATATAATTTATCTGATGTCTAAAAATTATAAAAAAATACCAACATGTATTAAATTTTTTTATCTTTCCAATGAATATTTATATCACAAAATATAATTTATATATCCCCTTATAAAAATTAATTACTAAACGATTTTTGTTAATTCCAATTTTGTCTTTACATTAAATTAATTAATCTAATGTGTCATTGTCTTTCATAAGTGGCTCCATGGGGTCCCAAAATCGACCCAAGGATGCCCATGGTCGTCCAAAACTCATAAAATAAGGTTAGGACAAGTTTCACGGTAATTTTGAATTATTATAATATTCTTTTAACCTTGAATTACCCTATTTACCTTTAACCGTAGTAAATAAAAATTACTGTAGTTACTATTCATAATATAAAAAAAAGTAACCTATTAACATAATTTGGACCCACTGATTCCAAATATGGAATCCATTTTTCAAAATTAAAAACACATATTTTTTAGTAATTAATTTAAAATTAAACCAGTTGTTAAGCAAACAGGTTTTAAAAGTTAAAACATTGCCAAAGATTGAATTTATTTAACCAATGAATTCAATGTAAAATCAAAGATAATGACATAAATTATATTAAATGGTAAAAATATATTCTATTTATACTTTAAAAACATTCAATATTATAATTTAACCATATAAATTATTGCGATGAAAAAAGTTGTTTTTAATTAAAATATAGCGTGTTTTTACTATTCATTAAAATATGAAAGTTATCAGAATAATATGAATAATTTATCCAAAGTAAAATTTTATATCTTTATTCTAAAGAAGAATTTTGTTTTGTCAAATTTAATTTATAAACTTGTCAAAAACTAGATTTAATGTGGGTGCGCCATCAAAAGGTGGTAAAACTGCATTTTTTTGAAAAATACTTCTTTTATAAAAAAACTGATTTTGTTTTCATACCTCATTATATAAAATGTATAAGATGAATTAAAATGTTATAAAATTAAAAATTAAGTTTATACTATTCATAACGGCTAATATTATAATATATCGTTGTTTAGTGAAACTTGGTATTGTGTACGATGCAAGTTATCGAGGAAGGTCGTGGTTGCGTGTAAAGAAAGCCAAGATAGTGTTGTGTGTAGTGAAAGATTCCTTTGATGATTTATATAATATAAAAACACAATATTTCTCATAAAAGTCTCAGGTGTTACAGTGTGCCCATGTCCATCATCTTAATGGAATCAAGAAATTTTAACATTTCGTGTGGAGTGATATTAACAGCTAATAAGAACACTCCTCAAACACACCTCAGTTATACTTGGGCACACGTGGATACATTGGGTTTCAGAGATAGTTGAATTATATGGTGAATTTCGAGGCACCACCAAAAAAAAATTCCCATAGCTAAAAGTTTATATTGATTCCATAATGTTTAAGGATCTCCTGTACTAATAATACATCATTTTATAATAATACATTCAAACTTTGGTTGTTCAAGAAAAATACATGATGAAACTAAGTAAATAAGAAAAAACTACATAGGATTTAACTATATTAATAAAAAATAGATTGGCATACTGATAAAGGGCCATTGGACTGCATGGAATCAGATTAGAGGAACAGAGACTTGAAATCAGTTTTTTTCTTCACGTTATGTGAATGGGATGATCATAGGAAGACTAATATAGATTGTTAAAAAAAGGGGATCACATAAAAAATGAATTATTCAAAAAATTTAATCCAAAGAACAGTAATTTGAATCCCACTACAATTTAGTTATAAATAAACAAAACCATAAATAAAATATAATTACATAAAATATGAACATTGAAAGAAGTTGAATCAAAATTGGATAACTCTAAAGTGGCCTGCAATAACACTAATATTGGATAATTGACTAGAAGAATTATATTTTCAGATGTAATTTGGGATAAATCAAATTTATAGGATATTTATCATCATCACCATAGTTCAATAGTAGAAAAATGGATGTTGAGGAATGACCAAAATAAATGGAATAAGAAGATATGGTATATAGATAGCCAGTGAAAGAAATTATCATTTCAATGAGAGGGTATAAAAAAATGAAAAACATAAGAACGATACTCCTAGAATTAATTGGAGGCCCTAGTTCCAAAAAAGATACAATCAGATACAATTAATAGAGAATGAAACTAAATAATTAGAGAAAGATAAAATAAATGTATTAATATATTGGAAGAAAAAATATCAGAATGATTCCTTAAAATTTTGGAAGATGGGGATGAGGAGAAGAAAGGACCATGGAAAATGGGGATGATCCTGCCACTGAGCCTCAATTCAGATGGAGTAGATATAAAAAATCGCATACCAGAAGGGGACTTGACAAACAATTTGAACCATTTATTGATTTTTGCATGTAATTCTTGCATAGGGTCCATGATAATCTTATTTTTATCATTTCAATTTTATTGGATGCCTTCCAAGAAGAAATACAATCTTTCTTCCTCGTCTGATAAGAAGTGGTCATAGTGGAAATATTATCCTGGATAATGAAGCACATGAGAGAAAGAAGTTTAATGGAAGGAGTAATCCATGAGCTATTCCTATGGGTCCCATAGCTATGTTGGATATGGTTTGGTTATAGAGAAATGAGCCACATTTAGTGTAGAAGACAGGGAAAAATGAAACCAATTTCTAGCCGTTGAAGTAAAAAACCTAGTTGTACCAAATTTCATGCGATCATCCATATTAAAAATTTAAAAATAAAGGTAAGAAAATGAAAGGACATCCTTATAATATTTTGATAAAACCTTTTACTATTAATTATATTTATTTATTATTATTAAATTTTGTCATTTTCCTATTTCAACTTCTTTTACATAAAATATTACATTGATTTTCAAATTTTCTATTAATTTATTGTTCTTAATGTTTTTATACTATCTATATTTCAAGTATCCTATTAATTTATTTTTCTAAAAACCAAAACTCATTAAACCAATACATGGTGACACTAAATCAAATTAAATATAATTCCAGTTACCTATTTAGGATTTTATTTTGGTTTATAATAATCATTGATAAACAAAAATATAAATTTTAGAAGAAAGGTATGTGTTTTTTTATAAATAGTTTTCAACAAGAACTCTGATATTCTGTTTCTAATATGCATTGACAAATAAAAATTCAAAGTTCACAAGAAATTATAGTGGTTTTTATTTTATTTCAATAAGTAATTTTCAATAAGATCCGTTTTAAGTTGTTTTTATTATGTAATATAATCAAATTCTAAAGAAATGTTATTTCTTCCATTTCAAGAAAAAACATATGTATGAGTTTATGTGTAAATGTTTACAAATTGATTACTAAAAAGGGTTTCTATGGAACTTCATTAGGAGGTCTTATTATGGATTTTCTTTTTTCCATATTTATCATTGAGAATGTTATTTTTTTCATTTTTTAAATGGTTTTATTATCAGTTTTTCCTATTTGAACATGTTTTTGTTTATTATTTATTAAATAAATTGTTTTTTTTCACTTATTTAAGTTTATCTCCAACCCATGATACACCACTATGAAAAAGTTATGTTAGCATTAAAACACATCTACAACTCACATTATGTTGAACGTTATTATGATGTTCTATTACATTAGAATGTCAAATTTAGTGCTACACTATAACATAGCTATCCAGTGTTTTTATTTTTCAAAATTCTATTTTAATTTTTTATATTGTAACATTTTATATTTATTTAAAAATAATATAAATATTCATTTAATATTCATTTTATTTTACAATGGTTCTAAGGAGGGGGTCCAATATAATGGAAATCCTACACTTCCATCACTGAAATGATCAGTGAGACTCAAACTTGATACCTCACTGAGAGCCTATAGGGCCATTACCACTAAGCTACACCTAAGGAAATAATATTATGTTTAATTTAATAAAATTGTGTAATGGGTGGATATGATGTCATTGTTGCCCCTCCATTTGGGAGTATCATTACTCCATTTTGGGTTTTGGGTTAGAGATGCCCTAAATGTTTTTTATCTATAATTTTATTATTTATATTCCCCTTATTAAAAAATTATTTCCCCTATTATAGAGGTGTTATTTATTATATAATTTCATTATAAAAACCCTTATCAGTGATTTCTTGTAACACATAGTCTAAATGGTTATCTATAGGTGTTATCATAATTGATGACAAGCAATTTTAGTAAGTGTTATCAAACAGATGGTTTGAGAAAGTAATTGTTTACAAATTCCTTTATAATTTTTTTTATTTCAACTTTTTTATGTTTTAATAGTGAGTTCCCTAGACCCAACATTATCTTTACTTATTGATTACCATGCCATATATAAGGTGAGTTATACCCAATGTATATTTACTATCATCGTGTTGATATTTATGAGTCCACTATTTAAATGGTAATATATATAGATTATTTTTCATATGAAAGATTTATAGTAGTTCTTAGACAATAATGTATACCTTAAGATACTATGATAGTAATCTAAAACATATGTTATATTGTTTCAATTAACCATACTGACTAGGAACAATTGATGTCTGACTATCAGGTTCTGGGGGCTCATAAGCATTAAGACTTCTTTTCATGAGGTTTTCAATTAGTAATCTATTATTGGTGAGATCATGAGGATGGACCTTCCAATAGTAACACCACATGTTTTTGGTGTTATTAGATGTTTCTATGTAGAAACATGTGTATTGGTTTCTTGGTCATTATAAATGTGTGTCATTTAATAACATACTTTGATGAAATGAAAAAACCATGACATTGAAGTCGTGGTGAAGTAGCTTATGTTGGGTGATTCATTGGTGGTATGAAATTTGTTGAATGATTCAGATATAATTATTTGTTTCCATGTTGAGGAAGTAATAT
This sequence comes from Viscum album, assembly GCA_963277665.1. Lineage (NCBI taxonomy): Eukaryota > Viridiplantae > Streptophyta > Magnoliopsida > Santalales > Viscaceae > Viscum > Viscum album. Next base: position 77,938,455 of record OY728133.1, on the reverse strand, counting down.
ACCATGTCTAGTTGATTAGGATGGTAGTACCTTCATAAATCATTAGTTAAGGTAGTGAAGCTTCTGGGTGGAACAGAAGTGTTGAAAGGGTCATGCCCCACATTTCATTTTGTCATGATCAATTATTAATATGAGATTTAAATAATAATAAATTTCATGATAAACATATTTATTATTATTCTGATAAACAACAAAACCACAACATAAGATCATCACATATTATTTGAAATTAATTTAAACAATTAAAGAATTACCTTTCTAGAAATTATTTCTTCACTGATGGATTTGACAATGAATATATTTCCTACAATCATTTCATTATAGGAATAAATATTAGATTCCCTCTAGTGGTGATCCATATATGTTCTAAAAATCACTAAACACTATTATAAAAATCTTAGGGTGCTAAAACAATAAATCCTAGCACTTGCATTGTTATCCTTTGATCACCCTAAGAATTGGTTCCAAATGATTCTCTTTGATCTCTCTTGACTCGCGAGTGGAAGGTGGAGGATGATCACTCTCCATTATTGGGATCATTCTTGGAGAAGGGAGCTCTCTTGGGCTTCTAGAGGTTTCTCTGGATTTCATTATGCACCACACAAAATGAATTGCATCTATTGAAAAATAATATATTTGAGTTTATATACCTCTAGGGTTAGAAATAAATAATTGAAAAGTTCAATTTATTATTTATTTAATCCCAACATAATCCCATGTTTATAATAATAATAATATTATTATTATTTCATAACATGAATTGAACGGAATAATTAAATTAAATATTATTTATTCAAATAATATTAAATATATATTATTTCTAGTTGGATGATTAAAATCCGTCCTCGATTATTCCATAATATTTATTGGTCCCGGAATAATGATTATTTATTTAATAAATAAGTAGAAAAACATTATTTTCTAATAAAAAATAAACATCATATTCACCCAAAAACAAATTAATATTAATTAAATACTCTGCTCACATAATATTATCTTGAATAACTGGTAACAAAATATATGTGCTCAAGAAAATGTGAATAGTTATCAAACCACATGAAAGAATAATATTTATTCAACTTGTTAAATAATAAATAATAATATATTAATTAATTGAGATTTTGGATACACCTAGTGTGTGACCCTATATGCCACTTTTTCAGCGACAGTAGGCAAAATCGTCTAAATTCCAAGATTATTGTCTAAAAACATTCCAAGGAACGCATAGAGAAAGAAGTTAAAGCCTCAATGATATAATAAGTCATATGGATGCTTGTTGTGTAATATAATCACTATATCGTGATATCTCTAATAAAACCAGTTGCATGCCAGTGTAATCAACCTATGTGCTAGATGTCTCTTTTTTTGACTTTGTGAAAATAAAACTTTCTTATAGAACATCACAATAATGGATTTATTTTGGAAATATAATTTCCATAAAAGGGCATGGGATATCAAATTATTCTAAAGAACATAAGGGATAAATCCTTTTCCTCATTATTCATTAATGAAATATTACCAGTGATGCACCTAACATATCCTACATTGCTGTAAACATGTGTCCTAATGATTTTTTCCAATACATCAAAGTAGGTGACTTATGAAACTTATTAATAATAATCCTAAAGTATAAGGATAAATACACAAATACATAGATAGTAATATCCATCGACACATATAAATATGTATTTCCTACTAGCAGGTCTTGTTCCCATAATATCCTACACTTGATATTACGAAGGGGGTACACCATAAGAAGGTGCCTCAAAATCCTATGAGTCTCCAAACCTGATTTATTTTACCATTTGTGTGCCATAAATGATATCATTCAACTATAAAACATATATTTAAGAATATTTTCATGACACTTCTAGGTTCTCATCGTAATGGGGAATTGCTATGACCTTTTTGTGTGACAACTACTATTAAAAATTTATCACATAATATGTTATGAAATAGAATAATGATAATGTGATAAGAAGTTTATTAATATTTAAAACTATGAATACATGTTATTATAAAGTACACAGAAGCTATTTCTATAGAACCAACTCCAAAAGGTAGTCTAAGGTATGTTCATTTAGTTAGATCAAAAAATAATAAATCAAGAATGGATGATGACACAAAAGTGAATACTTCATTATGAGATATCAAAAGATAAATAGATTATATTACACAGTGTGTGTTCCTAGGATGGTAGTTGTTGTTATGAATATTTCTTATCTCTTTAGGGTCCTTGATGGGTTGTTAGACTCCACTCTTGATCTGTGAATATTATTCACTCTTATTGAGATAAGGGCCTAGTGATCCACATACAATAGAATATTTGAGAATCTTCCATATTCTTATGAATAGGTATATAGGACATAGTGGGCCACTCCCTAAGGTCTGAGTGCTGTCAAATTATTTTCAATCTATAAAAAATATATAAATTCATTATTATTCGTTTATAGAATACTTGGGTTTAATTTATTTATAAAATATATTTATAAGTGTTTTATCAAATTCAAGTAATAATATTATTTGATTAAATATTGTTTTAATATTATTGGTTATATTAATATTATAAGGAATTACAAGTCAAGTTAATGACTTGGGTTTATCACGTAACATATTTATTATATTATAATGAGGTGATAAAATATAAATAGTGTTAATCATGTAGTTAGTTCTTCATAAAGTTACATTTACTAATTATTTAGTGGGAGTTTTATTTATAAGTTTGAGGAACCCTTCGGGTATTTTGATCCTTCCACTATATATGCAGGAGGAGAGGCTCATCCCATGTGTTGTTAATTCCGACAAAATAAGATCCCCTCTCTCCTCCCACTTTCTAGAGAGACAATGTTTCTCTCTAAGAAACCAATCCAAGAACTCATTTGATAGATCAAATTCATGGGATTGATATGATCATCACTATGTAGAAAGATTCATTAGAGCTCCATGCTAGCACTTAGAATTGAAAAAAATAGAGAGTATGTGAGTACATGGAGAATGTTTGTATGATTTAGAGCATCCTGACTTCAGATCCTTCTAGCAAGGATCACTGGTGAAAAGATGCAGTTGAACACACCGAAAAATTGAATGAGGTACTGGTTTATTTAATATATTTTATTTGAATAATTCATGGGAGATCCTCATACCTCTACCGGAGTTCAGATCGCCCGAGACGACATGTTTTGTCGCTCCGATGATGAAATTTTTTAAATCCAAATCCCACCATCTTTCATTGAACATATTGATACTATAAATTGATATCAAAGTGATTACATGAATTTTATATTCTAATAAAAATTTAATTTTCTTAAATTAATTTAAGGACATTATTTCAGTCCCAATGGAATAGACCACTCATCGATTAGATTTCAAATGACCAAGTTATAACTATCTAAATTTTTTTAATACAGATCGATTGTTGTGTTTTTTTGGGTATTAAAGTCTAAAAAAATATGTTTTATATATGATAATAATACCCAAACATGGTTCAAGAGGTGGATTCTAGTGATGATTCTAGTTTTCCCAAACTATTCTAGCTCGATACCATGACTGAAATAATATTTTTTGACCAAGTATTATTCCACCAATTTGTGGAATATTTTTTTATTAATCCTTATTATAATATTATAAAATTATATATCAATTGCATTGAAAATTTACATAAGGGAAAAAAATTCCCTCTAGGGTTTTACACTGGTGTTAGTCCAGTTAATGAAAAGAAATTTTTTTGAAAGGAAAAAAGGGACAATTATGCGGTGGTGATGATGATAATAATAATAATAATAATAATAATAATAATAATAATAATAATAATAAAGGGGGATTTTGATTATTTCAGGTGAAGAAAAACATGTCGGTCCCACCCTCTCTGTCAGCAACCCCCCTATGGGTTAACTCCTTTGTCTCCCCTCCCTTGCTGGTGACCATAAGATAGCTCCCTAGATCCACCTCCCTGGTCGAAGCCCACTGGACCAGACAACCCTCCCCTATCAGTGCGCTCCACCTGCTTCTTCTTCCTAGATAGACCAATGAATCTTCCACTACTGTCTAATCCGAGATCCATCAACACTGGTTACCGCCTGCCCCAACCTGCAGATGTGCGTCTTCCCATTTACATTGATGCAGTTTTCAGCTGACCTACCAATGCCTCGACCACCATCATTATTGGTGAAACCTGACACCACTGCCCACTGTGGGTCCAGCTTCCATCGTCTGTGTTACTTCCTTCTTCTGCTGGATTGAGACCCCTAGACCCTATCACCAAATTTCTCTCCCATTCATATTTAGGCAATCCTTAAAACAACCCACAAGTTTTATGTGGGTATTTTATGACCCAGTCCACCCTAGAACGAGCCTAGGTGGATCTGCTTGATTCGGAACGAGCTAGGGAGGTTCTTCTTAGCCCAAAACACCCCTGTATGGGGTCTGTCGGGCCTATAACTAGCCTGCATGGGCTCATCCCAACCCTCTTTTGTTCTATGAGGGGTTTCAAGGCTCGAGTAATTATTATTATAACAAGAATTAAATTAATTATTTTTTTGAAGAACTAATAGTAATTTAATTATTTAAAAAATTATTAATTTAATTAGGAATAAAATAAAATAAAATAATTATTTTATTAATTAAATTTTAGGACAAAAAATTAAATTAATCATCATACTGAATAGAATAAAATTATTTTAATTTAAATAATTCATTCAATTTAATTAATGAAGTCATACTTAAATTTATTTCATTTAATTTTTATCACACTTTTTTTTACCCACTTACCAGTCTTGAGCACTAACTGAACCAGTGTATGTCTGGTTATTTTCTATTTAATTATTTATTACCTAAGTGTGATGTTTGTAATAGGTAGTTAATTTTAAGATGTTCGGACATGGTCTTCATAATTTAATTTTGAATAAGGTCTTGCACGTCCATCGATATATTTGTATGTAAATTGAACTTCCCAACACCCCCTCATCTATATGTGAGTAAATTTTTGTTATGATGAAGTTTATATATAATTTGGACCATGCTAAATGAATCAAAAAATATTATACATTCAAGACTAGTTAGGTAATTTATTTCCAAAATTCATTTGTTTATTATATAATGTATTTTCAATATTGTGGGAAATATAGAAAATAATAAACACTAAAATGTATAAATATGTGATGAATGTTTTTTTATTAATGTTTAGTTATGAGCGTGACAACATAGAATGAATATATTTATATAATTCAATTACATTCATTGAAAATATTAAAAAACCTCATAGAAATATTATGTTTAAAATCCTTCCATCATTTGAATTTTAATAAAACCGGGTGTTCAAGGTAATAGCCACCCAAAGTTGATGGTTCCTCCTACCACTAAGAAGTTTTTATGATAGTGATGGATTTACTTAACTAAATTTGGAAATAAAGAAGTAGCCAAAACTATATTATTGAAACTATATTGGGAAACATTGAGTGAATCATTTTTATGATCTTAGAATATTAGAATTCACTCAAAAGATCAAGGATCTATAAGGTAATGTGATTGGATTGTTTAGTACTTACCTAGAATCTCTCCAAGTAGTGGAATAGTGAAATCTTATAGACTATGAGGAGAAGATTCAAGGATCCTTTCCACTATAAAACTAATGTAATAGTGTAATCTGATTCTAGTACAAAGGGTGTCAAGAGTTCAATATAATATTGGAGAAATATAACCATTATGTTAATTGGTAATGTCTAATTAGTAATCAAGATAAAATTATAATGTACTAGATTTTATTTTTGTGGAAAATGGTATTTAAAAGATAAATTACACTGCGATAACTATTGGATATAGAAAAATTCCAAACTCACACAAATTTTCAATAAGGGTTATATGAACTTTCATAAAGTGCTACAACATGAGAAATTCGAAGTAATGTTAGTACCAATACCAGTTAAGCCTCTACAATAGTGAGGGTGAGAAAAATTCTTTCAGGAGACTCGTGTATTACACATATGACGGTTGTGTCATAATGCTATCATTAATGTCTGGTATTAGTTGTGGATGCTCATCAAGACATGGATGATATTACATGCAGTCTCATATCTGAGAATATTTTAAGGAGAAAGAGAAGTATAGATATGAGCAAGTGATTATTACATTGGATATGTGTAAATTGATAGATGGATCACTATCTTTCAAATAATACCATTCTTATATAATTTTCACCCATATACTCCAGTTTTTTTATGATTAAAAAATAAACCATATGTATAAAATGATTCATTACCTTTTGGGTAAGGTTTACCAAGCAATACTAATTTTAAAGAAAGATTTATCTTTTAGTCTTATCGAAGTAAATATGAAAGATAAAGTGAAAATTCTAATTGGAAAGCATGATGTAAATGGAATCATCACAAAACCCATTAAATAAGAGGTATTAAATAAGTTGTTATTTTAATTTCATATTGTCAATAAAATCTATGGAAGTTTAAATGTCATAAACTGAATCGATGAAGCAAGTAGTCTCTTCTTCCTTAGGTATATTCATAAATTGAATGTAATGTTTCAATTGTATTTATTAGGTATTAAATACAATATTTTTATAACATATGTGTATTTAATATAGTAACCAGGTCAAAAAATAAATAGTATAAGAAGTAAGGTGTATTTACGAAGAAGCTGAAAAAGAGAGGTTCCTAAGTCAACAGTGAGAGGTACACAACATCTAATTTCCATGATTAATGATTTTAGTAGAACATTTATTTAGTATTACAAAAATATTTATGTCACATGTCATTTGTACACAAGGATACATTATTCTATTTTTGGAATTAATGTTTTTTTGTGGTGTTTAATACTCAAAATAGTGTTCATTAATACATGAATAAAAGGAAATACATGATGAATATATAATATAATACTTAAATATAAAGTTGTGTCTAGATAATAATTTGTTAAGAATTTTTTTCAAGTATATTCTCAGTATGGTTTTAAAATCTTTTCAATTAAATAAGTTGGGTAATATCGACATACTTATGTACTTAGTTTTGGATAAAGAAACCTTTAGAAATAAAGGTAATCCAAAATGCTTCTATAACTAGTTTAGCTATAGAGCACAAACTATTACAAGGGTAATCTAGTGGTAAATATACTTCATAAGATTTCTTAAACTATTTATTAATGAATTTGAAAGTGAATTATGGTATATGAATGGTTAAAATGTATGACTAGTCCCCTTATTCTTGATAATAACTTTTATTAACTTTTTAGTTTTATTATATAAGGTGTGAGTTAATTAAAATTCTAATTGCAAACTAAAGGGTGTTTTTCTTTATATATTGGAATTCAAATTTTCTTAAACTGAGATATTTTTAAAGGATTGTGTATAAATAAATGATGATAAAAATGGATTCTATAAGACAATATACATAAATTGGATTTGATGTCAGCCAAATATTAACTTTTAAAGGCAGTTTGGTACAACTTTCCTATGTGCCTTGTGGCATTAGCTAAATAATTTACCAAGCACTTTCTACTTATAAATGGAACTTGATGTTTTAATTGAGCCTAAAAAATATTTAAAGATAATATATAAATAAATTACTTATCTCAAATAAAACCTTAATGTGGTGTTCTTATCTTTGAACATCAAGTAAGAATGGTTTAAATCATTCCTGATTTATTCCTTGGATGGGAATGGGAGTGTTACTTGTATAATTGTTCAAACCATAGTGATAGGTGGTAGAGCCTATTGATCTTTTATGTCATGACACTAATTTTTAGAATGGTCACTTCTTGGTTTAGTAAGGGACTATCCTGGTGTAGGTAGTTTCCTTAGAGTTTAAATAATTTATAAATGTTGTGATATGATTTCAGGCATCTGGTGATTTTTTAGCCCTGTGGTCTAGGCTAGGAATATTAGTTTCTAAAATGACACCCATAATGGATGGGTGGTCATGTTATAATTTGACTTTTTTTGGCTGTGAATATCATGTAATGTGTAGTTTTAGTGGGTTAGACATGCCAATGGTATGGTTGGATAATTAGCAGGTCGAATAACCCTTCTTCATCTTCAGTGTTGGTAAATTTGGGAGATCATCAGCTAGATGAATAGTTATAAGGGATGATATGCCTATGGAATTAAACCTCTTGTATGATCCATCTGATACTGGGATGCATAGGGAGATAATACAATGTATAATATAAAAAATGTTTCATTTTGTGGATGGAAGCTTGGGGTAGTATGCACTGATACATGCGATACTCATCAAGTTGGTGAAATGGTACAACTAACTGTATGAGTTCAGTGGAAATCCTTAAATCCTCTAGCTATTACTCTGTCTTCATGAGTCATCTTCAAGGTAGAGTGGCCTAGGAATTAGTGGTACTCTAACTCATCCCAATACCTGGGACGATGTTCCAAATAGGATCATATGTTTTGACACATTGTTTAGTTTTTTAGGATTTTATGCCTAACTCCATGGCATGCGAGGACGTAACTCGGGATGGGTGTCATGCTTATATATAGAGTAAATCTATTCTAGCATGCCAATGGGTGGTTAGTTTCTCAATGTTTTTATTATGACTGTTATAGTAAGCACTAGGCCATTTTCATAAACACTGTTCGATGGTGGATGGAGTGTGTTCCATGAGAAGAGCTCCTTTTATTTGTAAATGGTGACTTGGACATTCTTGAGGTGGGGGAGAAATGCATCAAATTGGTTTTAGAATATAATTTAATGTATAAGGAGAATAAAATTTCCTAACCAGTTGAAAATGGCCATCATTTCATTTGAATTACCTTGGAGATGGTAATTTTTTAAGTATGTGAGTATTTGTAAGGCATCAAAATGATGGTACAGTTTCCTATATACATTGCCTTTGAGAAAACCATTAGTCGGGGATGGACTTCGATGGTTACAGTGGACTGATCATGGAATTCCTCGGGTGTTAAGGACATTGTGGTTAGTTAATTATGACAATGCAAAAGGATCAACCAATATCATTTAAAGGAAATCAACCTGTGGTTGGTAAACTGTTTCCTTCATGTATTTGGATATGATTGGTTGGGAACAATACTGAGAACATAATCTTGGATATGATGAGAGTGTCTTTGGAATTCTTAAAAATGATTAGCATCCTCTTAGTATACTCTTTTCTTAGTGAATATCGTGTCCCCTATCCTGATATCATCAAGGATAAAAGGAGAGAACACCTGCTATACTCTGAGATAAATTAAAATTCCCTCATGTTTCAGTAAATAGACATTGTGGGAGTTATGCTCCAAAATCATGGTTGTTCATAATGGTATGGTTATTACTATGTGATACATGGGTTCTTGAGTTGGAAAACCTTGGACAGAATCCTGGGAAACATCTATTTCCCTTTGGGTTGATCTCCATGTGGATGTTGATTTGGGATCAATTAATGTTCTTGATACATGGAAATTTAAACAATTTTATGGAATTGTACTTGTAAACACTATAGTATGGACTACATTTAATGGACTCATTAGAATCCATTTGATGAGTTTGAAGTTACCCTAGGCTTCTGTTAAGCTCGAATGAGATATTTTATGGGTAAAAATCATAGTGTTTTTTATCTGATATACACCTATGTTCGTGTTGGGTCATGTAACATAAATGGATGTTTTGAATATAGATGTTATTAGAAGCCAATTATAGGATTCATTGAGCATGCATTGAGAAAATCACGGGATGCCAGAGTTTAAGGGCATCGAGTTTTTTTAAATGAATCAACCATCAAAGCTTAGTGTTTTTAGAATGTAGTCGATGAATATGGTTTGGGAGGAATTATTTCATGCACAATTTTAGTTTAATATGGTTACATTGTAAATATCGGCAAGGGATTTTTAGAAAATCTCACATGACAAGTTTAAACTAGTTCGATTGAAATTATCCAATTTAATATAATGAAGACCATGCAAAGTCATTAGATGTAATTCAGTTTTCCAAGCTTAGAAAGTCACTCCATGAGCAATGTTAGAAAACATAGGGCCTATTTTGTAGGTAATTTTGGAGGTGGGGAGTACCGTGGCTTGAAATTGGACATTAAATTGAAGAAACTATGGTGGGGAGAGCCATAGGTCATTTGATTAAAGAGAAAATTATGTGATCATGTATGTTGGGAAAAAATCCCTCAAAGTATCATTGAATCATTTTTGAGGTGATTGTGTTTGTTGAAAAAGTGGACATCTGAGTGGTGATTGTTGACAAAGAAAAACAATGACATACAACTTTTTTGACAAAGAGGATTTGATGGTGGAATGTCCTTTTCATGAGTTGTGGTCAACAATCAATGTTTGAATCAGGAACTTCAACAAAGGAATGGATGATCTGGAGGTAGTACAAAAAGAACAGATACAAGGTGGCACTGTTTTCCAGTGTTTGCCAAACTTTTGGGCCTAAAAAACGTTAAATTAAGAAAAGTGGTTTTTGGAAAACAGACTTGCGCACTGTGCACAAGAAGGCTTGGAAACTTGCGCGCCACATGTTTTTCAAGATCAGATCATCAAAATATGACAAAGGGATATGTTTTGTGCAAGTATTAGTGGTGTCGCGTAGGTGACTTGTGCGCCGTGATGAGACTTGTGCGTCGATGCCTTGGAAGCTTGATAACTTGCACACCTATGGTTTTTCAAGATCATAAGATCAAAATTTAGCAAATAAAAGAGGTTCACGCAAGTTTGGAATTAGGTCACACAAGTGACTTGCAAGATAAGAGACTTGCGCGCCGAGACTTGCGTGCCGAGAAGAGAGTTGCGAGCCGTCATGCAGGGGTGTCCAAATGCCTATAAATACTGGACCACCCCTCCACATTTCTCACCGGAGTTCAACCCTTTGAAGATTCAGAGCTCCCATCGCGTAGGTGTGGTGGTCGTGCAGGTGGTGGTGTGTCACACAAGTTGGACTTGTGCGCCAGTATTGGAAGTTGCACACCAAGTGTTAGTTGCACGCCTGAGGTGGTTTAGGCAAGGAAGGAAGTGAGTCGCGTAGGTTTGGAGTTGCAGAAGCTTGAGTCGTTCATGTAGTTGAGGAAGACTTGCACATCAGTTGTGACTTGCGCGCCGATACTTGCCCACCAAGATTGACTTGCACGCCAAGTAAGGTTTATTTCCAGCAGTGATTTTCAGGCTGCGTGGAAGCTGGAATTTTCCCGATACATTCAGTCCAAATAGATATTCATCTACGAGTGAAAGTTATAATTCAACAGATCATCTACATATAGAGGAAGATGCATTCCTTCATGCAAATGAAGAGACCTACAGATCTATAAACTGTGAGTGTATTCCTTCCAGAGCAGTGAGCAAAGGAAGAGGAAGAAGGTGATCCTCTCCACCGGCAGTGAGCTAGAGAGAGAGAAATAGGGAGTGACCCTTGGGAAAGCAGTGAGCTGACCCTAAACTTTGTAAAGGTAGTGATCCTTGGCATATAAGTGATCTAGTCCGAACTTTGTATCCACATCTAGTGAAGAATGGTGCAATTTGGTATGACCGACAACTTTTCGGTGTATGCTCCTTGGACGTAGCCCAGTGAGGGTGAACCAAGTAAAAATCTCGGTGTCTACCTATTTTCTTCCCTAAATTGCATTCAAAGCATCATTATTAGATAATGAAGTAAAGAAGTGATCATAGTTTACACACAAGAGAAAATAAGGATACCCTTGTAATAAAGAGGTCAAAATCCAATGGGGTAGGAAGAACTTTGAAAAAGAATATCCATACCCTGATTCACCCCCCCTGTTAGGGTATATAGGCCCCTATTGGTCCTAACTATGTATCTAGTTTTATGGGATTAGGTAAGTGTTGTCTTGAATTTTTATTTTTGAATATGATCACTAGATTGAGTTTTAACAGATTATGATTTGTATGCTTAAGGGATTATTAGTGGTGGGTTAGTTGCTTAGAAATGTAACGTGCCATTCGAATGAAACTTCATGACCTGATTAGGTTAGGTGATGATCTATTTTTTCCCCAGGCTTCTTGAGGGTGAGAAAAATTATGGTGAGGAGATTATAAGGTCCATTATTTTGGATCGAGTGGATTTTTTCTAAGGAGTTTAAATTTTTTCTTTTGGTGGATGGGTCAATTTTTATATTGAGCTTTTGAATGTATATTCGAGCCTTGGGACACTTGAAATTATTTTATTTAGATTTATTTTGTGTCCCAAAAGGAGTCTCAGAAGCCTAAATGAGTTTTGGGTGGGTCAGTCATTGAAAACCCCTTTTTAGGTGAGGTTACAACAAGTACATAGGTGCATCATGTAGTTTATCGAACCATTCAATTGGTCATGTGTGGTGTACCTAGGTGGACAGTGTCTACCACACGAGCTATGCATGGGTTTTCAAAACATGTGTCTATCCATAAGAGGGTCTTTTCCCTTGGACATCGGACACTGCACGTGCAGTGTATAGTTTGTCAAACCATGCAGTAAGTAGTGTGAGCAGTATATCCTTTGGATAGTAGGTGCACATAATTGGTTCATGGTTGTCTAAACCATGTGGATTTTAAGAGAGGGAAAATGAATATTTTTCCCTTCCTCCTTTTAATCCTTCACCCCTCATTTCTTATCCTCCCATCCACATTCCATAACCCTCTTCAAGAACTCCCCCTCTTTTCCCCAAATAATAGAGATCTCTCCCTCATCGTATGTTAGAATCACTTTCCATTAGTCTAATTGGGTGAATAATACTAAGCTCTCAATTCCACTTTTTTTCCTTTAGTTATTTTTATTTCCATATTAAATGTTATCTTTGTGTGAGATAATTCATCCTATATTAATGGAATTTGTCTATTTTTTCAATTCTTCTTGATATGGCTCAAATCAAAGCTCAATATTGGATGACAGACCATGAAAATTATGAGGTTGGTGGTCTATATATTTTAAATTAAGTTATATCTTTTTTATAAATTAAAAATTTGTGCCACATATTAGATTCTCCATGTGTCTCCCTTAAATCTTGAAATTATGCAATTAGAGTCTAATGTATGAAATATAATAACCTTTATGTATTAAATTTCACCAAGTAAGGATTTCACCTCAACCTGAACCACCCCTTTGGTTGTGTCAATCAATTTCCATGACCTATGCCTCTTTCAAGAAATTAAATCACCCCTTTAGATGATGTTTCAAATGTTAAAATTATAACACTCTTCCAAAATTTTAGAAAAATTTGAATGTGTTTTCTTCATTATAGTGAAATATATGTTTAAACATAATTAAATATATTATAAGGACAATATATCCCATTTTTCAATATAACCACCTATGAGGTGTGCTATCTTATTAAATAAAATAGGGCATCTAAATAGAAATTTATGAAATGATGAAGGGACATTATCCTCTTTATGTATAAATGACTTGTGATGTGGAATGATTATATACATGGTCTTCATACTTATTTATACCTAGATTATGGATGGTAGGAATAATTATAGACATGGCCTCCTTTGTAATTAAATTTAAAGGATTAGATTAATGTTATTATTCCTTGAATGATACTTGGGTTCTTCTCTAGGGAGTACCTTGGATAGGCTCAATGACTATTGAGATTACATGTACCGTGAGCATTACTCAAGCTCCTTATGTGGAATTATATAGATTGGCTCATAGGTTACTCATATTATATTACTCCATGAGAAATACTTGGTTTTCCATTTTTTGGAACACCTTTTACTGGATCAAAGCCTTTATGATCTTCACACACTTTGAGCGATACTTGGGATTCCCTTTGACAGAGTGCCTTGGACGGGCTCATAGGGAAGTCTGATGAGATGGGATATATATGGGTTTTATTTTTATGGAATTTCAAGGATAGGATCATCAAATTATTGGAAAACAGTACCCCTTAATTGATTCAAGGCTTCCTCATTATAAAATTCCTTTTATGGGATCATCGGGTGAATGTAGTATATCATGTTTTATTTTCATTACAGATGTTTAATAGTACTTCCTAATTTAGATGCCACACATGACATACTGAATACATTTATTAAATGTTTAGGCTTAGGTACCTTATTTATAATATGAACCCTTATTATATTTAATGATATTTTTCATGGCGCCCCTTAAATTATGATACTCGGGCATGAATTCCCTTAATTAGAACATGAACCTCATTATTATTATTTCCCAGGTGGATACCTTTTAATTAAATGTCAGGTTTGTGATGGTGGATGTATATCTATGTGGATGATTGTCTCATGTGCGCATATATATACATGATGGCAGGTCTGCAGAGACATTCTTTCTTAGTCCGAAATAGGTATGTTTGTCCAGATGTCCATCAGGAGCCTGAGCCCAACTAGTTTAATTTTATTTAAGTATTTATTGCTTTATATATTATTCCTAAAACGTATCATATTTTATACACACTTATTGGATTACATTAGACACCATTGGTAGTGGCCTACTGAGTATATCTAAAACCTTTTTTGGGCTACCATTTCACCGGGGTACTCAAACATAACACATGTTTTTTGGTTCATGTTTATGGATTATGCTTTTATAGTTCACATTAACATGGGTTTTAGGAGAACATGACTAACTCAGACTCAGGATAATCATTCATATTTCCCTAGAAGATTTTTTTATTTTCATTATAGATATATTGTATTATGTCGCTTCGTGTATGTTTAATACTTTATATTATATAGTATCATATGGATATGAATTCGTGGTTGTATTTTTGGCAATGACCATCTTATCAACTGTTATCATCTTCCACTACTCTATCATTTATTTATAATACTTCCACTATTAGTTGATTTATATTTGATATACCACTATGATACTCTGATTATGAGTGTATAATCTTCCCACCAAACCATTATTATACCATCACTACTAGTTGACTACCACTAGTATAAGGGGAGGGACTCTTGAGGCCCAATGGAAATCATAATTTGGGAACCATTGTGTCTCCTGAGTTTAGATTCAATAGAAATAATTTGATAATGATGGGGGCTTTGGTTTGTATGGCTAAAGGGTACCTTGAGATGTTTTTTCAACCCATTGCACAATTTTTTTACTAAGGTATGTTACTCAACAAGTTTTCTTAGATATTTTAATGAATCTTGGTGAAATTAACCTTTTTAATGATAATTTAATTTGGTTATTTTTATAATCTTGTATAGAGTAGAAACCGAGATGTTTTTTACATGTCGTCCATCGACATTTTGATGGAGGTAACACAGTTCCCTATTTTTATTATAGATTTTAATATAATTAGATTAATATGGATATGGTATTAGTTTATTTTGTTAGGGAAATTTCTTATAATGATATCATAGTTGTGTTGTAGACCATTGAAGGTGTGGTTCGATGTGGTTTCGGCAAAAGGATGTCACTAGTGAGTTTTAGGCAACTCTGCCAATTTCAATTTATTTTTCTAATTAATTATATTTTTTTTAAAAGTAATCATTTTGGATATCTAGAAATTGTATAGAATCTAATATGGATGTTTGGTGAATGGTTAAGCTAAGATGAACTTGGAGAGCCTTGATAAACAGGTTTCCATGCAGTGATATAAAGTAGAATGGTGCTCTATTAGGGTAGGAGGACCCTATGCTTTTCCATATGGTTTGTGTAGTTAATTATAATTTTTATATTATATGTGATACATGGTATCAACATTTCATGTGATTTAACATTAACTAAAATAAAACTTTTATTAATAATGAACTTTTTTTAATTAAATATAATGCCCTTAGTTGGAAAGAGAAATTTACCAATGACTATAGTGGACCCTTGTGCATTGGATAGACATATGGACAGTCGATTATTGAATGTATAATTGTAACTATGTTCCTTGAGTTATGTTAAAATCTTGAGAAATACTAAATTAAATATTATGTGAATGTAGTGGAACTAATAGTTTCATGTAGATCCCTTGTATAAGGATGAGCTGGTATAATTTTTCCCCAGTTGGATTTATGAGATTTGGAGGTGCTTTAGTGGCTTTGGGATAAGTGACCTGATCTTAAAATGGAAGAAGATAGAGGGCCTAAAAATGTTACATAATATATTTTTTCCCTAGTGTTGTAGTGTGGAAAAACTAGTTATGGTCATCCATTAGTGTCACATTAGACTGATGACTAAACCAGGTGATCTTGGGAGGTTAGAGTGACAACATTATGTTTAGCTTGACTCCAAGGGATGATTCACCCCTGAGTGATGGGTGTTCCCTATGGATAAGCATTTTCATACTATTTAATTTACTTATCCAGGATTCCTAGGATGTCACCTAAGATGTGATACATTATTTAAATGATGAAAAAATTATTTATAAAATTGATTAAAAGTGGAAATTATTATTATTACTATTGGGGGACCTTGATGTGATTCAAAGGTATTGTATTACCATTGTTATTATTATTATAGGGGGACCATAGTGTAATTCTAAGAATCCGGTGTTACTATTATTATGATATGGTTAGCATACCCTGAGGTGATTCCAAGGATTTGATATACCCCTTAATATTAAACTGTTAGGAGACATTATACATAGTCCTTAGATTTCCTATATCCATTATCATTATACTATTGGGGGACCATGGAATTAGTCCTTAGATCTGGTGTGCCCATATTTTTATATACCTAATTATAATACTTTGGACTAAGACATCCAACATTGGTTGAAGTAGGATTGGTCAATCTTGGGTGCCAGGATTGACCTGAGGCTTGATGATGTTTTATTTATTTATTCTATGCTTCCTTGGTTATAGATTTATTTATTCCATTGAGTACGTCACATAAACATATCACTATATTTAATGTATTTATATGGGACAATGTTGGTGGTTACCTACTGAGTAATGTAATCACACTCTACTTTGGTTCCATTTCACATGGTACCCGAGAAGCCTACACTATTCATATGATTAGGTTGGGTAGAATCCCATGGTATCTTTACTGAGAAGGATAGATAATATGGGACTATAAATTGGAATTATGTTAGAATCAGGGATATGGTAGAGCCACATTTTTTTGGTTCTTTCTTTTATTTTGTATTTGTGACCGGTTTGGTGGGCGGTCGGGTTGTAGTTTGACTATATATTGGAAATCATTTTTCATTATTGAGGGATAATGTTTATTTATTTATTTAGTGTACTATGATGTTTATTTATTATTTTAGATTATATTTAGTTATTTCCTATATTATGGACACTTTTATATGAGGGTACAATCTTCCCAATTTTTTATCTTAGACACTCACTACTAGTTAGAAACCTCTATCTTATAAAGAGGTGCACCTGATTCCTGTAATAAATCAGTCCATCAATTTCTTATAGAGAATTAGGTCATGGAAATTACAAAGTTGTATCAATGGTTTTTCTTTTTATCTCACTATTTCTGGATTCTGTAGACTATAGATGTAAGAATGTGTCCGAGTTTGTGATAAATATTTGAACGGTTCATCACGAATACCATTACAAGAAATAAGCCTATATTACCATCGGAATAGGATCAATGTTTTGTATTTTTAGGTTTATATATGATTTAATTCACCTCATGTGGCACACATGATGTTCAAATATATAATCTAATATGGATTTTTGTCTCTTTTCCAGTTGTAAAGAGATTTGTTATTGGATTTTTTATCTTGGGCCATTATAAAGAGGTGTCTCATACAATATATTCAACTATTGGGATCCACATGACATATGATTTCCTATGATTCTGTTCAATAATATTTATTATGATGTCAGGTCATGCAGATTCTATGATGAGGTGCTCAGTGATGGTGATGAAATAATCCCTCTGGGTAAGGGATATATGGATACCCTAGTAAGTCATTACATGATTTTGATTCATAGAATGAGAGTAACAAAATGTCCAATTTGAAAATTTATAAACCAACTATCTAAAATTGAAGGAGAGAGGTGGGTCGAACTATATAGAGAATGTGCACAAAAACTTGGAATATCATCTTTAAATAATGTTCAAGAAAATCGGTTTTTAATGTTATTAATAACTAAAAATTATAACATTTAAGTAAAATTTTAATGTTTTTTGAAATTAACAAAAACTATCTAAGTGGACTAAAATAATATATGGACAATACAAATAGATATGGAAGTTTCGGATTTTTGATGTCCATACAGGTGCTTGAAAATCAAATTATTTAATTTCCACATCTGAATATTTACTCATTATATTATCACCAACTATAAATTTAATAAAAATAATATCTGGTATCATTCGATTATATTTGATTGTATTCTAATTTTCACACAAATCATCTGTCATATCATTCTTTGATTTGATGAATAATTTGTAGGTGATTTTATCATCAAACCACCTAGTGAAATGCAGTGGTCCATTTTTCAAAAAGTTGAAATGTCTATATAGGTCAATTTTACTGACATGATATCACTTAATAGGTATCAATTATGAAAGTTTAAAGGTTAACACAAAAAAATATTAATTTTTCAATTAATATATTTATTTATTTGGAATTCACTTGTGGGTGATTTACAATTTTCTCATGTGCATGATCAACTTATGGATATATAAATTCTGTAATGATCTCTCTCCCTTGATCACTTATTAGGTATCACAAAAATGAACACCAAATCATTTATGTGGTTCCTATATGAAAATTAGGCCAGACACAAATATAATTTAATAAATAAAAATCCAATGATAAAATTTAATTCAAATGGAAATAAAACGTGGAAATAAATTAAAGGCATGAAATTACCATCACATTCATCCCAATTAGGACCTTGAAGAATTAGATATCCATGATGAAAACAAGAAACCTAAAATAATAAAAATATGGTTTCACCACTTTGTTGTTCTTACAATTTTCATCGCAAATCACCATCAATGATCATAAAATAAAAACCATTGTCCCACTGAACACCATAATATCAAGTCAATCCATCATTTGACTCATTGACACATGCACACAAAATTAAAGGATTTAAAGTTCAATTTAGTGATTTTAATAGATCTAGTAGATGAGGAATCACTATTATGGGGTGGTTTAGTGGTGGAGAGGTGGTTTGAACCAATTGATTTTTGTTTCAACAGAGTGGAGGTAGATTATTTGTGGTGGACTACTATAGAGATTGTGGAGGCACTCATATATAGCTATAGTGGTGGAGAGGCTATCAATAAATGGTGTGGTTATGTCAAGTCATGTAATGAGGATGAATAAGAGGGTGTTTTCCTGTTGGTGTATGAAGTTGAGGAAGAAGAATCCTTGTGTGTGGATTGAATTATGGTTGGATGAAATACTGATGATAGTGAGTCGAGAGGGGGGCCGACACAAGTATAGAGTTACAGCAGAAGATGCATCAATGTCTTGGTGCTTCTCAGCTAGTTCACATAGTGAATAGGATGAGGGTCGGCGGTGGCCGTGTTTTGTGATCCAGGAGGGGAGGCACACATATGGTTTTTTTGTAGAGGAAGTTTCATGCATGGAGGGGTTTTTTCAGTAGATATGAAGACCCACACACCCACTTGGTTCGAGGGGTGAGGATACTGGGATGAGAGGTCCACAAGGAGGAGGGTCATCAGTCTCTTCTATTAGTGTTTACCCTGCTTCTGAATAAGAAGACCACATTTGGATGAAAAAAGAGGTTAAATAAGATTCAAACTCAAAATTAATAATTAAAACAAATTCTATTATATACTTGTAAAATAATAATAATAATAATAAGTAAGATAATAACAATACTAATTATAATTACTTGAATAATATAAATATACACACACACACACACACACACACACACATACAGTTATAAATACTAATAATATACATAAAATATAATAACCAGTAATATAAAATTATAATATATCCAAATAATAATAATTATAAAATTAAATGTCAATATAATTTAACAATAATAAAATAATAATAATAAAATACTACTATTATTAATACTATTAACATTTATAATGATATATCAAATAAAATAATAATATAGAAATTTTTTAAAAAAAATACTAAATTAATGTTAATATAATAAACTGAAAAATAATATTATTAATAAAACTACTATTATTAATTATATAGTGTTAAATTAGACATGTAAAAAATATATACAATTGATATAAACTAAAAAAATAAAAAATTAATAATATTAGTATATAAATTAACTAAAAATCATCAAAATATAAAAAATAATAAAAAACTATAAAAAGAACATAAAAACACACAAAACAACTATTGTAATAATAATTAAAAATATATTATAAAGTCAAAAAAATGTTAGAATAATCCATACCCATCAATTCCTTTGTGATATTCCCCTTTTGGTTAATTACTAAATAAGTTTTGTTAATGAAAGTATCAATGAAAACCTATAAATAATTTTTTATACATTGCCCTGTGAGGAAATTATACTTAATCAAACAATGAGTTGTGGTCACTTGACATAGATAATATAGGACAAAGTCATGACACACACATACAACAGACACACACACACACAAAGGTAGACAACATTGTGATTCTTGAGGGGGTAGTCCCATATGTGGGTGCTAGATGGGAATCAACATCATGAGTAGGCTTAAGACATGGAATGAGATTTCTAAAATGCTTATGATACAAGAGGACCTAGAGTGGTTAGTTTTACCATGATTTGTCTAGTGATGATAAATATGGAAATATTGGGGTGTTACTCATGAGTTGTGACCTATAGAGATGTGAACGATGAGTGAGGTGAGAGACACTGGTTCCTTGACATTAGCTTGGGAACATGGTGAGCCAAGTGTAATGATTGAGATTTAGAAAAATTTCACTTGATATTATTGATATGTGATATGAAAAGGTAACATGAAAGAGAAATAAGTTTAAAATGTGAGTGACATAATGTAAAGAATAATGAGTGCGTGATTTGGTTTATGAGAATATTTCACATGGGGTGATCCCAATATAGGCATGTGATTCCAAGACTTTTGTATCTAAGTGGGGATTCAAGGGAAGGAATAATAATATACCATAACTAAATGGTTCTAGAAGTGAATCAGCTTCACAGTGAGAACATGAGTAGATGAACCCAATGGGTCATTAGACCATAAGAATGTGTTTGATAGATTACTTGGATGGTGGGGAATGTTGTGTCTTAGAATTTGGCATATGGGAGGAATCCTATAGTGGCGAGAATAAATGCATGGTTATGATTTGATGGAATACACTATGGTGTCTTAGAATTTAGGAGTTCAGGTGAGTTTTGTCTTGGTGTTTTGATGATAATTAAGAGTGGTGGATCAAGTTTTGGTAGTTGAATACCTTACATCTAGAGCAGTGCAATGAAATATTTTTGAAATTTTGAGATATAATATGAATGGTTGTCATTAAATTAATAACTTTAATATTTCCATAATTATGGATGAATAAAAAATGAGACTTACTGGGGATGATAAGTATTTCAGTGGGGAGATTGTACCACCCAATTTCTAATAAAAGGTGATAAAATTCACAAGAGATTTAATTTTTTCATTTAGTGGATTGTATACATTTCGATATCGGACATGTAATGTGATTACTAGAGTTTAAATTGATTAAAGAGATGATTTTTGATGAGGAAAGTGGTTTGGATGACATTGAGGATTCTTGAGAGAGTGATAGTGAAGAAGCTGGGAGAGCTGGGCTATTGAAGCAGCCATTAACAAACCCAAGCGGCTAACTGATGGGCTAAGCAGTTACCCAGTAGGCTGCTTGGGATTATTGTCCACATGATTAGAAGTCTATTTGATTTATTTATTAGACCAACTCATTGATGAGGATTCCTGTGTTTTTTAAATGGGGTAAATTTAAAATTTTTTGGTGTCAGCCCCCTTCAGATTTAGAAGCCTGGGGAGACATTTTGTAAAAGTGAGTGACTTGGACCCAAGTTGAAAATTACTTTTTTATTTCTATATCAAGTATACAGTGAGTTATACATGATGTATACTTACCACAATAATGCTGATATTTATGCATCCACTATTTATATGGTAATGTCCTTAGATTACATGTCATATCAAAAGGTTATAGTAATTCCTAGGATATAATGAGCACCTAAGGATACCATAAAAGTAATCTTAACCTTATGACCTATTGTCGATATGCATGACTGTAACATGAAATATATGATATATGAACACTAGGGGTTGGGGGCTCATAAGTATTGATACTTATTTTAAAGAAGTTCACATTTGGTGATCTCGAGTAGGTGAGATCATGTGGACTGAGTTACCGATTGGAACCCCACATGCTACAAGTTTCATGGGTAGTTTCTATATATAAACACATGTAATGGTCTTTTGTGTTGATATTATTATTAGTGTATACTAAATACATGGCCATAGAATAAGAAGGTAAGACCATCCAGTATGGTCAATGAATAACAAGGAGAGGAAAGATGATAAAATCAAGTGTGCATCCTGTTTTATGTGATATCATGAGATAAATATATTATATTATATGGCATGTGTTCATATTAGGTTTTCATTTATATGATTATTTTATTATCTCCTTAGGGAAATTGATGCGTTTTTATACTATTCTTTTGGTCTATTAATAATATTTACTACTTTCGAGATAAGGTCTAAGAGGGTCACACACCTAGGATATTAAAAGGCACGACTTATTTTAATTAATAACCTTTTAGGACTTAGTGGGACCCACCATGTGTTTGGAGTTAAATTTTGAGTTTTAATGACCACCAAAAAATAAATAAATTCATATTATTTTAGTTTAGAATAACAAATATTGAATTTATTTATTAAAAGAATTCATAATATATTAAGTGAATACATGAGGAAATATTTAACAAAAAAAATATTTTAATATTCAAGTTTTTCTTAATATTTACAGGAATGAATAGTTATTTTAATGACTAGATTTTATAACATAATATGTTTATTATATTATAATAAATTGATAAAAATATAAATGATATTTACAACTTCGTAAAATAATAATAAGACATTTTTAATGGATTATTTATCAGGTAAAAAATAATTGGGGTTTAGGTAGGATTTTTTTGGCATTTTACATTTCAATATATAAGTGAGTGGAGGATAATATATGGGTTTATATTAACTATATGAATTTTAGAGCCTATATCTCATCTCTCCCTCATCTTAGGGAGAGAGTTATCTGATTTGGTAAACAAACACATGTCTATCATGGGGTTTGGAAAAATCAATTATTTCTTAATATAAAATGTAATATAATGGTCAACCTAGGTTGTCTTCAAAGTGGAGTGTAAAACAATAAAGTTTTTCACTTTGTATTAGTGGAAAAATTGGTTATTTTTGAAATTGTTTGATTTTAGAAATACAAGAAAAAAATGAAACAAAAGAAATAAATAAATGAAGATATTGAAATCATATTGAACAATCTAGTAATTGAATATAATGATATGAGTTGGCTGATTAGGTCAGGGTTGGTTTTCTAAATTCAATTCTGTACTAGTTTTAATTAATATATTCTTCTTCTAATAAATTTATTAAAGTGATATTCCACAATCGATTCCTATTACTCACTTGGTCAAATGGAGATGGTGAGAATACACCATGCAAAAATCTCATCTTGGTCTACCATCCTTCTAATGTGTGAGAGAGTTGTAATGAATAACCTCAATTGACTTGGGTAATACCCGATCATGTATTGTTTATCCTAAATAGTCAAGAGTACCCTCTTCCCCTCTCACTCGTACTGACGATCATTGAGTAATTCACCACTAAGATCTGGTCTATTACATTGTATATAAAAAACCTAGAAGAGGGAGAAAATAATCATTGGACAGTGAAAAATCAACAAAAAAAATCTAAAACCAAATACTATAGTACTTGATAAAAAAGTAATTATTACTAATTGAAATCAAAATTGCATAAGATAGAAGATATTTCATATCATGATGTTTAGTAAGTCAATAATTAAAAAAAAGAAAAACCACCCTTGCCCAATTACAAAGTTGTTTACCCCTATATGTGAAGGGTATCCATGAATAAGGGGGAATAAAAAATCATTACAAAACAAAGAAGAATAAAAAATGGAAAAACAACACACACAAAAATTCCCCCTCTAGAATCTACCCACCGAATGTTTTATCTATGTATTTACAACATAAAATTGAAAATAACCAAGGTTACTTCTCAATAGTTATTCATAATTGAGTTTTCTATCAAACCTAAAAATTTGAATGATTTTTGAAATTTTTATAAAATATTATGCCAGAATTAATCAATATTATTTTTATGGATTAAGAGACCCTTCTTCATCCTCATTTTTTTTATTCAATGGATGCCTTAATGAGGGAATTTCTCCATGAAATTTAATGTGAACATGATAATTGAAGTCCAATTTGAATTTAATCTATAATTAAGTGTTTTGGATTTCTTTAGAATATGTTATGATTAATTTAATAAGGAGGGATTGATTATGATGGAGAAAATATTTTTCAAAATTGATTTATTTGTTTGGGCCTATTGAAGTTAAAACGTGCTCCTGGTCGAGAGGAAATGTTTAATCCCAAAAAAAAAAATCCTATAAAAAAATAATCATTCAATTTGGATCAATTTTTAAAAATTTATGCTCAAAATGAAGAAGTGATAGAAGCCTATTAAAATTACAAAATTATACAATTTTCACATTTTATCCCAAAATTCCCTAAAAATACAAATATGATGAAAATAAACTATTTTTTTTAAATTTAAAGTGATTAAATAATTTAAATACACATTATAAATAATGAAAATGTTATCTCTATCAATTCACCCAAACATAGAACCTGGAATATGGGACAAGTAATACTTATAATCAAATTAAAGAAAATTCAAAACACATACCCCTGAGATCCGAAAATTTGAAAAAAAGAAAAAAGTTATCATGCCTTATAAAAACCATTATTTAAATTTCTCCATTTTTAGAATTCAATTTATTTCAATTTCATTTTTCCTATCATTCACACAAGACTTCTAACTCACATGAATTTTCTCTCATCTCCCAAATGTCAATTTAGAATAAATATTTTATCATTAAGACACATGAAACGCTCTGCATAGGCTTGATAAATTAGAAAATCTTCACTCAGTGGTAGTCAAGGATATGTTTTTATCATGAGGAATATTTAGGGTTGTTCAGTAGCTTTTAGTTTATAATATTTATATGTCAAAAATTCTGAGACCAAAAATGTATTGATTAGAATTGTTCATGAATTTATTTTTTTTTTAAAAATATTTTGGAAAATAATGAGACCTAGCACTGAAAGGGCATGCAATTTACAGACCTGGTGTGCCCAGAATAAATCTTCGAATAAACCTCAGTTTTTAGTTAAAAGTGCTCCAGAAGTGAACTTCGAACCTTTATATGTTTAAAACGGATTCCTGGATCCAAAATAAGAGGGTAAAGTTGTCTTCAAATGACTTTACCTTAGGTAGGGACTGACCTTGACCATTATCGATCAAGGGTGAAAGTTATAATTTGGATGTAAACCTCATTAAAATATTTAATATAAATATTTTTAATTGTCGCAATGTCAGATTTATTTTATTTGACCTTTGTTTGGATTTCAGGGTTATCAACATAACCCTAAAATCCTATGAGGAAAGGAGAAGGATCCACCTCCGATGAACGCTAATGGATTGGTGGATCAAGATCGTGACTTGGATCGCAAGAGCAGTGGATCAACGATCGACAATGACACAAATTCTCTCTTCATAAAAAATCGATCCAAATCCAGGTAGGATTTTTGGTTTTTATTATGTGTTCCATGTTCTGGATTTATAAATGAAGAACTCAGATCATCCCACAAATAGGTTGACTCGCTGTTCGATTATTCTTGTGGGATGATTCGACATGTAGTATTTAATGTGAGTTTTACTGATAAATTTATTGATTACTAGTTTTTTCATTATTATCTTGATCCTTCAAATGGATCAGATCAAGGGTGGAATGGAAAAAACATTGGATCAATTCTTAGGTTTCTTATTGTGATTTTCTACCCTATGTTCTTCATGTTCTTCAGTAGATGATGAATGATCGATCGTCAAACCACAATTTCTTGGCATAATGATCTAATATCATGGATCTAGAATGGATGCATCCCGATGGATGTGTGGAAACAATGATGGAGAAATGATCGACATGGCATAGGAGAGACCTCTATTTGAGTATTTCTATGTGAAAGGGGTAACAACAAGAATTTGAAACCATAGAAATGAAGAAAAGGGCTTGTTGATTTCGAAACCCCTTCTTGATAGTAGAAAAGACCACCATAGTGCTTGCGTTGGTGCTGACCGTGTCTATGTGGATACTCGCATAGAGGAAGGTCGTAGCATCATGCCGCAATGGGGGGGGGGGGCTAGAACCACAACTGAATTTGTGGGGATGGGGATTGGTGTCCGACGGAGCCAACCACGTGACATAGCGTAGACGTGGTGCATACGACGTCTAGGGCAGATGAACTGGCCCACATTCAAGCGGGCCAGCCTAAAGCCTATAGGCCAAGCTCAAGTGAGGCGGGTTAGGTCATAACCGTCGAACCAAGTTAGATCTAGGTTGGTTTGGCAGATCCTGGGCCCGGTAGGGTCGGGTCGTTCTGACCGGGTCAGACCGGACCCTGGCTCAAGTGGCCCCTTTCTGCTAAAATGCCCATAACTTTCAAATAGAGCATTTTTTTGACGAGATTTCTGAGGTGTTGGAACCCTTGTGATGAGAAATTGATTTTGAGATACTAAAAAAGAGTTTTTGTGGAGGTTTATTGACTGAATAATGGTTTTAATATTAGGTCTTCTTGATACAAGCATGCTTGAGTGGAAATTATCGTGATTCCTAAGGATATGACTCCCCACATTATGGTATTGTTTTCATTTCCTTTTAGTAGATTCCTATGGAGTTGCTACTTCCTTAAAGGGATAGGGACCGAGTTCTTGAATATGTTTGTGAAAGAAGTGTAGGTACTCCCCTGTGGGACTAGGCAACAGGTCCTCTATCTGTGGAGTCTATACTCCCATATAGGATAAGGGCATAGTTCCTCCATATATAATGTGCATAGAGTCAGTACTCACCTATCGGGTAGGGTGATGGTACTTTATTATAGGATTTAGTTGTCCCCTATTATTCTAGGGCATGATTCCTCCAAACATGAGCTAATAGATTCAGTATTCTCCTATATTACCAGGGCGCAAATCCTCTAGTCACTGAGTAGTACACCCCTACCGGGTTGGGTGTGGGTCCTCAACTTACAAAGTCATACTCCCCTATGTGATTAGGGTGTGGGTCCTTTATGAGTCATGCTCCCATGTTAGATCAGGGTGTGGGTTCTCACTTACAAAATTCCAATCCCATAAACCAAGCAGTGGTAGGGAGTGGGTCCTCCATTGGTGTTGGAGCTCCCCCGGATGTCAGACACAGTTACGAGGAGAAGGCCCATCCACTTGATGTAAACGATACTTAGATAAGAGTTAGTGCTCCATCGACGGACTATGGTGTGGGACACTCCTTATAGGAGCAACATAGATTTCGTGAGATGGTTAGGAGTATGGATCCCTCATCTATGTATAGTGATGAGGGAAATCCACTCCACTTGGGTTACCTTAGTCCGGATTTGGGCGTAAGACCACGATGAATAAACCTACAGTGTTGAGCTCTAGAGATGGACCTAGTAGAATGTTTCTAATGGTGAATTTTCTCTTGGATGTACCATTAGGTATGGTAGAGTGGTTCCCAATGGAGTGTATCTCATAGATGGGTTCTATCTTGGATGAATGAGCTCGTGGAGTGTGATCTCATGGTTTTGTGTGCCACCTTTCGAATCTTCATTGAGGATCCTAATTCTGGCTATGAGGTTGGGACCTCATGATTCATAGTGTCTAAATTGAGTATATCTTGATATTATTGGTATATGCTTGGGAATATACCTATGTTAATATGAATTTATCTTCTTGATGTTGTTTCCTTTTGGTCTTTTACATTGTTGTATTTGGGGTCCCCTACTATGTACTGTTTTACTCACCCATGCCTGAGATTTGCCGACACATGTCATTTCTTGTATAGATGACTAATGATTTGGTGGAATCCTAGGCGGAGTAGGAGAAGGACTAGGACTGGATGAGGCCTCATGAGATCATATGAGCTAAGGTGTTTCTGACAGCTTCCTAAAACAGCTTCAGTACCATTGTTTTCAGGTCAAACTTTACATTTGGCTTCCTTTAAGTGGTCTTATATCCTGGGCCAGTTTGAATTTACTACTTTATTCTCTATCATACTATGTTGTTTAGTTTTAGTATATGAATTCATTTTCATTACTTATTTTTTTCACTCTCCATCCCATATGGATTGGATTTGGGTGCATGTGTATGGGTTCTTAAGTAAATACGTCCCATTAGTGGGATATACCTACTCGAAACTAGTCGCCAGCCCCTGGCCTATCAAAGGAAGGCTTGGGTAGTCATATCACATTCCCTGGGGGGAGGGTCATGATAGAGTGGTATCAAAGAAAGTTAGTTCCATTTTGGGACTAATTTTCTATGATCTTTGTTTGGGTTGCATATAGATAGTGTTAAGATGTTTTGAGTTTAGCTCTCAGGCCAGTGTCTCTAGTGTTGTTGTGGGGACCGATGCATCCATTCAATGGAATTCTAATAACTTACATTTTAGACTTGGTATATTAGGACACCGATTGATGAGAAATAAATGGTATGTGATTCATATAGTAATGGTTTTTATTTTCCATTTTTTTCTTGTGTCAGCTCTCCAGATACACTCTGTTAATTGTGGTTCATGTTGAGCCATTTTAAGATGCCCCCACGATGATGGCCAGATAGAATTCTATAACATGATCTAGATGACGATCCACCCTATGAGGAGTGTTCAGTACAATAAATTGGTTCTGAGGAATTTGCTCCAGGTTGTCTATCGGTGGTGCAACCACCCATAGAGAAGCATGTTTTACCGATAGTTCTATCCAAATATGCATGCAGGCTGAGTGAACTACATGAGTTCCAGAGGAAGTGGCCTTTCACATACCAGGGTGATCCAAAACCCCAAGTAGTAGGTGACTAGCTTAAGGTAGTCACTCGAGTTTAATCATTAGTGAGGAAAACTCCCAATTAAATGGTGGTCTGAGCCTCAAGCCTCCTTCAGGGCTCAGCTGGAAGACGATGGATCTTAGTGACCTAGACACATGTTGAGATAACAAACACTTGGGAGGAGTTTGAAAGAATCTTCTGGGAAGAGTTTTACCCAGCCATGCTGAGGTCAGTACATATCCAAGAGATTCTGTAGCTTCAATAGGGAAAAATGATAGTGGTGGAGCTTTCAAAAAGGTTTTTTGACTTATCATGGTACTCCCTAGACATGGTGCAAGAGTAGTTTTTCAAATATTGTACTTTTTAGTAGGGCTTAAACTAATAGATAATGGTGTCATCAATTCCATTGAGTATTCACACCAATGATAGACTGCTAGAGAAATCCCTAGTGTTTGAGAGTTTTCTGGATGAGGAGTAGATGGATGTAACCCACATTAGAGGTCACAAAACAGAGGCATCTATAAAAGATATCAGATGACAGGTGAAAAAATTAAGGTGTAGGAGGCATAACCATGTCTAAACTCAGATGTGTTGTTCTTTAGTGCAAGAGCAGTGCTAAAGACTGGATCAACCAATGAGAGGTGGTGTTATGCCTGTAACAGCAAGGGGAATCTTTCTAGGGATTGTGTAATCTGCTGCACTACAAAGAGGGATTCAGTTGATGAGCCACCTAGGTAGAGACAACACTTGGAGCAAGGAATTATGAAAGATGGTGAGTGAGGAAGAGGAGTTGGGAGAGTAGTAGAATGTGGAAGAAATTTTTTAGTGTTTTCCCCACCACCCCCAGGTGGTCTGCGCCAGGATATTGGAGTTGGAGGACGTGGGTGATGACAACTTCACGCGGTCAAGGCTTATAAACTAGAGGCTCCAGGGGAGATCTTAGGTATGACCCATGTCTTTTACATTTTACTATTGTATTAATGGACCCTAGTGCTAGTATTTCTCCTTTTTCTGTGAGTTTTTTGACACTTAGAGGTTTCTATCGAACAATGGACTTGGACCTCATTCTTAGAGACTTTTGTTGCAGGTGGATCATTAATCACACACTAGTACTAATAGTGTGACAAGACTCTTGGAGGTGAGAGTTGCTGTTGGGATCTCTTGTTCATAGCATCAAGGCCTTATAACATCATTATTGGTATGGAATACCACTATTCATGCCCAGATTGACAGTTTTAGGTGAAGGGTGTAGTATGTATGTGTTGATGAAACATGTTTTCCTTGTCATTGAAAGGGAAACCCAAGTATCACAGGGTGGAACCTCGCAAAGGGGTTACTAAGAAAGGGGTTTGTGATACCCAGTATTGATGTACACTTGGAGAATCCCTTGGTATTTCATATTCTGGGTGAACTTTTGTGATGAAGTATTAGAGAAAATCATGTCCCCACTAGTGGTGTTTTTCTACTCAACTTCTTTTTCTTGGGATTGTTTCTATGGTGGAAAAGTTAGTCCCTATGAAGATTCTATAGTATGGAGTGGTTTCTTACTATCCATACTCGGATGGGATTCCACTTGTGCATTTGGTAGTGTTTCCATTTTAGCAAGTTATGTAGCAGCTAGAGGTTGTAGACAAAGGATATAGTAATACCCAGTGTTCGCTCGTTAGAAGACCTGTTTTGTTCGTAAATACCCCTACATGTTCTGCATCAACCATGAATGCATAATACCTATGGAGGATGTTGTAAAATCCATCCAAGGGTTGATGTGAAATATGTATTTCCATCAGTTCCTACATTAGGATAGTAGGGAGGTGAGCTGCTATACCCCATGATAGCAGATGGACCATGGTGCTTTGTGCATTCCTACTTGTCATAGCTATAGAGACTTGTTCCATTGTTTCACATTATTTTCCTAGATAAATATAGACATGAGAGTGGTTCATCCAAGTGTTTCTTCCTAGTGAGTGATTGTAAGAAGTACAAGTTCCATTGATGAGCTCGTTTACATGGGAGACTAGTAGGGAGCTTAGCCATTCCTCCCTTGAGTGCAGGGTTTTGCTTTTCGGGGATGAAATTCCTAAGGTGGGGAGAATTTAATGACCTAGATTTTTCCTAAACTTATTTTAAAAAAAATTATTTTTTAAAATTCCAAGATTGGGCCCTAAGACAACATGAGATCCCATGGCCCGATGTGCCCAAAATAAATCTTTTAATAAAGTAAATTTTTTAATTAAAAGTAATTAGATGGAAAACATAGAACATTAATATCTATTAAATGGATTCTCGGATCAGAGATCTAATAGAGCCGTTGTGTTCAAAACATAAAATTTATCTTAGGTGGAGCCTAACCATGACCGACATGGGTTGAGAGCGAAATCTAGAATTTGGATGTAAGCATCATTAAAATATTTAATAAAAAATATTATAAATTGAAATGACGTTAGATTTCATTTATTTTACATTTTTTAGAATTATATGTTTATTTACATAACGATTGAAATAATAAGAGTCATGGAGATAAAGACACCTCCAATGAATGCTATCGATTTGACAGATCAAGATCGAGACCTAGATTAGAAGAGCTATGGATAGAAAATCGAAAAATAACACAAACTAAATCTTGATTGATGGCTGAACCAAATCCAAGTTGGGTGTTTTTTTATTATGTTTTCCCCAGTCATGATTTCAAAATGATTAATGCGAATCAACCCATGATCAGGTTGACCAGCTGTTCAATTGTTCTAGTGGGAGGATTCAAATTGAGGGTTTTAATTTGGGGTTTTATTGATAGTTTGATAGATTACTAGTTTTTCCATTTTTATCTTGATCTATCTAATGGATCAGATCATGGCCACATTGAACAAATGACCGAGGTTTAAATCTCAAGTTCCTTATTGTGCTTTTCTCCCCTACGTTTCTCACATTCTTTATGAGATGAAGAATGATCGATCATTGCACAACCATTTCTTGGAACAATGATATGATATCATGGATATAGAATGGATGAACCATGATGGAGATGTGATGACAATGATAGAGAATGGATAGAGGTGGCATGGGGAGATACCTCCTTTCAAGCATTTTTTAGAGAAAGGGGTCATAATGGGGATTGAACCCCTAACAACGAAAAAGACAACCCAAGGATTCTAGAACCTATTTTGGATCAAAGAACATACAACCAAACCAGAGCCAGTGGCCTGTGGAAGAACCCACTTGTGAAACATAACCAGTGATGGAAACCACATCTACATGGATGCCTTCATAGAAGATGGTCACAACTTCATGCTGTGGCGGTGGGGAGCTAGACCCGCTGCTCACACCGTGGGCATGCAGATCGACAGCTGGCTGAGCGGGCCACATGATATGGAGAGGATGCTGTGCTTTCTATGTTCTGGGTGGACGAACTGGCCCACATTTGAGTAGGCCTAGGTAGAGCCGGCGAGCCAATCCCAATCAGGGTGGGAAGGTCCGACAGTCATCCGGGCCCATCTGAGGTGGTTTGGGCCCCATGGGTCGAGTTGGACCCATCGAACCAGGTCGGGTTAGAGGATCCCAGGGTGTGTCGGTCCAACCAGGACAGATCGGACCCAGTCCCAATAGCTAATTTTTCTCTAAAATGCCCATAAAATTAAAACATAGAGTCCATTTGATGAGCCTTCTGCAATGTCGTGAACCTTTTGATGAGACGATCCTTTTGAGACACTCCAAGTGAGTTTTTTTGGAGTTTTAAGGATTAAAAAATGAATTTAGGAGTAGGTCCCCTCAGTGCAAGCATTCTTGAGAAGAAATTAGTGTGTTTAGTAAAGATAGGACTCCCCACGTTTTTAGAGTAGGTTTGTTTCCTTTGGGTAGCTTCCTTTAGGGGTGTTACTCCCCTAAAGTACTAGGTAGTGGGTTCCTAGAGATTTTCATGAAGGAAAGTAGGTACTCCCCTATGGGACCAGGGAGCGGTTCTCTATCCATGGAGACGGTACTCCCTTATAGGACTTCGGCATAAATACCCCATATCTAACATATATAGAGTCAGTAATCCCCTAACGGGTAGAGTTTAGGTCCATTATTATAGGAGTCAGTACTCCATTATTTTTCTCAGGCATGGGTGCTCCACACATGAACTGATAGAGTTGGTACTCCCCTATAGTACCAGGGTGTGGATCTAATAGTCACTGATTAGTACCCCCATACCGGGTGGAGTGTGGGTCCTCAACTCATGAATTTTTACTCCCTTGTGGGATTTGGGTACATGTCCTTCATGAGTAATACTCCCTTGTGGGATCAAGGTGTGGGTCCTCACTTACGTAGTTGCACTCCCCCATCCCGAGCAGTGGTGGGGAGCCCACTATTACAACAAGAAAGAAACTTTTCCATGTGTCTACATGAGGTTAGTGGGATAACCATAGTTTTCCATGTAAAATATGTTGATAACTTGTGAAAAATAATTATTTTGTCTTAAACTTAGTTAAAACTACAATTAAAGTAACACTCTAGAGATTGAATTAAAGTATCAACCTATATTCTATGAAATGATACGTACCAAGGTATATCTAATGAGTTTATTAGACCAAGTCAAATTAATTTTCATGATAAGGTATTGAAAAATTAAAGTTGAAATTTTTTTAGTGGGAATTGTTACCAATGTCACATGGCATAAATATCACTAGGAAGATATGTATGAGACATAATAAGATATTATAATGGTGAGTATAATTCCATAAGTGATTAAAAATAGATTTATAACCTACGTCAGACTATTTAATGGATATAATATTGACAACATATAGTTTTTGGTCAGTGAATATAATTGAAATATAGGATAACTACATAGGTTGTATTTAAAAACATCCCTTTATATTAGAGAATGTACATGGAATTTATACCTAGTACATCTATAGGAGGAGACAATAGTTTGAAGGGGATAGAAACTAGTCTTCCTCTGGATCAATATGATCTAATATCACAATCAGGATATTGTAATGAGAAATAGATTATTATTCAAGGCACTGGAAGCAATATCTATAAATACAGAGTGAGTTGCAGCTTCTGATGTGACTATAGAAGAACTGTAGAATGCATAATGATTTTTTATATTTTTTAAAATTTAACCTAGTAGGTAAGGTATAATAATAATATAAATTATTATAATCCTACTATAATGGTAATAACCAAGATTTTAATTTTAGATACATAAAAAATGAATATACTCAATGATATCATCTCTTAAAGAATCTTCCTCAAGGAGATGGAGTCATAGGTAGTAGAGTTTCCACACCGCATAGATGTAGCGAGCCCAATGACACAAGTTGTATCTTAGTAGAGGTATTATCTTATCACAAGATATATAACAAGGATATTTATCAAGTTGGATCTAGTTAATGTGAGAGTATTGTAAAAATGGGTTCCCTAGACCCAACTTGAACAATACTTTTAAAATAACTTATCATGTATATTGTGAGTCATGAATTATTTATACTTACCATAATAGTGTTGATATTATTGTATCCACAATTTTTATAGTAATGTACTTAGTTTACTTATCATATCAAAAGGTTATAAAATTTCTTAGGTTATAATGGTCTCCTAACTTGAGATTATTATGAGTGTATACAATTTGATCACATACTTTAATTCAAGATAAAAACCACAAAATTTATATAATGGAGAGGTAGATTGTGTTGGGTACTCCCTTGATTGTATGAATTTTTTTGAATAATCAATATATATTTTTCAAAATCTGAAAAGAAGTTATATATCAGGCATAGTTGATCAGTATTGTATTACCATTACTAAATCCAAGTACATGGTAGAAGATGGTATGTCCATTCAGTATGGTCAAGGAATGAGAAATAAATAATGATTATGACATTAAGTGTACATATTACATTATGAGATACCAAGAGACAAAGAGATTATATTACATGACATGTGTTCATTGGAGGCTATAATTGCTATGATTATTCCTTATCTCCTTAGGGGCCTTGATGGGCTACTAGAATCTGCTCCTGGTCTTTGAATAGTATTAACTACTATCAATATAAGGTCTTTGAGGTTCACAAACATAGAATCTTCAAAAATATATCCCATTCTAATGAATATGAGTTTAGGGCATGGTGGGACCCACCATAGGGTCCAGGTTAATGTACGATTTTTAACAATTACAACAAAATAAGTAAATTCATATCATTTTAGTTTACAATATTTGACATTGAATTTATTTATTTAAATTTTTCATAATATATTATTTGAATACAAGGAAAAATATTTAATGAATTAATAATATATTAATATTCAAGGTTTTTTTAATATTTGTTCGAATAAAAAGTTAAGTTAATGACTCACCTTAATAAACTAATATATTTATTATATCATAATAAATTAATAAAAATATAAATGATACTAAGGACATAGTAAAATAGTAATAAGATTTTGGTTATGGCTTATTTAGGTGGTAAAACATATTCGAGGGTTGGAGTGCCTTTAACAAGTATTTCAAACCTCACTATATATGTGATAGGAGGCCAAAATATTTGGTACTCATCAATAAAATAATTTAATATCCTCTCACTCATCTCTCCCATATCCTAGAGTGATAAGTATCCAATCTGGGAAACCAACCTGAGTTCTCCATCATGGGTCAAAGGATTGATGTAGTGGTGGTCATCCGAACATCAAAGGCATCATCAGATCTTTGAACTAACAACTAGATATGGATTATTGAAATTATTATAGACTTATAAATTATGTTTGAATGATCTAGAGGTATCAAAACTTAGTTAATTAAAAAATACATTCCTTAAAATTGATCGAGGTATTTTTTTTATTTTATTTTCATTCTTAAACTCATCTTCTAAGATCCTCGGTATCTTTTTCAGGTTGAGTATCACCTAAGATAATGTAGTTACATTGATATGGATATTTTTTTTAAATTTATACACCATATGATTCTATTGTGTTCCCCAACACTAACAAATCTTAAGGAAGTCCATTCGTCCATCTCAACCCCCTCTTATCCCTCCTTTGATTGGACTTGATCTGAGGGTGATCTGAAGTTCGTTATCATGTAAGATTAATTGTATGATCTATTTTTATCTTATATTATTAGTACCTCATTCACATAGCTTTTATTTTGGGAAAATTTAATTTATGAATTTGATGATTATTTCAATAGATCATGGTGAATCAACCAAAAACAGATGGAGATTTGGCCTGACATAGCTAAAGGGTGTCCTAGGAGGATGGTATCAATCAACTACACAATATTTGGATTAAGTTATGTTACCCTATGTTTTTTCTTTTGGATTTTGATAAATCTTGGTGAAATTGACTATGAAAATTATCATTTAGTTTTGTTATTTTTCCCATCTTGTATAGAGGATGACTTAAGATATTGTTTTCCCACTATCCATTGAGACTCTGTTTGGTGGTAAGTCATTGCCCTAATTTTATATAGGTATTTTTACTTAATTGGATTAATTTGTAAATGACCTCAGTTCCATGTGTTAGGGATTTCCATGAATTATTTTAGGTGTGTTTACAACCATCCATGTGTGATTGGATGTTTTTTCCATGATGAAATTTCACTAAGGACTTTTCAAAAATCCTTATTATTTTAATTAATTAAATTAATTAATTATAATTTGTTATAACTAATCATTTGGGATGTCTTTTCATGATATATGGACCCATATAGATGAAAATTATATATATTCACTAATAAAGACCTATAAATCCTCAAGAAGTAAGTTTTAGGATATGATATAAAAGGGAAAGGATCTATATTGAGG
Source organism: Viscum album (assembly GCA_963277665.1). Lineage (NCBI taxonomy): Eukaryota > Viridiplantae > Streptophyta > Magnoliopsida > Santalales > Viscaceae > Viscum > Viscum album. The sequence goes on along the minus strand of OY728133.1, from coordinate 77,901,710 downwards.
TAGGTGGTATTTATGATTTTCCATATAGTTTATATATTTAATTATGATTTTCACATGATATATGATATATGGTATTTTCACTATCTGTGATTGAACCTTAAATAAAGTTAATTTTTATGAATAAACTTGTTTTAATTAAATTTAATTCCCATACATGGAATACACATTGTGACAAGGGCCACGGTGGACCCTCGTGCACTGGATGGACATTCATGTCACTGATGGCTGGAAGTATAAATGTAACTATGTAGCTTGTGTTAAGTGAAACCCATTAGAGATTCTAAAAAAATAATTATGTGAATGTAGTGAACTAGATAGGTTCTTATAGGACCCTTGAGAAGGTATGATTTATAAATTAGTATAATTGGACCCAATTCACCCTATGAGATTTTAAAGTGCCATGGATCCTTCAATATAGACGACACAAGAAAAAAAATGGAAGAACTTAGAGGATCTAAATAATTTCCTTAGTATTTAATTTTTTACTAGGTTAGGAATGGTGATAAAATATTTAGGGCTAGCCTTGGGTGTCACCTTAGACCAAATACTAGATTGAGTGAACTTGAGAGGTTGGATTGTCCCCATTGTGCTTAGGTTGAGACTAAGGGATGTGTAACCCATGAGTGATGGGTGTTACCCGTAAAAAGATTTTGGTGAATGGTAAATCTATTTACCGAGTATGCCTAAAATTTATACTAATACATGAGTCATGAGTTAAATTATGAAAATGTAATTTTTGAATTTGATTAACTATTATGATTATTATTATGGTTTTTGGGACCTTGATGTGATTACAAGGTCTAGTTTGCCTATTATTATTATTATTATTAGAATCCTTGATATGATTCCAAAGTCTTGTATTACTATTGGTATTTTTATTTTTGTGGGAACTTGATGTGATTCCATGGTCTAGTATTCCAATTCTTATTATTATTGTTTTGTGAACTTGATGTGATTCCAAGGATCAGATTTTCCTATTATTATGATATGGTTGGGAGAACATGAAGTGATTCCAAGGATATGGTATTCCCATTATGGTTATAATGTTTGGGTAATTTAGACTTAGTCCTTGTATATGGTATGTCCATTAATGTTTACTGTTGTGGGAAATTGGACATAGTCCATGGATCTGGTGTGCCCATATTTTTATATACATGATTATAGAACATTGTATATAAACATTAAGTACTAGAAAAAGATGGTAAGGTCAATCCTTGGTGTCACACTTCACATGAGGATTGATGATGGTTTGTTTGTTTATGATTCCATGGTTATGCATTTATTTATTCCATTGAGTATGTCAGATGCACATAAAACTGTATTTTCTGGCTATATATGAGATAGGGTTTGGGACACCCTACCGAGTTATGTACTGACACCATGGTTATGCGACCATTGCACTTGGTACCTTAGTAACCACTATTTGCAAGTTTCAGTGGGGTAGAGGTTTAGGGTAGGTTTACTAACCAGGATATATCATATGGGACTTGTAACCAGGATGAGGTGATATTTGTGGATGTGGGAGAGACTCAGTTTATTTTTTGTTCTTTCTTTTATTTTTTTATTTATGACCGGTTTGGTGGTTAGTCAAGTTGTTGCTTTATGGTTTGTTGTATATCATTATTAATTGTTGATAAATTCTATTTATTAATTTCTGACACACACTATGGTTATTATTTATTAATTTATATGACATTTGGTAATTTCCTCTATTATTTATACTATGTTATGAGGGTATAGTCTCCCTACTACCACATCATATACCCTCACTGCTAATTCGAAGCCTCTATCATATAGGGTGGCGCACCTGAGGTCACATGAACAACTAGTCTAACTACTGCATACAGTGAACAAGGGTAGCGGTGTTACAAAAGGTAATCCCTCCTCTCATTAATTTTTTCCCCTTTTATAATCTTATCATTTATTTCTTTTTAAAAAATGTGTTGTGAGATTTTGGATTTCACTAAATTCAAAGAGAAATTCATTCATATAATGTGGATTATTTTTTTGTTAAGAGATCCATGAGTGAGTGTTTTCATAGTTTTTTTCCTATTTTAATAGGGATTACATGTGCCATTATTTTATTAGGGATTTCCTGATTTTGGGCTTTAATTAGTAGTTATTTGTGTCTAAATTGATTGTATATTTCTATAAATTAATCTTTAGAATGATTATTATTATATTCTATCAAGGTTTTCATGAGGTCTTGACAGAGTTTCAATATTGGGGTTTAGGTTTCTTGTGTAATTAATTATAAATGGTTATAGATGTGATTTTAGTGGTTCTTATGTTTCCATTGGAGTAAGAGGAAATACTCATCAAGGTTATCCTCATAGTAGGTTGTTTCGAACCATATGTAATTCCGTAGGACGTGATTTTGATTTCTTTTCACTATTTTATTTAAATTAGTAAATGAAGTTATAATTCAGAAATATATGAAGTTAGTGTTTTTAGTATATTATTTAAATAGATATTCAAACATAAATTTCAATGAAAATATTTTTAATAGTTAGAAAAAAATCATAAATTACATATTTCCAATTTAAATTTTCTTTTAAATGGATTATTATAATAAATTAATTTGAACATATGAAATAAGTATTATTTGATACATGTTGATGTTATTATCAAACTTATTTTGTTTATCCTTTTTATAAATGTTGGTCTTCAAAATTCATGCTCTTTATATTCCTATGCTAAATCATTAAAAGTAGAGTATATAACACATTTCATAGTTTAATTAATTGATTTATTATGACTAAAAATGGTATTATTATTCTTAAAGGAGAAAAGTAGTGTGATTAATTAATACCTTTATTCAAAATTATTATTGGGTGTGTTGATGTCAATAAACCCTTCCTTTAAAGTTACCCCTCCCAGGCCAGTGTAATGAACTGACCCAAGACTTATATTGAAACTAATACCAGACCTAACTCATCACTGACACAAAAAAACATTCTTGATCCCTATGAGCTAGAAACTAGTTCTCAGTTCTCAAGAATATTCCTCAGAAACAATTTCACCCTCAAATGAAAGTATAAAATAAAATATTAGTGAAAACAGAAAAAAATCCTACCAACATGGAAAAATGAAACATACAATACGGATAAACATTCAACAAAAATATATAAAAAGTGAAAGTAGATAAAAAACATCCCAACACAAAGAGAACAATACAAAATCTTTAAATTATAAATTTTAATGAGAAAAAGAACCCAAATAACTCTAGTAATCTCCACTTGAGACCCCCAATTACTCACCACATCCCACTCATCCAACCATGGATAAACTTGAACCAAATAAACGAAATAAAGATGGGTACTGGGAAACTAATATATATATATATATGTTTAATATAAACAATCTAGTAGGTCACCACTTGTTGAGACCTTATAAATCCCCTTAGTAATATAATTCATAAAATGTAAGTTTAAACAGAAGATAAAAATTGGTTTTTCTCATGCATTATAAAACAATTGTAATTTCATGCCACTAATAAGTTCCTAAATAATAACCATTTTAGAAAATGAAACTAAGATGGATAAACATATAAAATAAATCCTTTCAAACTAAGGAAATAGGGTATTTTAATCCATAGTAAATTATCCAAAATACTAGTTATCCCTCTTTTCAATGTTTCCATGAAATAACCTTTTTTCAAAAAAAATATCAAGGGTAAATAATTTCTTAAAAATATTTTAAGAAATAAAAAAATCAATTTTACTTTTAAAAATACACTCAAAGTAAGTGAATACACTCAAAGTAAACCAACACACTCAAACCTAGAAAACACACTGAAACCATCAAACAGACTCAATTTTTCTTTTCTAAAAAGAGACTCTCAATCCTTTTTAAAAATATACCATTTAAAAGTAAACCAACACACTCAAAGTGTTACATTTTTAACGTATAAGAACCCAATAATCAAGTAAACACAATCAATGAAATAAACAAATAAATATATTAGTTGTTAGAAAAACTAGGGGAATATAGTCGAAACTTGAAATGAGATTTCTAAAAGCATCCAAATAAAGACGCTTGTATAGTTGGACTTTTTTCATAGGTTATATTAATAAAGGAACCTATGTTTCTACTAATGAACCCATCCACATCCCTAGTAGTATCATCTGGCTATCTAGAGCTAAAACCTCTGAGGATCTTACCACATCCATGTGCCACAAAAAGTTTTATATCTCAAATGACCCACTATATTCATGTCCTATCTAAAGAGTTATAGCTAAGAAACATTTCCTAGGTATCCAACTATTAAAAAATAGTACTTCATCTCATATAGGTCTCCCATTATCTACCCAGGGATCCCATTATAAGTCAAATGAAGGAGAACAATCAATAATCACATATCACTAGTACAAAAAGTTTAATATTGTACACACCTCACCACATACACCCTCTCAAGTAACTTCCCCAATCAAGTATCCATGCATAATTTTCACAAAATTAATGCTAACATAAAGCATCCACCATGTGGCAAGATTCCATAAAAATAAAATTAAATTCATAGGGATCAAATATGATGTCACACATTTATTAAATCATTCCACATATAGTGATAACTATGATTTATCAAAATAGAAAAGGAGATCAATTTTTTTTTCTCACCATTTGAAAACCATTTTCTAAATCACATCAAAAAATTAGTTTCAAAACCTCAATTGAAAAAATAGTTTCAATCCCCTTTTATGATTTATTTTTTCAAACAATACTTACAAATTCATTTAGAAATCAATACTTTTCCAAAAAAATATAATTTAAATTAATAAGTCATTTACAAAAGAAACAACCAGCACAAAGAACCATTTTCATAAAACCCTAACTCATTTACTTAAAGGATATTTTAAAATCGTTATATGACCCATTGTATCAAAATAATTTTAAAAGAGTTAAAACAATATTATTTTTATCAATAACTTCTTTAAAACATTACCCACACAATTAGAAAATTAAAATTGAAATAAACATGCTTTCAAAATATTTCCATCCATTTTTTAAATTCATGCAACCATTTTAATGAACACTTAGCATGTGAAATATTTCCATGTCATGTCACTAAAACATTTTAAATCCAATTAAAACCTAAAAGGGATTTATAAATACATAAAATACCATAAAAACATTTCAAATAACTAGAATCTTTTTAAAATGGAATCTCAGACAATTTTACAAGAACTTGTTATGTGGCCAAAACATATTCCATGTGCTTGCTGATTAGGTAATTTCACCACAACATAATTGAAAACAAAATAACCAATAACTCTATATAATCGATGGAATATTTACACTTATGGGGGAATAATTTCCTATCCCTATAAGTGATCACTACTCCCTACTACATCAAGACCCATAAGAGATCACCTCCCCCTATGACATCAAGGCTTATCCCAAACCCTGTTTGAACACATCACATAACATCTCAAATTTCATACCCTCCTCAAGCGAAAAAATTATAAGGGAATTGATCAATATCTTCTTTAGGTAATTGAATGCCACATAGAACTAATAATCCCATAAAAATCATTGTCCTTCCTATTCAAATATAAACATAGTGTTGAAGTCCTAGAAAATTCAGACACAAACCACTTATAGTAGACTACTAGACCAAGGAATCTATGAACCTACACCTCAATATTAGGTGATTCCCAAGAAATAGATACCTAAATATTTGAAAGGTCCATGACCACACCCCACTGAGACATTACATTCTAAGGAAATACACCCCTCACATCAAAATTTTTAACTTACATAGCTTCACATTGAGATGATTATTTCGAATAACCTAAAATACAACCCATATATGATTGATGTGATCCATTTAAAATGATGAGTTTATAAATATATAATTGATAAAATAAATTATAAACTAATATGGGAACTCATTATATATATATTCCATGAGTCCTATGAACAATGTTGGTGCTTTTGTGACACTGAATAGTGAAACTACAAATTTGAAGTGCACATATCTACACTGGAAGAAAGTATTGAGTATATCCTAATCATTTATGCTCATATGGTGATATCCAGACCCTAAGTTGATCTTCAAAAATCAGCTATCTCCAATCTGCTTGTTGAAAAAAATTTCAATCCTCAAAAGGCAGTTACAGTTATTGACCATCACTTAATTCAACTATTATTAGTCTACACACAACCACATACTACTACTAACCTTCTTCATTTACAATACTTGATCACAAAAAGAAGATACACTCATTTGGATGAAACCCCTCTAGATCATATCATCAACCTACAACCACAACTCATACAACTTCGTAGGAATCATTCAATAGGGAGATATCAAAATCCGGGATTATCCCAGTTGCAACTCTATCCCAAACTCAACATCGCATCAGGTGGATAGTTCCAAAACCACATCTAGGAAAACATTAAGGAACTACTCTAAAATACTAGGAAAATAATATACCAAAAAATATAGTCTGATCTCTTCCAACTGAGATAAAAGAGGGTCCACTTTCCTACCACTCTTTTGATAGATCTTCTCACCAATGAACTCCCCTCTCCTTCCCTCTCCATTAGAAAATGAAAATTTCCTATAAATAAAATTGATAACTAGATGAAAAAATACAACCAATCCATAATAAGTATTTTTATCTTTATCAAATAGAAACACCCATTAACAAGTGTTTCCTCATCATAAGTCTACATCCATGAAACACATCAAACTAAATAGCCTGACCACTAATTACAGTGGATAAAACAAGGGTCATGGAAATCCTATCCACTTATAGCCTCAAATAATTCGTCAAAGTTGGATAAATAAAGAGTTTGAGGCTCCAAAATCAATAAATCACCAAATAAACGAATCTAATAAAATGACCAAACCTTGGAAAACCCTTGGATGCTTTGGTGCTATGATCTTCATCACATGTATCTACTGAGGTCCAAATCCTCTACCTCTCTACTGATGGCCTCCTAAAAAACAATCCAATATATATAACTGTGGACATGGACCATCATGGGGATACCCTCTTCTAACTCCATCTCCCCTTGGCTGCTGAACAAGTGTTAGTTGTCTCTCCAAATGAAACATCCTCGAACGGAAATGATGTTGTCACTGAAAATTGGCATGACTTACCATCTGATAATATCCTCCATGGGTTGTTAGACACTGATTTTGGTGGTTTCTATTATCCTCATAAGAATATCATGAAAAATGGAATCCCCTAGTATCCACTATTATAGAACATTGCATAATTTTTTTTTCTTAATTTTGTCAACCTATAAGTCAGAATCTAGTTGGTCTAGACATCCATGGTCTACTACATGGATCCAAAATTCTCAATAAACATTGGTGGACACACTCTCTAGGATTACCTCTTAGATAAAGAATCTACTCAGTATCATATTACTTCTTCTACACCTCTAAATACATTGGAAGTGTAAAAAAGAAGACTATATACCTGGTAGCTGGGTGTAGTTCCTCCTCTAGACTCTGCACTCTAGAATCCTCATTTGGAAAGACATCTGGGGAAAAGTGAATAAGTTCCTTGAACTTGATCACAAGCTCCCACAAATGCAGGATCCCCTATGGAATGGTGATAAACTTCTACCTCTTGGATGCCTTTATCTTTGATGAAAGAAAATTTAAAAATAAAATCTTTTGAAAGATTGGAAAAGACACATTTTCTTCCTTTGGTCACTAAGATATAACATCCACTTCTGATGTGTATCAACTCACATATATATAATTACAAATGTTACAAAAAAATCACCCTAATTTTGAATCAGATTGAAATTGATCTCAACATCCTCCAACTATAACTCTGTCTCTATATTAGAGATTATTCTCTCATATTTCACCAAGATCTTCCACTAAAATACACATAAGGCCCTTGACCATGCCTCTTCCAACTCAGTCATGTCGATCACCCGATGATCAACAAAATCATACTTTCAAACTTTTATTGAATAATTTTCACATGGATGATGACCAATATCCATTGTTGAAAAAAAAAGATAAACACTAATCATAGTATCAAGAGATTTTATCAAGGTTTATTCAATCATTTAGTTTTAATTTCCCAAAATCATTGAATTCTGAAATGAATACAAAAAAAATGATTCATGTATATTTCCTAGATAACTATCCAGAAAATGAATATATCTCACTTAGTAATTAAATAATCTCAAAGTCCATACATGAAATTATAGGTGGGGATAAAATCTTAAGTTCTATCTAGTCTCCACAGACTATGTCACATACCAAGATCACCAGGCACTATTGACCTACCAATCCATATAATCCTCATAATTCATAGATTCAAATTCCATTGTATATCTCTACCAAAAGCTTTGATACAACTTTTCCACGGACCACTACCTCCAAAGTTACCTCTCATAGGCCTATGATGAAGGGATAAATAAAATAACCCATGATTCCCTTCTTCACTATGCCCCAAGTTGGTGTCTAGCACCGATGGTGTAAAAAACTCACATATTGGGGTAATTACACCCATTAATACTATATAATATAAAGATAGAATTAAAAAACCCCAAGAAAATATGATACAGAATATAAAAAGTAAACCAAAACAATCACAAAAATTCCAGAATAATTTCAAAAGGTATAGATAAGTCTCCATATAAATACCAAAAGACTAGTCTTAAAGTAGTGACTCAAGAATAACTCCAAAATAAAAGATGGTAATGTCTACCTTTGTCCCTAAAATCCTCTTGAAAACATGAAAAGATGTTTATATATGTAGGGTGAGCATAAAATGTATTCTCACTAGGATCATACCCAAGGTCTCTCGTGTACATGTGGAAAGAGGATATTAATGTATTAGTGAACAAATAGTATAACGAACAAGCACCTATACATGTCAACTAAATAAACCCAACTTCACCATTTAACTCTTACCAAATAATGGATCTGAAGTTGTAATTATTGTTTAAAAACAATATATAAAGAAAAGGTTACCTACAACTACTTCCTAAATGGGTTTTTACTATCCCACCCCAGCATCAAACATTATATTATACTATCCCTTCCATTCATATCACATAAAATATCCAACTATCTATGATGTGGGTTGGGAAACATTTCTATATAAACCAACTTCATGTGGGGTCATGCATCTAGTGCTATAAATATCTGCATCACATCACGTTGTCATTATATAGAAAATTCATCACATTACCAAGGAAGTAAGATATCATGAATGTGAAGGATATCAACCTCATTCTACCCTACTACCATGCATGACTCCCACCAAATATCACATCTTACTCTTCATTATGAAATCTATAACACCAACCAATATAATCACTTGGTAATCTCCAAAACCAATCTATATCAACACTACTGATGACAGAAGAGTTTGGAAGAGGGGTTATCAAGACAACCATATCACCACCATTCTAGATGCCAGAAAAACACCCCAGAGACAAAACATTTGGGTTTTTCTAATGTTGTCCAACTCGAGTGGGGTGCATAAAGAAATAACAGAAAATATATTATTGAAAGATAGAACACAATACATGACCTATGGGTTCACATAATCTCCCAAAGTGTACTTAAAAAACCCCTAATGAACCTCAAAATGTCCATAACAACCACTTACACCACTAAATGAATAATATAACACAACCACCACACATAGACACACAATTTCACATTCAGTTATTGGTTCCACCATTTTCAATGTTAATGATTTTCCACAAACTCTCATTTACTAATCCATTTCACTTCAAATTAACACATCCCATTTATTCATCATTCATTGCATTTAATATAATTACTACACATCAAATTCAAAACATTTATAAATTTAATTCCAACCATTCTAATTCATATACCAACCCATATTATTTTAGTATCTACATTCCATGTTCATTATATGGATAATGTGGTAACTAACACAACCAAACCACACAATAGTTCATCCGCCCACATCAACCAACACGAGAATGTAACATATTCATAGGAATATCACTATAAAAACTAAACATTAAAACCACCACACAATAGACCACATCTTATCCCATGGAAACTGACCACCACTTTGATGCCCCACAAATTCCATACACAATTATAACACCACCATCACGACACAACTATACAGACCACATAAGTACACCAAGAAAATATATCCCCACACAGAAACGCATCCCAAATTCCATAATTTCCACAAATTAATTCAAGGGTTATTGTGACATTAAATATTCTTTATCATGATTATTATCAAACAATTCCATATTTTCTATGGGAAACAAATTCTTTAGCCATATATAAGTGAATATTAATTTCATTTTGGGTGATTTCAAATTAGAAAAATAATAAGGGCTTCACAATTTTCGCAAATACAAAAAATAATGTCTACAAATAGATATGATTTTCCACAATGGAAACAATAATATATAAATCACATAGGAAATATAACAAAAGCAGTGAAAACAAGATATTTCTACTCATTACCAGCCAATTTCATATTTATCCAATTAATTATCACATTTTGATGTCCCATACTATCAAATAAAAGGAAAAAAAGAATTCAATTTTCACACATGCTAATAAATAGGGAGATAATGTGGATCCCATAACTCAAGGAAGAATTTAAAACCATCATGGAGAACAGGTATAAGGATAAATAACCTAAGGATTATCCAAGGATTGTGGGAAATGATAGAGGACGAAAATAAATATGAAGGACTCAAGAATTAATAGATTTATTGGAACTTTACACATTCACATCATGAAATGAAAATTCATGTTTTGAGTTTTCGTGAGGCCAACCAACTCAATACCTAGATTTAGTTCATTCTTTGAAGTCCTTAAACTCAAATATGTACAATTGTTTGATGAATATCATGTTTCCTCATCATAAATTTATCTCATGTATTGAATTATTATTTCAAGTTGTGAGTCCCATAAGTATATAAATCCCATCGAAAACATTAATAAATGTATCATCATTCCTCAATCCATGAATAATATATCTGTCCATGAACACATATTCATGTAATGAACAACCTATTTTAGAAAAATTATAACTCCAAACTCTATCTAATCCACCCCAAACCTCCTTTGAGAAACTCCAACTCCCAAACCAGAAAAGTAATGAGCCAAGAAGGAATCAACAATTACATGTATTCTACTCTTATACTTCATTACTTCACTATAACTGGGTTATAAAATTTGGTATTTCACCAAAATCAAAGTGAAATCCATTCATATTCCATGGGTTCTTCTTGTTAGGGTTAAGAGAGTCATAGTAAATGTTTTCAAAGTTTTATTTTCACATTTTAAAAAAGTATTCCTTATAAAGTGATTTTATTAGGTTTTTCCTAATTTTGGAATTTAAATTAGGGTTATTTGGGTATTAATTTATTATGGATTCCTATCGATTAACGGTTAAAATTATGATTGAGATATACTACCCAGTGTTTGGTCAGGTCTTGTGTGAGTTTAATTATGGGGGTTTTTGTTTCAATGTAATTGATTATAAATTGTTTTAGATATGATTTTAAGGGTTTCAATATTTAAATTGGAGTATAAGGAAATACTCAAGGCTATCCTCAGGGTAGGTATTTCTTCTCCAAATGAAATTCCTTAGGATTTAATTTAGATCTTCTTCATATCTTTCTTCTTATGATTTGAATCTTCTTCTTCCCTACCTAGTGTGACATTTTTGATGACCTCCTTCATGCTTCATGACCCACCTCCACCAGATCTATTATGATCTATTATCCCTATATGGTTTCTTCTCGGGAAAGCGGTGACGAGTGAGGATGGCGATGGTGATCCCAGATTTCTTTGAAGAAGCTCATGTCAGTCTTGTGGGAAGACCATATTGGACGGTGACCATATTCTTTCTATTATGGGATCGTGCCACAGAGTTCAGTGAGTCAAAGGTGGATGTTTCTACGGGTGGTTGAAGGAGAGATACTTCATTTTCTGTAAGTTTGTAGTTTCAACACCTCAACAGTGAGCTCTGAAATTTTTTGAGCATGAAAATGATATGAAATGGTTTAATAAATTTTGAACACAGGTTGATCATGGAAATTCTTTCAATTCTACCTTTTTAATCCTCTTCTAGTGTTATTTTTTCAATTCATGGTGTCATGTCTGTGGTCCACTGAATTTGGGACACAAATAATTTTTATTAACGCTATTGTATTGAGAGATTTTATGCTGATTTTTATGAGATATTGAGGGTTTCATTGTTTTATTTTTTTCATTTATTCCAACTTTCTTACAGTTCTTCATGATGGGTTCAATTTTTGATAGAAAATGCTAACATTGTTATAATACTCTGTTATGATCATATGACTTAAGGTAAGGGGTTTCATGTGGGGTGTGGAATAGATTTTTATTGTTGATGTGGAGAAGACTTAAGGGGGGTGTATTCTTGGATGAAATGGTTTGAGAATATGTGGAACTTGAGGTTTGGGGTGCCTTAGTTCAGCATATTGAGGGAGACTCTGGTTTGGATTCTTTGGCTTTTATCAGATGGTTGGTGTGAAGTTGGATCTCATTCTATAGTTTGAGCATAGAACACTCTGGGTTTCCTTGTTTTGTTGTTTCATGTTAGACATTCTTCTGGTTTCACTTCATTAGATAGATTCTATGGATTTTAACTTTGTTCTTCATTGCTTTAATAGATCCTATGTGTTCTTATAAAGTAATTTTTTTCATGTGTACTTGCCTCTCTCGTTGCATTTGGATGGTGAAACATTTTTCAGGTACCATTGGATGAGATACCTCAAAATTGGGATGGTGTGTTGAAACCCATCATCACTATGTTTCATCTCTTGATGGAACAATGTGTTCTTTGCTTTGATAGTTGCTCAGTGATTTTCAGTCTCTATTTTTGTTGCATCAAGTTGAAACTGCAAAGAATCTTCTCATGATTTTTTTGGAGGGAAACTTGAAAGAGAGAAAGGTGTGTTGACTCCTTTAATTCGGCCCCCCTCAATATTTATTTGTATGAGAGGTGCTCTATCATGTTGTGCCACCATCATGGTGCAAATTCTCGAAATAGGGGGTGACAATTTTTTATACCAATCTTTGTTGTGCATAGTTTGGCAAGGGGGTGATAAGATTATCTAGTGGCTTCTTGGAAATATATTTCTTTTAGACTTGTAGGATATTTTTATAATATTCTTTAAGGCCATTTGCACTTCGTGTAATGGGTTTCCTCTTGCCCAGTCAAAAAGATGTCTCTCTTTTTCTTCATGATCAATTTAGTGGGCCTGACCTCCAACCATCTTAAAAAAATTGATTAATTTTAACACATGAAATAATTACTGTTTGGTACATGTGGATATTGTTTTTACATTTAATTTATTTATAATTTCAGTACGTGTAATTGTTCAAAATTCATTACATCTATATCCCTATGTTAAATCAATAAAATTAGAGTAGATAACAAGTTCTATAGTTTAATTATTTAATTAGTTATCAATTAAAATGGTATTGTTATTAATAAATGAGATAAGTGATAAGATTAATTAGTACATTGATTCTAAATTTTAGATTGTTGATGTCACTACCACCTTCCCCTAATGGAATCCCTCCTTGGTTGACAATGTAGAAATGTAAAAAAATTACCCTTGAATCCTGTTACCAATAGGCCATAGGTTGGTGACTAATACTGAGGGTGTCTAAGTCAAACACCTGGGAGGAATCACCCCCAATATACGTTAAAGTAAAAGAGATAACATGAGGATCCCCAACCAACACCTTGCAAAAATAAATAATCATACCAATGCCTGATGCAATTTTATACAAAAAACTAAATCAAATAAAGATACTAAAAAGGATAACCCCAATAAAAACTATGAACCATTAATATATCTTAAACAATAATCAAGATAGTAATTCCCAACTCAATAACGAACTAGATCCTACAGAATTGAAAAGTATTTTATATATACATAGGGCTAGAAAAACATGTATAAAATTTAGGATCCTACTGAAAAACTCTCAGGAAAAATGTGAAAGAAGCATACTAAACTTCAATGAATAAACAAATGAAACTAATTAATCACTTAAAAAGATAAATATACTTTCCTCATCCTCTCCATGGACCACTCACCAAGTAACACATAAAAGAAATCAATTCAATATCAAAATAATATATATAAATTAAAGTACCCCTATTTTAATTCCACACTAGTTTATTGCTCTCAAACCCCCAATGACTCACACCTTATAGTCATCCCTTCCTTAGGTCATCCTACACCTCGTGTAGTTATATCACAACAATTATTCTTCTCATGAAGCCTGGAACCTTGTCATTATCTTCCCCAGTATCAAACAAGTGCATTACCTGAAATAATAAGAATCTCAATAAGGAATATCAACCCTAAAAAATCTTGGGATATTGAGTTTGAATATACAACCCCCACTTCCATGTTATCTCCTCTAAGAAACAATTTCATGACTGGATATAAACCAAAGAAATTGTATGATTGAACATCACCTTCTCCTAATAGTCCTGGATCTCAACTAGTCATTCCTAAAATGTTGCATCATCATAAACATCCATCTATCATCAAAAAATGATGTGGGAATCATCAAGAAGGCATCAAAAAATAAATATGGTGATTCCCAGATTTACCCAACAAGTAGAAGAAGTCATTGTAGTATAAGTAATTATCGAATCCACAAAGACCTAATAAAAAACCTAGAGACATATACATTCTTGGGAGAATTGGATATGAAGTGACCAACTTTATTTTTGATTTAAATTATGAAACTAAAACAAAAATTACCTAAGAGGATAGTATATATATTTAATAATGAAAAATTAATTTTTTGAATGTAAAAAATATTAATTAATATGAGTCGATCATAGGTTCACACTAGGGATATATTGGATGTATTTTTTTATTATATAATATGATATCAATAATTCAAGATGTATCTAAAAATATGAGATAATTAAAAATAATAATTCACCAATTTATCCCCACACAACTAAAAGTCTAATCACTAAGTCACATAGAGGATCAATTTCATTATCACTCCATGTAATTGGAATGTACTAGCACTCAGAATGTGACGTCATTAAAGTTTGTGAGGATAAAGAAGAAAATAACTTATCGAATGTAAATATTAATATAATGAACTAATTTAAAAAAATTAAACACCATCAAATAAAAACCAATCCATAAACTTTATACTCCCCTGGAGAAACCCATAATAGGTCTATCCACCCAATTATTCTATACTATTAATGGAAGAAGAAAGTAGACTTATGAGGGTTGAATCAAAGAATGAAAACATTGAAATAACGATCACTCCCCATTGTGTTAAGAATTTCAAAAATGATTATGTGAATAGTTTCACTCCATAGTTAAAATGTATAAAAAATATATAAATAATAATAATAATAGTTCATCAAAATATCTTTTGTTAAGAAATTTTCATGATTCTAAAAACATACATGAGGGAAATTGAACATGCAGTTAAAAATTGACAAGGTAACATTATAATTGAAAGAAAAATATGAATCCCATAATTCCAACCCCACCACCACCTTTAATAGTAATATTAGAATCCAAGGTTCTATTCCCCAATAAGAAATTACTTACCCATTATTTATGAGAGTCAAAGGTGGGTGAGAAATTAGAGGAAAGAATACTTTTCATCCTTGACCACAAAAACTCCGATCAGATTCATCCCTCTTATTAACATGTGAATTTTACATTGAATATGTTTAAATATTTGATGGTGGTATAATATAAATATTTTCTTACCTATTTTATTTAATATTTTCAAAATTTTCAATGAAATTGGATCATCAATTTGGATTTTATTTTCGAAATGGTGGGATGATTTTATGGTCCATCAAATTTGGCCCACATATTAAATGTCAACTTGGGCTCCTTATATCACCTTGAAAACATCAGAAATAGATATGTAAAAAAATTTAATTAAATGATAACCATAATTATTTACATCTAAATTTAATAATTTACTTTCATTGGGCTTTATTTGTGGGATCCAATTTTATTTGTTGGGTCTAAGGCCCATTATGCATTGAACTTTCAAAATCCATGGAAAAAATGTCTATATTCCCTTGTTATTCATCAATTGAATATAAAAGAGAAAATTTTACACAGAGAGGTATCAATAATATCCCAAATAACAAATTTAAATAATTAAAATAATTAGTTAAATTATTAATTGATTAATTGGTCCCAAATTGACAAACTTTTACATGAATTGCACAATGATGTGAAATGAAGTTCAATTTGTGAAATGAACTAAAACTGGTGTTTATGGACATTGAATCCCATGAATATTAAAATATTAACAATTAATATTAGCCTATTTGATTGGATAAATACACCCCAAAAATGAATTTTTGATGTCCAAATAAATAGTGTCTCAATAATATGAAATTGAATTCCTTTTTTCCAAAATATATTATTATAAAATTATCACCAATCATGACAAAAATAATGTAACCGTTCAAAATAATTTCATACAAATTATTTTCATAAGAATATCCCATGCTCAATACCTTTGCATTTTAAGGTTCATCGATATATTTCATCCAATTGCAATTAAGCATGATGATGTGTTGTGCATTACAAAAGAAACGGGTTACATTTTCTTGTTTAAGGGGAAAAATGGAAGTTCAAGGTGGGAATCACATTAATCGTTAAGATGAGTAGTTTTTTTCTTGATATATATTTTTTACTATAATGGAGATGAAAAGACGAATTTCGGGAAATAAAAGTATGAAGTCATGATCCCCAAGTGTCAGGCACCACACATTTTGTTAATTCCATACTCTATAATAGAGATGTAAAGCCTAACTTTGTGAAAGAGAAATTTGGAGCCACAATCATCCAGTGTTGAATGCCATACATTTGGAAAAAATATCTCTACATGGTCTTTTTTTTTATTTTTTTGTTGGATACTCAAATTAAACTAAAGGTTTTCCCAAACTATGTGATATGATAAAAGGGGATTAAGAACTCAAAATTACACCCAAAATCCAGTAGACACACATTGTATCATTTTGATTAAGAGTATGAAAATGTAAATGATGAAAACTCACATCGAACAACCTTACTTTCCAAAAAATATGCTCCTGAACATAAGTATGAATTGAAATCATAATCATGGTATTCAAAATCATTTTACATTTAGTTTTATTGTTTAACAATGTACAATAATTCATGCAAGGATAATGAATTTTTTTTATTAAATTGATTTTTTCCATAAAATCCCATTCCCCCACCCCCCCAAAATCATAGATTTTCACTCTTCACAACAGAGATTGAAATTTCCATTTGTGTTGAAATATAAGAGAATATAGAGATTAGAGTCGGGATGAAAGAGGGGAGATGTGATTAGAAATTAAATCATGATACAAATCCACTGGGATTGAAGTTTATGGCCCATCAAAAATAAATAAATCACTTTGTCTTCACAACACATATAGAATCTACGTGGGTGATTAAAGGTTTGATTTGAACATTAGAAGGAATGTGTTTTATTTTGAAAAAAATAAAGAGCTTCAAATGATAAATCTCACACAAAAAGAAAAATTAGTTCACATTAGATACCCTAAGGTCATAACTTAATAAAAAACACAAAAAATCCAAAAAAAATCCACAAAAAGACGAGATGCCTCCCAGAAAGTTCATATCTCAAAGTCATTAGCCTAACTTGGACCCCCCAACTTACCCAATACCAAGTTTTAACATTTCCAGGATTCTATTTTCAACACTTGTAATTTATTGATATTAAGTATCTCTTGGGGTTAGAAATAATATTTTAAAATTGATTCATCAAAATAAGATATAGTTCTTAGTGAATGATATAATACCATGAATACCAAAATGGGACTTTCCAATTTCATTCGTAATCTTTCATAATACATCAAAGAAAATTTTCTCATTATTATCTTCATGACATGATGAAATTATGAAAGAATGTTCATTATTATCCTCTGTGATTTAAGAATTTAGAGAGGATGTTTGGACCATTAATTAGTGCTCAGGATGGCTAAAACATTTAGACATAGTTTGGGGGATAGTGTTGAACTCAGTTTAATTTTCAAAGTTAATCAATAGAAATGGTTCCTTTTAAATAGAAGATTCATTCAAAATATTAGACAAATCATTTTCATGAATTAGTATGGAATCAATATTTTATTCCTACCAAATATCCATTCAGTGGTGATCCAAAAAAACTTGATTTGATACATCTAAAGGATATCCAAGCTATAGATACAAGTTTTCCACATTTGAATATAGAAAATATATTTCATCATGATTTAGACACCCTTTAAAAATCCCCTCATGTTCCACAAGATGACTCTCAATATTACTTATCAATTTCACATAATTTCAAATATATGGTTTCTAAAAATCTAAATTTGTTCATTTTTTATCTTCTTGTGATTTTTAAATATTTAATGGTTTGATAATAAATTGTCCAATTTTTTTTCATTAGATTTTTCACTCTTAGAAATAGTCACTACTTTGATTAGTTCATGAGAGTTTTTTGGGAAACAATATTTTTCAATAAATTATGAGGAAGTGACAAATTGAGTGGGAATGGGTTCTATAATTGTTTCAATTATTTTTAGTTACAATATCAATGATGAATCTTTTTAA
This sequence comes from Viscum album, assembly GCA_963277665.1. Lineage (NCBI taxonomy): Eukaryota > Viridiplantae > Streptophyta > Magnoliopsida > Santalales > Viscaceae > Viscum > Viscum album. The sequence goes on along the minus strand of OY728133.1, from coordinate 77,883,089 downwards.
TTAATTTTTTAAATTTTTCACACAATTAATCTAGAATGTGTCAGGGATTGGGCATGATAAGAGTTTGGAAACCATGGATTTCATTTAGTTTGATATAATAAACCATACTTTATAGAGATGAGAATTTATACTTAAAAAATTCATTATCCCAATTATTGAACATCACACCAGGGGTGGGGTAATCATTCAAGGTTTTATCAATAAAATCCACTATGTGATGGGATTCCCAATGTGGACATCTCATTTGATTCCAGTCTGAGTTTATGATGGCATATTGTTGATGATACTTCATTGGAGTAGACCAAAATTGTATATTAGTTGTTTTAAGAAGATTAATAGTAAATGGAAAAATACCCCAAGGTTTTCATATTTCCCCTATGTAATTATTTTTAAGCCCAATATAATGGTTAGTATGATATTGGGTGTGAAAGGTCATACATGACTAGAAACGGGGAAGATAATAGAGATTTAAGTCGGAAAAGATAATTTTGGGTGGTAAATGAACGTGAATGTATATGATACTTTCTTGGGTCACCAAAAAGGGTGAAAAAATTGGTGAAATAAAAATTTACCATATAAGTAGAAGAATTCATTGTAGTACATGTAGGGATATAATCTATATAAATATAAGAAGAAACATAATTCCACGATCATTATATGGAGGGTTGGCTATGATGTGGCCAACATTGTTGTTGATTTCAATTTCGAAACTAAAATACTAAATTAAATATGGGAATAGTTTATATTTACTAATTAGAAACCTAATTTTTTTAATAAAAATATTAATTAATATTAGTCTATCTTAGGTTGTCACTAGGGCTAGGTTGGATGTATTTATTTTCTTGGATAATTCCATATCACTAATTCAAGACGTATCTAAAAAATGAGACAATCCACAACATAATTCACCTATTTAATCACCAAAAAAATTACAAATATAGTAGCTAATTCACTTAGAGGATCAATTTAATGAGCACTCCAAGTAATTGGATCGTACTTGCACTTAAAACTTGTCAACGTTAAAGTTGGAAAAGACAAAGAATAAAATAACCCATCAAATGGAAATATTAAAATAATGAAACGATTTAAAATATTAAATTAAATTAAATTACATCCAATACATAACCTTTATACTCTATTTTATCAAACCATAAATGTTTTATCCTTCTGTTGATAATATTATATCAATGTAAGTGGAAATTATACTTATGGGGGTGGAATTGAAGAAGAAAAGCATTTAAATAATTATCACCCGACTATTGTGTGAATAATTTCACAAAATATGAAGTAAATAGATTAAATACTTAATTAAATGGTATCAAAATGATATGAATAATAATATAAAAGTTGAATAATAAGAAATTTTAGTAATAAACCCTAGACATAAAATTAGGATCACAATCAGAGATGATCATCTTCGGAACCTCACGAAGCCTCCCTACATCTTCCAGATACTACATAAGAAAAACCACCATTTAGATCAACTCTATAATCTCTTTGAAGTGACATGAATCTGTCATGTGATCCATGATCAACCATATAAAATAATAAACACCCTAAAATCTAGGTAAACATGTGAATAATTCTATTGATATTTCCTACCATTTCTACTAGGGAACATCAAGCAACTGAGAAAACCCACCGAGAACATGATTTACATATTTCACCCTTTGAAAAAACAATGATCGAGTAAAAAACATTGAAATTGTTCACTTTATAATAGTCCACCAAAATAATCCTCTCAAAGAATAATACATCTTCACCACACTATGATATACTGCCAAGGTAGTATAATGGAGTTCTTGGAGAACTACCTTATGCATTATTGAGGAACTAAATGCTTCCCCTAAATTAATACTCAATACTAACCATCCATAGACCTCCCCATAGGGGAATAACCATAGAAAAATCAATCACTCCAAACTTGTTCCTCATAATCACTCGACTAGGACTCTTATATTTACTACTCCAAATTTGAATACACTTTCGTCTAATAAAGACATCCCATGCCATCAACTTCTCTCATGTCAAGGTGAAACACTTCCAAATCTTCCATCACTCTCCAAGAGTCTCCAGACTCATGCACAAAACTAGCATGTGACATCCTATTCAAGTAATCCACCAAAACATTCCCCTTAAAAAGTTAAATGGAAATATAAAAATCATAAACTTGTAATAAATCTATCTACCATCACTATCTAAATTTCAATTCATGTTATTAGAAGATATACTACAAAATCTTGTGATATTTAAATACCAAAAAATATTCAATGTTAAGATAATACCACCACAACTTAAAAGAGAACGCCACTGTATTATGCTCAATATCATGGGTGGAATAGTTACCTTCATTATGTTATAACTATTAAGACCCATATTATATAATATTCCTCTACTACATCAGTACACAAACCAAGCTAATATGTGAAGCATCATAATAAACATCGAATTAAACACCCTTATATAGTAGAGGAAGAAATAGAAAACTAAAAATATTCACCTTTAAATAATAAAAATTCTTTTGGAAAGGATCAATTCACACGAATGCTTGATCCTTCATAGTAAATTTTGTTACAGGAGTTGTAATCCAAGAGAAGTTGGGAATAATGATCCTATAATATTTTGTTTGAATAAGAAAAGTCTATACCTCTGTAAAATTATTCTCCCTCTAATTCTCTCAATGATTGGAATATTTCTAGGATATTTTTTGAGCCCTAATGGATTTAGATCTTTATCATTCATCATTACCTTTCTAAGATTCTATATTTTTAATTTTGGATGAGTAATTATTCTCATTATCTCTGATTTCTTCCTTAGTTATTTATATAAATCACAATAGTTGTATTTTTTAGAGTTAAGGGATTATTTGGTTGTGGTTTTTATGATATATTATTGCATTTCATATTGATTCAAGGATTCCTTATGTGGTTGTGGCCTCATGGTTCATCCTATCTTAATTCAAATTTACAAAGTGAATCATGAAGATTATTTTGAGGCAGGGGATCATTAATCTCTCATATTTATATTCATCATTAAAATTTCAATGATTTTTCTTTTTTAGTTGAATATTATGAATTGGCCTAATAAATATCATAAAAAAAATAATGAAATTGAAATTGGATGGTGTGATTCACATATGGTTCTTGGTTTTTGTATGTTTTTATGTCTTTTCAGTTGATATAATTGTTATAGGGTTACTCTTTACCATGATATATTGAATTGAGAATACCTTTTAAATTATAAAATTAAAATATTATAAAATGAAATGACATATTCATGTATTATGCCTACCTTGACATGTGTGTCTTTGTGTCCTTGGTTGTGTGTGGATTGGTGGCCTTAGTTGTTTGTGGATTGGTGGACTTGGTTGTTTGAGGCTTAATGGACTTGATTATTTGTTTCTTCATAGCCTTGGTTGATTGTAGTGGCTCGATGTTGTGGTTTCCTGATAGAATTTTAGTAACAATAGAATAATATTGTCATATATACATGTGGTTATAACTAAAGAATTCATTGGTGTAAATTTTAAAATAATAACTAAATGAATAAATATCAGTAACTAATTTGTTAATTTAAATATTAAAAAATAGAACCTAGGTTTTGTTTCTATGTTTGATGCTTATGGTTGGTTATTCTATATTACAGTCAGTTCATGGTGGAGTTATATTAGTAGTGATTTGATGGTGATTTTGGTGGTGTTCATTGTGTGAAACCATAGGTGTGAGATTCTGTGAGACTACGATATACTCGTATTATCTTTTTGAATTTTCTATGCACCCCCACCCAAGTCAGGTAACATGAACAACCCAATAAATCTTGTGATGTTTTTCATAACATCTAATATGAGGATGATATAGATGACTGACTACCCCCTCTATCCCTTTCTCCCACCAAAAGTAGCTTTTGGTGATACAAGTGGTGAATGATGAGATTTGTGGATGGGGTTATGCTTGGTAAGAAGAGGATATGAGGTTAATGTACTATGAATCCATGATAACCTCCAACCCTGATCACCTGATACTTGATATGTGTTTGGTACTATGAGACTTGATATGTTGTTGGTTCCACAATACTGGATATGTGCCTGGTTCTATAGAGATATGACATATTGTTGGTTCCATTATTGGTGAATAAAGAAGGGATAAGAGAAAAGGATGAATTATCATTAAGAATGACTAGAGAATAAATAGAGAAGTGGTTGTGGGTGACCTATATCTACATTATTATGATATAACTTTTCAACTATTGGATGTGTTATTTAGTAAGGTTGGTGGTAAACTAGTTTACCTATGTAGGTACTGGTTAGATTTGATGTTTGTTCACTGAGGCTTTAATAAGCACTTTTAATTTTTTCGTGAGATACTATGGGTATGATCCTATGAAGTACACATGTTATTCTAGCAATATATATACAAGAAATATTTTCAAGGTTTTTCAGAAGGGATTTGGTGATTGGTCTAGTCAGTACTAGCTCAGATCTTGGGTTGTTGCAGTCACTGCCACAATATTTAATTTTGGTATTGTTTTATCTTTTGAGGTGTCTTTATACATTGTATATTAATGTATGTGAGATATTTATTGTGTGTAACATTAGATTATTTTTGATATAGTATGGTGGGTTTTCTATCATTGTTATGTCATGATTTAGGGATATTGAGCATAATTCTTTCTATTTGAGTGTTTTATTTCCATGGAGCTAGTCTCTTGCTTGGGGCCTATAAGATATTAGAATTAAGGGTCCATCCTCATTCAATATCATCCCATGATGGATTTCAATGGAGTGCCTCATGATATAGTGGAATCAAAGTTGTTAGTTAAGTTATTGGGTGTTGTTTAATGTTAGGAATTAGCAAGTACTACGTGGATTGGCAAGGCAACAATGTTCACTAAACATACTATGTGATTAAGGTGTTTGAGAATAACTAGGACATATGATTTTAGTACGCCCTATGATCTTACACAGGGTCTTTAACCTCTCTCAATGTATTTGGTAAAGTGGAACTACTTGTTGGGTAGAGACCTAGGAGAGGTACATGCATCATACTAGATTGAGTTCTTCTTTTAATGGTATGGTTTGGGGAACAAATAAATGAATTAATTTTAATAGATACAAATAAATACATTTCAGCCAAAGTTTGTAATTTATAATTTGATTATATATATATTTCATTTATTCATCACCTATGTGTGGTTTGAGTTATGGAGGTTTATCATATTGACCCTATTGACCATCAAAGGGTCATTCCCGATCATAAGGAAGAGCATTTGCAATGAATTTTTCACACCTTACAACATCATAGGTTGGAAATTTATGGGGTAGAGTTCTATAATATAGAGACAAAACTCTTGGTGGTGGAGTTGGGGATCACTTTGGGCTTGATTCAATATCAACCCGAGTATTGGTTTCCCCTTACGATTATCCATTTTAGGGGAGTAGTGCATTAGTGATGGGATATTCTCCTCATCAAGTTGAAGGAGGATGATGTTCCATGGGATGAATTATAGTAGGATTTTATGGATGAAGTATTATCAATAATAGAAAATCTAGTGAATTGGAATGAATTTATCTCCCTCCATCAGGGTATCATGAGCATTTGAGAGTTTGAAATTATATTTAAGGACCTTCTATGATATTCCCCACATATCTTTCAAGGTTAGGAGTCCCAAGAATGATGCTTGGAGGTGGTGATGTCCCCTAATTATTATGTAGTTTCCACCATTTATGTTACCTATATATTTGGAGGTGTAGAAGAAAGAGGATATGATGAAGAGGGTGTCTGATTAGGATGGAGAACCACTAGTTGAGATTCATTCGGGACCTATGAGGAGTAGGGAATCAGATTGAGGGCCACAAATAATGTGAAAATTGAGAATCTGATTAGTTGGGAAATTAACCTTATAATTGAAAACATGTTTCTAGAGGGTTGAAATTCCTCATTCATCTTCTGAGATATCTCATATTATTTTAAATGTATATAAATTTCATGGGAACTATCAATTTAATTTTTCTTCATCCCCATAGGGTTACTATGGCTTGGATGATATGGCCCCCTTCCAGCAGCAATAACAGTTTCGATTGAGAGAGTATTTTGTATTAGGGATTTCTAGTCTATTCTTAGAATATTGTTAAATAGGATTATTCTCATTCAATAGGGGATGGAGTTGGAATTGCTAATACCTCATATATCCCTCTCCATTGGGGACCTATATAGATCAACTATTTGTATTGGTTATATTTTTTCATGTAGTGGTTAACTATTTCTGGAGGAAAACTGAGTTTCCTGATGTTGAAGGGCGATGATGGAGAATGATGATTCATTGGTATATTTTTTTTGATAAATATATAACCATCCAATTTCAATCTCAACATATATTTGATAGATTTTTTTAGTGTTTAAATCATTATAGAGGAAATTTAAGTTTTTGGATGTAGAAGGTCATTGTTTGGTGTTCGCAAGTGAAAATGGTTTTTGGATTGGTATTTAGAAAGTAGAGTCCCTTATTTATTTTTTGTATAAGTCACTAATCGATTCATTATGTGCCTAGTTTGTGGAGTGACATAGAGTATTTTCAATGTTTTTAGATGTTTTCCCTGAGGAGGACATGATGCTACTCACCCGACACAAAATCGAGGTGGTTGTTTCTTATGAAACACACAAGAAAATGGTATTGGACCATAAATTTCTTAGTCTCATGGGTTATTATTAGAAGTTTTTGTATGAGTTCTATAAAATTAAAATTCTGTTAATAGCCCTAACCATAAATAACTAGAGTAGGATTCTAAATATTAAAATAGTAGTCAATCAATGCACCAGTTCTTCAGTTTCTTGTAGAGGTTGCGTTGTTTGAGGTATTTGGTGATGTTGTCCACTTGGGTTTAGGGTGTTTCTTATTATAGTAGTGGTAACTAATCTCCTATGGGTCTAGGAAGTTATTCCCACTTGATTGTAACTATTCCATTCACATTCTATAGATGGTGTTAGCGGTGTTTCCCATGAAGATGTGGCGACATTACCTCATTTGGGAATGTTTTTTGGTTTTCAAAGATCAAAAAATCATGAGGTATATCCTTCAAAAGTATGAACTAAATATTTGGAAGTGAAGTGGATGGGGTTTCTCTAGTACAATGATTTCAAGATATTCTATTCACTAAGTAAGGTAAATGTTGTGGTAGACACGTTGAGATGAAATTTATAAGGTTCCCTTCAAGAACCTGAGGATTTCTAGGGGTGATATAGGAGTTATATATTTTTTCATATTGGGGTAGTGGAGGTTAGTGGAAGAGGATACCTATTCTATATTAAGATAGAACATACATTATAGCACCCCTAGTTTCATGTAATTAACCCTTTAATTATGTATTTTATGTATATAAAATTATTGGGTTAATTGGGGATATTTTGGAGGAGTTTCAGAATGTTTTTTTGGGGATTTTATGGAGGTAAATAGTTTGGAAATGGTTAGTTGAAACTATGAAATACTTCCCAGAAACTGTGAAAATGGGAACATTGGTCATCGGGAAGGCACACAGTTTGTGCATGTTTTTTCAAAACCGTGAAGCCACTCAGAAGAAACCATGTGATGTTGAATAGAGGGGCATATCATGGTTGGAAAATAATTTTTATAACCATGAAATCAAAATACAAAAGAGGTGTTTGGAGGTAGTGGCTAACACATGGTTAGCACATGCATTTCCTAACTATGAACGTGAAATGTGCGGTGTTAAAAAAAGATCCGAATTTTGTGGATCTAACTTAGTGTATCCCCTTAACACCCCATTTTTTTATTAATATAACCATAAAAATAATTACTCTCCCTCCAAAGGCTATAGAGTCCCTTCCCCTTGTTTTAGGAGTTATTTATTAGTGATTCTTGGTGCGTTGGAATCCCGAATTCCTTAGTAAGTGATTGTTTTTGTTGCTTTCCAGTATATTTATTCTTATTCACTATTTTATATTCATGGATCTAATATTTTGGGTATTTATCCATGGTATTTTATTCTAATAGTGATGACATATGGGTGTGTTGATGATAAGGAACAACATCCAAAGCTGTTTTTGAAAGATCTAAGCCATTTTTGTTAAATAATTTGCATCGTTATTCTTTTCTTAAGTTTTAGAGGTAGATGCCTTCAATATAAAATTTATAGATTAATAATAGTAGGATTAATTTCAAATTGATAAAATTTCCTTAATTAAATCATGAATTTTTTCAATGCTTTATGGAAACTATCTTTAATGGTGGTTTGAGAAACTATTGAAATTGTTTGTTTTCACTATTACCAAATAGGCCTCTAAAAACACTTTTATTTATCAGTACTTTATTAAAATTTGGATAAATGTCATATTTATCAGTGCTAAAAAAATTGATGATAAATTTAACATTTTATTAGTGCTTTTATTTGAGCATTGATAATGGAATCCTTTATCTGCACTGTAATGGCTCGGACCTATTTAGTCTAATCCTTTACTGAAATATGGTGTGGGAGTTGTTCTGGGAAGTCAAGGTGACTTATTCCCAACACTTTTCCAAATTTCTTGTTTTGTGAACAGTTATTTCAATAATGGTACCATTTCCTTTTCCAAATTTCTAGAACGGTGTCATGAACATTGTTTCAGATTGGTGTTATTTCCTTTGCCAAATTTCCAGAACGGTGTCATGAATAGTGTTTCCAAAATAGTGTCATTTCCTTTTCTAAATTGTAAGAATGGTTCTATGAATAGTTCTTCCTAAAAGTTGTCATTTCCTTTGTCAAATTTCTAGAATTTCTTCACAAATGGTGTTTTTAGAATGGTGTCATTTCCTTTACCAAATTTCAAAAATAGTGTCACGAACAATGTTTCCAAAACTATTCCATTTCCTCTTCTAAATTTCTAAAATGGTCATGAATAGTGTTTCCCAAATTATGCAATTTCCTTTTCCAAATTTCCCAAATGGTATCATGAACAATATTTCTAAAACTGTGTCATTTCCTTTGTCAAATTTCCAGTTTTTACCAGATTCCTATAGTTTCACCCCTTTTACATTTCCTTTGACATAAAATGGATCCAAATACTTGTTTAATAGTATTAAAGGATGATTCAAATCCCATAACTCCGATATTAATTTTCCTAATAGTGTGGAATCCTTTACTCACTCAAAACACATGATCTTTGAAAGATATGATCTTAATGGAAAATCTAGCATATCTTAAACCACTACCTCATTAAATCTTCTAAAGGGATGATATATCTTCCTCCCTTGTTATTCATTCTTATTCCCTGGCATAAGATGCTCAATCCTTTCCATACTATAAGAGTAATTCAATTTAACTCCCATCCCTGTATCATTTCCTATTATAGTTTTTCCTATTGCTTGTGTACCCCCTTGTTTTGGTGAACCCAGGAGGAGTTGATCAGTCTTTGCCTTGTTATGTCTTGTGTTATCTATGTTTTTTAGGAACTCACTTGGTTATTGGTTGTTGTGGTGGTGTCTCTCCATCCTTGGGTGGATGCTGTCTTCCAGGAGGGGTGATTGTGATCCGCTCTGTTGGCATGTTTTCATGCAAAGCACATTGGAAACCTTTTGAGGCAGGGGAATCATTGCTTATCTATTTAAATTACATGTAGTAGTAGAGTTATAATGTTTTATCCCACTAGATCACAATGGAATATACATAATAAATATCTTTACCAGATTATTGAATAGGTATTGATCGTATGTTGTTGCCTCTTATTGTTTGAGATAGTGTGGTATCTATGGTTCTCTTGTTTATCCTATTGTTCATGATAGAAATTGGTAAATAATTTAAATTTGGGATTAATTGTAAATTATTTGGATAAATATAAAGAGGTATGTTAATGAATTTTGTTGATGCTGATGCACATGTTTAATTAATTAAGTTCATAACTCACATGCATGTTTATTCTTGTTAATAAGGGATTAAAGGAATGTTAATTAATTTTTTAATTAATTTTTGATATCTATGATAGCTTTCATTTTATATTTACCATAGTTAGAACCTACTAATAATGAATCAATTAATTCAAGATGGATTGAAGAACTGGGTGTTCAAAAAAAAATAATGCCTGGTCGGGTTCTGAGTTACCCTATTGCTTTTATAGTTTAAGAGCCTTTTTTTCGAGCCATGGGGGTTCGTTTCATGTGAAGGCAGAATGGTTTGTGTAAGGCCCATAGCCTAGTTTCTTTATTGTTTGTTTCCGAATTCTTGTATTGTGATGTGAGCCTAGATGGATATTATGGAATGTGTGGAAGTTATTATGAGTTTCTGTTGTAGCAGTTGACACAGAGATTGATGAGATGCATCGATTTATGTTTTTGGGTATCGGGGAGGTCTCTAGAGATGATGAAATGGGTTGGATGTAAATGTTGGATGCATATTGAATATTATTGTCTGTTTATCTTCTTTAATTTACCCACATCTTTAAAAAGATGGTATTTCTTACTCTCCTTCCCAAATAGGTGAAGATACATGGGGTATTCCCCATGCATTCCATGTTTAGCTTCTCGAGGATGGGTGGTTTTACGCTCCTACTATAGGTAGATAAGACTCAATGGGTAGTTTTTCAATTCACCATGTTGAGCCCCTAGTGTTTGGTAGCTTATAATGATTATTTAGAATACCTGGAATTATGAACAAGTGATAATTCTCTTAATAAGTTATTTAATAAATGGTTTTGAACCCAGGGGGTTGGATCTTGATGGGATGAAATGCTGAGGTCGTGCTTTTGAGGAACTGTGGGCTCAGTTTGGTTATGCTTGGAGGGAATAGATCTTTGTTGTGAGGCTAATGAAATGTAAATTGGAATTGAAATGATTAATTAATGGTTAAATAATTAATTAATATAATTTTCAACTAGTTAAAAGGTATAAGATGTTTTAATAAAGCTATTTAAATGGTTGTGTGCTTATAGGATATATAGTTATAGTAGTTGAAGTTGGGAGTTCGAGAGAGGTTTTCTAAAGTTGTGTCTAAGACTAGGGTTTTTCCAAAGTGTGGTTTGGATCTATATTTTACCATGTAATTTTTGTGTCCCTTTATGCTACCCCACCCTATCGGTTAGGGATACTAACACCCTAGGGATTCTAAGCTCTAGGAGGTGTTTTTCCCCAATGTCCCTATGGGTGGATGGATGGATGACTACCCCTTTTGGCCACACTCTATTCTCTTGGTAGTTACTTTTGATGGTATGCATGATGGTTAGTTTTCCTCATATAGGTGTGTAGAGTTCTGTGATGGATTGTGGTTATTCACACACATATATCTCAGATATAGTTTCTTATGGACTACTATAGGTGTAACATGTACATGTTGTGATGGATTGAGGATTCTTACATGGTCTATGGGATGTAATTGATTAAGGTATAATACCCAATGTATTATATAAATTTTGAGAGCTATGGTGGTCCTAGAAAAGACCTGGTTACATTGGATACATGATCGTGGTGGTTGTGTAGCACGAGGTGCATATTTTGGTGCCACACCCAGGTGTCTTCAGGCTAGCCTTTTTGGAGAGAGATGCTTAGGATGTGCAACATTGTTGAAAAGTGGAAAACCAAAGGTGAAATGGTAGTGGGGTACCCTTGATATTATTTACTATATTATATACTCTTGTATGTGATACTTGGTGAGGGTATCCATGGTGAGGCTGGGAACATAGTATACTTGTTTATGTGACGAGTTAGTTTCACTTGTTGTTCACTCTGATTTAGCATGCTCTCTTTACTTTTTCACGAGAAGCTTCAGAGAGGATCATACTGAGTATAATATTATACTAACCCTACATTATATAAAATTTTTTCTTGTAAATTGGAGCAAGTTGGAGATTAGGCTGGTGAAAACTAGCTTGGGTTTTACATGTGCTGTTCAAGATTCGTGGTTGTTGTTGTTTTACGTTCTTTTGGTACATGTAATTTTTTTTTTCAGTTGTATTAGTTCTTGCATGGAATTACATATGTGTCCTTGGGTTTTTTTATATCGTTGTATGATATGGAGTTGGTTGGTGTATTTCTTATCTCTATCTTTCACATGTGTTCTCTTAGAGGGTAATGCCTCCCATATATGTGTTTGATACACCCTCAGTGCTGGTCACCAACCTTGGGCCTACTAGAGGTGGTACATGAGGGTCATTATATCTCTTCTCACATTTTCAGCCTTGTAGGGGTTTAATTTGTGGGTAGGGGGTCATAATGAAGTGGTATTAGAGCATTAGTGGAGGGATAATATGGAGTTTGGTGTTAGGAACATGTGAGGTTTCATGGGTTTATAGGGAAACATAATTAGCTAGGTTTAGAAAGCACTGTGAACACTAGAGACTGGCTGATACATAGGTATTTAAGACCCCCTATGATCTGAGGCACAAACCTTAAAGTTTAAAAAGGATACTAAACATATTGATACTAGTTTTAGGGTAGAGACCTAGGAAAGGATCATGCATTATTCTTGTTTTAATCTATGTTTTAATAGTAGAACTTGGGATAGGTTAACCTAAAATGAATAAAAGAAAACAATTAATTATCATTAAATTCTTCCATATTACATTTTTAAAAGTTATAAATATGTTTCATTTTGTAGGTATTTCTCAAGGTCAAAATCCATGTTAGGTTCATGTATAAGATGTCCAGTAGGTCTTGCCAGTAGATAGCCACATGGTAGATGTTGAAAACAACAAAACTTGGTGGAGGACACTCCGTGAGTTTCAGTTCCAGAGTTTCATAAGTAAGAGGGATTTTTTTTAGATGCAGTAATGGAGGACCAGTTGGAATAGGTTGAGTTAGTGTTCATTTTGATCCATGCTCAAAAGGAGAACTGAGTATTTATGGTTGTGATGATGCTGAATGTGGAAGAAAGTCAGTTGTGGTTCTTGTTCATTGGGGACTGCGAGGAGGTAAAAATATTATGGAAGAAGTTCTAAGAGTAGTTTAGAGCCATGTTTCATTCTTAATCCGCAAAGGTAGATAGTCTCTAGGATTTTCTTACCCTTCGGTAGGGAAGCTCTATTCTATATGAGTTTGATATATATTTTAGGAACCTTCTATGATATTATTCAGACCTATTTCAAGATGGGGAGGCAAGGGAGAGACACTTCGAAGAGGCTTTTCATCCATAAATCTTGTGCCAGGTCACACCGTATATTCTACGATGTATCTCAATGTTATAGGGAGGGTAGATGTCATCGAGATAATGTTATAAAGAACTATATTGTACCGAGAGGGGTGTCGTAAGGATTCCTCACAACGTAGAGTTGTGGCCTGGGGTTCCTGGTTATTAGGACTGATGAGTTTATATTCGGTTGGGGTAGGTTGCAGTCTTTATCATATCATTTATCCAGGGTGATGGTTCTCAGTCCTATGCTAATGGATCAGACACTTGTTTTTCTTGTGGAGGCCGAGGTCATTAGTAGTGAGTGCAACTGACCATTCAGAGAAGTCAGCATGTGTTAGGTGTTCCGCTCTAGGTTCCTCTATTGATGCAGTTCCATCCAAGTAATCACCAGCTTTGGATCAGTAGAGAGTAGATGTGGAAGGTATATAAAATCCACAAGATTCTTCCCATAGTATGAGAGTAGAGCACGTACATGGTGGTGGTCATCATCAAGATCAGAGAGGCTGTGGAGAAAGTCACGGTCAACTTCATCCTTTAGCGTTGCCAGTTCTAGGAGAGCCATCCATTGTTCGAGGTACCCTTTACTTTCTTTTTTACTTAGGAAGGAACATACCTTATTAAATTACTTAATCTTTAATTTAGTCAAGAAATAAATTCCTTTCACAATGAGTATCTTTTTATGTTTATATATTTAGAAAATTGGGACATAATAGATTCATAACATTACAGATTAATACTGAGTAGATACAATAAAAATAGTATTCATTTCTTCCCAAATAAAAAACTTTCAAATATAACATGATTTTCTTTGAAAATTCTTCAATCATTTACCATGGATTCCTTATTTTTCCTGAAAAACATTATAACCTATGAAAATATTTTAAAACTTGGGAGGAGCACAAAAATCTCAGTAAGGGATATAAAAAGAAGGAATGTCCATGAATACATGTAACATGTAAAAACATTTTCACAAGGCATAATTGTCACCCATACATAATTACTTTGTGTAACATGATACTTCCCCCAGATCACCACAGAACATAAGAACACAAATGGAAACATAAAGTTATCTTGGGGCATTACTTACATAATCTTTTAACCCTCTCATCTACGTTATAATTTGAAACCCTCGCAACTACCTTAAAACTTTGTTAACCATCGTAGGTACACGTGGAGTAAACATATATATAACCTCCAACATACACTGAACCAATGCATTGGAGGGTGATATTGGTCTTAACTTTCATCATAATCAATTCTTAATAACTAGAACACAATCATACAACATGAATAATTGCATAAAAACATTTCTTTTGAATTTTGGAAAACTAATTTTAAAAGAATATTTTTAAAAGAAAAGATACTTATAAATATCATATAATTGATGAGAGACATAATAGAGTGGATGGAATTTGTATATAAACTATTAATAAAAATAATTACACATAATATAAACAAAATTCATCACACCAATAATCTTAAAACCACGTAATGAATAAATAATAAGTTTAACCCAATGTATGGAAATTGGGATAAGAATTGTGTTACCTCGGGTTTGTCTTACTTAAAACTTGTCATAACCTCTTGTATAATGGTTAAAAAATGTTATTAATATCTTAAAGAAACATATCCATCTTTATAAAACCTTATATGGTCATTTCATTACATCATTTCACCCTTTAATTGTTAGCATTTTGTTTCGTGCATTTTTTTGGGTGTGTTTTTTACATCATTTCCATGATCAGTTCATGATGGATATTCTTGTCGATTTGGAGTGAAAATCTGGAATTTGAATTGAATGGTATTTACATATTTGAAAAACCATAAATTATATGTTTTATCATTTTGAATTCTTACATGAGGATGATTCATAAGTTAAATCATTATTGATATTTGTTTAGGTCAATTGGGTGATTCTTCGATTGCAGTGAACTCATTTGTTTTACAAATTAATAACATGTGCACAATATGATTAAAAAATATTATATAAGATTTAATAAATAAATTTTAATCTTATTCAAAAATAAAATTGGTTTTGTGACTAGTCTTGATGGAATTAAATGAAATTTTACATCACATCATCCCCAATGTCGGTAAATCAACACATCATAGATGGTGTTTTTATTTTTGGAATAAGTGGGAGAGGAGAATAAATGTAATGTTGAGTATTCCATAAACATGATGAAATCAAGAATATGTGAGATACTGGATCATTCATTCGTCTTGTATAAGGGTAGGTGTGGAAAGAAGTAGAAAATAAAGGAACTCTAAATAAATGAAATGTTGAGAAATTCTTTACAAAAACTCGGCAGCCCATCGACGTCGCTTAAAATTTCATAAAATATTTTGATGAGAAAAAATGTATCTCTAATAATTATTAAATAATATGGGAATTAAGGGGGATATGAAATGAAATATCTCAACAAAATTCAAAAGAAATTAAAAATAATAACATAAAATGAAATAAAATAATGAAAACAAAAGAGGATGCTTACCTCTTGATCTCTTCCCCTTGATATCCTCCTTAAGGCCTTTGGTTTTGGCCTTTTCGTGAGACCAGAAGCTCTAGGACTTAGGAATGAGCCATGGGAGGAGTATTAGATAGAACATAGGTAAGTATCATTTCTTGAGAGGTGTGGGGGAAGAGGGGAATGGGGGTGGTATTTATAGTGGAGGAGAGGAGGTATTTTTCGTTATTTTAATCATTATTATAATATTTTTGCTCAAGACTATGAATAGTCATAATTCTTGTGACCCAAAATAGTAATAATTGAATTTTAGTTCGAGCCAAGTGGTCTTAAATCACTTATGTTGTCTTAAATAGTGTATTCAACTGATAATTTGAATATACGGTATTTTACCATATTTCACTATTCATAAAAAAATCAAGAATTTCAGAAAAATCCCAAAAAATCATCCTTACCATTTTTCGATGTGAAAAATTAAAAAATGAACTACTATTTTTGAAGTTTTTTATAAATATTCTTAATTTAATTTTTAAATAAAATCAAACTTTCTTAAAAAATTATAAATTTTAAAACTATAAATGCTTTTATATCATATTGAAAAATTAATAAATATGTCTTTATATTAAATCCTTAAGAAAATAAAATAATAATATAATTTACTATTCATTCGACTCATATTACTATTCATAATAGTATGTTACAATTCACCAAAAAATCTAGTATGTTCCATTATACTCCAAATAACACACTGAACATAATTGTAGATGATCATTTTTCAAAATTAAAAACATAGATGTGGCAAAATTATGTTTAAAGGATAGTTATAAATATCAACATAAAATAAAGTTTAATGCATTTCAATTTATTATTAGAAAATATTAGGGTGTTACATTATCCTGATCTTCTAGAAATAACATCCTTGCAATTTTATATACTTATTAAACAAGTGAGGGTATTTTTCCCTCATAGCATTTTCAGTCTTCCATGTTACTTCTTCAACCATGTGGTTTCTCCACAAAACCTTTACTGATGGATTATCTTATTCTGCAATACCTATTCCCTTCGATCAAGAATCTGAAGTAGTTTCTCTACATAAGAAAGTTTCTCTTCTAGCTGAACTGCTTCTAGGCTCAAGACATGAGATGATTCTGGCACATACATACTCAACATGGAAACATGAAAAACATTATGTATTTGAGATAAACTCAGAGGAGAATCCACTCAGTAAAAAACTGGTCCACCTTTCTCTTTGGATTTCAAAAGGACTGATAAACCACAGACTAATCTTTACTTTCATACCAAAATGAATCACACTTTTCCAAGGAGTGATTTTAAGAAAAACATTATCACCTACCTTAAGAGATAAATCATTATTTATATTATCTGCTTAGTTTTTCCACCTACTCTGAGTTGTCCTCATGTGCTGCAGGATTGTCTTTACTTTCTCAGCCACTTTTTCTACTAATTCTATCCCCATCAACTTTCTTTCCCCGACTTCATCCCAAAAAGCTGGAGTTCAACACTGCTTCACATAAAATTCCTCCAAAGATTCCATTTTTATACTAAAATGAAAAAAGTTATTATAAGAAAATGAAACTAAATAGATATGTTGATCCCAACTTCCCTGGTAGTCCATTGAAGAAGCTCTAAGAATGTCCTCCAAAGTATGAATCATTTGTTTTGACTTCCCATCTGATCGAGGATGACAAGCTGTACTAAAATTTAATTTTGGGCCAAACAACTTCTGAAGAACCTTCTAAAAGTTAGAAGTGAACCTGGTATCCCGATTAAATAGAATGGAAAGAGGAACTCCATGTAACCTAACAATCTCTTCAAGGTATAGTCAAGAAACCTGATTAAAATATGATGTATCTCGAAAAGAAAGGAAAAGTGCATATTTCTTCAATCGATCAACAATAAACAAAATCACATTGTTACCTTGGGAAGTCTTAGGTAGTCCCACCACAAAGTCCAGGGATATATTCTACCATTTCCACTATGTCACTGGAAATGTATGAAGCATCCCCTTCAATAACTTCTACTCTGAGTTTACCTGTTGACATGTCAAACATTTCATAGTAAATTCTAAAAAATCCATTTTTATTACATCCCACCAATAATACTCCTAAAGGTCTCTATACATCTTAGTACTACCAGCATGAACTGAAAATAGATAACTATGAGCTTTACACAAAAAATCATTCTTCAACCGAGAATCACAATGCACACACTACATTTTTTCAAAATTTAAAACACAAACTTTATCAAGGTTAAATTCTAGAAACATACCCATTATAACCAATTATACCTTTTTTGTAGCTCACAGTCTTCCTATTGTACTTTCTTATTTCAGTTAGAAAACGATGACTGCACTGAAACATGAAACAAAAAAGAGGTATTTCCTACACCAACAAAATCTAAGGCAAAATTCCTCAAATAATTAATCAAGGTATCATGTTCAATACATAACATGGTAAACAATGAATGATGTTTTCGACTCAAGGAATCCCCCACTTTGTTTTATTTTCCTAGATTGTAATTGATCATAAAATCATAATCCATTATCATTTAAAGATATCTTCTTTTCCACATGTTTAATTCTTTATGGTGGATACATACTTTAGACTTTTATGGTCAGTATATATTTGACATTTGGATCCATATAAATTATGCCTCCAAATTTTCAAATAAAAAACCACAAATGCCAATTATGAAACATGTGTGGGATAATTTAACTCATGAGGTTTTAGTAGTTTTGAATCATAAGTAGTGACCTAACTATTTTTCATCAAAACACAACCATGTTCCTTCAAAGAAGAATCTATCTAGATAAAAAACTCACCATTTAGAGAAGGAAAGGACAAAACTAGAGCATTCACCAAATCTCTTCTACAGTTTCTAAAAAAAATCACATTCTTTTTTCCAAATAAATTTAACCACTTTTCATGTTAACTTACTTAGAGGGCTATATAATAGTGATTTTTGAAAAAACATCAGTAATAACCTACTAATATATGAAAACTATGAATCTATGTAACATTTTTGGGTCTTTGCCATTCATAATCCACTTGTATTTTGAAAGGATCAACTATTATTCCATCCTTATTTACAATTTTCCGAAGAAAAGAAATCTTTTGCAACAAAAAACAACCCTTAAATGTTTTTCAGGCTCCTTTTTACATCTAGAATATACCTTAATTTCATCAGTAAACACAACAACAAACTTCTCTAAGAACTCATGAAATATCTTAATCTAAGATCCATGAATACAAAATGTACATTAGTTAGCCCAAATGGCATACCAAAAAATTCATAATGCCCATATCTATTAGGAAAATCTATTTTTGGGATGCCATCCTTCTTCACATTCAGCTGATGTTATCCATATATCAATTCAATCTTGGAAAAGTACTGAGCTCCCTGGAGCTGATAAAAAAAAATTATCAATGTTAGGCATTTTCATAATGACCCATATCACCACAATTAAAACACTTAATAGTTTTCTTATCAATATTTGTCTTAAGATCATTTTAATTCAAATCTCGGGCCATATGTCTAAACTTACCACATAGAAAGCACTTCCCATTTTTTTCAAGACATTCCCCAGGGTTCTTCTTGACACACTTTTCACAAACTGGAAACTGGGTTTTATAACCATCATATTTCTTTGGTTGATTCTTACCCATTGCCTGACATCTGGACCTATTCTTCTCCTTATTTCCAAAATGCACGTGATCATAAAAAAACTCCATCTCTTCCCTCTTAGCACATCAGACAAGTTTCTCATAAATTTTGATTTCACTGGAGGCCAATTCCATTCGATACCTTGTCATCAATCTCGAGTAAAAGTGGTTGATTTTTTATCAAGATTTAGAATAATATTTGGAGTATACCTCGCCAGTCGGGTGAATTTTTCTTCATACACAACCACTGAATCTTCTTCCACTTTCTTTCATTCAAGGAATTTCTTCTCCATACTATGTCACACCACCTTAGGAAAACATTTTTCATGGAAAATATTTTTAAATTCATCCCACTCTAAGGTATCAATATCCTCTCTATCCCTGATATTCTTGACCATTTCCCACCACTGATTAGCATCACCGTCAAAATGATAAATGGAAAGACATAACTTTTGATTATCTAAACAACCCATTACATCAAATATATTTTAATGGTATTTAATCCATTATTGAGCCACTACTACTTCAGAAGATCCATTGAATGAAAGAGGGATTTGTCTCATAAAATATTCCACATTTGTCATGTTTCGTTGTGGTACCTCTAGTGATTATCTTGCATGTGTGCCTTCACTATTTATACCCTATTTTAGCTAGTCCATTACAATAACAAACTTATTGGTTCCATTCCCTACCATTCCGGGCTGTAGATTTAGAAGGATGTTGTTCTTTTGGTGCCTCTTCTCTTCATATTTCCTATTTCTTCTACAAACAACCATCCTAAAAAAACATATCTTAGTCAAAGAAACATGGTAATCCTTAAATTATATAACATTTCAAATTAAACATATAATAAAACAACCTTTATAGTGTTATATTAACATCATCCTAACCCCTAAAGTTATCTAAATCATCCTATGATACCAACTATAATGACTCAGCCTTATTACATTACCTAATCATGAATTTAGTCAAGAAATCACTTCCCTTCACATTGAGGATAATTTTATGTTTATAGAATTAGAGAATTGAGACATAATACATTCATAACATTACACATTAATATAGAGTGAATACCATAAAAAGCATTCATTTCTTCCAAAATATTAAACTTTCAAATATAAAACGATTTTATGTGAAAATTCATCAATCATTTAACTTGGATACATTCATTTTCCTACACATCCTTAAAATCTATGAAAATCATTTAAATCTTGGGATGATCACAAAAATCACAGTAAGGTATATAAAAAGAAGGAAAGTCCATGAATACTTGTAATATATGAAAACATTTTCAAAATGCTTACTTGTCACCCATATATACTTTGTGTAACATGATATTTACACAAGATACCTATAAAACATAAGAACTTAAGTGAAACATAAAGGTATCTTGTGGCATTAATTACATAATCTTGTAACCCTCTCGTCTACCATATAATTTGTAACCCTCATGGCTACCTTTTAATTTTTGTAACCATCGCAGTTACACTTATATTAACCATACGACCGAACTCTAACTTGCACATAACCGATTAATTTGAGGGAGATATTTGTCCCACCCCGAATCATAATCAATTCCCATTAATTAGAAAACAATCATACAACATGAATAATTTCATGAAAACATTGATTTTGAATTTTGTTAAACAGAATTTTAAAATAGGATTTTAAAAGAGAAACCCCTTATAAATATCATATAATTGAGAAGAGACATAATAGATTGGATAGAATATATATATACACCATAAATACACATAATCTAACAAAATATAAACAAAATTAATCCCACTAATAATATTAATATCAAATAATTAATAAAGAAGAAGGTTAACCCAAAGAATGGAAATTGGGATAAAAATTCCCATACCTCAGGTTTTTCTTACTTAAAAATTGTTTAGAACTCATTTATAATGGTAAAAAGAATATCATTAATTACATATATAAACATATCCATCTTTATTACGACTTATATTATCATTTAATTACATCATTTCACCCTTTAACTGTTAGTATTTTGTTCCATGCATTTTTTTGGGTGTGTTCTTTACATGATTTCCATGATCGGTTCATGATGGATATTCTTGTTGATTGGGAGTGAAACTCCCGAATTGGAATGGAATGGTATTTAAATATTTCCAAAAAAACAAATTATACCTTTTAACTTTTTTAATTATTACATGACAATGATTCATAAGTTAAATCGTTACTGATATTTTTAGATCATTTTGGTGATTATTCAATCGCAAAGAACTCAATTGTTTTATAAATTAATAACATGTGTATAAAATAATTACAAAACCTTATATAAGATATAATTAATAAATTATAATCTGGTTAAACCATAAAATTATTTCATTACCAGTATTGAAGTAATAAAAGAAATTTGAAATCACATCATCCATGATGTTAGTAAATCGACACATCTCAGACGATATTTTGATTTCTTGAATAAGTTGGAGATGAGAACAAATGTATTGGTGAGAATTCTAGAAACATGATGAAATATAGAGTTTTTAAGATATTGGATCATTCAATCCTCTTTTATAAGGGAAGTTATGATAGAAGAATAAAATAAAGGAACTCGAAATAAAAGAAAAAATGAGATATCCCATATGAAAATTTGACAACCTAACGACATTGACTAAAATTTCATAAAATATTTTGATGAGAGAAAATGATCCTCTGATCATTATTAAATAATATGGTAAGTAAGGGGGATAAGTAATGACATATCCGAACATAATACAAATTAAATTAAAAATAATAACCTAAAATGGTTGAGAAGAATGAAAACAAAAGAGGATGTTTACCTCTTGTTCTCTTCTCCTTGAGATCCTCTTTACGACCTTTGGTTTTGGCCATTTGGTGAGACCAGTAGCTCTAGAACGTGGGGAATATCCTTTGGAGGAGTATTGAATATAACATAGGTAATTCTAAAGTCTTGAGAGGTGTGGTAGGAAGAGGGAAATGATTGTGGTATTTGTAGTAAAGGATAAGAGGTATTTTTCATTATTTTAATCATTATTATAATATTTTTTCTCAATACTATAAATAGTCTTAATTCATGTGACCCAAAATAGAAATAATGTCACATGAGTTAGAAACAAGTGGTCTTACATGAATTAGGATTTCATAAATAGTGTATTTAACTCATAATTTTAATATACAGTATTTTGCCTTATTTCACTATTCATCATAAATTCAAGAATTTTAGAAAAATACCAAAAATTCACTCTTACCATTTTTGATGTGTATAATTCAAAAATTAAGTCCATTTTTTGAAAACAGTTTTCTAAATATTATTAATTTATTTTTTAAATAAAATCATACTTTATTTAAAAATTAACAATTTTAAAACTATAACAACTTTTATATCACATTGAAAAATTAATCAAGATGTCATTATATTAAAGCCTTAAGAAAATAAAATAATAATACAATTTTATATTTGATAGGATCATATTACTATTAATATTACTATTCATAAGGGTATGTTACTATTCACCAAAAAATTCATGTTGTTTCCATTAGATTCCAAATAACTTACTGAACACAATTGTATATGACCATTTTTCAAAATTCAATACATTGATGTGGAAAAATTATGTTTAAAGGATAGTTATAAATATCTAATTAAAAAAAGTTTAACGCATTTCAATTAATTTTTAGAAAATTATGGGGTGTTACAATTTATTCATTGTTTGATTCTGTAACAATTCAATCCTTCATATCAACTACCCTTTTCCATGCTTTGGTACATTATTTAGGGAGACTTGCAATGCCCTTGGAATTAACTACTCCAGTGGGAGGTCAAGAAGACTTTTTTGAAGTAAGTAGAGACCGCGATCTAGTACTGGGGAAACACCACTCTTGGGAAGAATTATTATATTTATGGATACAACTATATGATGTCATCCTTGTTATAGATTGGTTGTATTCGGTGTAGGATATTTTGGATTTCTTCTAGAGACATGTGGTGTTCTTAGATACAGATAGAGAGCCAATTGTGTTTGTTGATGAGTGAGACCCTCAGATGGGTTAGAGGCATTTTCCTTTTTTTCATCTATGATAAATGAGATAATGTTGAGTTCATCTGTGATTCATCAGTCGGTGTTTCCCAAGGTTGTGGAAGTGTACTCTAATGTCTTTATAGAAGAGTTTGTAGCATTACCCCCTTGTGGGAGATCGAGTTTTGAATCAAGCTACTACTAGGCGTGTATCATTCTTCGATGTCTCTGTATAGGATAACACCTTATGATTTGTGAGAGCTATGTATACAACTCGATGGTTTGTTTTAGTGAGGTTATTTCCATCTGAGTGTGTCACTGTGGGGTGCACCAGTTTTTTTCACGATTAAGGACGACAACAGTTTACAATTATGCGTCAATTATCGTCACTTAAAAAATGTTACAATAAATAACCATAATCCTTTTACACAGACTGATGACTTTTTTGATCAAATAAAGGGTTGAAGTTGGTTCTTGATGATCGACTTGCGATCATGATATCATCAGATGCATATGAAGGATGATGATATTCCAATGACTTCTTTCTGTTATCGTCGTGGTCATTACGAGTTCCTAATGATACCGTTCGATATGATGAATCCTCTAACTATGTCCATGGGGTTGATGAATGTTGTGTTTAGTGAGTTCCTATATTAGTCCATGATGTTTTTCATCGATGAAGTACTTGTGTACAACATGTATGAGGAGGAGCATATAGAGCATCTACATGCCATTTTGGGAGTTCTTTGTTGATAGTAGTTGTTTGTAAAGTTGTTGAAGTGTGATTTTTGGGCACAAGAAGACCATTTCATGGGGCATGTCCTATCCAAATAGGGTGTATCAGTGGATCCATCGAAGATATAAGTTTTTTTTTTCTTGGGTACCCCCAAGATAGTGGAAGAGGAGTAAAGTTTCCTTGGTCTTTCGGGCTATTATAGGAGGTTAGTGTCTGATTTCTCTTGGGTTAAGTCTCATCTTTCACCATTGAACAGGAAGGATCAGGCATTCTTGTGCTTTGATTAGTGTCAGGAAGCCTTTGAGTATTTGAAAGAGAAGTTGGTCAGAGCTCTGGTATTTTTCTGCCAGCAGAAGGAATTTAGTTTGAGGTTTTCTATGATGATTCACTTTTAGGGTTAGGTTGTGTTCTCAAGTAGAATAGATTAGGAATTTCTTATGGGTATCAGAAGTTTCATCCCCATGAATGTAACTATTCCACCCACAATCTCGAGTTGGTGGTAGTTGTGTTTTCTATGATGTCATAGAGACATTATCTCATTAGCGAGTGCTTTTTGGTTTTCACCGATCATAAGAACATGAGTTATGTTTTCTCCTAGAGTGACTTGACCTTGTGACAAGGTTGATAGATGTAGTTCTTAAAGAATACAACATATATGGTTTATAGGATTCATGAGATTATAATGGTATAAAATGATCATTATAAGTCCTATGTTAATCATAGGAGGAGACCTCTAGAGTTTGAAATTTGGGATCACATGTTATTGAAGGTGACACTATATCATGTCTATAAAAATTTGGTCATGGGAGTAAGCTATCTCCCTGGTTTCTTAGGCCTTTCGAGGTGTTGGAAAATGTTGGATCCATGGATTATTTGGTATCACTTCCCCCACATATGAGAAAGATACACGATGTTTTCAATTTGCCAATGTTTCTCTGTTATCTTTATGATGACTCTCACGACATAGATTGGGGTGAGATCAATGTTGATGATGATGCTACCTTTGCGGAACGTCCTATAGAGATCCTGGACTTCAAGGATAATTTGGTTCATGAGCATGTTATTTTTTTGGTTCATGTCTTTTGGTAGCACAATTTCATGCAGGAGAGTTCCCAGAAATGTTATTTGTAGATATGCACTAAGTACCCCAAGATATTTGTTGTTTAGATCTGTTCATATAATGATGTCTATTTCTTTTTGTTTACCTTCAATGTCTACAGGATGGATCTATATTTTATCTTGTTGTAGTCTCCTCTCTTTTGAGAGGTATCTCTCCTGAGAAAGTGTTTAGGAGCTAGTTGTGGTTGTTCTTTGGTTTCATGTGTTTCATTTTCAATAAATTGTTCTCCTTTGGGGGTGAGAGCCTTGAGAGGTATCTTGAAGGGTGGTAGTTCAGACCCCATTTTTTTCACTTCCTGGGTTGGTTATGAATTCTTGAGGATGAGAATATTTTGGGAGGTATCTGATTTAATGGACCAAACCTCTCTGGTCTATTACATTAATGAAATCTGGTGTTGGATGTGTTCTGGGAGGTGATGGTGACTTATTCCCAAAACATTTCAAAACATCTAGTTCTATGAATAGTATTTCTAGAGTGGAGTCATTTCATTTTCCAAATTTCTTGAATGGTGTCATGAACTGTGTTTCCATAATGGTGTCATTTCCTTTTCCAAATTTCTAGAATGGTGTCATGAATACTATTTCCAAAACGGCATCATTTCCATTGCCATATTTTCTGAATGATTTCATGAACATTTTTTCTAGAATGATGTCATTTCATTTTCCAAATTTATAGAATAGTGTCATGAACAATGCTTCCAGAACGATGTCATTTCCTTTTCTAAATTTCCAAAACTGTGGCATGTATAATCTTTCTAGAATGTTTTCAATTCCTTTTCCAAGTTTCAAGAACAATTTCATGAATGGTGTTTCCAAAAATATGTCATTTCCTTTTCTATATTTCCAGAATGGTGTCAGGAATAGTGTTTCTAGAATAGTGTCATTTCCTTTTTCAAATTTCTTGTTTTTCTTAGAGTCTTACAGTTTCACCCCTTCGACGTTTCCTTTGATGTAAAATGTGACCAAATCATTGTTTTAAGGAATTTTAGACTGATCCAAAGACCAAAACTCTTATCTTAATTTTCCTAATTGTAGGGAAGCATTTACTTATCCAAAACACATGATCTTTGGAAGATGCGATCTTAATGGAAAATATAATGTATCTTAAACCACAACTCAATTAAATCTTCTAAAGGGATTGGATATCTTCGTCATTTGTTCTTCCTTCTTGTTCCCTAGTGCGGGTTTCTTGATCCTTTCCTTCTTTCCCATAGGATTCATTCAATTGAACTTCCACCATTAGATCGTTCCCCATTGGAGTTTTTCTTGCTACTTGTACACCACCTATTTTGGTGAAACCTGTAGGTGTTGGTTAGTATTTAACATAAGATATCTTCTACCTCTATTATTTTGGGTTTAAGACCTTTCCTCCTAGTTCTCCTTTTCCTTGGTATGTCATGTGTTCTATATGTTCCTAATATAGCATCCTAGGATGTTGGTTGTTGTGGTGATATCGCTACATCCTTGGGTGGATGATGTCTTCTCAGATAGGTGACTGTGATCCAATTTCTTAGCTTATTCTCCCCTAAAAAAGTTGTAAACCTTTTGAGTTAAAGGATTCATGACTTCTCTATTCTATTTATGTGTTGTAGTAGATTTATCATGTTTTATCCCACTATATCACAATTGATTTTACATAATAAATTATTGACTTGATTGAATAATTGGTATCAATCATATGTTAATGCCTCTAATTTTTCTAGATAGTGTAATATCTATAATTTTCTTGTTTTGCATGTCATTATCGATGGAAATTGGTAAATAACATAAATATGAGATTAATTGTAAATTATTTGATTAAAGATAACGAGGCAGGTTAATGAATCTAGTTTATGTAGATGTACATGTTTAATTAATTTGGATGATAAACCATTGACACGTTGATTCTTGTTGCTGAGGGATTAAAAGCATGTCAATTAATTGTTTAATTAATTTGTGATAGATATGATAGTTTCTATTTAGAATGTTCATAGTTGGAACCTACTAATAATGAATTGGTTAAATCAAGATGGATTAAAGAATTGTTTGTTTGAAAAAAGATAATTTCCAGTAGGGTTATGAGTTACCCTATTGCATGTAAAGGATAAGAGCATTATGTTATGGATCCATGAGGGATCATTGCATGTTAAGGCAGAATGCCTTGTTTGGGGACAAGAGCCCAGTTTCTTTATTTTTTGTTACCTCATAATTGTGGTGTGATGTGAGCCTGGATGGATGTTGTGGTATGTGGGGCATGAAGGCCCAGTGGTTGTGGCCGATGTTGATGTCTAGAGTGGTGAGATGCATTAGTTTATGCATGTGGGTGTCAGGGAGGACCCCAGAGATGATGAAATGGGTTGGATGTGAATGTTGGATACTTATTGAATATGATTTTTTTTATTTTATTTAAATTCCTCCCTATTTGAGGAATATGGTCTTACTTACCCTCCTTTGAAATGAGGCAAAGACATGTGGGGTAAGCCATATTCTTTCAATGTTTCGTTTCTTGAGGATGGGTGGGTCTACACTCTTGTTATAGGTTGAAAAAACATAATGAGTAATTAATCTACTAACCATGTTGATCCCCTTATGTTTGGTTTCATAGAATGTCTACTTGGAATACCTATAATAATGGGAAAATGATAATTATATTAATAAGTGATTGAATAAATTGTGTTGAACCCATGGGGTTGGGGCTTGCAGGGAAGCAATGCTGAGGTTCTACATCTAAGGAAACATGTACTCAGTTAGGTTATGCTTAGAGGGTATATAACTTTGTTGTGATGCTAATGAAATGTAAAGTGTAAATGAAATGGATAATTAATAGTTAAAGAATTAATTAACATCATGTGGATTTGATTGAAAGGGATATAATGTTTTAATAAACCTTTTTAAATGGTTTTTTTCTTATAATATATCTAGTCTTGTTAGTGGAAGTCAGGAGTCCAAGAGATGTTGGTTTCAGTTGTGTTTAATAATAGGTTTTCCACATAGTGTTATTGTGAGCTATATTTTAACATGTAATTTTTATCGTTTCCATATGCTACCCAACCCTTTCGGTTAGGGTGACTCACACCTTAGGGATTCTGATCCCTGGGTGTGTTTTTCTCAAACATCCCAGTGAGAGAATGTATGGCTGACTACCCTCTTTGGCTCCGCTCTCTTCTCTTGGTAGATTATTTTTTTTGAAAGAACAATGGTTAGTTTTACCCATATATGTGTGTAGCTGGATATGACCGATTTTGGTTATTCACACACATATATCATAGATATAGTTTACTATGGACTACTATAGGTATAACATGTATAAGCTTTGATGGCTTGAGGATCCTTACTCAGTGTATGGGATGTAATGGCTTGAGGTATAATACCTGCTATATGATACATGTTATGGGAGGTTTTGTGGATCCTAGAAACAACCTGGTTACATTGGTTATGTTGATGTGGTGGTTTTGTTTCATGAGGTGCATATTATGGTGCTACGCCCCAGTGTCTTCTAGCTAGCCGTTTTGGAGAGAGATGCTTAGGATGTGAGACATTGAGGAAAAGTAAAAAAACAATGGGGAACTGGTAGTGGGGTACCCCTAATATTCATTACTATATTATATACTCTTGTATGTGATACTTGTTGAGAGTATCCAGAGTGAGGTTTGGAACTTAGTATACCTATTTAGGCGTTGAGTTAGTCTCACTAGTTGTTTACTATGATTTAGTATTCTCTCTTAACTTTTTCAAGAGAGGATCTGGGGATGATCCTACTGAGTATACTGTTATACTCACCCTAAGTTATATAAAATATTTTCAGGTCACTTGGAGCAGGTTGTAGATCAAGCTAGTTGCTACTAGATTAGGGTTTATAGGAGTTGTTCAGGCTTCGTGGTTGTAGTTGTTTTACTTTTTTTGGTACTTGCGATTTCTATTTCAGTTGTTTTAGTTTTTTCATGACATTACATATGTGTACATGAGTTTTTTATATCATATTATGTGATGGATTTTGTTAGTGTATGTCTTATCTCTCTTTCGCATGTGTTCTCTTAGAGGGTAATGCCTCCCATCTGGGTGTTTTCTACACCCTTGGTGCTAGTCACCGAGGCCTACTGGAGGCGGGACTCAGGGTGCATTATCTCTCTTCTCACATTGCCGGCCAAGGAGGGGTTCAATTTTTGGGATGGGGACGTGATAAGCAGAATATTTATTTTATTCATAAAGGGTATCCTTTATTAGTGATTTATTATTAGTGCTGATAATGAGTACATTTTATGATCATTTTATGTTTAACACTGATAAATATTTCATTCATCAACACATATTTAGTGATGATAAAATGAAATAATTAAAGAAATAAATAATAGAAAATGTGTTCATTAAAAAAATATTACAAATTTTATTAATAGAATAATTATTGATAAAAAATAATGGATTTAATATAAATTATTAAATATTAAAAAAATTAATAATTAGATAATTATGATAATTAATCTTATTAAATTGTATATATTAAATATATATACTGAATAAATATATATTAATTTATATAAATATAATTTATATCTTAGAAAATATTTATGCACTTTACATTAAATTATCATATATTTCATTAATAATGGTATATAATTAAAAATTAATATGAATTAAAAATATTGACTAATTGCAAAGTAATCGACATATAATTGAATGTCGATTAATTTTTCAATTTAATATAGATCAATTGTGTGTTATATTTATTTCATATATACATAATTAATGCATTTTTATATACAATATGCACACATAGAGAACTTATCCATTTTTTCAAAACTTTTAAAGTGTACCTATGTTCTTAATTTATTTAATTTCCCACATTTTGTACATATATGCAAGCACTCAAAATTAGATATTCATTAATAATGTTAAAAATATATATGTATAAAAATATTTATAAATAAAAATATTTATAAATTTACATTCACAATATTTATTCAATTATATATTTATAGAAAAAAATTAATAAATATTTTTTTAAAGTATTAATATTATTATAAATAAATAATTATGTATATTTAAATAATTATTAAATTTATAATAAATTTACTTAAATAATGAATATATTTACTATATTTATATTTATAAATATTTATTATATATATATAATTATATTAATATATATAATGATATAAATATTTTTTTTAAAAAATATTTCTATAATTATAAATAAATAATTATAAAATTATTATAAATATATTTAAAAAGAATAAACTTAATATATTTATATTTATATATATTTATTAAGTATTTATAAATATTTAAAATTTTTATTTACAATTCTGATTATAAATCATTTAACGATGCTTTTACAATAATCCCTGATAAAATAGTCCTTATGAGTTATTTTTTTTGTGTTGATAAAGACAAGGATTTATCAACACTAATAAAATTAACATTTATTAGCGCTTTAGCACCAATACAGACCTATCTTTATCAGTGCTAAATAATTGTTGTTAAATAGTCCTTTTATCTGTTATTATATACTATGTGTTGATAAAAGTGTCTTGATCTATTTTTAAAACCCAAACCATTTTTGTAACCATCACAATAGAGAATCTTTCTACAAAATCCGCCCGCTACCAAAACTCATCCTATGTGAATTGAAGGCCTAATCACACCACTTGACTGCCTCCGAACTTCTCATCTGATATCTGAAGAGGGTCTCAGATTTTCTTCAACCTTGCAAGGCAGGCCTTCCAATCTTCTTTGTGTATTTTTGGTTTCATTTTTGATTTCTTATTCTAGGATTTGTTTGGGATCCATTTTTTATGCTCAGTTGTTTAAAATTTTTTGGGATCAATTGTTTAGGGAATGATTTGTGGTCTGTTGTTTGTATTGACTACTGATGTATGATCCATTATATACATCTAACATCGAGCCTTGGATTTATTCATTTTTGTTTTACTGGTATGTTTTTTGTCTTCTTACTAAATTATTTTTTCATATATGTACATAATTATGTAGAAATTTTCATGTATATTTTTGTTTATTTACTGTTGATTTGAGGCACATTGGTGGTTTCCTAATGATTATTTATATGCTCACACCTTCCATGGATACCTCAGCGGAAAAGTATCTTCAGATGCAATTTTTTTGGAACCAAGTTAGTAGAGAGATGTATGATCATCTATTGGTTATATGTATCATAGGATCTATTTAATCATATAATTCACTATGGTCCTTAGTTTTCTTATAGAGCATATTCAATGGGGTCATCCCCAGCTAAGAACATTAGGTTTTATCACATCAAGCCTTCACTTTTTAAATCAATATGGTACTTTTAGCTCACATTATGTTTTAATATTTGGTTTTACCTATTCGATATTTCTCACAGACTATAAGTGAGTGAGTTTTTATACTAGCATGACATGTATGTGTGTCTATATACCTATTTCATAATTTATTTCCATAGTTGTTTGTCTAATAGGTATGACTATATCAGGTAATGATGAATTTGGGTAAGCATTCCCATTGACCTCAAGGGTTATGATAGAATTTTTTTGCTACCTTTGGTAATATTGTTTTCTATTGGGGGGGGGGACCTCCCATTTATGGTTTTTTACACCCAAATATTAAACCATCCTTTTGTAACTTTGATGTGTGTTAGAGGTCAAAAGATGATCTGACCTGGTGTTTTTGGGGTAATTCAGGCTAGGGTCATTACAATATCTATCTTCTAGTTTACAATTATAATGTTTAGTGATAATATGATTTTTTATCTGCCTTTATCTCCTTATATTTCTTCAAATTCCAATATCCATTATTAATGGATTTGGAATATCTAGGCACTCAAATATTTTATTAGAAATGATCCATATTTCCCTTATTATAATTTTCAATATCTTTAACTTTTTATAATGAATATCTTAAGTGTATTTTTTTATATATTGTATAAAATTAATATTTTATGAACCCAGTGGGTAAGATTGAATTGAAAATGGATGCATGCCAATCTTTTGACAAGTGAATATTAATATGGAGTTAAAGAGTTCATCATGTTTTCAAGAGATCATGTAGATGACCCTTCTAAAATCTTATGTTTTGTTTTCATTGTGTTTATTCAAGAAAAATAAGTCTTAAAGAGTTGGAAGAAAATTTGATTTCTAATCAATGGATATTCAGAGTACTGAATGAAAATTTTATATCTTACACTACTTTTGTAATCAATGGTAATACATTCTATAAAAAAGAACATGATGACTTCTATACGATTAAAAATAGCGGTGTTACACTTATGGCTGAAGAGATGTACATTTATAGTTCCAAGGATATAAATCCAACTTATAAAAATATGTCATATTTTGGAATTATCAAAAATATATATGAGTTGTATTACACAACATTTGAAGTGCTGATTTTCTATTGCAAATGGGTTGACAATATCAATGGAGTGGAAGTTGATGAAATGGGATTTGTGAAGGTGAATTTCCATATATAAGGGAGAAAGTTTATCCATTCATAATGTAATCACAAGTAGAGTAAGTATTTTATGTTGCTGATACAATAAATAATAATTGGATGATTATCCTTCTGAAAACTAAAACAAATGTTGAGTCTGGTAAAAATTCAATCATGGATGACCCATTCATTAGATAACCATGATCAGTTCCTGTAGATCCCAATGTGGACATTGATTTTTGTGCAAGAAGGGACCATAAAGAGGGGATTTGGAATTTAAAAAGAGGAACCAAATCCTTGAAACCTTTAGAAAAATAAAGAGATTTCAATTAGAAGGTAAAAGTGTTTACTCATATATTTTGTTTTTACTCAAAATATTATATGTTACCTACTACATTAACATAATCTATATGACATTTTTGACTACTCATGTAGACAATTTATTCTAGGAATAATGATGTTACCAATCCCTAGAAAGAACATAATATAATGAAGGAAACCCTTTTGATAGATTCAAAGGTAATGTTATGATATACTTTCTCTATTTTATTGAAAAATTATATAATGGAACATTGATTTAATTTTCATTATTACATTTAGAATTCGTTTATTTTAGAAGCTTTCTATTAACATTTCACGTATTTATAATAAGAGAAATGACATTGTCTCTATTCAATCATAGATTCATTCTTGATATTTTCAAAGTAAAATCAGTGTCCATAGAATTAATGCATTGTTTCATATTTGTGTTTAATTTAATTCTTTTTAGTATTAATCACATAATAATTTATTTCATATATAAGAGGTTTATTTTGTTTAATTTGGGGTGATATATCCAACATAAACAATCCGTCTCCCTTAAAACCATTTCACCCCTATAGTGGTGAATTTATCACTTTCTTTCAAGTTACCTCCACTACCTTTATAGGAAAAGCAACGATGCTGCCTATTCTCTATGAGAGAGGTAATACTTATTTTTTTTATAGTAAAAATATTGTCCATATAATTAATGTGTTGTTTTATATGTATGTTTAATTTATTTATTTTTCATATTACTCACATAATAATTGTTTTCTTATATTGGTGGATTATTTTGATCGAGTTTGGGTGAACCATCCAACTTTCATGACCCTTATCCCTTAAAACCTTTTCACCCATACAATAGGGAATTTATCACTTTATTTCAAGTTACCTCCACTTAATTTATAGGAAGAAAAAAGAAACATACTCTACTCAATTACAGAGGTAATTTTGATATTTTCACAGTAAAATCATTTTCCACAGAATTAATGTATTCATTCATATGTGTGTTTAATTTATTTCCCTTCAGTATTAATCACGTAATAATTGTTTTATTATAATTTGGATTATTTTTTTCAAGTTGGGGTGCTCTATCTATATTTCATGCTACTTATCCCTTAAATCCTTTTCACCCCTATAGTGGATCATTTATCACTTTCTAGAAAGTTACATCCACTAACTTTTGTAAGAAGAGAAACGATGCTGTCTCTTCTCAATCACATGGGTAATCTTGTTATTTGCACAGTAAAAGAATTTTCCATAGAATTAGTGTATTATTTCTTATATACGATTAATTTATTTCTCTTTAGTATTACTGACATTATAATTTTTCTCCTATATAGGTATATTCTTCTGTTCGAGTTTGGGTGCTATGTCCATCTTTCATCCCTTTATACTCCAACACATCAACAAAATTCTTCTCTCCAAAAACCTTTCACTCCTATAGGGCTTAATTTATTTATTTTTCATATTAATAATATTTATGTTTAATTTATTTATTTTTAGTATTAATCTTAAAAATTGTATTCTTATACATGTATATTACTTTTTTCGAGTTGAAGTGGTTTGTTCGAAACTACTCATAAAATGTTAGCATTTAGACAAAATACATCAATAGAAATCTTGGTAACATTGATAGTTAGGCATGTATTTGAATGGTTGTAATAATTTTTATTTATATAATTTTATAAAACAATGTTTGAAATGTCTATAATATGGTTTATTTTTTGGCATTTTTGTTATAAATTTAATTTCATTTAAATACGGTATTGAGACTTGTTTTATTAATATCTGATGTGTTTCTGGTGTGTTTCAGGTGCTCCAGTGTGTTGTTACAGTACACTAAAGTACACCCACTTATCATTTCTTTTAAAATCATTGCAACGTTGGATAATTATTACTACTTTAAAAAAATTTTATTAAAAAAACATTTATCAGCACCGATAAAGGGTTCCTTTAGCAGTGCTCAGTAAATGTGTTGATAAAAGTATTAAGATTTTAAGTTGTCACACATTTTCAGTGATTTTCTATGAAAATACCTATAAAATTCAAGGAATTTTTTTCCTTAATTTTCTTTAGAATTTTACAAGAACGCAGTTTCTGACGGAACCTGATTCCGAGGCCCGGTGTGCCCGGAATCCTTTTCCGAAGCTTAGCTCGGGTACTTTTAGTGAACGAACGAGTGAGTTTTTCTAACTTTTGAACCGGTGCTCGGAATCGAATTCCAAGGGAACTGATGGAACCGCAGTGTCGGTAATTTTTTAGAAACAGCTTTTCTGGAGTTGCATTTTCTCGAGTGTGGTTTTAAAATTTTTGGGTTAAGTAAATTAATAAAATAAGATGGTGCGGCCATTTATTTTATTTTAAGTAGCTTAACCTTGGTTAAGTGGATAATGTAGGACCCATAATATCCTACCCACATGGTAGGATATTTGTAGGGTGGGGCCCACACGAGCCCCACCATTTCTTTTCCTCTAAGTAACGCACCCGCACCCCCCTTTTCAATTAAAGTCAACCGTGTGTTTATTTTGGTTAAGAAACACCTCATTAATTTGAGCGGTTAAATGGTTAAAATTAATTCATTGAATTAATTGTTCATTTCATTTCCTTTTTGAATTTCAAAAGGGTGTCTTGTGCGTCAATAAAATAAGACTACTCTTATTTTATTTCGGGAAGAATTTCTTGCACGGAGAGGATTGGGAGGAAAGCGTTCTTATTTAGCGAAGAATTCGAAGAACGCGAAGAACATGAAGAACACACCGAACTCCGATGAAGAACATCGGATCCTCGGAGATCGACGGTGTGGCGTGACGTTCCTTCTTCCGTGACTCTTCTTCCGCGACGCGATGATCCTCTTCTTCCGTGACGGTTAATTCCGCGACGAACTCACGTTCGACGACAACGTTGAGGTAGGGGTTTGATTCTTTTAAATATTTGTGATTTATACCCGTGGCGTATGTTTTAATATTTGTTGGAAGACTTTTAAAACCGCTAACACGGTGGGTGCTGACCAACGAACAAGTCCGAACCCACCGTCCCTTCGTTTTTGGTGTGCGGAACGGCGGACGACGATGAAGCAGTCCGTACGGGTGTTGTGAGATCCTCCCAGTGAAGGACGGGTCCCGGGAGGCCCGTTGGTGAAGACAAAAGGCGATTCCGACCACCGGAACTCGTCCGGGGGTCCGCGGAGCAGCCCGCCGTCGGCAGGTGGCAGTGGCGCCCAGCGCGCCACCGGGAGGAGCCACCGCGGCTGAATCCGGGGCAGCAAGGCACGGTTCCGCAACCGTGTGGAATTGGAGGCGATGGACGCGACGTCCGGTTGCATCCGCTGAACAAGGGTGGCCCCACACGGGGCTGCGGTCTCTCCACGCGGGGGCAGCGCGCCCCCCGCCCGTGTCGCTCGGCCGCAACGACCGAGCCGACCCGCTGGCCACCCGACCAGTGCTAGCCGGGCTGCGCCCAGGCCGGGCCGGGCCTCGCCGGGTTGCACCTAGAAGGGTCAGACCCGGACCCAGGTTGGGTCGAACCGGTTCGGGCCGACCCAGGGGGGTTGGGTAGGGTCGGTCCGGGCCTAGACCCCCCGTTTTCGGACCCCTTTCGGTATTTTGCCCATATCTTGGTCTAAGGACCCTTGATTGATGCACCGTCAGTGGCGTTGCAATATTTGGATCGAGATGTTCGTTTCGACATATTACACTAAAGGTTTCAGAGTACTTTGGGTTCGACCGGGTTGGTTCATACACGAAACCAACCGGGCCCTCGGAGCGGACACACTTATAACTTGAGCTCCGGACGTCCGATTGACGTACCGTCAACTTTGGTGGATTCCTCTAAGTGAGAAGGATCTTTTGGCTTACTCTTATTGAGGTTAGGATGTGGGTGGAGTATGGTCAGGTTGGTTTTGACTTAAAAACCAACCGGGCCCCTGGGATGAAAAAGCCATTAACTTCTAGACCAAGCATCTAATTGACGTGCCGTCTGTGACGCTGAGTTCCTGTTGGAGATACGGAACTTTTGGATACATCAACTCCAGAATTTGTGTCAGTTGATGTATCAGCCTCTCGGCTCGTGGAGCGGACCCTCCCGAACGAGATTACTGTGTGCGGGAACCCTAGAGCTGGCTGCGTGCGACGACGACGACGACTGTGCAGAGATCTTCAGTGAATTCGACGACGACGACTACAGCACTCAATGACCCTACGTGGATCAGTGCTACAGATCCTGTGTGGGTCCGATCTTGTGTGGGTCAGCGCTCAACGATCCTATGTGGGCTAGCGCCTACAGATCCTGTGTGGGTCCGATCCTGTGTGGGTCATTGCGGGGGTCAGTTACCTATCGATCCTGTGTGGGTCAGATCCTTTGTGGGTCATTGCGGGGGTTAATACCTTTTGATCCTTTGTGGGTCCGATGGCTTAGATGAATCAATGGCTATATCTGATCATCTCTATCATCATTCGAAGAAGTATACCTATGTGAGCTAAATCCTGTTTTACTTTCCCTTGTGGATTGTGTTGTGCTATCCTGTGTGGATTACGTTTTGTCTTCCTGTGTGGATTAGGTTTTTCTTTCCTATGTGGACTGGGTTGTACTTGGACTCGGAGGATAGAGCGTATTGGAATTGATGACTTAGGTATATGTATGGGCATATATCTAAGCAGTTTCAGATGTTACTTCGTGATTATATCTTTTCTTTGTGTTTTATCCTTTGTGGATTATGGAAGACCTTAGGGGGTCTCGGGGTCCCTACTGAGTAGCTTATACTCTCCCCTGCATGGGCTACGCCCGCACTACGTTGTGTTGGTTGCAGACGACGGACAACGCTGATCGTGGTTGAGGCTTGCGGAGCAGGACAGTACCTGGAGGTGGACCACTGGGCGGGGCGTACTCAGAGCGGATGGCTGGACTGAGGAGCTGAGGAGGCTATCTATACCCACCCTTCTGGTGGGATTTCCAGTGGACAGCTCGAGGCTGTGGCTTTACATTTAGTTGCTGTTTTCCCTTTCCAGTTGTACTTTACTTTCAGTTTTTGGTTTTTATTCTGGCCCATTTACTTTTCCGCACTTACTATTGTACCAAGTTTCTACTTAGTGTTTACTTCTACTGCTTGGTGGCTCTGTGGTGTTTTTTTACTTTACAAAGGAAATTCCTTCCCTTTTTACCGGAATTTACACCTTGGTGCTAGTCGCCAGCCCCTGTCCTATGGAAGGGTGGCTTGGGGTAGTCACGACACGGGCCCCGAGGACGGGTCGTAACATTCTAGCATAGATAAAGGCCACTTCTATCACTATTAGTGGCCTATTTTTTAGTAGTGTTTTCAAATAGTGAAACTAGGTACCATATATTAAAATTATTATTAAAAAATGGTTTTTTGGTTTTGTTGCATGGAGAATTGGTTTGAGAGTGTTTTAAATAAAATATATTGTTTTATTAAAATGGTTTGGCATAATTGGTTTGAAATGATTTTTTTCATAAATGGTTGGGTGTGTGTTGATTGGGATGAATAATGGTCCTCAATTATCACCATCAATGGTAAAGAGTACGGACGTGAAGTTCCACTATCAATGGTAACACTATGCTTATATATATGTGTGTGTGGTGGTGTGGATCAAAATAGATTATTAGAAATTGATTTTAAAAATGGTATGAATTAATATTTTGGTTGTGTTCCATGGAAAACTATTTTCTTTGAAACAGTTATAATTTCAAGATAACAAGTTTTAAATTGATTTATATAAATTATTTCATATAAATATGATAGTGTTTTATATCCTAGTGGCATGAGTAGGGAATTAATTTGAGGAAATCCTATTGAGTTTTATTCTCAACCCATTCTTGGTAACTTTGGTTTGTTTTTAGATGTTGTATATTGCGACACAGGTAAAGGAAAGGTATCTCTGTTCTTCAGTGTGCATGAAGATATGTTGGGCATGGCTTATAGAGTTGGAGGTTAGAGATTGATTGGGAGTTACTACTAGATGTCTTAGATGTATTGATTTTTTTGGTTTTAGTTTCTAATTTGTACAATGATATGATTCATGATGTAGTTTCGTTTTGTGTTTAGTTGGTATTACATTTATTTTTAATACATTATTCTCATGCATCATATAAGGGTTTTTTAGTTATGGTTATCTCATTGGGTTTTTTTATATTAAATGGGAGAATGATAACCAAACAATTTAATAAGATATTGGAATTTATTTCTAGCCTTTGGTGTCTTGGGTATCTCACCTAGTGCCCAGAAACACTTCTACCTCTTCTCAAGATAATGGGAGATGGGAGGGATACATAAAATGGTATCAGTTTGTTTGGTCTTGTATGGGAAAAACTTATTGGTTTAGTCCATAAGTTGGGATGGTATCAAGGAGTGGGAACATCAAGTATTGAAATATTGAGAATAAAAAGGTGTAGCTAACCTATTTATGTTGAACTTCAATTTACTAGGGAGTTAGATACATAAGTGTTTTGAGACACTTATTGGAGTTGTAATCTCATTATCATGGGTTTATCTAATGAGAAGAGAATGACATGAATTTATAGAAATTACTTTCCACTAGCAGTTCATATTTCATTTTGAGTAATGATTTATAATTGGTTGAAAATGTGTTTATTTTTAAAGTAGTTAAAAATAGTTTTGTTTTCAAAAGAAAGAGAGAATTTTAAAAAATGGTTCGAAAGTGAAAAAATATAGAATTTTGGAAATCCATGTTGTACTATGTGTGATCTGGTAAAATTTGAAATTATTAATCCTTCAGTTTCTTTAGAGTGATACTAAATAGAATTTTATTGTGTTTATAATAAATGGAAACAGTTAGGTTTAGGAAATCCATGTTGTACTATGACTGCCAATTGCACACTTCCCCAAGTAAGATCTTCATGCTATTAGTGTACAATCTACCATCAGGTATGCAGACCACTCATTTCTGGACAAATCTATATCTTCTTGTGAGTATGAGGCCTTTCATCAGTCAGAGTAGTACTGCAAAATATAAAAATAAAGAATTAATAAATTAATTAAATTAAATAGTAGTTGTTTTTGAAAATACCTATTTAGAGATGCTAGTTTGTTGATTAAAAAGATATATTTCATAAATTTACAAACATAACAACCGCAATCATTATCATTTGTCTGTTTTAGACACTACAAAAAAATTGATTATTAGGAGAATAAGTAACTTGTGTTGAGATTTGTTTGGATAATAAAATTTTATTATATATACCCTGATATTTTTCCATACGTAGTACTTGATCACCTCCTTATTCTTATCCATTGTACTCATTCCTTTCTTAGATGATAATGATACACCACCCTATCATAACAGAATCCTCAGTAAAAGATAATATAAATTATATTACTTGATGATTAGACCGAAAATGTATGATGTAGTGTCTTACAGATTCACAAACATCATCATGTGTGGTTGGTTTGATGGATATCCTTTCTTTAAATATAGAAAATAAATATTTGGAGTATCCAAGTTCAATGCAATTTGCCGCCAATGTTGCCTAAAAACACAAAAAGGAATAAGTAATAAAATAAGTGAAAATATAATTGATATTCTTTAATCATAGAGTTTTAACCTTGCATGGTTGGTATTAGGAAGAGTCTGTCATCTGTAATCTTTCTTTCAAATGTGTTCATCAAGACGTTCACTGTTTCATTCTTTTTTGATGGATCTAATTTTGTTAGATGTGTTGATGTTGTATGAGTACTAGTGAGTCTGAATTTTGGATCATGGGAAAATTCCTTCAACTGTTTTTCATATATACGTATTTCAACAATATAAAATTCCCTTAGTCATAATCTTCACATTAGATCATATTTTAGAAAATCAATTCATGAAAACATACCTCATATATATATATTTACAATTGTGATGCCTAGTAAACCATTTTCAAGGATCTAAATTAAATTTTCAGCAGCAATGAAATATTGACTTTCCTCTCCGTATATAATCTTTTGGAAAACCCCTATATGAAAACTACCACCTCTTAGCTTTGTATCCACATGAGTCTTCAATGCTAGTAAATTTTTATAGAGAACAAGTGGTGTTATTGTGCTTTCAGTAGATCCCTGGGATCGGTTGGTCAATCCTTTATATGGTTTGGAGCTGACATTTGAGACACCCTTCCCTTTCTCCATCTATAATAACTTTCATTGGTTCAGAGCCTTTTTCCATTAATTATTAAAGGTTTATCTTGAAAAAAAAGAAATAAGTACCACTTTGTATGTATATACTCTTACAAGTTGTGATGGCCATGCAATGAATGCCCCAATAGCCTTTTCCACCATATAAATATCATCGTCATCAAGTGGAATTGGTAGCCCTGCATTTGGCTCATGAGCTACTGTAATCATCACTTTTAGATGATCTTTTGGAAGTGGTATATTGTACACCGTGTCATCTGGGGTTTTGAACACTATATCCCTCGATACAAGGTGATAGGTGGGGGTTGACAGATATAAATCGCAATCATTATCACCTTGTAGAAGATTATTACAAGAAATGTATTAGTGTTTGTCTGATTCACATTTCATGGCAACA
Source organism: Viscum album (assembly GCA_963277665.1). NCBI lineage: Eukaryota > Viridiplantae > Streptophyta > Magnoliopsida > Santalales > Viscaceae > Viscum > Viscum album. The sequence goes on along the minus strand of OY728133.1, from coordinate 77,841,727 downwards.
ATTATTAGAATATTGATTACCATGGCTAAGATAGCTCTTTGAGGGGAATGGCTCGCTTCAAAGATGGTGGGGGGTGGGGAGGGATCTTCTTGCGCTGGTTGTTCATGAGTTTTGTCTTCTTTTTGCTTCCCACCCATAAAGGTTTCTAGCAACTCTCCCTGCCATTGCAATCGTTTTTCAATAGTTGCTAGTCTTTCTCTCATTTGTTTCAATTTTCATCTCTATCAATCGTTTTTTTTTTCTCAAAATATACTCGGGGTGTCACCCCAAACCCCGCACCTCTGACAAGACCATATTATTCTGGCAGCTTCAAAGCTGTCGATAATAGGTCTGCATCCACTATAAGAGTAGCTGATTCGTGTGACTATCAGATATAGGAAAATAACTAATTTTTTTATGTAGTAGCAATTTTAAAAAAATATTTCTATCGTCGTGTAATACTTACACATATTTCCCACTATTTTTGTGTGTTCTCATCAACTAGCTTCTCTTCCTTATTCACACGTGTCTCCTTCCATAGCACATGATGTGGGATGGAAGTGTCTTTGGTTTTAGACTCATCAATCTACATATACATATAGAAATATAATTATGATGTTGTTTATTGGCACCTAAAAATATTACTGTAAATTTAAAATACGTACCATTTTCTTTTCTAGTGATGCATACCCCATTCTTGCTTTATGAGAGGGGTATGTTGGTTTTGAAGCACATTCCTTATTTTCAGAATAGAGTTGTTGTTTTATAAATGATATATTGACAATAAAAGTGATGAATACATGTATCCTGAAACAATGTATTATCACCCACAATTTACCTAAAACTTCTCATCCCCAAAGTGGCCAATAAATGCATCCCATGGTTCTTGGGATATCAGGTGAGCATAGACAATTGGTGGGTGCAGGTTTATTTTACATTTAGAATCTTTCAGGTGACATCTTGTTAAAATAGTGCGAAAGCCTCGATTAGTCCTTCCTACAAGCCTTAGTACATAATCCTTGTGTGAATATTCTACTATAAATGTACTCTGAAAGATATTGAGTAGAGTAAGACATTATTTCATTATTTTATTTTCTAGTAAATTAAAGAAATAATATCATAATGTTACCGTAATTTCTTCCCAGATCACATCATTCATCCTTGACACAACATGGTGCCATGAATCTATGTCAATCGGCACACGTTGCTGAGTGACAACTCCAATGTAACTAATAAAAATAGCCTTGTTGGGATTGAAATGTTGGCCTCGTGCATTCCATCCAATATCAAATTTGATGGCTTTTCTTTTCACCTTAATAACTTTGGCTACCACAATCAAACTACGACACACCTGTGTTTTCTACGACATTAGTCCTTCATTCCCGACCATTTCATCGATAGAAACATAATCTATATGTTCATCTGAAATGGTAGCAATGACATGTGCTGATGTTTTTTGGACCTCAACACTAGGAGCTACAATAGGTTCAGAAACTTCTTGTTTCTCTACATTGTGAGCAGCCGTAGCAGGAGCAACAACAGCTCCAGTAGCAGTAGTTTGAGAGACTTGTTCAGCCTCAAGGTTAGGAGCACCAAAATGTGTAGAATTCATTATCTAAAAAAGTGGTTTAACAATTAATTTATATTATATAAATTGAGTAATGATAAGATAATAACATGAGATAACAAGATATATAATACAAAAAAATATAACCTATTTATTGAACTCTCTTTATTTTTCCCAAAGGCTGAAGGGATTTGACACCTCTATCGATTATCCAAATCCCTTCATTGTGGTCTCCTCTAACATAAAAAACATCATCAACATTGGTACCGCTGCGAAATGATTGCGATGTACCACTGAAAGGATTGTCCTCAACTGATTTTTCATCAGACCCTTTAGTAGTTTTAGACGATAATAGAACAATCGACCACTTTCATTTTTTGGGATTTGGAACATAAAAAACATGTACCACTTGTGATTCCATTATAAATTGTTCGCCTTTATACCCTTCTTTACTAAAATCAACTTTAACAAATCCCCATTCATCTATTTTAACACCACTGTTTTTATCAACCCATTTGCATTGAAAAATTGTCAATTGGAATATCGTATAATCCAAATCCCATATTTTTTTTGATAATGCCAATGTATGAAATATTTGCATAAATTGGATTTCTTTCCTTACTACTAGAAACATGCATCGCTTCAGCCACTAGTGTAACTCCACTATTTTTCATGGTACTATCTTCATCATGTTCATTTGTGTAGAATGTATAACCATTAATTACATTACCATTGTTGGATAATATATACACACTTGGTTTGGCAGCTAGCCATCAAAGTTGTTCTGAAATTGAATTTGTATTTACATCCAACTCCTTAAAAATATAGCCTTAAAACCGTCCTATAAATTGGTGATTATGTTTATTTGATAACAATTTTTCAGCCCTTGATGGATTCAACTGCCTAAGAATTTCTTTTTCAGTTTCAATATATAGAGAAACCTCCCAACTATTATGCAAAACATAAAGGTGGGCCTACTTCCGATCTATAATACTAATTGTTACAACATCTCTTCCATAAATTCCCTCACCCTCAATGCATCCAGTGTGACAAGATTTCCGGAGACCAATGATTTCCACATCTGATAGGTATTCAGTACAAAATTCAATGGCTTCCCCAACAATATATCGCTCCACTATACAACCCTCTGGCCGACTTCAATTTTTGACATACCCTATCAAAATATTCATATACAATTAAATGGAGTACATCCATATATAGTGCACATGACCACATAGTCAAATCTCTCTCACCAAGTGAATCATCGAATGAACTATCATATCAAAGAACATTGGAAGGAAGGACATTTCTAATTCACATAATATGATGAAAATTTCTATTTCCATAGCTGACAATTTCAATGGGTCTAAAAATCTGCTACATATAGCTTTGAAAAATAAATAAAGTTTGGTGAACATATTATGAACATTCTTGGGCAAAATTCAACATAAAGCTATAGGAATTAGATCTTGCATCAAAACATGGCATTCATGTGATTTCAAACCTCTTAACTTCAAATCATTCATTGACACAATATTCTTCATATTTGATGAATACCCCTATGGAACCTTTACATCATTGAAGAAGTTGAAAAACTGATATCTCTCCTCCCTAGAAAGAGTATAAGCAGTTGGAGGAAGAAACATTAGATTTTCACCCATCACGGGAGCCAACTCTTCTTGTATTCCCATGTCAACCATGTCCAACCTTGCCTTAATTCCATCCTTTATTTTGATAGGGGCATTTAGCAACATTCCAATAACACTGTAACATGCATTTTTTTCCACATGCATCACATCAAGAAATTTTTTGATGTACAAACAATTCTAGTATGGTAATTCAAAAAAAATTGATCTCTTTTTCCAATAGATTTACATAAGGTTTTTTGAAAATGGTTTACCAAAAATAGTGTTCAAATATTTTACTTTCTAAAACAGATGATCACTTTTTAGTAAAGATTGTGTTGTGCATTGTTCTGAATTTCCATTGAATGATGTTGTCCAAGATCGGTACTTATGCCGACGAGGTAGAAATTTACGATGTCCTTGAGACACAGATTTCTATGAATGTTTCAACCTAATTGATTTTGTATCTTCTTCGCACATGAGACACCCTTTAGTTCCTTTAGTGATATAGCTTTACAAATTTCCATAAGTAGGGAAATCATTTATTGTACCATACAACATCGCTGTCAATGTGAAGTATTCATTTTTATAAGTATCATACAACATAACACTTGAGTCCCACAATAACTTCAAATCCTCAATCAAAGGTTCCAGATAAACATCAATATCGTTACCTGGTTGTTTTGGTCCTGATATAAGCATAGATAACATGATGAATTTATGATTCATGCATAACCAATGTGGAAAGTTATAATTTACCAACATAACAGGCCATGTACTTTGAGTTCTGGTTTGAAAACCAAAAAGATTCACTATATCTGTAGATAATGCAAGAAGAAGGTTTCTTAGCTTTTTTCCAAATTTTGGATACTCATGATAAATTTTCGTCCTTTGAGGAGAGTCGTCTGGATAATGTAATTTCCCATCTTTATTTCTTTTATCTGCATTCCACGACAATTGTCTTTTAGTTTTTTTAATTCCATATAGACGCATAAACCTTTAAATGATTGGAAAGTACAATAAAACTTTCATAGGATTGGATTAATCTTTATTGAATCGAGAAGCACCACACATTGGGCATTCTGTAAGTGTTTTTTCTCCTTAAGAAACAATATACAGTCTTTAGGGAAAACATGGATTTTTTTCCAGAAATCATACCCATCGAGCGTAGAATTCATTTAGCTTCATATGTCCGGCTTGGTAGCTCAATATCTTCTGGGAGCATGTCATTCAAGAGAGAAAGTAGTTCCGTAAAACTGACATCACTCCGTCCATTACCTGCTTTCAATTTAAACAACTTCAGTACAACTGACAATGCTGTATATTTGGTGCGACCATCATATAATGGCGCCTTTTCCCAACTCTTTATCTTATAAAACAATTTTGGGAAATCACGGAGTTCATCTTCAATTGTCTTCGTCATTTCCTCAATACGATCTTCATCATCATTGAAATTTGTAATCACATCCTCCGTACGATCTTCTTCATTATCCATATTTGTATTCGTATCTGATGATCAATAAAGCACAGTTTTATCCCAGCCAGTAGCTACATTCACTTTTTCTCCGTGTTTATTCCAACATTTATAACTCTGATCTATTCCATGACATATCGAATATTCTTCCAACTCCTCTGGAGTAAGTATTCTAGAATAACAACAACATAAACATGGACAAAGGATTTGAGAAGGATCCTTTGTGTGATCCTTTGCAAACTTGATAAACTCTTTCACACTATTCTAATACTCTATTGTCAAATGATTAGCATCCATCCAATCATTATTAATCTCCATCCTATTTTAATCTCAAATATTAGTATTTACGGTTCAAGTTCACAAAAAAATACATCCAAATAAAGTATAAGAAAACCAATTCCTTATAAAAATAGAGATTAATAGAGCCTAACCATTTCCAATAAAGATTTGGAAATCAACAGAACCCGGATAGACCCCCCATCAAAATCAATACAGTTTCCAAACACAAAGGGGTTTGCGGGGATAATCACTTATGTCAAAGATGGTAAGACTCACACGACATCATCCTCTATGGCTCATCCTCCTCTAACGGGTCAAACCTTCTATGGTATCATGAACATGAATGACATAAACATCATACTCTCCTCCTATGATGCACAACCACCAAAATGTATCCATAATAAATACGCATAATCATGTCAAAAAGAATATATATACATCAAAACATAAAATCATTATAGGTCGTAAATATTCACCCACTGTGAACCATTACAACTCATACTAAGTGTGAAAGGGGATAAGGGAAGAGGGATTAGTTCTATATGTGGTCCCTCTATAACCTAGATATTGAGAAAAACACTCAGAACTAAAGTACTCATATGGGCTTTAATCAGGTTACTTGACTCAAGTGGTGGTGTGTATGAAAGAATAAGAAAATATAATAATTATATACTCACACATTATAGAGGCCCAAAGATTGACGTACATGGACATTACATTAATTTTGAAAAATACTTAATACATAACAAAAATATACACACAAGGACCGTAATAGTTTAGTGTCTTTGGAAAATCGGAAAAAAATAATCTTCTAATCATGGTGAAAGATCTTCAACATCTCCCATAAAGATCTCCCCCTTTTCTTTTCTTACCTAAAACCATTCTTTATATACTGGGGAAAAGAAAACATATAAAGGGTGAGCTCAAATTCTCAGTAAGGGTAAGAATGGACAAAATAAAACAAATCATATACATTTGAACTTAAAAACATGAACAAAATGTTTAAACATCAAAATCATGAGAAATGACATAAAACATGGTAGTACATAAGGCATAGATCATAAAGAAACATTAATCATGATAAAATAGAATGGGAATAAAACATGTAATTGTGGAAAAACATTAATCACATAATATGATTTCCATAGTATCCAAGGCATTGCTGCCAAGACTATCTTAGTGGACAAAGTCCCTTACTGAACTGGGTTTACTTGCCATTCCAGCCCTATCTTACTGAACCTAATTTACTTTTGATTTCATCCATGTATATCTCATGAGATATAAATCTTTACTCAATGCATTGGAGGGAGATATAGGTCCTACTCATCTCATAATGAAATCATTCTAACTTGTTCCACAAAATAAACATATATCATTCATAATAACCCAACGAATAAAATGGGTTTAATAAACATCATCCCATCATCACATAATCCATATAAAAGAAATGGATATCATTTCATAATAAGAAAAGATAAACCATGTAAATAATAGAGATATTATACTTGAAAAATAGACATATGAAATAATGTCATCTTATATGGAAAAATGGTTTTGAAAAAACACTTGAAATGAATTCTTAAAGAAAATATCCTTTCTTCATCAAAATCAATTTGTTTTCACAAAACATCATGAAATTTTAAAAGAAAGAGATATTTTTGAAAATATTCATGAAATCTTTTGGAGGAATCTTTATGAAAATAAGGCTCTATAAAACCATAAAAATCCTTTCATGCTGTATAAGTTAAAAAAACATTCTTCTCATACTTTTTATGGAAAAGTCAAAAGTACCCTGTAAAAGAAATATTCCTTCCATACGATGTGGTAAAAGTAGAAAAGGGTAAAATGACATTAAACATACATGGAAGAAAAATAAACATTTTATGAAAACATTTTGAGAACATTTGGACATAGATAATAATCATAACCCCAGTAAATACTTACGAATAAACAATCTCGGATAAGAATGAGATTGAAATAACACTACTAGAATAACCACCAATAGCGACCGCCAAAAGCGGTCGCTAAAGGTTTTTAGCGACCGCCTTGCGACCGCTTTTGGCGGTCGCAATTGCTCTGTCGGTAAAAACCAATAGCGACCGCCAATGGCGGCCGCTAATGGTCCTTTTAAAAAATCAGGTTTCATGTCCGTGGGATAGTGTGGGTGCGACACCGGACACGCGGGGGCACGAGGCGGAACCAGAGACCTCGAGTGGTCGGCCATGGCGGATCTACGACAGCGGAGGGAGGGGCGGGTGTGACGGCATGTGAAGGAGGGGTGGCCGGAGGGTGGTAGGGCGATGGCATGTGAGGGAGGGGTGACTGGATGGCGGTGACCGAGGGAGGTAGCGCGACGGAGGGGCGCGACGGCGGGGCGCGACGGCGGGCCGCGAAGGCGGGGCGCGACGGCGGGGCACCATGGTGGGAATATTGAGGAAGAGAGCAACGATGGGGCGGGAAAAATCCCGCCCATTTATTTCCGTATTAGCGACCGCCAATGGCGGTCGCCCGTACCCAGAGGCGCAGAAGCCAATTTTTGTAGTAGTGTAATTATCCCTTACCTTAGGTCCGATATGCTTCATAAGTATCCAAAACTCATGTATAATGATTTAAATAATGTCATTGACTTATTAAAAAATCATATTAATTGTTATGATATCATATATGGTTCACTTATGACTTTATATTACCCGTTCTTTTGTAAATCCCATGTTAAAGCAACTTTTTCAGTAAAATCGTCTTATTTATCGTACTTGATTGGACTTGTTGTTATTGATGTTATTATTACCTATATCATGATTTACTTACTTCCGGAATGTAATTAATGATTTATATATCATATATATTCATTATATATCCAGAATATACATGTATTTATAATAGTATATAACATATGGAGGTAAGAAATGAAATGCACCGTTCATGGAGACGGTAAGCCGTACGTACGCATGAACGCTACTTTAATTTATATTTATTATTTTAATGTAATAGGTATATTATAATTCCAGTATAATATCATATATAATACCATTAAATCCATCCATTATACATCCCACATAAGGCATTAACGAGTCACATCACTTTGAGGGGGCGGTAGTCCGCACTTCCCGAAATGAGATTATCGTATTTACCAACTATGGAAACCATAAAGGCTTGATATAATTGGGAATTAAAGAAGAATAAGGAAATAATAAATATAATATATTTCATAATGAATATAGTTCCATCACAACAGACACCATGAGAGGCGGTAGGAGAAAATCGAACAATCATCGTTTCGTGAGGCGTTAGTTTGCCCTTCACAGAAACATTATGTTCTTCATCCATTAGATGGAGGTGTGTGTAAGTGTAGTTATAATATTTCTCATAACAACATCCTGGTATTTTGAGGATACTGGTTTTTTCACAAAATAAAGGATTAAAATGAGTTTAGGGGTTGGATAAGTAGAATAAAAGAAAACAACTTAAGAGATACCATTACCTTTAAATTGGGTAACTTACTTTGGTTTGAACCAAAAGGACTTCTTGAAGTGCCTTCCGTCTAATGTAAGGCTTATAGGGGGAGGAGAGGGATGTAGGGAGCTTAGTTGGGTAGTTTTTGGATGAGCCAAAAGTCTTGAGAGGTGTGAGGAATTGCATAGAAGTGGTCTCCTTTTATAAGGGAGTGGAGGGGCTCTTTAGGAAAGTGTGAAAACATTACTTTATTATAAACTTATCTTTGGTTTTAAGAGGTAAAAAACACATTAATTTCAAATATAAGATGACTCATATTCGAAATAATATCATAAAATAGTAATTGGACAGGTTTTGGATAATATTTTATTCATTATAATCTTATTTATTTAAATCATTCATTAATGAAGTAAATACTGCATCATTATTGTGTCATACAAAATTTAATTTATTTGATGTCTAAAAATTATAAAAAAATTACCAACATGTAGGAAATATTTTCATATTTCCAATTAATATTTATTGTAGAAAGGATAATTTATATAGGCCCTTATAAAAATTAATTACTAAAGGATTTTTTGTTAATTCCAATTTTGTATTTACATTAAATTAATAATCTAATGTGTCATTGTCTTTCATAAGTGGCTCCATGGGGTCCCCAAATCGACCAAAGGATGCCCATGGTCGGCCATTACTCATAAAATAAGGTTTGGACATGTGTTAATGTTATTTGGAATTATTGTAATATTCTTTTAACCTTGAATTACTCTATTTACTTTTAACCATAGTAAATAAAAGTAAAAATTTACTATTCACAAAAAATTATTTTTATCTAATTGAACAACATTGTACTCCTTTATATTAAACGTTTCTCTCAGATTTTTTAATTTCCACTCAAAAAAGTGGCAAAATTATGTTTTATGAACAATTGCAAAAGCTCCTAGGAGGTGGGTAAAAGACCGTGAAAAGTTCAATACAATTTTTATAAATCTAAAATTATTATAAAATTATTCCAATGAATTTCATTGAACTTATATAAGTATAATGTATCTATTTTGACCTAATAAAAATTTAAATCAAATAAATGATTATTTAAATAAAAATTCGGTTTTAACCAAAAACTCAGTGTTATCATTATTCATAAAAAATTGAATTTTTTCATAAAAATACCAAAAATTCAGCCTAAGCTAAATTTGATATTACGCATTCAAAAAATGATTTCCATTTTCCAAATTAAAATCATAGAAGTGGAATTAATTAATTTTAAAATTATTTCCCATTATCAAAACAAATAACATCTTTTTAAGAAACAATAACTATCAATAGATCATCACTTGTTTATGTCCAATTTAAAAGTGAAATTAATTCCAATGGCCAAAATTGGATTAAATGTTAAAAATATATTCTAATTAAACTTTAAAACAAATTAAAAAGACAATCTAGCCATATATATTATTGCGATGAAAAAGGATGTTTTTAATTAAAATATAGCGTGTTTTTTCTGTTCATCAAAATAAGATAGTTATCAAAATAATATGAAAAATTTATCCAAATTAAATTTATATATCTTGATTCTAAGGAAGAATTTTATTTGGTCAAATTGATCTTATAAAAATGTCAGAAAATATATTTAAAGTGGGTGCGCCATCAAAAGGCAGCAAAATTGCATTTTTTGAAAAATAATTATTTTACCCGAAACATTTATTTTATTCTCATACCATGCGCTTGAAAATATGTAAGATAAATAATAATGTTATAAAATTAAAAATGTAGTTAATACTATTCATAATAGCTAGTCCATAATCATATTATAACAATATATCATTGTTTAGTGAAACCATGTATTGCGTACTACACATGCTATCGAGGAGGGCCGTGATTGCTTATAATGCAAGCCAAGATAGGGTGACATGTAGTGAAAGACTCCTTTGTTATTTCATATAAAAAAATCAAACCATAATTCATTTATAAATTGAATATATATATATATATATATATATATACACACACACACACTCAATGTTGTGTAGAAACAAACTTGAAATTGTGTGTAACACAATCTAAGAATACTACTGTGTATACTGCAAGCTAATACGGTGTTGCGTATAGCACAAGATAATATTGGTGTAGAATAAAACAGATGAAATCAAATAAATTAAAAAGAATACTTATCCTAAAATCTTGGGGTGTTACATTCTACCACCCTTAAAATGAATTTCTCCCTCGAAATTCGTCGGGGTTATAAATCGTTTACTATTCATAGAAACCCACATCGTAAAAAGGAATACTAAAACATGATTTTAAAAACTAAAGTATGAGACGTAAGGATTACCCAAATCAACTCATCACTGAGTTTCCATATAGGAGAACATAGGTGAAAATATGGATATGGAATAAAAATCTAACCATAATTTCTGATGGAGAGTGGTATAAAACATGGCTATGAAAAATCCAACAATCACAAAGCCATAAATTTGTGATGATCTAAGGTACCATCTGATTTATCAGATATGAGGGCACTAGGACAACATTTTTTGGTTTTCAATATCATTTCCCTAAAGTTGATTAATTAAAATAAATACTTACATGATTTTGGTACCATCTCACTGTTGTTCGTTCCTTGAACAATTTCCACTTCATTTCTTAAAGAAATGATGTTGAATTTGTTATTCATGAAGTGTTAGATGATCATGTGATAGAATGATGGGTCATTCCATCTGTTTCAAACAAAAGGTTAGCAAAAGTTATCAAATATACATAAGTTCATCTATGGTGAGGTTAATCGTATGTGATTCAAAAAATGGACTTATACTTCAACTATCATACTGCTTAATAAAATAAAACTAATTTCTACTAACCAGGGACTTCCTGTAGGCCAGTGGTAAGAAATAAAGGCCCGTCGCACTTCGGTTGTGGGTTATATTACCACAGCCTTGTCCGACGTGATGGGTTGTCGCCTGTTCTGCAGGTTGTCCTTTTTTTCTAAAAATAAAATATTATAACTTCTCATCAATAATATTGAGAAAGTTCTAGAATTAAAATATAACAACTTATCTCCAACATAATTCATTACAATCTTTAGGCTTATCCAAAATACTGCTGTCCATTCTCATATTATAGTGAAAATGATTACCAGAGAGTCCATATAACAGGCATGTTAATACCATCGTTGATCCCCATATATCATAAGATTTGTCTTGTTGGTCACATTCTAAACATTCAAAGGCCTTAATCATGTATTATCTTGAAAAATGAATACCCATTGAACCTCAGTGAAAACATGAGTGCTGTCAAAAGTTAACTCTTTCCACATACCAAAACCCCAAAATTCTATATAATCAAAAGATGTTATAACTACTTCATTTTATCAGTCATGATTTAATGAATACTATCAAACATTTCATTTTCTCCTTATCCCTTCATTATGTGCATATCATCTTCTTTCCAAAAATATCTCAATCACTTTCCATGGTTACCAGTACCATAAAATTATTGAAAACCACAATAGACCATTACATAAATATTCCAATATTCACTGATACTATATACAACATTATTCTGGAATCCCATTACATAAACACTTAATCATTACAAAACATCATTTTCATACTCAACATCACAAATAGTGATCTCATGAGACTTCGCTTTATCCTTTTCCTTAAGAGGTTTCTCAAATTGATCATCATTAACCTGTGAATTAGGGAATTTATTAGCATAATGCCCCCATTTCCTTGCACTTGAAGCATTGAAGTGTTGGTAGTGCGTTCTCTGCAGTCTTTTCATTATTCACATCATTATAAAACCTTTTTCCATTACTTCGACACTCAGCTGCTCGATGACCATCTTTTCCACACTTAAAACATTCTCTAGTCCCTTTAAGATAATCTCCACCATGCTTCATTCCACACTTTGAGCATAAAGAAACATTCATCTTCTTTTCACCATTATTCTGAGATTCCTCCTTGAACTCCATCTTTCATTTCTTGTCAAAACCATGAGATGGATATGTAACACCAACATCCAGTTCTACCTTGATAGAAAAACGCACAATTTATTCATAGCTGCTAAAGTCTCTTATAGTTAATGCCCTTCGAAGACTTGGTTTTAAGCCACTGAAGAATCGATCAACTTTACTTTCAGGTTGGATGATAAATCCAGATGCATATCTTGCAAGCCTTGTAAAATTCACTTTGTATATACTAACAGATTCATCAACCTTTTTCTTAAGTTCAAGGAACTCCTTTTCCATCTTTTTTTGAAGAATGCGAGGGAAGTACTTATTGAAAAATATGTTATTGAACTCATCCCATTCCATGGAATCAATTTCACCTTGGGGCCTTGTATTCTTAATTAAAGTCCACCATTGATCTACTTCGCCTTCTAATTGGTAAATATCCAGAATGAGTTTTTCATGTTACGAACAGTGAAGTATGGAAAATATCTTTTCAATGGTACTAATCCATTTTTCAGCAACTAGTGGATTAGAAGACCCACTGAAAGAAGGGGGATGTTGCCTCATGAAGGACTTGATAGAATATTTTTCCCTTCTCTTCTCATTTGGAAGTCCAGAATGATTAATAGCTTGTGTAAGTATAAAAATAAGATTTTTTACTCCATCTCCCATCACATTTGGTTGTTCAGGAGGACAATCATTTCATTGTCCGTTACATTGATCAACAAGGTTCCTTTGGGTTCCAACCATTGTCTAAAACCCAAAAAGAATAGTGTGAGAGGCAAAATTCATGCTAGGGAAAAAACATAATAAAGGGGGAGTACCTTAAATATCTAACATCTTAGGTATATTTATAAGATCATTACCGTAATTCTAGGACTATAACATATACTTATACTTAACATTAGGGACATCCCTAGATATACCTTAGAAATATCTCTAGGGATCTCACTAAATTATTCGTGTCCTAGTTTCCAAAGGATAACTAAACCTTTCCTCTGATACCAACTATAGAGTCCCGAAGCTTGATGTACATGGACATTACATTACTTTTGCGGAATACTTTATACATAAAAAAACAAACACACAAGGACCATAATAGTTTAGTGTCTTTGGAAACATGGAAAAAAATCTTCTAATCATGGTGAAAGATCTTCAACATCTCCCATAAATATCTTCCCCTTTTCTTTTCTTACCTAAAACCTTTATTTATATCATGGGGAAAAGAAAACATATAAAGGGTGAGCTCAAATTCTCAGTAAGGGTAAGCAAGGATAAAATAAACCAATCATATACATTTGAACTTAAAAACATGAACATAACGTTTAAACATCAAAATATTGATCAATGTCATAAAACATGGCAATACATAAGGCATAGATCATAAGGAAACATTAATAATGATAAAATAGCATGGGAATAAAAAATGTAATTGTGGAAAAACATTAATCACATAATATGATTTCCATAGTATCCAAGACATTACTGCCAAGACCATCTTAGTGGACAAAGTCCCTTACTGAACTGGGTTTACTTACCGTTCTAGCCTTGTCTTACTGAATTAGATGTAATTACCATTTCAGCCATGTATATCTCATGAGATATAAATCCTTACCCAATGCATTGGAGGGAGATATAGGTCCCACCCATCTCATAATGAAATCATTCTTACTTGTGCCACAAAATAAACATATATCATTCATAATATCCAACGAATAAAATGGGTTTCATAAACATCATCCCATCATCACATAATCCATATAAAAGAAATGGATATCATTTCATAATAAGAAAAGTGAAACCATGTAAATCATAGAGTCATTATACTTGAAACATACACATATGAAACAATGTCATCTTAGATGGAAAAATGGTTTTGATAAAACACTTGAAATGAATTCTTGAGGAAAATATCCTTTCTTCTTCAAAATCAATTTCTTTTCACAAAATGTCATGAAATTTTAAAAGAAAGAGATTTTTTTGAAAATTGTCATGAAATATTTTGCAGGAAGCTTCATGAAAATAAGGCTTTATAAAACTGTAAAAATCTTTTCATGTCATATAAGTTAAAAAAAACATTCTTCTCGTACTTTTTCTGAAAAAGTCAAAAGTACCCCGTAAAAGAAAGATTCCTTCCATACGATGTGGTAAAAGTAGAAAAGGGTAAAAATGACTTTAAATATACATGGAATAAACGTATACATTTTATGAAAACATTTCGAGAACATATGGACATGGATAATAATCATAACCCCAGTAAATACTTACGAATAAACAATCTCAAATAAGAATGAGATTGGAATAATTATCCCTTACCTTAGGTCCAATATGCTTCGTACGTATCCGAACCTCCTGTATAATAATTTAAATATTGTAATTGATTTATTATAGAATCAAATTCATTGTTATGATATCATATAATGTTCACTTATGACTTTATATTACCTGTTCTGTTGTAAATCCCATGTTAAAGAAACGTTTTGGGTAAAATCGTCTTATTTATCATACGTGTATGGACTTGTTGTTCTTGATGTTATTATTAATTAAATCATGATTTAATTACTTCTAGAATGTAAATCACGATTTATATATCATATATATTCATTATATATCCATAATATACATGTATTTATAATAGTACATAACATATGGAGGTAAGAAATGAAATGCACCGTTCATGGAGACGGTAAGCCATACGTACGCATGAATGCTACTTTCATTTCTATTTATTATTTTATTGTAATAAGTATATTATAATTCCAGTATAATATATTATATAATATCATTAACTCCATCCTTTATACATCCCACGTAAGGCATTAACGAATCACATCACTTTGAGGGGTGGTAGTCCGCACTTCCTTAAATGAGATTTTCTTATTTACCAACTATGGAAACCATAAAGGCTTGATATAATTGGGATGTAAAGAAGCATAATGAAATCATAAACATAATATATATCATATATTAATACATTACCATCATAATGGCCACCATGAGAGATGGTAGGATAAAATCGAACAATCATTGTTTCGTGAGGCGTTAGTTTTCCATCCATAGAAACAATATGTTCTTCATCCATTAGATGGAGGTGTGTGTAAGTGTAGTTATAATCCTTCTCATAAAAACATCCTAGTATTTTTAGGATACCGATGTTGTCAAAAAAGAAAGTATTAGAAAGAGTTTAGGGGTTGGAGAAGTAGAATAAAAGAAAACAACTTAAGAGAAACTATTACCTTTAATTTGCGTAACTTCCTTTGGTTTGAACCAAAATGACTTATTGAAGTGCCTTATGCCTAATGTAAGGCTTCTAGGGGGAAGATAGAGATTTATGGAGCTTATTCTGGTAGAGTTTGGATGATCCAAAATGCTTGAGAGGTGTGAGGAATTGCATAGAATTGGTCTCCTTTTATAATGGAGTATAGGGGCTCTTTAGTAAAGTGTGAAAACATTATTTTATTATAAACTTATATTCAGTTTAAAGAGGTCCAAAACACATTAATGTCGAATATAAGATGACTCATATTCGAAATAAAATTATCCCCTAGGAATTGGACAGGTTTTGGATAATAATTTAATCATTATAATCTTATTTATTTAAATCATTTATTAATGAGGTAAACACTGCATCATTATTGTGTCCTAAATAATTCAATGTATTTGATGTCGAAAAATTATAAAAAAATACCAAAATGTAGTCAATATTTGTATATTTTCAATGAATATTTATAGTGGAAAATATAATTTATATATCCCCTTATAAAAATTAATTACTAAAAGATTTTTTGTTAATGAAAATTTTGTCTTTACATTAAATTAATAATCTAATGTGTCATTTTCTTTCATAAGTGTCTCCATGGGGTCCCAAAATCTACACAATGATGAACATGGTCGGCCATTACTCATCCAATAAGTTTTGGACAAGTGTTATGGTAATTTTGAATTATTATAACATTCTTTTAACCTTGAATTACTCTATTTACTTTTAACCGTGGTAAATAAAAGTAAAAAGTTACTATTCACCCAAAATTATTTTTATCTAATTGAACCAAATTTTACTCCTTGATATTAACTTTGTCTCTCGGATTTTTGAAATTCAACTTATAGATGTGGTAAAATTATGTTTTATGAACAATTGCAAACGCTCCTAGGAGGTTGGTAAAAGACGGTGAAAAGTTCAATACAATTTTTATAAATCTAAAATTATTATAAAATGATTCCAATGAATTTAATTGAAATTATATAAGTATTATGTATCTATTTTGACCTAAAATAAATTTAAATCAAATAAATGATTATTTAAATAAAAAGTTGGTTTTAACCAAAAACTCAGTGTTTTCACTATTCATCATAAATTGATGTTTTTCAGAAAAATACCAAAAATTCAGCCGACGATATATTTGATATTCTGAATTCAAAAATGATGTCCATTTTTAAAAATTAAAAACATTGATGTGGCATTAATTAATTTTAAAATTAAGTCCCTTTATCAAAACAAATAGTGTGTTTTTAAAAAACAATAACTATCAATAGATCACCACTTGTTTATGTCCAATTTCAAAGTGAAATCAATTCCAATGACCAAAATTGGATTAAATGGTAAAAATATATTATAATTACACTTTAAAACCAATTAAAGAGATAATATAGCCATATAAATTATTGCGATTAAAAAAGCTGTTTTTAATTTAAATATAGCGTGTTTTTATTATTCATCAGAATATGAAAGTTTTCAGAATAATATGAATAAGTTATCCAAAGTAAATTTATATATCCTTATTCCAAGTAAGAATTTTATTTTTTCAAATTTAACTTATAAACATGTCAAAAACTAGATTTAATGTGGGTGCGCCATCAAAAGGCCGCAAAACTTCATTTTTTGAAAAATACTTATTTTACCTGAAAATTTTATTTTATTCTCATACCATGTTCTAGAAAATATGTAAGATAAATAATAATGTTATAAAATAAAAAATGTAGTTAATACTATTCATAATGGCTAGTTCATAATAATATTATAACAATATATTCTTTTTTAGTGAAACCCTGTATTGCATACTACACACACTATCGAGGAAGGTCGTGATTGCGTGTAATGCAAGCCAAGTTAGAGTGACGTGTAGTGCAAGACTCCTTTGTTATTTCATATAAAAAAAATCCAACAATATTTCATTCATACATTGAATATATATATATATATATATAAACTCAATGTTGCGTAGAAACAAACATGAAATTGTGTGTAATACAATCTAAGAATAGTGTTGCGTATACTGCATGCTAATACGGTGTTGTGTATAGCACAAGATAATCTTGGTGTAGAATAAAAAACATGACATAAAATAAATTAAAAAGAATACTTATCATAAAATCTCAGGGTGTTACACACATAAATCTCAAACTGATGATAATAATCTAATAATCCCAAGAAGTACTAAATCTCAAAGACATTCTATGGTTCCTCCCATGACATGAGAGCTTTAACCTTTTCTGATCAATAGAGATACCATGTTCCGAGACCACATGACCAAATATATTCACCTCCCAAATCTTTAATTGGCTCTTTGACAACTTGGCATAAAATTGGTGATTCCTCAAGATGTCCAAAACTATTATCAAATTAGGTATGTGATCATACACAGTTTTAGAATAAACTATGATGTCATCCATAAATACCATAACAAAATAGTTGAGATACTAGTGGAAAATCCTATTCATCATCACCATAAATATATATGGAGTGTCGGTTTAGCCGAATGGAATAAAAAATACTCAGAGTGGCTATAACTACTCCTAAATGAGGTCTTTGGAATATCAAAGTCCTTGATCCTGAGCTGGTGTTAACCAATCTAAAGACCGATCTTAGAGAACCATTACCTGCTTAGAATATCTAATAAATCATAAATATAGGTCAATAGATACTTTTTATAGATCATAAACCAACTGAGATTCTGGTAATCAACACACAAGAGAAGGTTTCCAATGACCTTCTTAGTGAAAAGCATCAGTTATTCCCAAAGCAACACACTAGGTTAAATTAATAATTTGGAAACCAATTCATCCTACTGATTATTTAGTTTTTTCAATTTAACTAGTTCTATATGGTATGATAGAATAGATATTGGTTTTGTACCCATCACCTAGTAGATAGAGAGCACCATCTCCCTCTCTAGTGGTAGACCAAAAAATACCAAAGAAAACACTTTTGGGAATTCAATACCTACTAGGGGAAGTTCACTATAATAGGCTTCCTACTCTAGTTCAATATCATAAAGGGGTATTGTCCCTCTCAACTCTGGAAGAATAGATCTAGCTCGACTAGACCTCAGGTCTGATTCACTATGGAAAGCATGGAATTCCACATCAGGGGTAGTGAAGGACACAAACTGATGATAATAGTAAATCCAAGATTTATTAGAAACAAGCAAGTTCATTATGAGAATATCATATAGGGGAATCATATTAAGAACCAAAAATATCATATGATTTAAATATCTGAAAAAAAGAAAGCATGAGAGGGGAATCAGAGACCTTAATCCCTCTCTATCTAGAGAGATGTTACAATCTCTATCACATAATCCATGAGCTCTATTATAAGTTTAAATAGTTCTATATTAAGGTTTGATATGAAATAATGATGGGAACCAATATCAAATAAAACATACACCAATGAAAAAAGAAATTGAAATGGTGCCTCTCACTATCGCATGAACCACATCAGTTCCTACTAGAGATTAATCCACTACATGAAGTTCTTTCGTTCCTAATACATGTTTCTAGGATCCCATTATTATTGAATAATATTACTGTGATTTGGTACCTCTCAATATTTATGATTCCATTCCACTACATAGGGTAGTAAAAACATGTGAAACCATCTTCAAGTGGGTTTAATTTCAGTTCGAGATGTAAATCTTCAATGATTCCATGCAATAATCCATTGTGTGATCAATCTTTTCCAAATTAGAAAAAGCCATTTGGACTTTACTAGACACTACAGATGATCTGGAGGAAGTTTTCTATAAATTACCACCACCACTATTTTCACGATGAGGCTCATCCTAATTTCTATTCCACTTATTGAACCACTAAAACTACCATTGAGAATATAAGTAACTCTAGTTAACCATGAAATAATAGTCATGACAATTTCTTCCATCACATACCTATCTAGAACATCAAATTTTTAGGTAAAATTTAGCATAAATACTTGATATTGGATATTTGATCGAAGACCCATATAAATACTCTATGACTTAGGATTCTTTTTTGACACCACTTCAATTGAAAACTGAGCAAGTTTAGCAAAATTATTAGTATATTGAGTCAAAGTATAATTACTTTAGTTGAGGTTGAGAAACTCCATGGACTTACCCGATACCATCGAATCTAGATATAATTGCTCCGTAATAAATTCCATGAAGTATTTTCAACATAAGGCCCCATTTAGCTTAACTATAACTCTATAATCCCATAATATCCTTCTAGACCCCCCAAGATTGAATATGGAACACTTTACCTTAGTGGAATATGACATCTCCAAGAACACAAATAACCTTTAAATATTTCACAACCAATATGCTTCCTCCTAAGGATCATTCATTCCTTAGAAAGATGGTTATTTCAGATGAATAAAATCCTAGGCCTGATCTTCAATATTTTCTCTTTGAGGTTCCACCACTTTAGCCTAAATGGGGGAAGGTGAGGCTCCCTGGTCCATAGCTCTGACTATGTGCACTACTTCCTCTATGAGGTTCTAGTTGATTGGTGGATTCTCTTTTTTTGGTTCATTAGTAGATCCCTCATAAATCTTGATTATAACTCTTATTAAGGGCATGGTACTATACAATATTAATAGAAAAGAAGGAAACATTAGGAAGGAGACATAATAACATCAACTATATCAATTAGAACTCAACCGGGGAACACAAACCTCATATCAAGATTTGGGAAAATTCTAGAATTAGATTAATTAATTCCTCAAAGACACCTTTTTCAGCCACCCATGGTAACTTAAGGATCAATACAATAATATCTATTCAGACACTAGGCCATTACCTACTAGTTAAGTCATGAAAATCATATCTCTTACCTACCATGTCATATCCAACCACATCAATCGACCATCACCCTTATAATCATAGTTATAAATACCCCATACAAAGTAGCATGAAATGGAAAACATATATAAAGTTCACACTAAAAGACCTATGTATGACCATTAACCATTAAAACCATTACATAAAAACACAAAAACCCAATTCGATTATTGTGACATCCTTCCTAAGAAGAAAGTTCAAGAAGAGAATCAAGAATAATAGTAAAGAAATTCACCTTAGAGGAGGAGATGTAGGGAACCTTTTATGCTACGTCAGGAGGGGAAGGCGTGAAAACTAGAGGTGGAGGTGCATGGGTGGATCTACCAACCGAAGAGAAATGGAGGAGTTGGGTTCGTGGTGAGTAGGGTCCAGCGAAGTGGCGGAGAAGTAGGGTTTGTGGGGAGGAGGATCCACTGAAGGGGTTTGAGAGGGAGGATTAGGAGAAGGTCTAGTAGCAGAAGTATGACAACGTGAAGATCGTGGGCGGTGGGGGACCGACAATGTGAAGATCAGGGGGTGTCAGAGGGGAGTCATAGGGTTACAGAACCATGAGAGCTTTAGGTTGTGGTAAACCGAGGACACTGTGTGACCGATTTTATAAAATATGGGACTACAGTTTTATCAGTGCTAAAAAGAGATAATAAATACTTCCTGTATTAGCCATGACATTTTAGCGTTGATACATTCCTTCTTTATCAGTGATTTTCTAGCAATGATAAAGGGTCTATTTATCAGTTCTTTCTTAGCACCAATAAAGGTTACCCTGTATCAGCACTAAAATTTTAGCACTGATACAGGGAAGCATTATCAGCACTTTTGTAGCCCTAATAATGAATCCCTGTATCAGTACTTTTCTAGAACTAATAAAGAATCCTTTTATCAGTGCTAGAAAAGCACTGATAAAAATTACCAGTATCAGTGCTCAAATTTCAGCGCTGAAATAGAGATTATTTACGATTGGTTTTTGCTTAGCGCTGATATAAGGTGGTGATTCCCTTTCCCGTTTTTGTTGTAGTGTTCATAGTATTGTCCAATATATTCAAGCCATGAATAGAGGGAATATATGGGATGAACCAATGCAAGTGGATCATTCCATTCAATTACAAAAACAAAACCCACCCATCTTTCAGGGTGATTTAAATCCGAAAAATGTAGAGTTGTGGCTAAATAGGATAAATCAAATCACTAATTTATTAGGCACACTAGTTGAGTTGAAAGTAAATTTCGAAATGTATATGTTGGAGGGTGTAGCCAACCTGTGGTTGGATTTAGGAATTTGGGTGAAATAAGGAAAAGGCATTTCCTGAGAAGATTTTGAATAATATTTCAAAAAAAAATCTATCGACACATGTTTATGATTTCTAGAACAAATGATCTTTTCATATTGAAGTAAGATAATATCTCAATGACCAATTATGATGCTAAATTTATTAATTTAATTTTATTTTCAACCAAATTTTCTACAAGAATGTCCTTGAAGGAACACATTTTTGAATTGGGGTTGAGGGTGTATATTCTCTAAAAGATTATCATGATTTGTATAACAGATTATATGAAAATCGTCAATAGAGAAATGGTGGTATGAAGAGACATCTAAAGAACTATGCATGGATGAATAATGTTGATACCTTATACATTTTCATGTTGAGATTATTCCTTCTATTTTGAAACATCAAACAACTCTTGGTCAAAGAGAATTTCAAGCCTTTCTATACAAAGCTTAATCTATAACCATTGGTGGTGATGAATTGATATGGTATTTTTCTATTATTGAGATGGATTCTATGAAATAATATTAGGGAATAATTTGTTGAAAATATTCAAATCTCTTATTGACTGATATAACTGAGAGATTATATTTGGAACTGATGATATAATTGACCATCTTTTTAGTGGAGACCAAAAAATAGTGGCAGGTTGACACCAGAGGTTAGAGCTACCTCATACGAGTTGAAATATTTGACTTTGGCATCAGTGTATAAGATCGAGAATATTGATTTTTCAACAATCATTAATCAGTTTATAGATGTTTTTTTGTAGTGACCTTACCCCATAAAGCATAGAGCTGGTGTATTCTATCAATTACATTCACATGAGTACAAAGAATCAAGCCTAAAAGAACTGAGTAGTTTAGTAGTCTGGGGAAACTAGATACATACATGAGAAATGAATACACTAATTACAATATAATTTTTTCTTCTTATTTATAATTAACATATAAGATAACTCTAATTTATCTATTAATTCACAGCATATCATTTATAGTATGCTTCTTGGATTCTGGGGAAAATAAACAAAATAAGGGTTAGCTCAAATGCTAAGTAAGGGAAAAATATAGCGGAAGAAATAACTAATCAATGAGAATAATAAAAATGCAATGAAAAATAACTAGACTGACATTACATATAATCAATAAAATGGGAGGGAAGTTCAAAATAATATAGTTATGTAATAACTAAAAAAACATGCCATTCAAATAACTACAAAATGAAAGATAAATATGGTAAGGTGGGAAACTAAAACACATTCCATTTAATCAATGAAATGAAAATAAAATTTATCCATATATATGTTAATGAAAAATATCATGGATGAATAATAAAAGAAACTAATATGAGGTCAATTCATAATTATAGGATTCCATGTTTCCTAGGTACATGGAACAGTTACCATCAAGACCTTTCATAAGATATTTTAGAAGATCGTGTAGAAACCCATTGAATTTTTAAAACTAATCCATTTCATGAGACTATCAATGCATTGGGGGTATTTCATTATCCAGTCCCCAACCCATTGGTATTATATTAAATGACCACCAACCCATGTCTTACCTTTCCAAATAATTCCTCATATCGAATAAACAATATCACTTATAAAATATTTGTATTAAATAATGTAAATATATTTATCTATATTTACACAAATAATCAAATAACATTCAATGTAAACACCATATGAAAAAGGTATAAAGTTTAGTCAATAAACATATCCATGAAGAATGATATGGATATTTAGGGGAAATTCAATGTCAAATGAACAAAGGAAATTTAATATTTCATGGGGGATTAAAAGAATCATGGAAGTGAATGTGAATACTATATTGGAAAAAAACAATGATAATCCATCCATAGAAACATTAAGCATGGTATTGATACAACATAACCCAAGTGAAGTAAACTAAATGGTCCTTTTTATTGATGTATTGAAAAATTATAAAAATATCTTTCAAAAAATTCTTAAAGAAAAATATTCATTTGTTTTGAAAAATAAAATTCTTTGAAAATCAATTTTGAAAATATTTTTGTTAAAATCTAGCATTTTAAACATGAAAAATAAGCTTCCAAGAAATAATGGTGGGTAAATTTCTACAATTCGTATGAGGTAGAATAAACATTACTTTTTTCATGGTTTAAGGTTAGAAAAATTCCTTGTTTATAATCGATAAGAATATTCATATGAAAACATTGGTAAAATAAAAAAAGGTAAAAATGTCTTTACCAAATCATTTTAAAAAAATTATTGAAAACATTTTAACAAAACATGGTTTTTAGAAGTAAATAGGTTCTCTCACTAATGTTAGATATAAAGTCTAATTTTATAAGAAATATTCTCTAAAACATTTTGAGTACCAAATAGTGTGAAAATGGTATTAATAATTGAAAATGGTAATGAATAACTAGAGGATTTAAAATGAATATTTTTATTGAAGAAATGGTCATATAATTTCCTCAAATGGAAATTACACTGAAAGATAATTAAATTTGTAATTTTGGAAAATAATATTTATACATTCTAAAGTGTGTAACACTTTGAAATATTTTAAATCATAATCCACATGGAGGAATAAAATTAAAAAAAAGTTTAAAATACAATGAAGATAAAAGTATTAATGATATAATATAACAAAGTGGGAATTATATACACCATAAAAAATATATAATAGGTGAACATGACATTTATTTTAGGGATATAAAAGGGTGTGATGAGAATCTGCAACCTGTTTTTTTGTTTTAGGTGAACATCCTTTAAATTTTGGTATAATTAACTTAGTTTAATTTTCTACTTTCTTGAGAAATTTTTTCATGTTTATATTAATTTTTTTTTCAGTTTTTATTATTTTGTATATAACAACTTAAATAATTTTCTTAACATCAATTTTTTATAACAATTTTGGGTTATGTGTTGAAAATGACTTTGGTAGGCCAACTATGGTCAAAGGGGTCATTACATAACATCCACATAATAATAATAATGAAATAATTATCATATTTTTACATTAGTTATTGTTTTGAAATCAATCATGAAATATGGTTATGAAAAATGAACCAACATTACAATCATATAGACTTTAGGCCATACGTATGCATGAGTAACATTCTCATTATTCTGTGATCCTTATGGAAAGATGGTAAATAACACTATATTTTTTCTCAAATGATGTTATCAGATTAACATAAAATGGAATGTATTAAATATATGTATTATAAAAAGATTATAGAAGTAAAAAAAATATTATAAATATCATATAAATCCTATATAAACAGAGTTCCCATCATATTGACCACCATTAGAGGTGGTGAAAGAAAAATGGACAATCATTATTTCGTGAGGTATTAGTTCACTTTACACATGAATAATATGTTCGTTACCAAGTAGATTGAAGTGTGTGTAGGTGTACGTATGAAACATTACATAAAATTATCATAGTATATTTTGGAATTTTTTTGTTTTATAATCCTGAAATAAATAGATTTTTGGTGGTGGAGAATGGAAGTGACACTAGAGAACCTGGGAGAAGATGTTACCTCTTAATCAAGTAACTTCTTTTGGTTTGTACCAAAAGGCTTCCTTGGATTTATTTCTGCCCGAATTAAGGGTTCAAGGTTTATGGGAGGGATTTTGTTAATCTATATTTGTATATATTATCTGAAACTATGTGGTTTGATTAGTGTGAGGATGGGGACAGGTGTGGCCATTAATAATGGAGGAAAAGGACTCACTTCATATTTTGAAGAAAATTGGGTCTACCCAAGTTTTTACATAAAGTAATTATTAAAAAACCATAAAAAATCAACAATTTAAGCTTAATTTTACCTTAATAATTGAAATTAATTGCAATCACTTTCACTAAAATTTTTGGTCAAAAACAAAGTTAGTATTATTAGAGATTATAAATTATTCTTATTTTAAAAATTTAATCAATTTTTCCAAATTACGAACATACAAGTCGAAAAATTGATTTAAATTTAATCTCGCTGATGGGATGATAAAGTAAGTTTTTAAAGTAAAAATGTCTGAACGTTTTCTATTATTTTATAATAAAAATAAAAGTGAAATTGATTCCAATAACATAAATTGTATTAATTGATAAAAATATTATATAATTAAACTTTAAAACCAATTAAAAATATAATTTTATCTTATAACTTAATTATATGAAAAAGCTGTTCTAAACAAAAATTCAATATTTTTAACTATTCATTAAAAAATGAAATGATTCAGAAAAATCTCAAAAATTCACCCTAAACTAAATATTATGTTTTTATTTCAAATGTGATGTTTTTTTTTCAAATTAAATCAATTAAAGTGTCAAAATTCAGATATAAAATGGGTTCATCATTAAAAGGTGGAAAAATTGACTTTATAAAAACGTAGGTTTTTATGTGTTGAATTGGGATAGTTCTTATAGTATGATTATATAACTTAATAGATGAATACAAAAATATTTGGTGGAATATATAACATATAAATTTCATTAAAATCATTCAATAATTCTAATTAATTATTTTTATTAAGATAAAACTTCTTTGTAAGCATAAAGAAAATATTTCTTTTTATATCATATTGGTTCTTATTTTTGTTTCTCAATAATTTGTAACCCTTGGATTTATTTTATATTTATATAAACTATAAATTTTCATAATTTATTTAATAAAATTCATAAATTCTAACATAATGTCTAGGTTATATTATATTGTATTAAATAATAATATTTTAATAATATAGTATTGTTCAGTAAAACTCGGTCTTGTGTGTAACACTAGCCATCAAAGAAGAGTAGTCTTGATTGTAACACAATTTATCTCAGTGTTTCATGCATTGAAATATATATAGTATATTTTAAATTATAGATATATTATAAAGTATCTAGATTTTATTTTCCCTTGCACGCTTAGTGTCGTGTGTCATACTTGCTATCAACTATAAGGACCATTGTTTATAATTTTTCAGGCGTTTCATTCTCCCCGCCTTAATTAAATTGTGTTTTCACTATTTAAACTCATTCTTGGTGATATATTTTTTGATGTTACCTAGGTTTAAATTCCACATAATGGGAAGGGTTCATAAAAAATATTCTAGAAAAGAGATAATGGGAAGCATAAATATCACATGAACTACCATGTAACTTGGTGTCTGCGTAGAAGAACATTAGTGGAAAGTAAAAATATGTACTTGGAGGAAAAGTATAATTATTTATAGGGAGTGATCTGGGTCATAAATAAAAAACAAGTGAATGTTCTATAGATATTTGAGGGCCTCAAATACATAAATTTGTGATGATTTAGAAGAGCCTCAATTTAACAAAAATTAAGGTATTGGGACAATATTTTATTTCTATTTAACTTTTCTAATATTGGGTAATTATTTTAGTAACAATGAATAAAAGGGAATATTTTTACTTGATAGGTTTAGATTTCATATGAACATTCCAAAATTTTGGTTGTGCTTTGATCAAATTACAATTCAATCCTTTAATCTAAGAAATTAATTTCCAATAAATAATTTTTTTATTCTTGAAGCACTAAAAGAATATTTTACAGTATTTTAATGCCTAAAAAGAGTGACAAGACTAATTATCAGTCTTTAACTATATTAAAAAACCAATTGTTTTAGTAAATTAATCTCTAAACTTTAAAAGTGATACTACCAGTTCATCATTAAAAAAATTTCATAAATTTTTTAACTAAAAACATTTAAAATTTATCCGAGACATTGCATAGGTCAATGGTTGGTATGAAATCCTTATTATCTTTCAGTCATGGGATCAATACCTACAAATTTTTTTAGATTTTATTGGTTTTCACTCGACTTATAAGTTTTAAATTTCTAAAACTAAGATAATATAATTTCCAAAATAAATATAATGTACATCCTTGAAATAAGTTTAATCACTAAATAGAATTCTAAATAAGGTTTTCAATAAAAACTAAATACATAAAGACTTCATCCACTTATTTACACTTTGATCCTTCCTTAGTATAAAGTTTATCCATAATATAATTTATATAATTTGAAATCATGACACCTTCTCAGTAATCTAAATCACCTTTTATTTAACCTTAGTTATTCATTATCAAAATCCATAATATTGGTTTTTAAAGAAAAAATAATTTATCTTAAGAATGTCCCAAAGAGTGTCAAACCATGTGTGCAGTAAGACCGGTTTTCATGTACTTAGATACATTGAGTTAGGTTCCCGTCATTTGGTTTTGAATCTGGTGGATTTTTGAGGATTTCTGTCGCTGGTTCCTCTGTATTCATCATGTTTTTATCAAATTCACGTACGGCCTGCTTCAGAACCCGGTGAGGGTTCATCCGTGGTCTGATTGGTACAAATCTATGCCCGGGTGGCGTTTCTGGTTCATGATGACTTGGATCCTCCCATCGGTGGCTTTCCTTTGGTATAATGTTGGACTATCCAGTCTTGGTGATGATGGCGTGATCACGTGTCCCTTGGAATGTCTTCTGAGCTTATGCACCGGTGATGGTGTGATTCTCATGGAGTATAGTGGTTCTCTCCCATGATGGTGGTAATGTGTTGTTGAAACCTGGATGCGGATGGCTGATTTGCGATGGATTTGCTCGTGACTCGAGGTGGTTTATGGTGTTCTTTTTTAATTTTAAAAGTTGAAATTGTTCGTTGAATGGGGTGTATTGGGTTTTATTGTTGTTGTGATGTTGGAATAGCTGGCACTCTTGCATTTTGTACTTTTTCTTTTATTAAATAAATGGTCAGGGGATTTATTCCCCTGGCAGACCTTCTTGGTAAAAATGAATTATATCTATAGATATGTAGATGAAAAATCACATCGATTAATAATAACTAAAACTAATATGATGGAAATGATTAATTATTGTACATGATGTTCCATAGGTACATGGAAACATTACCATCAAGACCATTCACAAGATAGTTTAAAATATCTAGTACAAAACCATCTAATTTGTGAAACTATATTGTTTCATGAAACTACTGTTGCGTCGCGGGAATTTCATTAACCAGTCCCCAACTCATAGGGATTACCATAAATGGTCCCCAACTTATTTCTTACTTATCCAAGGCATTCCTGATATCGAATAAAAAACCAGACTTATAAAATATTCATATTGAATAAAGTAAACCGATTTATCAATATTTAACCAAATAATAAAATAAATTTCAAAGTAAAAACCATATGAAAAATGGTATGTTGTTTAGGAAATAATAGTATCCATGAAAATTGATATAGTTATTTAGGGGAAATTCAATGTCAAATGATCATATGAAATTTAATATTTCAAGGGGACTAAAAGTAATCAATGATGTGAATGGGAATACTATCCTTGTAAAAATCAATCATAATCAATCTATAAAAATATAAAGGATAGAATCAATACAACATAACCAATGTGGATTAAAGTAAATGGTTGTTGTCTTTTATGAATGGAAACATTATAAAAAGATATTTTAGAAGAATTCTTGAGTAAAATATCACCCTGTTTTTAAAAAAATTGAACAAACTTTTATTTGAAAATCACTTTTAAAAATATTTTATTTAAAAAGTATGATTTTAAAAATTAAAAAGAAGAATCAAATAATTGATGGAGGGTAAATCCATACAGGCCTTGCAAGGTATAAAGAACATTCCTTTTGCATGGTCAAAGGTTAAAAATGTAACTTGTTCAGAAAGTGATGATAATACTTCTTAGAAAACATTGGTAAAATAAAAAAGGGTAAAAATATCATTACCAAATAATTTTAAAACTATTATAGAAAACATTTTAATAAAACATGGTTGTTAGAAGTAAATAGGTTCTCCAACTAAAGAGAGATACAAAGTTGTGTTTTCTGGAAAATATTTTCTAAAACATTTGAGTACCAAAGAGTGAAAAAATGGTAATAATATTTTAAAATGATCATGATTAACCAAATGAGATTAAATTAATGGTTTTTATTGGAAAATTTTAATAAAATTTCTTTTAATGGAAATACAATTGAAATATCATTAATGTTTTTGTTGAGGAAAATAATCATTAAACATTCCAAAGTATCCCACACCACTTTGAAAAATTTTAATTCATAATACTTATAGAGGAAAAAAATTAAATGAATGTTTAATAATACCATTAATATAAAAGTATTAATGATATAACATAAAAAAATTTTATGTATATACACAAGACAAAATATGATTGTGGTGAAGATGACTTTTATCTCAGAGATCTAAAATGATGGGATGAGAATCAATTACCTGGATTTTCCTTTTGGGTGAATGTACTTTAATTTTCTGTATAATAAAACTATATTAATTTTATACTTTATTGAGTTTTTTTTTTCAAGCTTATCATTAATTTTATTTTTCTTTTTACTACATTGTATAAAACTACTTAAACAGTTCTGTTTACATTGGTGATTTAGACCAAATTCGGTTTATGGTTTGAAAATGACTTTGGTGGGTCAAATATGGTCAAAGGGGACATTATATAACATAAAAATAATCATAATAATGAAATAATTATCATATTTTTTATTGATTAAACTTTTTAAATCAATTATTAAATATGGTTATTAAAAAAGAACTAATTTTACAATCATGGAGATGGTAGGTTGTGCATACACATGAGTAACGTTCTCATTTTTCAATGATCATTATGGAAAGAAGGTAAGTAACACTATATTTTTCCATAATGCTCATTATATAAAAAATATCATATATAATTATATATTTATATATATATAATTCTTATTATGTAAAAGAAATCACATCATGTAGAAGATGTCGTAGTCCACACATCCACGAACGATGTTATAACCTTTTAAGTGTGTGTGAATGGGTAATAATTAAAATGTTATATATATATATTATATTTATAAAAAGGTAAATATTTAATTTATATCATATGTAAGTTTTTTATGTCACCTATTTTTAATTATAATAATCTTTTATACTTTCTATAAATCTTTTGAACGAATCACATCACTTTGAGGTGGCAGTAGTCCAAACTTCCTCAAATTATGTTATCATATTAATGCCAAATTAAAATTATTAAAGGTATGTATTATAAATAGATTAAAAAATTATAAATACATAATAAATATAATATATATCAAATATGAAACATAGATTATATCATAATGGAAACCATGATAGCTGGTGAAGGAAAAAATAAACAATCATCATTTCGTGAGGCAGTAGTTCACCGTACACAAAAAAATATGTTTTTCCCATTAGTTGGAAGTGTTATAAAACATTACATAAAAAATAATAGGTTTTTATTATACTTGTTTTGTTATATAATCATACAATAATTTTATTTTAGTGGGTGGGTAATGGAAATAAAACTAAAGAGTTAGAGGGAAGACGTTACCTCTAAATCAGGTAATTTCTTTTGGTTTGTACCAAAAAACATCTTTGGAAGGATTTATTTTAGATACCATATAATTTTATACAAATAATTACATGATTTCAAGTATTATTATACGTCAGAGTACAATCCATGGATTGTAATGTCCAGTTTCTTGGAATACTATGTACATAAAAATGAAATCATGGGGAAAAAAAATACATCATTATTTAATCTTCACAAAGATCTTCTAACATCCTTTGAGACCTTACATATGCATAGGGTACCCTGGAGAACATATGAACAAATGGATGAACTAGATGGACCATTAAGGGAATAACCATAAGAACAAATCATTATCATAAGGGGTAGAAGACCTGAAATGATGATATGAAGAGACATGTAACATATGGAATCATAAAATATAAACATGGTATCATATAAAAATGGGGTCATAGTAATGTGGTATTAACATAAAACTTTTCTTTATCATGATTAAAGGATATACTCCAGTACCTTTTCAAATGGTAGAAAAATCCAAGCTATCCACCAAGACCGTCACCCATGGTAGCATAAGCCAAGGCTATCTGCCAGGACCATCACACATAATGTCTCATGATACTCAACTGTACCTAATGAATTGGATAGATATATGGATGCACCTATATTAAAGTTTCATGAATATTTTTTGGCATAAATAATCTTACATAATTAATCATATATAAACATAAGGGTTAGCTATGGAAATAATTGGGTACCATAATCATGTCAAAATGCATAAAAAATGGGTGTATCATTAAAATGTCCATGAAAGAAATAAACTAAAATATAAATGAACATTAATAATGTAAAATAGCGTGTATCATACTAATTTATAAATTTAGAAGAGAAAATATGTAATAAAAGTATTTATGAAGATTTAGCATTAAAACAATTTTGTGCAGTTTTAAGGAAAATACTATTGAGCCTTTAAAAGAGAAAAGGGAAAAATCTTTTATAGAAAACCAGAAGTGAACCAATAATGTTTTCATAATAAAAAATTATTATTCTATAAATACAATGGTGGTTTAAAAAAATAAGATATATTTCACCTGAAATCAGGTAAGATTTTGGGAAGTTCCCTCAAAATAGTTTTGTTTATCCAGAAATATTGAGGAGGGAATCACTTAAAAACACGTATACCCTTGAAAGAGAATGAAAAAAGGGTTTGGATAAATTAATCTGGTACATGTAAAAAACATTTATACTATTAAAAAGAACATATGATAACTTCATTTTGGTAAAATGAAGATAAGGCAACCTGAATTAATAGATGAGGTTTGGGTAGAATCCCTTAAGGATTATCAGCAAGGTATCAAGTGTACTTAGGAGGGATTAAGGAGAGAGAAATGGTTTTATCATCACATATAAATCATTAGGGAATTATGGGATAGGTGAAATATAATACACCATCATTAGGTATTACACATAAAAGTGCATCATCATAGAGGGAATTCTTGAATAAAAGTGAAATATAGATGTTCCCTTACCATATGTACGATAATGTTATCCACTTGATATTACTGACCATAATACTCAAATTAGGTGAATTAATTAATAATTCTTGAACCTAGACTAAAATTTATTGATTTATTATAACCTTATTAAGTTCATTAATTACCTTTTTGATGAGATAAGAGGTTCAATTTCATTATTTGGGAGCGTTTGCTTTCTTGGTTTTAATGACCAGTTCACTTATATTCATCTTTGAATAAACATATATGATAAGAATGGTTGTATTGAACTGAAGTTTTATGAAATTAGTGAACAACAAGAATATTAATTTGTTATAAAATTCATTTGATTATTTTTATTAAATTTGAATCATTGTATAAAACTTTATTGATAACCTTTTGGGTTTATTGGTGATTTTTGATCACTACAAACTCATATAGAATTATAATTTAACATCATGTGTTTAAAAAGATTGTAGAACCTTACATGGGATATATTACATAATAATCTAGTTAAACGATAACAAAATTGGTTTCCTGACCAGAATTGAATACAGAAAAAGAAATTTATATCCCATAATCATTGAATGTGATAAATTAACACATCTCAAACAATGTTTTTGTTTCTTTTGTAGAAAAGAAGGGGAAAGGAGAGATGATAATGAATTATAACATTATAATAAAAAAATTACTGTACATTTATGTTAATGGATTTTTCATACCATTTGGACGAGGAGAGGTCATCAAAGAAAAGATAACAAAGGAACATGAAAATAAAATGATAGAAATGAAAAGAAGAATTTTCCTCTTGATTTAATATTCCTTGAGATCCTCTTAATGGGAGAGGATTGGTATTTTTAGGAGTCCAAGGGATGATGTACATGGTGTATGAGCTTGGGGATAGATTTGGGAAGAATTTAGGGAAGGCAGAAGGCTTGAGAGGAGTGAAGAGAAGATGAGAGTGTGGGTGGTTTTTATAGTGGAGGGAAGGGGGTTTTCTTAATATTTTAATAATTTGTTTATTTTTTCCATAATACAATAAGTAGTGATTATTCTATGACCAAGAATAGTAATAAGTGCATGTTAATTCTAACTAAGTTTTCTTACAAGATCAATGAGGCTAGGAACAATCCATTTAGCTTATAATATATATATATATATATGTGTGTGTGTGTGTTAAATTACCATATTCCACTATTCAAAAAAATTCATGTATTTTAGAAAAACCTCAAAAATTCACCATAACCATTTTTGATGTACCTGAGGCTTATCTTTCCATTATTCCCAGACCTTATGACCTTCTACCATGGATATATTCATAGAAATACAATTTCTCTAACCGTGAACTCAAGGTCCCGTCACCAATTGTCTACATAACTCTTTTGTCCACTTTGGGATCCCTTGATGTGCTTCTTAATGGTTTTAACCTTATCCACCATTTCATTGACCATTTTAGGTCCTAAAATCTTACTCTCACTAACTTCAACCCAAGATGTCGGTGTTCTGCACCTTTTCCCATAAATGGCTTCATATGGTGTCATTCGGATGCTCGGGTGGAAACTATTGTTGTTGGAGAATTTTACCAGTTGATGATGTTTTTCCCATCCTTATTTGAAGTCCATAGAACCTAATATAAAAATATCATCAAGTGTCTTAATAGTTTTCTTAGATTGGTCGTCAGTTTGAGGATGATAGGACATACTAAAGTTCATTTCAGTTCTTAGAGGATATTGGAGACTTTTTCAAAACTTTAAGGTGAATCTAGGATCCCTATCGGATAGAATAGATAGTGTAACTCCCTGGATCCTTAACAACTTATTGATATATATCAATGAACGTTTATCCAATTATAATTCCTCTAAAATTTTAATAATGTGATATGTCTTTGTAAGACGATCCACAATGATCGATATAGCATTGTTTTTTATGGATGTCTTTGGAAGTCCAATGAAAATGTCCATGTTGATGTTATACCACATGCATGTTGGTATGGTTAGTCATTTAATCATACCCCTAGAATTATGTATTTCAGCCTTTACTTGTTGACATATCAGGAACCATGATGTATACTAAACAGTCTTCTTCATATGGTCCCACCAAAAGTTCTCTCAGAGATCACAATACATCTTTTTGTGCCCTAGGTGAATTGAGAATGTTGAGCTTTATGTGTCATTCAAAATATCTTTCTTTATCTTTGGATTGTATGGTATACACAATTGGGACCCAAATCATACAAGTCATTCCCCATCAATCATGAAGTGAGAGGATTTCCCATTTCTAATGGCTTCATCCCTTTTCAGAATTTCCACATATTTTCATTGAGAATCCTTTATTTTATCCATGGGGGATGGTTGAGAAATCATTTGAAAATGGATTGATAATTTTTTACCATTAATGATTCCTATGTCCATACTCTAAAAATCAATGATGATCAAATCCTTTTCAATTCTCATCATTGTAAATGATGTGAGATCATTTTTACTCATAGTATTTTCTACCTTATTTTCCTTCCTGAGATGGTAGTGGATTGAGAAGTCATAATCCTTAATGATCTCTATACATATTCACTAGTTCATATTAATCTATTTTTGTGTGAATATATATTTGGGACCCTTTTGATCAGTATTTATATCACACTTCTCTCCATATATATAATTAGGTTATATTTTTAATATAAGGATCACAACTTCCAACTCCAGATCAGGCATGAGAGAGTTTTTATCATGGATTTTCAACTTCCATGAAGCACAGGATTTAAAATTATCATTTTGGATTAGTACACATCCTTTTACCTTCATTTAAGCATCACTATACACCACAAATATTTCTACACTTATTGTGAGTGTGAGTATTGGTGTAGTGATATGGCTCTTTTTCAAATACTTAAAGCAGTCTTCACATTCTTGAGTCCAGAAAAAGTTTACTCCCTTCCTTGTCATATTAGTTACTGGGTTTGAAAATCAGGAAATGTTCTTCAAAAATCATCAATAATACCCATCTACACTCAAAATTTTGCAGATCTCTATTACAGATGTTGTCCTAGGACACTTTTCAATCGCCTTTGTCTTGGAAGGTTCCATAGATATCCCATTACGGGTGATAAGATGCCCCAAGATTGATTCTTCTTCAATCCAGAACTCACATTTACTATACCTTTAATAAAAATTGTCCATTTTCAAAGCCTTTAGCATAGTATTCAAATGCTCCTTGTCTTCCTCATTGCTCTTGGAGTATATAAAAATATCATCAATAAAGACTACCATAAATTTTCAATGTAATATCAAAAGTCTATATTTATTAAATCCATAAAAATTAATAGAGAATTAGTGATTCTAAATGGAATCCCCATGAACTCATAGTTTCTATACATATTTTGAAAGGTAGTCCTGGTAATATCTTCCTTCCTCACCATTAATTGGTGATAACTCAACCAAAGGTCCACCTTAGAGAAATAATTGTCCCCTCAAAGCTAATCAAACAAGTGATCTATCTGAGGTAGTGGATAAATTTTCTTTATCATGATTTTATTTAGCTCATGATAATAAATGTATAGGAACCTTGAACCATCCTTCTTATTGATGAATAGGATTGTCTCTCCCCACGGTGAAGCAGTTGGTCATATAAAACCCTTCTCTAGATTCTTGTATAACTGCATTTTCAGCTCAACTAGCTCTATGGTGGCCATTCTATAAGGTGTCTTTGATATAGGCAAAGATCCAGTAATAATTTTAATTGAGAACTAATCCTCTGAATTAGAAGGAAGACTAGGACACTCTTCAGGGAATACATTATTGTAATCTCTCAGGATGGGAATATCTTCGAGAAAGATTCTATCCTTTGTCTCAATCATTTGAGATATAAATGATTGCTCATAAAGAGTTAATATACCCACATGAGAGAATTATTATAAAGTATCTTCATCTTCTCCCATACAATTGTATATAATTGGAGGATGCTTCAAGATGTGATTATTGATATCCCTTTCCTAATAGTTGATGTTGTATTTTTATAAAGATAGCCAATCCATACCCAAGATAGCTTCGAACTCTACTAATGAAAGTATGATGAGATTTTGGAGGAGGTTTAGTCCAAAAACATTTACCAGGGGTGGTTTATAAAACATGGACACAATAATTTCCTCTTTTTTTAGATCCCACATATAACATATCATCAAAAGTTTTAGGTGGGATTTGAATAGTTCTACTAATCTTTCAAGATATGAATGAATGCGTAGAACTATAATCAAATATTATATTCACTATTCTTGAATTAATAACTAGAATACATATCACCACATCATTTTAAATCAATTCATTAAGAGTATGACTCACTTTCACATCTGAAAGGGTATTATTTTTTTTAATTTCATCCATAGGACATATTAAATTATAAAAACCCCTCCCATTTTTTAGAAACCATGGGAAAAAACCATGGAATGGTTTTTGGTTTTGGTTAATTTTTTATAGAGTCCAAAACCAAAGTTTGAGAAATAATAAAGAATTTCTCAAAGATTTCATATATAAACGCACCCAATCATTAATTTACCTTTAAAAAAATCTTTGAATCATGTCCATAATCTTTCCTCCCCTTTCTAGATTCATCATTAGGGGCTCCCAAGCTCTCACGAAGCTCCACCAAAGCATGTGGAGTCACACTATAATGTTAATCGATCCCCCATTCTCCACTTTATTAAAATTTCTTTGTTATATTATGCCTTACATTTCTAATTCCTAATGTTGGGATATGTATTTCTATGTCCCTATTACCAACTATTTCATGTACAAATAATGACATACCTATCTCTCTCTCTTTATGCTTTTTTTTTGTTTTTTTATGTGATGTCATTATGATTCTGAAATTTCACTATGATTTTCCATTCTAAATCAATTTTGTAGTGAATAACATTCCAATTTACAATCTCGAGCGTTCAAATTTATACACTTATACTACTTTAAATTGACAATTACATGTATTTATTCCACACTGATTGATTAGGAAATAAAATATGATGATGAATGAAACCATGTTGTATTATTGATGAGGTGTGCTTAAGCATGAGAATAAAGTGAATGTGATGGGTGTGCATGAAATTATATATCTCTCAAATGCATTGGGTAATATTTAGTCTCATGAGACATCATTTTGGGAAAAGGATTAAATATAATTCCTTTATGGTACTTTTTTATCCTGATGTCTTGGCCGTTAGCCTTGACCATTGTTTACGATTGAGTGTTTTATGTTGTTCCCACATTTCCCTCATTTCCTTTATGTTATCATGTTATATCATGCCTCATTGTTCATGTTTATGATATTCAAATATTTTATGTCCCATTTATATTCATATTGTCTAACATATATTATTCTCTTTAGGATATTCCATGTTTATTCCCTTACTAGGATTTATAGCTCACCACTTTCTTATG
The DNA here is from genome assembly GCA_963277665.1 of Viscum album. Lineage (NCBI taxonomy): Eukaryota > Viridiplantae > Streptophyta > Magnoliopsida > Santalales > Viscaceae > Viscum > Viscum album. The sequence continues at coordinate 77,803,778 of OY728133.1, read as the reverse complement.
TTTGTACCCAGGATATCCTATGTAGTTTTAATTTAGATGGAATATTATGATGATGTTAAAGATGTTTTCAATAAAGATGATGTATTTATTATTTTAAGTTATTATGTAATGTACCTAATTCCTAAAGACACCAAACATTTAGATCTTCTCAGTTGTATTAAGTGTGATCTTCTATAATAAATCAAGTATTAATGTGAAATAAAGAGCATACTTTTTATATTTATGTGATTTATTGTGATTCTTTTGGATCAGGGTCAGATGTGTTCTCATGTAGGGAGATCATGTTTTTGGTAATGGATTCTGAAAACTTCTGTTTCATGAGAAGAACTAACCAGCACATGATTTATAATTATCTGATGTTATCCATGCATTGAATAAATTGCACCATTAAATATTTGGTGAAAAATTATATGGTGTTTAAGGATCATAAGAGATTGAAAAACATTTTCTCCCATATGAATTTGACACTATGAAAAATATGATTGATGGAGTATCTCTTAATTTTTAACTTTGAATTAATGTATACAACTAGTAAAGGAAATTCAGTGGTGGATACATTTAGTAGAAAGTCATGTAGTCAGTTGAGGAAAGATGCCTTGGACTAGTGGTAATTGATGTTAGTGCTAGCCGAAATGCATATGGATTGTGAAGAACAAGGCAAGGTTGTGGTTTCCTTCCTAGTTTATTTTTTTCCTATTTTGGTTGAGAAAGTTTATTAGGTAGGTACAAACATCCAATTAAAAATGTGTGTCTATGAGGTCAAAAATCAATTTTGGAGAGACAGTTGAGGGATGGAAGCTAGATGGGAGTTCAGTTTTGTGGTTTTGAGACTGGATGGTCATTATTATAGATTATTAGTAATAAACTTCTTAATGATTACAAGTATTCAAGATGGAATGTTCATACTTGAATAAAAAATATTTATAAGGTTTTTAAAAAACAGTTTTTTTGAGTTTACATGAAAATAAAAGTGTCTAAATTTGGTAAGAGATGCCTCACCTATTAGTAGGTTAATGCAGAGCACCAGTTGCTGTGTTGTAGTATTTACCTATTCTAGTTTGTAAATGGGAGAAAATAGCCATGAATTGTTTGATAGGTCTCCCAAGGTTGGTTCAGAAATATGATTCCTTATGTGTGATAGTGGATCGGCTCACTAATTAGTCCCATTTCATCCCTATGTGTGAATATCATATGGTGGAGGACTTATCCAATATATATATTTTAGAATTAGAAATGAGGCTTGTCAGGCCAATTTTGATAGTATCAGAATGAGATATGATGTTTAGTTTTTTTGGAAATACGTATATCAATACCTTAGGAATTAGTTGACTATGAGCACAACATATCATCCTTAGATGGATGAAAAATATGAAATGATGATATAAACATTGAAATACATGATTTGTTCTTATGTAATAGATTTTGGTCTCAAAAAAGAGGATCATGTACTATTTGTGGAGTTCTCATATAATAATAGTTATCAGGCCTTGATACTTATAGATTCTTTTGAAGAATTTTTTGAGTTTCCTTCACTACTACAAAAACGGTCTTTTTCATTGTTCAAAACAGGCTTTATCAGTGCTAAAAAAGCATTGTAATGCTCAATGCTGATGGGGGGGTCCCCTTTATTAGTACTCAATAAGATAAGATTTGTGACTTTCGAGTTGAGGAAGAGATATCTCAAACATGGTTGATTAGATTGGTTGCACCATAATTAAATTCTTGTCCATGGTAGTGGAAGGTAAGACCATCTGGACAGATGAACAAATAAAATAAAGCATGATAAAGGATGATGGAACTAGTGTGCATTCTAGGTAATAGACCATGTTCATAGTAAGGTAGTAGTTGCTTTGACTTTACCATATCTCTATAGGGGCCTCTATGGGTTGCTAGACCCCACTATTGGTTGGTGAATATTAATCACTACTATTGAGATAAGGGTCTAGAGGGTCACACACTATAGCACGTTGAGAATCTTCCCTATTTTGGGAATGCGTATATAGAACATGGTGTGCCCTGCCATGGGGTCAAAGTATTATCCATCTTCAATGAATAACCACGTTATAAATAATTTTTTTTAATTATTAAATTTTGTAATAGTTTGTGTAATTTACTTATAAAATGATTTTACAAGTGATTAAGTAAATACAAAGATAAAATATTATTCGAACAAATCTAAATATCCCTGGTTTGTTTAATGTTTTCCAAAGATGTGAGTCAAGTTATAGACTTGATACTATCACACAATATATATTTAATATATAATGAAGTCAGTGATAAAATTATAAATTTTATTTACAGATTAATTTAATTATTAAAATATAAATATTTATAATACTTATACTATGAATATCTATTACATGGGGGTCGGGAACCCATACCAGGTATTTTAGATATTCCCTATATAAGTGAGAAAGAGGATCTTCCCACGTAACCATTCATGTGTTGTAATTGAGAGCCTTTATCTCCTCTTGGATTATTGAGAGAGATTCTCTCAAGAAAGGAAGATCTTCAAGCTCATCCTTCATGGATCAAAGACTCTTGCTTGTGGGTACCATCACTGTGTCAAAGTGGTCATAAATGTATAGTGATAGAACCCAAATTATGAATAATGATACACGTGCAGATTTAAGAGGCATGTGTGGACGATCTAGAGTGCTTTCGATGTCGAATTCTTTGAGATACAGTTACCTAAATCCTATAACAGACTTGCACATGTCAGATCTGAACAAGGTATATTTTTTATTTTATTTTTGTTCTCTCTCAAATCCATGCATGGTCTTCAGACCATACCAAGATAAGATCACTAGAGTCGATGTTGTTACATCACTCTAGTTATGTGAATTTTTTTAAATTCCTAGCCCATCGGCTTTCACTGCCCACATTGGTACCTTACAAATCATGCTCAATATCTTTGAATTTATTTATGCCTTCATGAGTAATTTATAAATTTTTTAAAATTTCATCTGTGGTTTTGCAGGTATATATTATGTTGAATTTACTTATTCCTAAACAAAAATGAAAGGATTTCATAAATTTACCATCTAATTCCAAAGAAGTAATATCTTGGTATGTCCATTTATGTTCTAATTATTTTTTAGGGTTTTAACAATGAATAACCATTTTTAGAATAGGGTATCCAATGATTCTATGAAAACATTACCTGTGAGTTTTCCAATAAGAGTAATTTTTTCCATCAAATAAAGGATCATGATTATATGAGGTATAGGTCATAGTATATTATCATACATTGAAATAGTTTAAGTCTTAGTTCAAATACAGCTTTAATACCAAATGTTGGTATGAGATTATGGAAAGAGGGGGTGTATTTCCTTAAATATTAAAAAAAATTAAGATCGATGGAAATCATAATAAAAGAATATTATATTTTCATAAGAAATATTAAATATAAAATATGCAGTGACAATGAAATTTAATTAAAAAATGTTTTCAATAAATATATTTTAGATTATAAAGAATGTGTGCATGAAAATATCAATTAAAGTGAAAATGAGATTATGATAATTTTGAAATCCTCTATAAAAGACAATTTAAAAGATAATTAAAAAAGTAATTATAATGGATTTATGGAATATCAAAATTATGCAATTATGAATATTGATATGATATGAATGATGAAATGTGTATATTAAAAGAGAGAAAATGTTTTTTGGTAAAGGATTTTAACAATAGCTCAATGTTATCCCCTCTCTATACTCCGCTCCAATAGAGAGAATTTTATTATTAATCCATTTATTTTAGTTTAGATAAAAAACCATAAACTCGTAGATTTTCCATTTTTTATTGAAATAAACTCGGACTCACTTCAATGGTAGTAAGCACCTGTCTACCTTTCTTTTCATCTGCTATAGCAGGAAACATGATGTAGAAGGTAAGTGAGTAGAAGAGAAACATTTACCTGATTCTAATCAGTTATAATGTTTCTCCCATATCTCTTAATATGAATAGATAAAAAGTGAGTAGACAGATAAAAAATTAATTGGGGAGAGAGATTTTAGAATAGATAATTGAAACTAACTCTAGAGAAGATCTTGAGATTTGAGATAATTTTCTCAATATTTGTCATCACTTGATTTGATCATTCCATCCACCATCGTTGTTTGATATATGATATCCAGTCCTCTCAAACATATTTATTTATAGGGATCAATAGAGATAGTAATCTTCTATAATATAAGAGAGACTTAAAGTATAGTCAATAATAATTTAAGATATTTGTGGTCAACCATTAAATGAAAATTTGACATGGTGGATGAATTCTATCAACTAGCTACCAGATGTCATCGACTAGCAAGTAGGAATTTTAGAAATATTTTTGTTCTATCTATTTCCACTGGATAGAAGGTGATCCTAAAATGGATGGAAAATGGTCATATACTATATAATCAAGATTTTTCCTCTTTTACTGGTTGGACGATTCTTTATACTTGGTAGCTGGTGTTGTCTGAAGCATTCCATATTCATCTAAGGACTTATAACTTCCTTCAATGACTTCAAGATATTACTTCCATGATATGAAAATCTTCTTTAAGACTCCAAATATGATTCAAATTTATTCCAACATCTTTAAATGAAATATCATCAAGATCCTCATGATCAATAAGTTTTTTCCATTTACAACATGAATATCAACACATTGAACCTAGTAAATGCAACTGTCTTCTACTCAAATGAAATCATTATATACTTAATTAAGTATCTGTTGTCATGAAAACTCCATGAGAGAGAGAGAGAGGTACAATATGTAGGAACACCATATGGATTTTATAGATCATCATATATGGAATTTTAAGTTTGAAGTTAGAGACTATATTTTCCTAAAGGATTCCCCTCTGCATAGGTAGTGGAGGTTTGGTAAGGGGTGAAAGATCTCATTATGGTTTGTCGAACTCTTCGAGGTGTTAGAGCATAGTGATAAGGTGGATTATTTTTTAGTGCTCCCTATACAGCTGTACATAGTTCATGACTTATTCCACATGTATTAGCTTCATTGATATCTTTATAGTGACTCCCACATCATCGACTAGAGGGAGTTAGATATCAAAGATGATGTGGTGTTCATAGAATGACTGACCAAGATTCAAGACTATTAGGGAAAGGTGTTATAATGGAAAATAAATTCACTTGGTTTGAGTCATATGTAGACATGGTGGCCTTTAGGAGAGTACATGGGAGTAAGAGCCGCAAATGCACTCCTAGTACCTATAGTTGTTTATTCCCTAATGTTTTGGATATTTTATGGTACAATATTATGATAGTTGTTGAATTATTATTGTTATTATTTGAGTCATGTTTTTATGTTTTAAGGTATTATTTCATCCTTGTTTTAATGTTATCTCATGAAGGAGTGATTGTTAGTTTCTAAAAGTTGGCACTGATATTCATTTTTTTAGTTGATTTTGATTCTCAAGGACAAGAATCATTTGGGACGTAACTAATATAATTTATTTGAAACATACAACCTATTACTTTTTTATTTTTGGGTTTTGGGATCCTTGAAATTGAATTTATGGAAAGGAAAATTGATGAATTAAAATCAATAGTTTCAAGTGGTGATTCACCCCATGAATCATTGATTTATGAAATGTAATGTTTTAGAGGGTGGATTCACAACTTGTTCTAGCGTTTTTACTCAATTTGATAAATGAAATAACATTTTATTCACATTATTAAGGTAAAGGGTAAAGTTTTTGGTTTTCAGACTCTAAATAATTCATGGTGTGAAATCTCACATGGGTTTGTTGGATAAATTACCTTGTTCCTTAGCAGATGTGGACTACCTAAAGTTCATAGTGTTAACCATCCATTCAAAACATGAATTGGGTAATTGAAAAAATATATATATATATTTCAACATTCTTATGTTTTACCTCATTCACCCACTAATTCTCCCAGACATTAGGTGATTCATAAGTGATTTGGGATGCTTAAACTGATAAATATATGCCCAAAAGACTTATATATATATATATATTTTATATAGGTTATTTTTATGCATGGGTTGTATCACATTGGTTTGATGGTTTTCAAGATATGATACAATTTTATATTAATTCCCATGTAAGATATCATTTATTATACTATTTTAGGAGAAGAAATGTATGGGATGTGAAGCATTCATATGATTATTGAATATGTTGGATGAAGAATTTATTCATGAATTGTAACACATGAATAAATTTAAGCTATTGAGTAGAATCTTCTAAAACCTATATAAAATAATTTCATGTGATTGAAATAAGTGTGCTTCCATTTTTTCTTGTCTGAAAATCCATTCGACTCAAAGCTCTATTATTCATGCTTTATTGAATACTTGATGTTAACTCATCATGAATGAAAGAAATGTATCATCTTATTGCTAGATGATCAAGCACAACTAATGGATAAACCATGGAGAGGGTATGTATTTAGGATCCCTTTATGTGACCTTCATAAAATTCATATGAAGATGAGGATGTAGAAGAATATATTTGATGAATGGTATTCATGTTTATAGTGCTCTTAATTTCAGTACTTTGTGTAGTTTCATTTTTCTAGGAATGGGTGATCCTCAGAATAGGTTTTAAATCACTTATAAAAGATATATTAAGTTTCATAAGATTAATTTGAAACCCTTTAGTCCAATAAAAGGTATCCGTGCATAAGATTTATGTAATCCTACTTAAAAATTATGAAACAAGAGAAACTAATCATTGTTTTTTCAATTTTTTAAAAAATGTAGAAATATAATTTATTCTTACATAACAAGGTTATGTAAAGGTAATAAAAGGATTATCATTAAAAATATGGATTGTGTAATAGTATCCAATGTGTTACCTATATGAGGGAGCTCACATAAAGGTAATATCTTAATTACCTCTATGTTAGAAGTAACATAAAGGAATCTAAGGAATTCCTAAAGTAGGAAGATCCAAGTCGACGCAAATCCAATCCATTTCCGCATCCTCAAGATAGAGTGTTCGCTCATCAGCACAAAGAATAAAACCAATCGAGTTACCAATCTCGCGTAGAAGACAAGAATTCCGAAATAGAAGAGGTAAACCTAGTAAAGAGATCCATACTGCTGCACTCGATGAATCCCTGGATTCCTGCTCCCAATCCCCCCTGGGGTGTCACTGTGTCTTCTCCACCGAAGACTTCCTCAGCTGTCCTGGAGGAAAGGATTTTGGTTGAAAGGTTATCTTCCTCCTTTGGCATGGTTGAGTCACTGCATGTTTCACTGGTTCCTAGAGATCAGGTGTTTCCACTTCTTCACCTTTCCTTGGGTACCAGGGTTTTCTACTAGGGTTGGAGGAGCTCGACTTTTTTGGGCTCCAGAGCCATGTCAAGCCTGTTTGCTGGGTGTGGTTCGCTGGATCAATTTCCTAGTTTTCAATTGGAGGTTCTAGGCCTGTCTTGACCCCGACAGTGTTCTCTTATGGTCAGGGGGTCGAGGTGTGTGGAAGGTGAGGATGATAGTGTTCCCACATTGGTTTCTAAGCCCTCATTCTGCTCTTGTGAGTTTCTCAAGGCTTCTGGTTGTGATATGGGGAGTTCCTATGAAGCGATCTCTCAGATAATTTCTCCTCAGGCAGTCCTAAACCCCCTCGGTACTTCCTTGCTCCCACTTTCAAATAGCTTCAGTGGCCTATTACTGGTTTTGTATTTTACCTCCATGGAGGAGGATGTGCCGGCCTCCCCGGTTAATGGTGTCACCACCCGTGCTCATGCCAAGCTTTCTCATAATTCTCCCTCTAGAAATAATAAAGTCCAGGTGTCATCTAGATCCAAATCCAGACAGTATCGGTTCCAATGATATCCTTAATTATTTCGAATGCCTAGGGTGTAGGAGCATAGGCAAAAACTGACTTTTTGGTTTCCAAACATCAGCATACAAAGGCGTCTGTGGACGTGATTATTGAGCATAAGCAACACTATTCTAAAACTTCTAGTTTTGTGGCAAGACTTGGCATGAGAGGATTTTTGCATGGTGATCCAGTCAAAAAATATATTTGGGTCTTCCGGAAGGGCAATATTTTAATGAATTTGTTGGGAACTTCTAACCAGCTTATTTCTATGAAAATCAGTGATGGGAATCAAGGCTGTATTTTTTCTTTTGTCTATGCCAAGTGTGATGCCAAGGAGTGCGAAGCTTTGTGGAAAAGGCTGGACATTTTTTACCATGGAAATGAATCATGGTTCATCGGGGGGATTATAATGTCATCATGGATTCGTTGGAAAAGAAAGGTGGCGGAAGGGTTTCTAGTAGTGATCGGCTGGCCTTTGTGTCCTACGCTTCTCGGAATGGTTTACTGGATTTGGGTTTTGTGGGAAACAAGTTTACATGGTGCAATAATCAGTGAGGCCCTCGACACACTTGGTGCAGGTTGGATCGGTGCCTTGCTAACCTCTCATATTTATCTTCATTTTCAAACACAAAGGTGGAGCATTTTGTGCAGGCTTTAACTGATCATGCACCTCTTCTTATTAGCTTGGATCATAGGCCAGTGAACAATAGATGTTTCTTATATTCCAGACAATGGAAAATGGATACCAGCTTCCATTCAATGGTGCTTTTGTCTTGGGTGAAACCCATGCAGGATAGATGTTGGATGGGCTTGAACAACAAACTAAGAAGGATAAGAGATGATTTACTACAATGGTTTTCCAACAGGCCCATCAGTTCAACTAATTTGGAGGAACTGAAAGAGGAAATTGAACACCTTGAGCGAAGGATGGAAGATGGCTAGGATGAGGAAATTTTTGGTACATTGATAGGAAAGAAGAATCACCTTGCTGCGTTGCTCTTGGAGCAAGAGAGGTCGGTTCGTGAGAGATCCTGAGAAACTTGGCTCAGGGAGGGTGATAGAAATACAGCCTATTTTCAGGCCTAAATAAAGGGAACGAGGCAGACAAATGTTCCCAATATTCAAATGGCAGATGGGTCTTTTACTAAAGAGATTGGGGTTGTGGGAGGCATGTCTCTTCACTACTTCAAAAGGTTGTTGGCTGATCCTAATCCATGTATGTATGAGGGATACCCCTGGGAGAAAATTGATTTGTTTAATTTTATACCAAGGGTGGTGTCCAATGAGGTTAGTCTTTCTCTTGAAAAAATACCAGATGAATATGAGTTTTGGGAGGCGATCAAGGCTCTAAATTCTGAGAGTTCTCCGGGGCCGGATGGTTTTCCCGAGTCTTTTTACATTAGTTTTTGGGAGTTGGTTAAGTGGGATTTAGTTGAGTCCATCCAGAATTTCTTTATAAGGGGTCATTTGCCTCGTGTTGCTTGTGCGTCAACTCTAATTCTCATTCCGAAAGTGAGAGAACCCTCTGCACACAATCAATACCGGCAGATTTGTATGTGTAATTTTCCATTCAAGGCTCTTTCAAATGTTATCAACAGAAGACTTGCGGATCATCTTCCCCAATGGGACTTGGAAAGTCAGCATGGTTTTCTCAAAGGATGGTCCACTCAATCTTCCATTGCCATGGCTCATGAGTTGATAGGGGATATTAATCTTAAGTCTACTGGGTCCAATGTGGAGATTAAAATGGACATTCACAAAGCTTATGATAAAATGGAATGGAATTTTACCATTAAAGTGTTGTATCACATGGGTTTTTCCAGAGGGGTTGTGGATTTATTGTTTAGAATTTTCAGCTCGCTTTGGCATGATGTCTCTTTCATGGGGAAGCAGTGTGGTTTTTTCAAACCCGACTGAGGCTTGCGCTAGGGAGACCCTCTCTCTCCTAGTCTCTTTAGCTTGGTTCAGGACTCTCTTAGCAAACATTTTTAGGGGAAATTTTTTAATGGGAGTCTTCGAGCATATCATGGTAGAGGTAACTCTAGAGATGTTTCACATATATTCTTTCGTGTTATTCTTCTTGAATGGTAACAGGCAGAACATTAGGAAATTTAACAGAGTAATGGAAACCTATTGCAAGTGGAGTGGTCAGCCCATCAACAGGGAGAAAAGTAGCGTGTTTCTCTCAAAATGGTGTTCAGAAAGAAGGGGGAAAAAGATTGAGGAGGCATTGGGCATACATAGAAAATAATTCCCGATGGAATACCTCAGAGCTTCTATTTCACCAGGAAGGTACAGATACAACACTTTGACAAGCTTGTTGGGAAAATTACAAATCGCATTACAAATTTGAAGAATGGGTTTCTCTCTTCTGGGGGGCATATCACACTGGTCAACTGTGTCCTTTCCTCGATTCCCATGCATGTGCTCTCAGTGCTAAAGGTTCTAGAGGCAGTGCTGGTTAATATTGAAAAATTCTGAAAAAATTTATATTGGATTCTCTTAATGAGGGAAGAACTCACTGGACTTCATGGGACAGGATGGCTAGATAGGTTTCTAAAGGTAGTATTAGTGTCTGGAGTGTAAGAGGGGAAATGCAATGTATGCAAGCTAATCTTTCTTGGGACTTTCTGGAGAACAAATCGTTGTGGGAAAGGTTTATTAATAAAAGATACGACACTCACATAACCGGTGGTAGAAGAATTGTTTCCCATCTTTGGCGCACAATTTCTAGTTACTTACCAGTTCTTCGCTCCCACTCCAAATGTCTGGTTGGTTATGGGAAAATAAATTTTTAGAGTGATAATTAGATTGGTTCAACGCTTGGTTTCCCTGGCTGCCCGACTCTAGAGATTTCCTTTTCTCCAGCTAGTAGTTTTAGACCTTTTCTCTAGGCCATTCTCACGCACAGCCAACTAAAGGTCTTTGATGGCATCACCTTGAATGATGAGCCTGATAAACTCATTTTCACAGGGTCGGCCTCAGGGCTGTTCTTAGCCAAGGGGTATCGGTCCATGACTCGGGTTCAGGGCTCTCCAGATATTTAATAGGAAGCACTGTAGTGTAATGATCTGTCGGTGAAGTATAATTTTCTTATCTGGAACCTTCAGAATCAGGCTGTCCCTATGGATGAACAGGTGAAGCACAGGGGGATTCCTCAGGCATCTAAATTTCTATGCTTCTCAGTCCCCACCGAAGAGTCGATCGACCACCTTTTCTTCGCCAGTGACTGGGCGACCATGGTTTGGGGTTTCCTTGGTGAGGTATTTGGACGAGAAGTTCAGGCCGCTTTAGCTGCATCTTTTCTGTATTCTTGGTTCTTAGTAACTAATGGCAACGTCTCTGAGAATAATGTGGGGGCGGTGCTTTTTAGTGTGGGTTTCTGGAATCTTTGGAGTGCTCGAAACCAAAGGCAGCATGGGGGCACAGGCTGTTCAAGGCTGGCGTTGGTTTTTCACACCTGTTGTATTGGGACGGATTTGGTCCCACTTGTTAATGTTGGGGAGGCCATTCCACTGCTAAGAATTTTCATGGCAGGTAACTCCTGTATTTCATTTTTATGAGGCGTGAATAAGAAGGGATGTTGGGTGCAGTGGAAACTTCCAAGAAGTGTTCTGAAGCTCAATGTGGATGGGTCCTGTGTGTCTAGTTTTATGAGAGGAGGGGGAGTGGTTCGTGAATTCCAAGGTTCGGTGTTATTAGATTTTAGTGATTATTTTTGAATGGGAGACTCCCTTATGGCAGAGGTGTATGCAATGTTGAAAGGCATTGAGCTCTGTCATTCTCATAATCTTCTGCTTGAGTCGGTGGAGACTTACTCGGCTATCCTTCACAGGTCACTGCGAGGAATTATTCTCATTCCATGGACCATTGCACACATTGTTCGCAAATTCAAGCACCTTCTGGACTCTCAGGTGATCCTTAGTCACACTTGGTGCTTGGGGAACAAGGTGGTAGATTTTTTGGCCTCTGGGATTACCACTGGTGATCGAAGTCTATTGTTTTCTACATTGGGATCTCTTCCACAGGCATGTGGTAATTTTGTTAGGGAATATTCTTTGGGACTTCATTATTTTAGGCCTCCTTAAAAATGTCTTTGTATGGGGCACATCCCAGTTTAAAAGTTTAATAAAAAGTTAACGTTGGATGGAAATAATATAATTTAACATGAGTCAAATTGATAAAGGGTGCCCCACACAACTTTCTTGTTGGTATGCTACTCTCACACCCCAATGTTGTATGTCTGAGAGCCCCCATCTATTCCATATACCACACATCCCCAAAATAATAGACACATCACATCCAACCCACAAACCCCAAGGATCACCGCCCAACAAGAACGAGCACATCACATCTCACCTGAAAGCACATAGCCCATAACACATCCACAACCATTAATAGAGAAATAGGGTATCATGAATGTGAATGATATCTATCTCATTACCTCCTCGTACCATACATGGCCCTCGCTATAAGGTACCACATCCCATCTCATCCGACCTACAGACACCTAGGCTACATCACATCTATCTTAAAAATACACGGGCTTGCCATCCCAAAAGCACGACCACATCACATCTCACCAGAAGATACATGATCCATCACAAAAACCATCTAATTCACTAGTATACCTTCAATCATCACAGATTATTCAACTAACCTAGAAGAGAGAGTAGGAAAGAGTGGGTACCCAAGCATCAATCAACCTCACTAGATGTTAGAAAAAACACCCCAGCATGACTATGTAGGTGTCAACACACAGTTCTTGATGTGGGTGGGGTGCATAAAGAAATAAAAAATAATATATATATGTATATAGATATATATATCCACACACAACCCCAACCTATGGTTTCCCAACCAAACACTAATTAAATCACAACAACACCTCTTATGCTTCCAACTCTAAATTAAATACACCAAACAACAATCCACTAGCCCGATTTCACATTTCCATCAAATTTTCATTTTCAAGAGCATTAATTTAATTATTTAGAATCAAACACAATTAACCACACACAACCATCCATTTAATTATTCATTAGTCGATTCCATCCCATTAACCAAACCAAAACCCTAACCATTTTAATTATTATTAAATTATTATTTATTAAAACACAATTTGGGAATTTAGAACAACACAATAACAAACAAAAAACATCTCATCATCTCTATCACACCATTTCCTCACTACCTAAAAGTAAAAAAAACCACAACCACCCCATCCACCTAAAAGCATGTCCAACAAACAATTTCACCATACCAAAAGTATGGAAAAAAACCTTTATATCCCACATGATCCAACCACACATGAATAACATATAATATCCCAAAAATCAAGACTACACATCACATAATATTAAAATACCTTTTATAGATTTAAAAATTGGATTTTCTCTCAATTCAATTTAGTTTACGGGTGTTATCTGAAAAACCATAATCTCACAGAAACCTTTTATTATCCAAATATAAGTGGTTGTAAAATTTCCACTTTAAGGTTATATCCTATTAATCAAAACAAAATAAAGAGTCAAAACACATATATCTATCAAAAAAATCCAACAATGAAAAAAATTATATGGGCATAAAACTCATACAATAAAAATATCATAATTGTAACAAAGATGAAAAAACGTGATAATCAAACCCATTTACCCATCAATTTCAATTTAAAAAATTATTTATCTTTAATTAATCCAGAACAACCATCTAACATAGATAAATATAGTGAAACCCCTTCTACATAATACATAATAAAGAGAAATGAGGGATTACCTACCTCAAAGAAGAATTGTTGACTTTCTACCCACTATAGGGTGAAAAGAAACATCTGTAAACCTCAGACACACAACAAGAAACCACATATCAACATACAGCACACCCAAACATCATCAAAACATATCTCAAATCACCCCCAAACCAAAAAAACATCACTCTGGAAGAATAATAGTATAATACCACTAAGAAAGGGAGAACAACTCACCACGGATCACTAATGAACAACCATCAAAACTAACTGATCGAACAAGGGAGAAGAGGAATAAAAGTTCTCCATGATGCACCTAGGGATAGTAAAAAATTATAGAGAATGAGGTGTGGTTGAATGAATAATATTTTTCCGATATAAGAACTTAAAAATTGTAATCCTACTTGTTTCATATTTTGTAAATTTTACACTGTGTGTAATCCTCATATATTAAAACATTTACAAATTCTGGTGAAAAAATGCATCACTATATTCATTATTTAATACACATAGTGTACCCCAACTACAAGATGTGTAATTTTCTCACAAGATACCCCTTATCCAATATAGAAGCCATGAACGGGTAGCTACACATGCCATGATCCACCTTTACATGTCGTGTTATACATTTACATGACATGTATTTCTTGTATTAGCTCTACTACTGCTCTAGACTCCACCAAAACCTCCCAGAACATCTTATAGACTCTTCAAGAACACCTCTAACACCCAAAAAAAGAAATGTAATTGACCAAGGAGGTATGATCCCCACAATCAAAACACACTGGCCTGATATCTCTAGGAAGAGCATAAAAACCACTGGACCCGAAAGTCCAAAAGGGAAACTATAGTGGTAGAATCCATGCTGGTTGAAAACTCTATAGTCTTGGAACCTAAAACCTTTCACTACAACTATTCTCTTTGAGGAACACTTCTAGTTCCCCTATCATGAAAAATATCCTCACAAGTGAATCTTCTTGTTCACATCCACCTTCCATTGAACCATCATATATGTTAGTAATGATAAAGGAGTAACCATATACTAGATAGAAGGAAGTAGTGCCTCCTCAAGCATCTCACAAGTGAATACTCATATAGAAAAATATCTTTAAAAAACACATAAGGTTCTTAAACATGATTCCTAACTCTCTAAATCACATACTCCCCAACTAAAGAGATAGAATCTCTTTCCTCTTCAATTCCTTCATAGTTTAAGAAAGAAAAATATTACCTGAACTCTTTTTTGGAAAGTTTATCCATGAAACATGTTCCTCCTTCCTCTCTCCTTGATACAAAATCCACCAAAAATGTGTATCTTCCAACATATAAATGATTTCCAAAAGGTCCCAGTATCCTACTCGGGCCTAGATCAAACTGAAAGTGATGTCAATATCCTCTACCTTGATCTATGTATCTACATATGAAACACTTCCCTCATACATCCCCAGATCCTACAACTATAAATATCATAACACCGTCTACCAAGCCTCATCCTCCACTGTCAGATCAACACTATGATGATCAACTAGATCAGCCTACTGAACCTCAATAACATGAGACACATGCGAATGATGAACACAATCCAATGATGAAATAGTAAACTAATATTTATCAAGCCCATATATCATGGAATTTTATTTAGATTCATTTTAATTCACATTATTGTTTTTTACCTTCCTAAAACAACCAATTTAAAATAATAATACAATTCATCATAATGCATGTACTTCTCCCAAGTCTCCACAATGCAAAAAATTCCACCTGAATTGGTAATTCAATAAGTTCATAGTCCATGAACTGGATCACGGGGGGCCCCAAAATCCAATGTCCTAACCATTATCCCTAGATTATGTCACATTCTAAATTCAACTGGCACTACTTCCATACCAAACCATTTAATCCTCACTATACGTAACTCTAAACCCCATCCTATATCTCAACTATATCCTTTGATACCACTTTTCATGACCCTGTCCCTCTAAAGATACCACAATTAGGGTAGAGAGATAATGACCCTAAATTCCCACCTCTAGTAGTCCCCATGTTGGGGAATGACACTAAAATTTATAATAATATAATATTGGGAGGTAAGATGAATTATCCACACAATACTTCAGGACATAATATTAAAAGTAACCAAAATCATCCAACACCCATATATAAATAAAATAGATACATATAAAAGTCTCCAAAAGTAAATTACCAAAAGCAAAGATAAGGCTGTGACATAATAGTTATCTAATGATTTGAGAAAGTAATGTCCATAACAATACACCTATTCCTCTTGGAAACCTAAAAACCTATTTATATATGTAGGGTGAGAATAAATGTATACTCAGTAATAAAACCAACGTTTATAGAGAACATGTGAAAAAAGTACACTAATGAACCCATGAAAAAAATAAAA
The DNA here is from genome assembly GCA_963277665.1 of Viscum album. NCBI lineage: Eukaryota > Viridiplantae > Streptophyta > Magnoliopsida > Santalales > Viscaceae > Viscum > Viscum album. Next base: position 77,787,817 of record OY728133.1, on the reverse strand, counting down.
AATCAATAAATTACCAATGCAGGTATACAAAACAAACTCAACCACACCAAGGAAGTATCACCAAATAACACATGCCAAGTAATATAGTATAACATGAGTCACATCAATAAATGGTTACTTGGACCGCTGTATCACTGTAATGACACTCTCATACCCCGACATCTCAAATCCTAGTGCTCCCATATCTTCCTCCTACCACACCAACCCACAAGCTTGAAAACATCACATCACACTCATATACATCTAGGCTTTCTGCTCCACAAGCACGAGCATACCAAGTCTCTCCTGAAAACACCTAGTCCACCACACTTCCACGACCATAACCAAAGTAGTAGGATATCATGAACCTGAAAGACATAAACCTAAATCAACCCACCTACCATGAATGACCCCCACCACAAGTCACCTCATCACATCTAATCCCACCCACAAACACCTAGGTTACATCACATACCACCTGAAGACAATTGGATACGCCGCCCCATAAGAATGACCACATAATATCTCGCTCAAAGACACTTGGGCCATCACAACTACCATATAATTAACTAATATTCTATTGAACATCACAACATATTAAATACCTACCTCATCTATAAGAGAGATAGGGAAATAAAGGTTACCCAACCATCCGTCCTCCTCACCGGTTTTTGGGAAAGACACCCCTTGTATGACAATGTGGGTGTTGGCATATAATAAAAGATGTTTTTGGGGTATGTATAGAAATAATAATAAATATAATAGTATATACATATATCCACAAAAAACCGAAAAATATAGGTTCACCGAAAAACACTAATAAACTCACAATAATGCCACTTTCACTTCCACCTTTTGATGCATTACTCCACACAATAATCTACAAGCCCCATTTCACATTTCCAACCAATTTTCATTCTTCATCGCATTCATTTAATTATTTAGAATCTACCACATTTATGTACACACAACCCACCATTGAATTATTCATCATTCATTTCTATCCCATTAACCAAAATAAAATAACAACTATTTAATAATTATGAAAAAATAATTTTTTCCATCACTATCCGGGCATTTTGAACAACACAAACAGACATTAAAAACATATCAGCATCCTTATCACACCATCTACTGACTTCCCAAAAGGCATATAAAAATAAACACCACCTCTCCACCCAAAAATCATATCCAAACAACCACCACCCCACCTCCCCAAAATCATGACCAACAAAAAACCTAGCCCCCGCAAAATAACATCCATCAAACCATCATGTCCCAAATTTCCCAAAAACACATAAACTACACATCACCATCCCAATAGCAAAGTCACACATCAAAACACATAAAAAGAAATTTTACAGATTTATAAGGGGGATTTTATTACATTTTACTTTATTTTAGGGGAATTATCACACAAACCATAATCACGGGGAAACCATTTTATTATCCAAATATAAGTGGTTATCCAATATTCATTTTTTGGTGATATCACAAAAAACACAATAAAAGCAGCATTCAAAACACATATATCTAGTAAAAAAATCCTGTAATATCCAAAATTTTCAATGTTGAATCAATCATGTACAATTATAATATCATAATAATAACAAATGTATAAAAACAAGTTAATCAAAACAATTTAGCATTAATTTCAATTTAAATAATTCTTTATCTTTCATTAATCCTATAAAACCTTCTCAAATAGATAAAGATGGAAAAACCCATTTCTCATGATACATAATAAAGAGAAAAAAAGGAGTAAATATATCAAAGAAGATTTATTAACTCATTGCACACCAAAGGGTGAAGAAGAAACATTTGTAATCCAAAATTATGCATTGAGAAACTATAGATAATCCAATACCACATCCAAATATCATCAAAACATATCCCAAATCACACCCAAAACCAAGACAACATCACTTTTATGAATCTATAGGAGAAGAGTATATGAAAAAAACCAGGAAATGGAGAATAACTCACCACATATCCCCAAAAAATAGGCACCAGAACCCATGGATTGAACAAGGGAGAATGAGGATAGAAGGTCAACTTGGGGTGTCTAGGGCTTGTCCAAAATGACAGAGAATGAGTTGTGGATGAGTGAATAAGATTCATCTGATAAATAACACAAACCCTATAATCCTAATGGTTTCATGTCATGTAAATGTTATATGATGTCTAATCATCAGTTCTAACAAAATTTTCTCCTTTTTCCGAAGAAAATTCCACCAAGGTCTTTATTTAATACACATCACAGATCCCAATAGCATGATTTGTTCTCATCTCATAGGCTACCCCTTTACTGATTTATAGGTTATAAACTAGTAAGCTAAACAAGCCATGAACCACCTTGACACTTCATGTAATACTTTTACAGGGAATTTATTTCCTACAATGGGCTTTCTACAACTCTATACTCCACCAAAATCTCCTAGAACCTCCTCAATCATCTTTAATAACACATCCAACAACCAAAACATAAAATGTAACAGACTGGGGTGACATAAGAAGTTAGATAAATACCATTGTGAACCAAATTGTATGGAATGACTTATGATCTATAAATAATAAAGTTTATTTAGAAATCATAAGAAAAAATTTATAAAGGGAATAAAATATAAAATAAGTAAAAGATATAAAATTTTTATATTAAAATTATGAAGTGTTCATGGTTAATTAATTTCAATTTATCAAATTAAAGAATATTTTTTATATATTATTTAAGTTGCATAATTTTTTTTGATTAATGTTATGATCATGGTTTAAATAATATTATTTATATGATATTTAGATTATGAAAAATGTATTTTAAAAGAAATTTGATTACAAATAGTTCATAATTCATAAAATATAATATATTTAAAATTTAAATTACATATAATGGTAAAAATTAAAGATTTCATATTAGAATGAATATAAAATATTTATATATAAAAGTATGGAACTTATATATTTGTTAATGATGGAATTATAAAAGGGTATACAGTTGGATTTTATTTATGAATTTTTCATGAATTATCATCTCATGGTTAAACATTTTAATTATTCATTAATTTAATGGTTTTTAACTATTTTATGCATAGTTATAAATTATTTATATGATGAATTATGTGTAGTTTAGTCTAATTAGTAAATTAGTTTGGTATAGAGCCTTGCATTACATTCTTGGTATGAAAATGAATATTGTTTTTCATTTACCCTGATGAACGCAATTTCTAATTGATGTTATGAACATGAATTTTGTATAACATATTTTGTACATTTTAGGAGTTATAGATATCATGAATTAAATTATCCCTTGAGTAATGTATCCCCGAGTAGAGGAACATGTGGTTGGAAAACCTACATACCTAGAGTCTTATGCCTTTTCTATATTGGTCAATGGGGTGGGTATCTATTTCTATGTGCTTACCTATATAGATATTTTCAATGTCATATAACTATAAGGCTTTAAATGAAGTATTTATATACCAAATTCATTTGTTGCGTTAGAATATGCAGGAATATGTTTCAATTATATATTTGAGTGAGTAACACAAACATGTGGTCTTTGTTAAGAGCTAAACATCAATATGGTTTGAACATATTGGTCTGGTATAGAGAATATGATTCCAAACTAAATTATAAAAAAGTGTACATAAAATCTAATAACATGAGATAATAATGTGAGATTGTAATCCCCTTCAAATACTAAGTGTTATATTCTTCCAATGTTGAACATTTCAATACCTTGATCAACTTAACAAGTAGGTTAAGCCATTGTGGGGGTGCCCATGGATTATCTTGTGTTAGGTGTAAAAGGATGGGTAAAATTGGAACATTCTAGGGTAGGTTAGGCCATAGATTGGTGCCCGAGGATAGTCCTTTGGTATCTAATTATTAGTGTTTATTTTGGGTTACAATTATCAGTAGACCATAATATGATTAGGTAACAATTGGAATATAGTTGAGTTCAGACATATGTTGGATTAGACAAAGAATTTTCTTTTTGAATCTCCAATAGTCGTATATGATATGATTGTGATGATGTAATACAAAATAGCGTAGTGGTGAGAGAAACTCCATAGAAGACTCATTGATTAGTAAAATATAGATCTTAGACCACAAATATGTATTATAAAAATAAAAAGAGGCATTCAATTTAATAGGATCTCATTTAATAACACCCCTTATCATATGGTTAATAAAACATGACAATCATCTGATAAAAGCTTATGTTGTCGGTGAATAACATCATCATCATTAAACTATACATTGAGATTAATCCTCAAAAAGGAGAAGTTTAATATAAGTTACTTCTAATATTGGTAACATAATAAAAGATATTAAGCAATATTGGTGGTTTTATGAAATGTTATTAAGGAAAATTCTATTTGATGGAATTGTTCCTTCCTTATTAACCAAGTGTTTAAATTATTAAACAAGTGAATCTAGGTGCTTGTAAAATAATGTGGTGTTTAATTAAAGGTTTGAAATTAATTAGATGAAAAATTACCCAAGGAATATTAGTCTCCAATAATGTACTCAATATTATTGGACATTCCAAAGATTTAATGAATTTGGGTCTCATATACTCAATACTATTGGGTATTTCAAATGATATTCAATAATATTGAATATGTTGAATCCATGATGAGACTAAAGTTTTCATTAAACATTTTTGGTTATAGAAGTCAATTTTATAATTTTGAAATATATTTGATATCCAATATAAGTTTTTAATAGAAAATTTATATAAGGTCATGTGTTGAATAAATTTAAGCTTGAAGTATTTTGTCAAGTAATAGGGAAAATGACTTGCCACATTAATAACTTGGATACCTAAATCGTGGTTAAAAATTTTATAAGCTGTGTATTTTTATATCATTGTGAAGTTCATGCACATAATAGTTGTTTAAATGAAACGATATGGGTGTATTTAATACACATTGTTTGTGATTTTTTTAATTTTATAACATTCTTTAAATATAATCTAAAAATTGATCATTTGGGTTAGGGAATACATCTTATTTTCATATATAGAAATGTTATGACAATATGATTTAATTCACATAATGTTTACCCAATATTATCAATTTTTGGGAATATATATGAACTAGGAATATTATGTCTATGATATAAAATAATATATATACATTATATGTTTGTAAAAATTCAAATAGAAAGAAGAAAAAGTTGGGTGATAAGTTCAACATATTTCTTTAATAAGTCAATTAAAATCATCGAAACCTAGGGCTTTTTGGATGGAATAGTAATAATTTAATATGGCTGGAGTATCCAATATATACCTAAAGGAGTTTATAAAACACTATGGAATTTCCATGTCAGGTATGGAAGTTATAGAAATTAATTATTATATTTTGAAAGGTACGTGATAATGAATGTTTATTTCAAAAGATGTTGTGAATATAAATAAGTTCAAAATTAATGGAAGAATTGATTGAGATTAAATTTTTTATTCAAGACATGAAATAAATTGTTACTACATCAGGGATTTTAATGTAAATTAATTTATTAATATCAAATTAATTTAAGTAAAATATGTGTATATTCATCTCATTTCTCTTATGTGATAAGAGAATATGTTTGATAACAAAGTGTTTTTATAAGCAACATGATATGATTAATTGTATACACATGTTTGATGATTAATCGGGTTCTATAAGATATTCATAGAAGAATATATGGATAAAAGTGTTTATCTAGGATAAAATATTCATCTCTATATTTGATAAAATGTGAGGGAAAGTCTTCCAGCCACCAATCAGTGGTATATTTTAATAAAGTATTCTTTTCAAAAAGAAAAATTCCAAAAAACATAGAATACCATATATCAAATGAAACAAGATTTTATTTGATATATGTTCCAATTAAAAGTAATGAAATGTTATTTACTATCACAAATGGTTTGTGTTATGTTTAATTACCATTTAAAAAATAAATATCTCAATTTCATTAAAGGATATTAAAATATAATATTTGAGTGGGTTTTCACCCAATATCCAAAAAGAGTTTAAGATACGTGAGGATAATTAAAACCCTAAATAATTATAGTTAGTTATCCTAAAATGTGAAATACATTATTTATTGAAGGATTGTAATATTCAAAATGAAAAGTGAATTACACTCAATATCATAAAATAATTTAAGTTATGATATTAATGAAAAAATGTCAGAGTCATATTTAGTTCTTGTATTAACGTAATTCTCAATATATCATTAAAATTTTATGAGGTCCAATAAATAATAATGTAAGTAGTTTCATTATTTCAAATATTTTTTTTTATAAAATATGGTCCCAAGGATTATTATGATGAAAACATTATAAAGAGTTCAAAAATAGACAATAGAGGTTGACAATGTGACATTTGATGTTGTGATGTTTTGAGATTTAAATATGTTCTATAGTTGAATAGTTCAGAATGTGATTTCTAAATATCACAGTTATTAAAATAATATTTCATCATAGATGATCCTAACTAAAGTGTTTAGTGGGAGGTATTTATTATATGGTCATATAGAGATGTGATTGAGATTAAATATAATGAAATATATTAACAAAACCCAGATAGTATATCAAACATAAGGATGATATGAAAAATTATTATATATGACATGATAAACAAGTGGTTATGTATGTTTTATTGAATTTTATTAAATATTTTAGGAATATTTAATTATATAATATTATTTGGAAACTCCATTTTATCATTATTTAACATTGGATAGATAAAAATGTATATATGGATATACATTTCATGAAGTGAATTGATAATTTACCTTTTAAAGTATGACTTTGGTTATATTTATAACCAATTTTTTTCATGGATTATTATTGTTTATAATAAGTTTTTCTAGGTTATAGTGAGTATTATTATTTTATAGAGATACAAAATCTGATCATGAGGCACAGAATAAAGAATATTATTCTTTTTGTGCACTGGATGGCCTATTAACTATACTGCATGTAGTGTCATACAGATGACTTTTCTATACTATGAGTGCATAAATCTTATTTGAGTCTCCATTAAATGAGGTTGGAAAGATTCCTTGAATGAGAAAATTCATAATATGATATTATTTTTTATGAAATTATATACATTAACATTAAAAATATTTCAGTGGTTGGGTATATTTTTTATTATATTGTTAGTTCAAGCGTAACCAAGATAAGAATTTTCCTCTCACATGATGAGTATAACATATGAACCCTAAATTGTGATAAAATATGAGAATGTGTTTCTATAACTAGGTATTTTATATCTATCCATATATGAGACATGTGATGCGCTTATCTATTAGGATGAATGGCATGTGATGTATTCATTGATCAAACTAGTATATACTCTATGAATCAAGAACATATGAGTTTTATATATGGTATTGACATGTTCTCTACCTCATGGTTACTTTATTTTTAAAAAGGAAAAATATAATAATTCTTGTTTTCATATGATTCATATTTGTGGAAACTGGAATAGAGATATATGTTTTTGAATGATATCACATAAGATCTCTTTATAGCTTTAGTAAAATTGATTCTTTTCTAGAGGTTGCTCTTTGATTTCATATATGAATATGTATTTTCATATATTTTTTTCACACTATAATGGAATCTGGTGTCACACTTTGTTGTTCATTTAATTGGGTTTTATTTGGACTCAAAGAGAAACTCTATTTTTTTTATAGTAAATCCCAAATCATTTTGGATGGGTATTCCCAAGATATATCATATGTTGTGATATAAGGTGAAGTTGTTCATAGATTTCTAGATGATTTTTGGAAAATATCTAAAAATTATTTTTGGATAAGATTTCACAGGTTATTGTATATGACACAACAAATGATAAATTGGAAAAAAGTCTATAAAATTTATTGAAAGTTGGAGATTAATAGATATATATCCTAAAGGGTTTTATATATATTATATATATAGGTTGTTAGAATCCATGGGCTATATCAATTTGGTATGATGGATTTCAATATATTTTTATATTTTATATTCCCATGAAATTTATCATTTATTATATCATTTAATTAGATGAAACATCTAGGAGGTGAAGAATTTGTATAATGAATGCATATACTGGCCATAACATGTATTCATGCACTGTAATGATTGAATAAATGTTAGACGGTGAGGTGTGTATTCTAAAACCAATATAAACTATCTTCTTGTGATGGAATTGGGTGTGCTTCAATATTTTTTAGCCAAAAATCCCCAAGAACAGAAGATATATTCTTCTTCCTTCTTGGCATATGAGATGCTAGAACATCGTGAATAGAAGAATAATATCATCTAAATATTGGATGATTCAGTGAAACCTGAGATACACCATGTAGTGGAGATTTCATTTAACTATGTGAACATCATCAAATACATATTAAGATGAAGATGTAGGAAAATCTATTCATCGAATGGTACTCATGTTTAAAGTGTTCTTCTTTAAATTATTTTGTATAGTTTTCTTTTTCTATGCATGGGAGACCTTCATACTAGGCATTAAATTGCTTCTAAATGATCTGATACGTGTTATTAGATTATTTTGAAATCATTCACTAATGTACTATAATATTGTTCATTCATCCTTTGTTTTCAGGGATTTGATATTAGTGATTCTGTGTAACTTCTTATTCAATTTCAATTATATCCCTTCCTTATTTCTTCAAAGATATCATAACTACTAAGCTTTTAAGAGTTGGGGGTTTATTCAGCTGCAATTTGGATGAGATATCACTAAATTTGAAATTGATTGAAGGATTTTTTATGTAGTTTCATCCATATAGTTCATCCTATCTTTATTTGTTTTTTTGTTGTGTATCAAAAAGATTCTTTTGAGGTAGATGATAATTGTTTTCTCCTTTTTTATGTGTATCCATGACATTATAATTTATTTTCTTTATTTTGGGTGAATGTTATGAATTTTCCAAATAAATATAATAAATTTAACTAATGAAATGAATGGGTACAGTGTGAAGTGTATATGGTTATCAATTTTTGTGATGTTACTAGTGTTGTTTCATGATATATGATTAATATTGGGTTAATCCTTATATTTACAGCTTGATTTATGAATATGATTTAAATGGTTAAATACATAGTTTCAATAAATTAAAAGGCTATTTTTAAAATGACTGTTTTATATTTGACATGTTTTGTGCCGATTGGTGTCCTTGTTTTTGTGTGGCTTTGTGGCCTTGGTTTTTTGCATCTTGGTGGCCATGGTTGTTTACAATTAATTTACAGGGTGTTTTCTTGATAATATTTTGACAAAAACGGAATAATATTGACATATATTAATTTCCCTATGGCTAAATAATTTTTTGGTGTGAATTTTAAACTTATTAATAAATGAACGTATCTAGGAAACTAATTTCTTAAATTAAATAGTGGAAAATCGAACCCAGGTTTTGGCCGATTGTTTGATTTTATTGGGTTGGTTGTTCTGTATACGTGGTGGAACATGGTGGTAAAATATCAGTAGTGACCTAATGGTGGTTGTGGTTGTATTTCATTTTTTAACACATAGGTATATTCATATTTCAAACTAATATATACTTGTATTTTTTTATGACATTTATATTAACCCCACTGGAGTCAAGTGACATGTATGACACTTAGAGACACTGGGGGTGTTTTCACTAACTTCCTAGATGGGGAATATACATTTGGTTGACTACCTCCACTCCATACTCACCCTTCATTATAAGATTACAATGATACTGATGTTGGATGAGATGATATATGGTGTGGTTCATGCATGGTATGAGGAAGACACATGGTTGATGTTCTACATGTTCACAATACCCTATTGGATTGGTTAACTGATACATGAAAATTGGTTGGTTTTGTGAGACTAGAAATGTGGTTTGTGACCTAAGACATCATATTTTGTTACTGATGTGAAATATTTTATATAGTTTCTGTTTTTATTGGTGGATATATAATGGATGAGATCAACGAATGTCTTCTTATTGGTAGAGAGTGGTGAATCAGTGGGGAAGTGGTTGTGGGGTTCATTTACCTACATTATTATGATATTACATTATTTACCTTGGATGTTTTATTTGTTGAGAGTATTGAGGAGGCTGAGGGATACTAGTTGACATGTGTGGCTGCTGGGTAGTTCTGTTGTTCATTCTCCTGGGAATTAGTACTCCCTTTTTAATTTTTCTGGAAATACCATGGATATGATCCTACTGAGTATACATTTGATTCTAATCCTAAGTATATAAAAATAGTTTTCATGTTTTTAGGTGGGCTTTGGATATAAATCTAGTAAGTACTGATTCAAGTATTGGGTTTTTATATTTGTTTTCATAAGATTTAATTTTGCTATTGTTTTATATTTGGAGATGTTTGTGTCCATTTTATATTCATGCATGTGGGATACATCTTGTAAGGTATTTTGTCTTATTTATTTTATTTTATGGTGATTTTGTTGGTGAGTTTTTATTAAGATTAAATTCTATTGATGGTAATGCCTCCCATTTGAGTGTTTTATTCCCTCAACACAAGTCTCTATACCAGGACCTACTAGAGGTTGGACTTGGGGGGTCACTCCTTTTTATAACCATACTAAGAGGGTTTCCAGTGGAGGGAAGGTTGGGATAGTGCCTCATACCTCAATCATTATTATAAATACACTCTAGTATACTGATTATAAGTGATTTACCATGAGTAAAATGGGGAAACTATACCCCCATAGGTATATCTGGCCATAAATCACACTGGAAGAATTATGTAATTATATATCTAAATAATAGGGATAAAAATAAATACATCATGACTACATTCCATCAATAAATAACATCAAAGCACATGAAAGAACAAAATGTGTATAAATAATTACAGGTAGTCATACATGACATAAACAAGACTCACCTAAGACAAACCATATATAGATAGTCCAAAGAAAACCTAAGTCTTTAATTGACAAAAAGAATGGGTCCCATGAGCATTCCTGGTCCCAATTCTTATCTCCTACTGTAAATCTCATCTAAACAATCATCTACGCATCCCTTTTTCCTACTTGAATAATAAACCATAAAGTCTTCCCAAATAAAAGGGTGCCTATGTATAGATTGAGTACAATTTAGTAGGCCACAACAAATGATGTCCCTAAATATATTTAGTTTCACATGTGCATGTATAGTGTAATATTCTCACATGGAAAATTGAACGAAAGGGAAGTAATAAAACATATGTCGCAACAATGGGTGCAACACAGTCACTTGTGTGTGAACATAATTTCTTCAGCTAGTGTGGAGGTGTCTCTAAACATATCTGGTAATCATCGATTATGTTACCATCCTAAGTCATAGTTAATGTAAATATCATGTATTCATAATATAATGACTCTAAATTAGAAAAAATCCCTAATAACATACATAAAGATGATTCATATCATTCCTTTCAACAATAAATGACATGTGGATAATTTATTACTAGTCCTAGTCTATAACATGAGTAGAATGGTATCAGCTCCCAAAATTATCATCACTTGTATGAGAATCATAATCCCTTCCATGGAATTATCTCAGCATGGCCAATACATCCCACATAAATGGGTGATAACAAAGACCAAATCATAACTTTCCATCCCTATCATCATCAAAGTCGCTGGGGAATTTCATACCATTTTTATGGAAATTTCAACAAAAATAAAAAACACTTCATAATGGGATTCACATCCCTAAACATACTTATGATTTTTAGGTAGTAATTATATCCCAATATCATAAGTATTTCATTCAAGACACAAATATAAAAACTATTGGCAATAACATCACTTAACATATACAACGTATCACAAGTCATCATGTCGGTCCCACTTAACCAATCATAATCACCAAGGGAATATTTTCATATAAAAATAGCCAAACCTCATAACAAGACATTGTAAACATTTTAGTATCATTATATAAACAATTAAAATTTAATTTTGAAATATCACCCAATGCTTTTTAAAATATAACAAGGTCTCTCTCCCTGCATGATTTTATTCATTATAGGTAACCAAGGAAGAAATATCTGGTTTTTACTTGGTAAAGTTGAAGAATCACCCACCATAGTTCAATTAAACTAGTTGCGAGCTATATAGAAACATATATGTTCCACATTGTCAACCTCACACTAACACATTTTTATTACAACCCAATCATTATTATAAGGGGTTAAATAAACCAAACTCTGTAAATAGTATCATTACATAACTCATGGTAGCCTCAATGGGGATGTAAACCATAGATATTTAGGGTCCACCTATAATTCCCCAACCCCAGTTACCCAGAGTTGGTGTATTATTACATAACATTGTCATGATCACAAGAAAGATCAAGTCTCAAAAGACCGATTAGTTTAGTAGACTTGGAATAACTATATACATTCATAAAGTTTACATTACAACATAAAATGAAAACTACAACAATATAGTCTCCATAGTCCACACTCTTATCCCCTCATACTAGCCCTGTAGGTCAGTCATAAAATACTTTTTCACATCCTGGGAAAAATAAAACATAGAAATGGGTGAGCTCAAATGCCCAGTAAGGATAACAATATAGAAGAAACTTTCATAAATAAGCATAAACATTTAAGGCAATGTACAACAAAACAAAATCCTTTTAAAACCTTAACTTCAGCGTAATATGGCAGAAATAAAATTAAATAATTCCATATACTTATTCACATGGATATTCTACTAGTCGAATAATCACATGCAATATCAATAACCAATTTCATAATGATGGAATGCATAATGCCAGACTATCATAACCATATAGTCAACGCCTCATTCCAAGACTAAAAATAATATTTTTTCAAGGCCTCGTGACAAGACACTAGTTTGTCTAATGAGACCTTTCGATGTATCGAGGAGCTATATCGGGCTCCACCAGCCACTTATTATGTCTAATGCATTCCTCATATGAAAAGGTTTCAACATAACATAAACATCCGTATTAAAACTGGCATACGAAATGTCAACACTTTCACTATAAACCACGAATGGTATAAAAATAACATATCCACAGTAAAACATATCACAAAACCCTCAATACAATAAGGAAGTTTTTTATCATAATAAATCAACTTCAAATAAGCCTAAAATCCATCAAAAGATGTTGACATAGATGAAATCAAAACTATTTGAGAGAAATATCTATTTTTTGAAATAATTTAAAAGTCACATAATTATAAAATAATAAATTTACTTTGAAAATATCCCTATAAGCTTGTAAGGGAATCTTATAAGATTTTATAACGGCGGAAAATAGCCGCACCCGCTGTATAAATTAAAAAAACTTTCTTACCTTAATTCTGTCAAAAAGGTTAGAAAGGACCTTGTTTGGAAAACAACGGAAAGATTCATTTATAAACCTCTTATAAAAATTCTAAAAATGGTATTAATGACATTAAACCATATTCTGTAAAATAGTAAGAATGTTTTGAAGTACATTTTTAAGAAACATGGATGTGGATGATAAAGAGGTCCCAGTAGATAATTACGTATAAACAACCTCGGATAATAAAGAGAATGTTAAATAACCCTTACCTTGTACTTTTCCTTGGTTGAGGGTTGGTTAACCTCCTATATAATGGTGAAATAATTTTTATTAAATTATACAAGAATCATATACATTAATATGATATCATATATGATCTTTTAACTTTGATTTGTTAATAATATCTTAGTATTATCATTGTTTTGGGTGTTAACTTACTCATTTTATTTTTTATATTTTGTTACGTAAGTAGTGTTTGTAATGGATAGGATGTATATTATTCATATCCAGAAATATATCAAGTCCTTAAACATTTTTTTAATCATTAAAAGAGAATTAGTCTTGAATGGATACGATAGGGAATGAATCTCATCGCCTTCGTGGAGACGGTAGTCCGTACGTATGCACGAGCGACAATATCATTCTTTTGATATTAAAACAATATATAAATGGATGTTATATCATATATATAGAATAATTATCATGTTATATTTATTATTTACATTAATTACACATCATTGTTATAACCATCCAAATAATAATTTATTGAATAACAATTACACCACGACGTGGAGACGGTAAGTCGTACGTACGCACGTATGGTGACATGTCATTGAAAGGATGGATATAATACTAAATATGGTTGTACCATATTTAAAATAACATCACAGTATATATAAGATACTATAGTTATTATTTTATAATGGTAATAACAAACAAAGAAGAAGTTGAAGAAGAAAGGAACTTGAAAGAGGGTGGTGAAAACATTACCTTTTCTTCGGGTTCTTCATTTTTATTGGATCAAAAGGGCTCCATAGAATTGCTTTATGATCAAACTAAGTCCTCTAGGTTGAATTTAGGGAAGTTTAGAGACAATTTTGGTAGGGGTTGTCCAATAAAAAAGGCTTTGAATGTGTTAATTAGTGAGAAGGTGGGGTGACCTTTTATAAGAGGGGTGAGGGGCACCTTTGGAAAAGCTGGAAATATTATTTTCTAATAAATTAATATTCGGTTTCTAATAGCTCAAAAGTGGATTATTTAAATTTTAAGGTCGGTATGGGTCGAAAACCACTCAACCAATAGGTTTTAGATAGGTTTGGGTCACTATATGAACCTTATATTTTAGTTTTAACTCTTAGTTAATTAGTTTGACACTTAGCATGTCACTTTGTATTTTTTATATTATACAGTTAATAAACATACTATATACCTTCAATAGACCCCCAAGTGGTACATTAATGATAAACATATCATGATATAAGTCTCTTGGAAGAACCTTAGATTTATAGTAATTGAATATAAATTAATAATATAATATTAGTTTTAAAAGATTTTTTATCTCAATTTTGATACTATTTGGTATTTTTGTTTTTGATAATTTCATAACAGAATTATTACTTCAAAAAAAATTATATAACCAATCCTAATATGTCATATTAACTTATAAAATTAGTTTAATTCATAAATAGTCTCAAATTATATTAATTTTGATATTTATAATATCAATTATTTTAATATTTCATTAATTAGGTAATTACTACATCACCATTATGTCATAAATAAAATAAATTATTTAATGTCTAAAAATTATAAATAAAATAAGATTATGTAGGAAATATTTTGATCTTTCTAATTAATATTTAAAATAGAATTTATCTTATGTATAACCCTATATTAAAAATGTTTTAGTAAATAAACATTGATTTTAACTTTTTTAAATCTTCTTTGAATTAAATAATAATAAATGTCCTAATCTAATCCAGGTGGACCTAAATGATAATATTTTATTCGTAAGGTCATTTTTAGTTGATATACACTTGTCCAATAGAATTATTACATGTTTTAGGGTAATATTAATATCATTTTTACCCTTAATTACCCTATTTACTTTTAACCATGGTAAATAAAAGTAAAAAGTTACTATTCATCAAAAAATTATTTTCAACTCATTGAACAACATTTTACTCCTTGATAATAACTGTGCCTCTCAGATTTTTGAAATTACACTCACATAAGTGGTAAAAATATGTTTTATTTGAATTTCCAAATTCTCCTAGGAGGTGGGTAAAAGACGGTGAAAATGTTCAATAAAATTTTTATATATCTAAAATTATTCTAAACTAACTCCAATGAATTACATTGAAATTATATAGGTATTATGAATCTATTTTTACCTTAATTAAATTTAAATAAAATAAATAATTATTTAAATTAAAATTCAGTTTTAAAGTATAACTTAGTGTTTTTTCAATATTCATCAAAAATTGAAAGTTTTCAGAAAAATATTAAAATGTCAACCTAGGATAATTTCGATTTTTTAAATCCAAAAATAAAGTCCATTTTGAACGATAAAATTTATAAAATTTTAAAAAGTGGGTATTACAACTCATAGCGGCTAGTTTGATTGGTTGTGGTGTGTGTGTTAGAACTCAAAGTTGCGTACAACACACGCTACTGTATTACTCAAAGGGAAGCATACCATGGAAGCTTGGGGTGTTACATTCTCCCCTCCTTTAAATAATCTCTTCCTCAAGATTTCTAGAATACTAGAACATGAAAAGACTCAGGTGGTTCTTCATCATAAGCTCCTCGGGTTCCCACGCTGCCTCTCCCATCTTATGGTTTCTCCACAAAACTTTTACCAGACGAGTCGTCTGGTTTCTCAGTACTTGTTCTCTCGTATCAAGAATCCGGAAAGGCTCTTCTCAATATGATAGATCGGGTTCGATTTCTAATTCCTCATAGGTGAGTACATGTGTTGGTTCAGGCATGTATTTCCTCAATAGTGATACGTGGAACACATCGTGAACTTTGGAGAGACTTGGAAGCATTGCCAAACGGTAAGGTACAGCCCCAATTCGTTCTAGAATTTTGAAAGGTTCGATGTACCTAGGACTCAATTTTTCACTTCTTACCGAAAATTATAACTCCCTTCCATGGAGATACCTTCAAGAAAACATGATCTCCTATCTAAAATTCCAAATCTTTCCTTTAGTTATCGACATAGCTATTCTGCCTACTTTGAGCTACTTTGATGTGGTTTTGTATTACCTTTACCTTTTCCATTGTTTCATCCACCAGTTCTAGGCCTACAAGATTTCTTTCACCAACATCATCCCAACAAGTTGGTGTGCGACATCTCTTTATGTATAATGCTTCATATGGTTCCATCTGAATAATTGAATGGAAGCTATTATTATCGGAAAATTCTACCATAGGTAAATATTGATCCCACATAGCCTGAAAGTCATGTGAGCATGATCCCAACATGTCTTCTAAGGTTTGAATAGTCCATTCTAATTGTCTATCGGTTTGAGGGTGGTAGGCGGTGCTCAAACTATGTTCAGTATCTAGGGATTTCTGAAGACTCTTCCAGAATCTTGAAGTAAAACGGGGATCACGATAAAAACAATCAATATGGGTCCTCCATGAAGTCTCACCACTTCATTAATATATAGCCTTACTAGACGTTCAAGCGGTAAATCTTCCCTTATAGTAAGAAAATGTGCTGAGTTGGTAAGACGATCAACAATGACCCATATTGCATCATTCCTTCTAGGAGTCTATGGTAGTCCCATGACAATGTCCATCGTAATATTATCCCATTTACACTCCGGTATGGGAAGAGGATGCATGACTCTTCTGGGGCTGTTTCCTTCCAGCCTTCACTTGTTGACAAACCATACATCTTGACACAAAATTACCAATCTCCCTCTTCATGTTGTCCAACCAAAAATGTTCCTTCACGTCTCTATACATTTTGGTGCTCCCAGGGTGTATAGAGAAATTGGAACTATGATCACCATCAAAAAATTCCATTTTTAGATCAGGTATATTGAGAACACAAAGTCTCTTCCCAAATTTCAAAATTCTATCTTCATACCCAAAGTCATTCAATCTCCCATCATTCACAGCTTTAATCTTCTTTTGAAACTCTTCATCACTGGTCTGAGAACTCTTTATCCTTTCTAGTAAAGATAGTTTGGAAACCATTTGAAAAAGTATTGATGTTTCACCTTTCATGGTAATTCCCATATCCATCTTCAATAGATCAATGAAAATAGGATCCCTTTCAATTCTCATCATGTTCAAAACTCCACGATCTTTTCTGCTCAAAGAATCTGCCACCTTATTTGCCTTCCCCGGGTGGTAGTGTATCGTGCAATCATAATCCTTGAGTAATTCAAGCCATATCCTTTGCCTCATTATTGACGCTCCTTTTCGTCACATTTTCTAAAATAATGGAAAGGGAAATGAGTTAGTACAAATTGATTCATCCTTTGAAGAAATCATCGAAAATCAACAAAGGCATGAACAAGGCTTCAAAATCACAAGGGTCACGCAAGTTCCCTCACTGTCGTGCAAGTATACTTGTGTTCCACCTAATGGTCACACAAGTGACTTGTGAGCCCTAATGGATAACTGCCCGGGGTCTTCACCAGACTATAAATAGACCCTGTGGGCCCCCCATTGTAGGAGGAATTTTTCCATAATTCACATATAGAGATATGAAGGCCCAAGTCTCTTCTCCAGGTCTTACGAACTCTTCTAAGGTAATTCTTTACCTAGAATGGAAGGTATAAACAGGAGGAGTAAGGTGTAAGTGTTAGAATTCACTAACACTTGCATGCCTACGTGGTTTTACCCTTAAGGGAAATGGACACACTTGCCCGCCGAACTAATTCTTCATCAGAACTTGTGAGCTATCTTCCAGAAATCTTCTAGGGTTGATTCTAAAGGCTTTGATCAAGGATAGCCGAAATATTACTCTAAGGGCTGAAAATTGTGCAAGTACCCTTGTGCTGTGCAGGTATAACTACGCGCCCAGGACTTGCGCACCAACGCAGTACCTGCACGCCTGCCAGGACTTGCGCCCCAACCTTTTTGGTTCCTTTCCTACCCATTTCACCCCTCTTATATCATTCCACCTCTCCTATTCATGATTCAGTCTTCAAGACACTCTTCAAAGCCATTTATGGCATGATTTCTTGATTTGGATTCTTTATCTGAAAGGAACTCCGTGGAACATATCTCAAAATATAGTGATTTACACATGTTGATGTCACTAAATATTGATATTTCATTAATTCAACCTTATCCTTTAAGATGTGATAATCCTTAACCTGTGCCTCTTTTCAGGAGTAAGCCCCAATCCAAATTCTCATTAATTTGGGAATCCTCCTCATGAGTAATCCCCAACCATAATTCCCTTATCCTAGGAATCCTCCTTAAGATTAGGCCCCAGTCTCAAATATGGACATCCTCCTTAGGAGTAATCCCCAAGTCCCTTTAATTTTCAAATCCCTTTAACCTGGGCTTGTTTTTCATGAGTAAGCCCCAGTCCAAATTCTCATTAATTTGGGCATCCTCCTCAGGAGTAAGCCCCAACCATTATTCCCTTAACCTGGGAATCCTCCTTAGGATTAAGCCCCAGTCTCAAATATGGGCCTCCTATTTAGGAGTAAGCCCCAAGTCCCTTTAATTTTCAAATCCCTTTAACCAAGGCCTCTTTTTCAAGAGTAATCCCCAGTCCAAATTCTCATGAATTTGGGCATCCTACTCAGTAGTAAGCCCCAACTATAATTCCCTTAACCTGGGCATCCTCCTTAGGAGTAAGACCCAGGTCCCTTTAATTTTCAAATCCCTTTAACGTGGGCCTCTTTTTTGGGAGTAAGCCCCAGTCCAAATTCTCATTAATTTGGGCATCCTCCTCAAGAGTAAGCCCCAACCATAATTCCCTTAACCTTGGAATCCTTCTTAGGAGTAAGACCTAGTCTCAAATATGGGTCTCCTTCTTAGAAATAAGCCCCAAGTCCCTTTAATTTTCAAATCCCTTTAACCTGGGCCTCTTTTTCAGGAGTAAGCCCCAGTCCAAATTCTATTTAATTTGGGCATCCCTTTCAAGAGTAAGCCCCAACCATAATTCCCTTAACCTGGGCATCCTACTTAGGGGTAAGCCCCAGTCTCAAATATGGGCCTCCTCCTTAGAAGTAAGCACCAAGTCCCTTTAATTTTCAAATCCCTTTAACTTGGTCCTCCTTTTTAGGAGTAAGCCCCAATCACAAGTCCCCTCCTAACTTGGGCATCTTTCTTAGGAGTAAGTCCCAAGATTAAAGTATCCAAATCTCCATAAAGTACATATATCTTTATAGACCCTGTTCCTGATTTTCATCCCTGAAGTAAATAGTAATCCTCATATATTTTTGGAAGTCATACATACATAAGACCCATATAATTTCTTATGATTCCATTTTTCATGGCACAATTGTATGGTTTTACTAATACCTCTTGTTTCTCACACCGAGCATGACTCACATGAGCTTAGAGTGTAAAAGTAATTATGAAATCTTTCTTTGAGACATCAATCATAAATATCATACACCATTATTCGAACTACGTGGGTTTTGATTCCTTTTCTAAAACAAAGGAAACGTAGGTAGCCCATCAATGAGTATGATCCCAATTCTGAAATAATCCATGTCTTCATGAATGACAATAAACTTCCAATGCCCCACTGAGTGGATTTAAAACCAGTATGGTCATCATAATGACCAAGTGACTTTTATGTATTTTAAGGATACCATCAACTAAGAATCTCTAATAAATACAGATGATTCTTCATCGATGAAGAACCTCAAATACATATAAAGAGATCCTCTGAATTTCTTACATATCAATCATTGATTGTCAGACAAAAGAAAATATCATTTTATACTTGGTAATGTAATAAGGATTCACTAACATAACTTAAATATATAAAGAGAGTCTCAGAGTAGATAATAATTCCCCTCAAAATGGTGTGATGAGTCTGACCTCCCATCCTCTCGACTAATGGAAATTCCTAAGCCTCATCAATCCACAACTAATGAGCACATACCTTTGGAAAGTAGGTCCAAATGGATATGGAATCATTGGATGTTTCTGGTTCTACGAACAAACCCATTAGAAACCGATTGGAATGTTTGAACCATCAATCAATGAGTTCATCCCCGATTCAAGAGGGAAACAAAAAATGGTGAACCCGACATGAATCCTTAACCAAGTTAAAATTATGTCTTTTATTTGTTTGGCCCCTATTTAAACTCAATGAGAGGGCCAACAAAAAACAACCATTGATATATGTGCACATCCAAAAGATGTAGTGGCTGAATTTATCTTGATTATGTCTATTATATTAAATAGGCACTCTTTTCCAAGATCTTCTGCATTTCCAGAATGGCCTCTCTTAAGTTCACATCTGTGAATACATCTACTGTGAAAACCTCTACTGTGAATGCCACTACTGCTACTCCTGCTAGATCGTCATCCACTCTGAGGACAACATCACCTACTCAGCATCTTCAACACTAGGTATCAAATGTGCTGGTTAAGAAGTACCATCAACACGGTACCATTCCAACTATGGAGGCTGCTCGACAAGCCCTCCAAGTGAACAATTAAACCTGGTCATCCAGAAAACAACGACCAGTGATCAAGAAGCAGGTGGTGCTAACCACTGTCTCCAATCATTTCGGATCTTTATCCCTGGAACACAGTCACCATTCACTTGGATATTCTGGGGAGGTGAATGAGCAGGTCCCTCAGGGCCTTAATTCAAGGAAGCAGTAGTCCTTCCCGAGGGCTCCCATCAACCATCGCCGCCAGACTCATGCGGTAGTGTGCCCTCAACATGATGAGGGTGTCGACTCCAGGCGTTAGGCTCAGGTTCCTCGAACCCAATCAGGGAAGATGAATCGGCAGAGGTGAAATTTGGTCAATAGTGAGAAAGTTCTCATCTCTTCCATTTCCAGAGAAGTCCACCAACCTAACTTGGTGGCAGACAACGAGCAAGCACACACACCTACCTGTTTTAATTCTTCTGTCTAGAAGACTCATCTAGCAACATCACGCCAATCCCGCCAGGCAATTCCGATGGAGTACTATAGGAAGGAACATACACATGTTTATACATCATCAGCTAGTCAGCAGTCTCATCTGACTACATATGATGGATCTCGTCAACCACGTTCGGTGAAGTACAATCAGCAGGCACATACACTTGCTAGTATTAATCAAGCCTACCAACAGTCTTGCTTGGTAGCACATGGAGAAGTCAGTCGGAAAGCTCCAGTGACAAACGGGAGGCAGACTCAACTCTCTACCCCCACACTTGAGTACTGTCAAGATTCACTAACAGGAAAAGGAGGACAGGAGCAGGCACACACACCTACTCCAAGAACGGAATGGACGTATATCCCTATTCCAGTAGCTGAAGTCACCAAGCATATTCTATCAATGGTGAAAGAGCAGAAGAAAATCCCTGCCCATATTCTAGATGCTTTCCAGGATATTATAATCGCTTCAGTGGAATCCCAGGGAAAGACACATAAATCTATTCCTACCAGTGGAGTGACGCATCAACAGTTCACTACGGAACAGACACACACATCTGTTCCAATCCAAGAAGGTTGTGGGGCATACTCTCCCATATCATACGGACAACCAAGTCAGGCACATGCACCTGATTTTAGTAGAGATCGTCAGTCTAACCTGACCATCTCTCCATATCAGGCACATACACCTACCCAGAGTAGCCACTTTCGTCAACAGGTGGTCTCCAAGGTGAGTAAGAAGGCCTTGCTCAATGCTAGAGTTCTTGAAGCCCTCAGATGGTTATCTGTTGGAATGAAAGATTCTAATACCTTATTTCCCAATAGTGGGAACATTAATTCTGAATGTCTTCAACAGACACTTCCTCATGAAGTCTTGGTTCATGACAATTCGGTTGATCTCGAAGTTTCATCTTCAGATAAGAGCCACCGAAACCCTCTGTGTGGTCAGAAGACCATGGAGCAAGAGATCTCATCTTTTGCTGTATCCCACCATGGTGGTCCTTTCCATGATGAATAATTTTTCTGAGAAAGTCCTCTCTGCAGTAGTGATGTACATTGCCCGAAAAATTCTCCAGTGGACAATGTAGTACTGATGAAGCCCTCTTATCTTGAGGCACTTGAAAATGTGAAACCAGTCATGTCTGATTCTTCCTCACTAGCAGGTGAAATACTTTCTCAATAGGACGATATCCCAGGGTGTAGGTCATTCTATGAACCACCCCTAAGTCATGCATCTTCTAGTTTGATCCGTGATTTCTATACCAATATTGTTGAATCTGATGAAGAAACAAGGAAGCACCACCTCTGGTCAAATCAGGTAGAAGAATCTTCATTTAATGATAAAGAGGAATTACTGAACATGAGAAAACTACAGGTGAAAGGTGAAGTGCCATTCATGTTTTAGCCTCTGGCTGACTCTCAGTACAACATTCTAGAGATGTTGACAGAATATGGAATTCATGATATTCATCTCAACATATGGAAACCTCTTTGTCATTTGAAAAAGAATGTATTATCTTATGATGAATATAAAAACCACATTAATATAATATATGGGTTACAATATCAAATTAACTTGGCATCTCTATCAGTTTTTCTATATCCGAAGGCTAAAAAGAAGCAGAGAGCCCTTCAATGTTCATGCCTTGGCGCACTAAGAAGATTGTACTAGTTAATTTCCAATACCCCATCTGGTATTCATGTCAGAGGATGGGGTGTTCATGGAGCACTACATTTCACTATGCTCTTCAGTCAGCAATGCCCACCAAAAATGGTCTCATGAAATGTTATTGCCCGTGGCCGGCCAAAATAAACTGGCTTTGTTTGTACTCAAAGGCTTTCCCAAGAACAGACCTCAACTAGTTCCTCTCAAAATCAATAATACAGAGAACATGTTTTTGAATTACTCCTGCATCAAGAAAATGAGAATATTGAACAGGCCTCTCATATGGATCAAGCACATCATCAAGTGACAGAAGTATCAGAAATCATCCAACGGTCTTTTGAACCGGGTGATAAAAGTGGATACAGGTTGATGCATCCATCTAATTTCCAGACTAAGGTCTATAATATCAGGAGAGATTTTAAGAAAGTCTCAGACATAGCATGTTAAGAGCCACCGCATCTTTCCAGACTGGGGACTCTTTTAGACCATCCCTTGGAATCAACAAATAGGATTTGAGGAGTTGAGCAAAGACAGCAGGAATAACCCCAGTCCACCGAACTAGGGACTTTTTCAGATCACCAATCCCCTCCTCAGAAAAAGTCGGTCTTTTATCGGTTGGGGAAGAAGCCTTAAGAGGAACGTAGAGCCAAATTATCAGAAGATTATCTCAAAATTATGATTTTTCAAGAAGTTCCTGAGGGATTGAATCAACAAAAGGCAATGTCTCATCAAAGACATGGATGAAGACAATATCACAGAAATGATGATAGAATGGATGCAATGCGTTATGCATCAATCAATGTCATCAACTCTGTTGTTGCTGATCCACCAGATAAGGCTAACTCAGGGGACTCAGATGAAGAGGTTCCTGCTTAGGAAGTTGTACGCACATACACAAATGAAGAAGGGGTGCGTACACGAAATCAAAGGTTTTCTCAGAATCTGGGTGTTCCTTAAAATAACCCAATTCCCCCTCTCCAAAAGGGATCAAACAAGGGGAAGAGAAAGAATTAGGTTACATATCCTTCCTCTGGAGAAGGCCAATTACTCTCACTAGAGAAAATATTTTCACAACAGGAGGAAGAAATGAAGGAATTGAGGAGGATGAATGCAGAACTACTTCAGGGTATTCTTCCTCCAAAGCGTGCTAGAGTCAGTCAGCCAAGGGAGTTTGTTGCAACTACTGAGATGGATCAATAATATTATCTTTTATCAGTACACCCTCATAGGTCTAATCCTACAGGTCATGTGCTACAACAATTGGCAGTTCTACCATTAGTTGCAGTACCAGCTACCATACCTGTCTAGACTCCAGTCATTGCACCTGGCCATGTCCAAGTTCAACCAGATGTTTCTTAAAAGTTAATAACTACCATTGAGTCATTAACAGCTCAGTTAGAGACTATGGAAGGGAAGCGTGCGTAGGTTCAACGAGAAAATAAAGATTACCCTGAATGGGTAGATACAATCTCTCCCCCAACAAATTTTGGGAACCCTTTATTCCCATTTTTAATGGATCATCCAACGCTGAACAAAATTTTATGCATTACATGTCTTTTTGTGATCCTATGATGGGAACTCCAGAGCAGCAAGAAGCAGTGAAACTCAGATCCTTCGTGTGAACCTTTCTAGGAATAGCTTTTGTGTTGTATACAAGCTTGAAATCCCAGTCAATTATCGGATGGAATGATCTCCGTCAAGGATTTCTTCTTCAATTTAGCTCAACTTTTCCAAAGACAACATTTTTTTATCTTACAAACTGTATGCAAAGGGAGAATGAAAGAGTCTCTGATTTCATTGCTCGCTGGATGGGATTAACATATTCCCTAAGCTTAACACTCCCTCAAGAGGAACTGTTGCCAATCTGAGTGGCAAATTTTCATGAAGAATTATGCATGCCATTGATCCCTGTTAAATATATAGGAGGGGTTTGAGGCCTTACCTCAATCGCTCAACATATTGAAGATTCTCTTATACAGACTAAGGCTAAATCTCGTGTAATTCCATCAGCTCCTGGAAGGAGAATGGGTAAAGCAGAAACTGCTATAGTTATGCTTAAACAATCACCTGTACTTGCTTCTACCTCAAAACCATCATCTTCTCAAAGGGCTCCACTTACTAAGCATCAACAACAAAGTCCATTTCGTCAAGACGATCAAATAGATCAAAGACGGAAACAATTTGAGGATATAAATAGAAAAACATACTCTTTCTGAAATGAACAAGTTCCTGGCTACTTCATTTTGGCTCTAGAGAATAATTTGGTTTAGCTACCAAGGCCCAAGAGGCCAAATAATGAATTAGATGAAGACCGTCCCAATTATTGCCTCTTTCATCAAATGTTGGGGCATCCCATCCAGGAGTGTTTTGTCTTCAAAGACCTCCTACAAAATATGGTCGACTCAGGACAAGTCAAACTGTAAGGCTCTTCAGCATAGGTAGCATGTGTTACTACTACAGTTTTAGAGGAGGAAGGTGAGTGGTAAGAATTCAAAAGAAAAAATGCACAAAAATATTATGATTGGATTGTAAAAAATACGACCAACTAAACTCATGATATTTTGCGAACACAATTGAAGAATACAATTGTGCCTCCGGCCATGAATGCCGCAACAAAATCCTTTTCAGAAGGCAAATCCTCAAAAGGGAGACATAATTCCAAGAAGGAGGAACAATCATAAGAAGATGAATATGTGTCAAACCCTAAGTTGTATTTGACACTAGAAGATTTAATGCTTCTAATTTGATGAAACGGGCACCATCCCACCAAATGGTACAACCTAAATAGGCTAATCCGGAAGAGTCTTCATCAAATGAAGAGTTGATTTTTGGTTCTATTAATATGATTCAATTAACAGATCCATATACCAGTCATAGTTTTGATTTCGATGAGCATGAATTCCCTGTATCAAATATAGGAATCAGAGGAAGTTCCAGAGGCTCAGGATACAGGGGAATACATGGATCTTTCAAAAGCCACTATTCCAATTCTTCCCCTGATAGAACTGTGTACGCAGCAGAAACTCATGGTAGATCCCTTCAATGAGCTCAGCAAGAACAAGTATGTTCTTCTACCAATAGCAAATTCAGTCCTAGCACAGTTATTCTGGAAGACAGGTTGAAGGTTCCATCTTCTTCCTCTCAGCAAG
The DNA here is from genome assembly GCA_963277665.1 of Viscum album. Lineage (NCBI taxonomy): Eukaryota > Viridiplantae > Streptophyta > Magnoliopsida > Santalales > Viscaceae > Viscum > Viscum album. The sequence goes on along the minus strand of OY728133.1, from coordinate 77,761,640 downwards.
TAAATTGATCTAATCGGTCTAATATTCCAAAACCAGGAATATTGCCAACTCCTATCCCAGTACAAGATGCATCAAATTCCAAAGCATCTACTTTCAAGTCACCTGTTATACCACATGTTCCTATTGGGAAATGTAGACCTCTGGATAAAAAGTATGATGTATTGAAACACTTGGCCCAAGTACCATCCATGTTATAAATTTTGGATTCTTTGAATCTGTCAAAGGATATTCGGGAGGCACTCACTGAGGCTTTGTCAAGTCCTCAGGAGTTTGAAACTGAAATTGTTGTAGCTGAAGTATATCAAATAGAGAATAATCCTGCGGAATTCCATGCAGTGATATCTTTCACAGATGAAGATGAAGATGATGTCGTGCATGGACATATTAGACCTTTGTACTTATCTAGCAAGGTCAATGGTGTAGATGTCCGATGAGCTTTCATTGATAATGGTTCAGGAGTCAATCTCATTCCCATTCATACACTTCATTGATTGGGACTCACAGAATCTGATTTATCTCCTTCAACTATAATGTTACAAGGATTTGATAAAAATGAACAAGAAGCACTAGGTGAAGTTACACTCAGAACACAGTTTGGAGATCTTGTATCCAATTCAAATTTCATGGTTATTGATCAAGACTCAGCATTCAACATCTTACTTAGAAGACCCTAGATACATCAACATGCGGCTATCCCTTCATCATACCATTAGTGTCTCAAATATTGTTTCGATGGTGAAGTTGGGACATTGTCTGGTGATAAAGCCTCGTTCAAGACATGTGAGTCTCAATACATTGAGGCGAAATTCCATCACATGAAGGGAAGGGAGAAATCCACAACAAAAGAGATTACCAAAGTTAATGCTCCATATGGTTTGGAGAATATTCTAGTAAATCCATTTACACATGTGAGTACAGATTATGTATTGCCTATAAGTCAAATTGACAAGATAGACCCAAATCAAAATACACTTATGGAAAGATCCATAATGTCAATTACGGCAATCGAGCCAGACCACATGGGAGAAATTGGTGATCCTCCAGGCAATGATGAAAACCCAAATGGAGACGTCTTCATTTCATCTTCTGAAATCCAACAATTCTATACTTCACAAATCAGGCTAGAAGAAGTTATTGCAACATCAGAGGTGAACAATGATGTCGATTATCAATCCATTATCTCCTCTTTATTAACCAAGGAATACCCTTCATCATCAATTGGGTCAGGAATGGATGCTTCTTCTTCAGTATGTGCAAATTTTGACATCTCTTCTGATCATGAAAATTCTACTTCATCATCTACTAGGCAAGTAGAAACAGAAGAAATAACACATATTGAAGAAGAAGAGGAAGATCTCAGAGATGCTCCTCCAGCATTTGAAGAGGGTATCTCTACCACCATGGATGAACTCAGAGAAATAAATCTGGATACAAAAGAAGATCCACGCCCCACTTTAATCAGTGTGTCCATGAATCTTGAAGAACAAGAGATGCATATTTCCTTTTTAAAGCAAAATCGAGAAATATTTTCTTGGAACTATACAGAGATGACCGGGCTTGATCCTAATGTTGCTACTGATCATTTGGGTTTACCAGAAGAACATCGAGGATTTAAGCAAGCCTCTAGAAGAACACAGCCAGCTTATGTTTCCAAAATTGAAGTTGAAGTGGATAATCTTATCAAAGCCAACTTCTATAGAGAAGTTCAATATCCCAAGTGGTTGGATAATATTTTTCCTGTAAAGAAGAAGAACGTACAAATTAGAGTTTTCATCTATTTAAGAGATCTTAATCTGCATTTTCCTAAGGATGATTTCCTAGTTACTATTACAGAACATTTAATTGATGCAACAACTAGCTATAAAGCACTTTCCTTCATGGATGGATATTCCAGATATAATCAAATTCGAATGGCCCTAGAATACGAGGAATCCATAGCCTTTAGAGCCCCTCAGTATGTGTTTTTCTACTGGGTAATGCCCTTTGTCTTAAAGAATGTAGGTGCAACATATCAGCGGGCCATGCATCATATCTTCAAACCCTTTTTATGGATGTTTGTTGAATGATATGTAGACGATTTGGTGGTTAAATTCAAACAACGTTCTAATAACTTAGCTAATTTGGATGTCATATTCCACAAGCTTCGACAACATAATTTTAAGATGAACCCCTTAAAATGTGATTTTGGAGTAACCTCAGGAAAATTTCTCGGCTTTTTTGTACACCATAATGGTATTGAATTCGATCCTGAGAAGATAAAGTCAATCCTCGGTATGTCACCCCCTCTAAATTTAAAATAATTAAGAGGACTCCAAGGACACTTAGCCTATATTCGGAGTTTCATCGCCAATTTGGAAGGAAAAAGATTACTCTTCACCAAATTGATGAAGAAGGGAGTCACTTACCAGTGGACTTAAGAATGTCAAGAAACATTCAATATTCTCAAGAAATACCTCTTGAGTCCACCGGTACTCATGCCACCTGTTGAAGTAAGACCACTTATCCTCTATGTGATAGCTCTAGAGCGATCATTGGGTGCCTTTCTTGCTCAGAAGAATGATGCTGGGAATGAAAACAACCTTTACTACCACTGTCAGACTATGATTGAAGCAGAAACCCGGTATTCAAGTATTGAGAAGTGCTTCCTGGCATTAATATTTGCAGCTCAGAAGTTGAGACACTACCTGCAACATCACGAGGTCCAATTGGTGTCTCACAATAACCCGCTCAAATTCATCCTTAGTCGTCCAATGCTTACAGGACGTCTGGAAAGGTGGCCAGTTATTTTGCAGTAATTCGACATTCAGTATGTGTCTCAAAAGGCAATAAAGGGCCATGCTCTAGCTGATTTCCTGGTTGAACACCCTTCAGTGGAAGACACATCTTCAGATATTGAACTCCCTGATGAGGAAGTCTTCTATACTCATGAAAGTCCTCATGCATGGGAAATGTATTTTAATGGTTCTTCCAGAAGCCCAACAGGGAGGAAAATGGAAAATCATAAATTCAACATAGATGGCTTAGGAATTGTGCTCATTTCTCTAGAAAAGGCTATGTTACCATATTCCTTCTTATTGGGGGAAGGTGGTACAAATAATGAAGCAGAATACCAAGCTCTAATCACATGATTATAATTGGCGCTTCAATCACAAGTGAATCACTTAAATGTGAAAGTTGATTCAGAACTGGTAATCAAACAAGTCAATGGGGATTATTCCTTCCAAAAAGAAGAACTAATCCCTTTGTATGATTATATCAGAGAGTTAATTTCGGAATTTCCTTCTGAACCGACATTTTCTTATGTCCCCCGATCACAAAATACTCAAGCTGATGCACTAGATAATATAGCCATAGCTCTAGAAGATCCAAATTGGGATGAGACAATCATCAGTATTTCCCACCATCATGAAATTTCACCTTTTGTTCGAATCAGAACAGAGGAAATTAATGAAATTAGTCCCATTCCTAAACTGTATGGTCATACTATAAGATGGATGTCACCTATCAGGGAATACCTTCAAAATGGAACACTTCCACCTAATAGAGTCGGGAAAGAACAAATCCGGTGACGTGTGGTCAATTTTACTCCTTATGATAGCCCCGATCACCTAGAGAAAATTCTCTACCAACTCAGTTTTGATGGAGTTCTCTTCAGATGCATTGATGGTGAAGAGACAATGGCTATCATGGAAGAAGTACATGCAGGAGTGTGTGGTGCCCACCAGTCTGGACATAGAATCTCTGATCAGATTCAAAGTCTAGGATTCTTTTGGCCTTCAATGATACAAGATTGTGTTGATTTCACAAAGAAGTGTCATTCATGCCATGTACATGCCAACTTCATTCATCAACCTCCAGAGTTTATTCATACAGCTAAATACTTGTGGCCATTTTCCACATGGGGAATGGATGTGGTGGGACCTTACCCTTCAGCCACAGCTAGGTAGATTAAGTATATTCTTACTGCTACTGATTTCATTTCCAAATGGGTAGAGGCAATACCTCTCAAGGAAGTCAGTTCTAAATGCATTTTTAGCTTCATCAACTCTAACATCATTACCATATTTGGTGTCCCTCATACCATATTGATGGACAATTGCACCATTTTCTGTTCATCCGAGGTGAAGAAGTTGTATCAAGAATACAACATCAAATCCAATCATTCATATCAGTGTCATGCAGCGGCCAATGGACAGATAGAAGCCTTCAATAAGACTGTCAAATATACTGCAAAAGATGGTGGATAAAGATAAGAAATCAGGGCCTAATAAACACTTTCATGCTTTATGGGCTTATCAAACTACCACCTGCACTGCAACTCGGTCAAATCCATATTCACTGGTATATGGAATGGAAGATGTATTGCCCATTGAAGTTCAATTGCCTTCGCTCAGAGTATCCATTTTTGACCAGTCATCTACATATGAACATCTCAAAAGCGATTGAATGAATTGGAAAAATTAGATGAGAAACGATTGTGCACTCTGCACCACTTGGAAGTCTATCAGAATCGAATAGCACGGGCTTTAAACAAAAAGGTTCATCTTCGTTCATTTACTCAGGGGAATTGGTATTAGTTATCCGAACTCCAATGATACCAGGAAAGAAACCTCCCATGCTTGAGCCAAAATGGGAAAGACCTTACTCAATACAAAAGGTCTACTCCAATGGAGCTTATTATTTAATCTTGATGGTTGGAGAACTCATCACTACCCCAACCAATGCCATATTTTTTAAGAAGTATTTTGTATAAACACAAAATATATCATCATGGTCTGGTATGACCGTAGGATTCACCACCATCCAGTAAGACATTAAACTGCATAACCAACAGTCCATGCATATGACCCTAAACTATTTCCACATACGTCCAACATGACGTTAAACTGTGACATCCTAACTACATGATGCTAAACTGTACAGAAGTCCCTTATGTCCAGCGAGATGTTAAACTGCATCATCAATGGTCCATACATATAACCATAAACTGTTTTTTACTTTCATCCAACATGACGTTAAACTATGAAAAGGTTCCCTAATTTGTCCAACATGACGTTAAATGGTTTAATCTTTTGTCCTCACTGCATGACATTAAACTGCATAGTCCCCCTTTCATCCATCATGATGTTAAACTATATTGTCCCCATCGTCCTAACTACATGATGCTAAACTGTACAGAAAGTCATTGATACGTCCTACATGACATTAAACTGTACTTTGGTCCTACTACATGACACTATACTGTGCAACAACAATAGTCCTAACTGCAAGACTTTAAAACTGCATAGTCCCTTTATTGTCCTACATGACATTAAACAGTGCATCGTTAAGGTTGTTGTTATCTCCTGTTTCTCACACCAAGTATGACCCATGTTATCTTAGAGAAAACCTCAACCATTACACTCTCTCTGGGCTACTAACCATGTGTAAGTCTCAACCACATCATTTTTTAGGTTGTTTTCCCTAAAAAAAATGATCATTAATTCATTCTTTAATTGAACTACGCAGACTTTGATCCCTGCCTTCCCGGTTGGGTAGGTAGGCAACCTCCCAAGGTTCAAGCCCAAAATCAATCTCTTCACATCGGTTCACCTCCATCTCATACGATGTTGATTCCTGAAACCTCCCTGAGAATCAATATATTTACATTGGTTCACTTTTGTCCTTGCTATATGACGTTAAACTGTACAACATTTTTTGTCCTGTACGACAATAAAACTACAATATTCTTTGATACCCTCACCTAATAGGGAATCATTATTTACATTGATTTTTCAATTATGTTTCATTCCAAAGACTACGTTCATACATGGAAATGCCCAAACCTTTTATCTTGGGTTAAACCATCATTACACTAAAGTCCCCTTTCACCCTTCATATGTACGAACCAAATTTTTACAGAGGGAATTTCTAGAACTACTTGGGCTTGATTCCCATATTTATGGGATACATAGGAACGTTTGAGTGTCCCTCGAATCTAGCCCCAAGTCTTTTGGGCCTAATCCAAAATTCCTCTTTCAGTCCCCTGGCTGAAAAGTCCCCATGAAAACACACACTATCTATTTCTTATAATGGTCAATGCTCTATGACCCTAAACAAAGATCTCTAATCCTTTTATCCCACATGACGTTAAACTATAGTTTATGAACTACGTATGGATTGATTCCCATCCTTATGGGATACGTAGTGAAGTCCAACTTTTCAATTCAAAACCCATCCACAACATGATTATGATTAGCATTGATCTGTGTATCTCTGTATACATTGGACAATACCCATATTTATGTGTCATAATCCTAACCTTAAATATTTTCAGATCATCATAACCCTTTTCTTGACTTTTAATCAAAAAAATGTCAAATTTCTAAGAGTACTTTTACCTGACTATGCAGTAGGTTCCCTTAGGCGGCCTTGCATAAACAGTCTCCATAATATATTTGTCAGCCAAAAGATACTATTATTTGACTATGTAGCCAATGCGATTAGGTGGCTTTGCATAATTCAACCCCCTAATGGGTTTTTCGGATACTGGTAACTTCATTCTTTCGAAGAAAGCCTCTTTTGTCCTTATTGGTCTTAAATGACAGTATGTAGGGATCCGCAAAAATAGCTATCCTTAACATATTTGTCCCATATCCTTTTTTATGATTTGAAATTATTCAGGTCTATGGTTTATATTATCCTTCCCTACGTTTGGGTCAGGCCTTCATAGGAGTCATATCCATCCAGTTCTTCGATAATCTTGTTTGGAAATATCTTCTCCATATTCAAGTACCTCTTTCCATACAAAAAACTCTATACTTTGGAAAATTTGAATCTCCATAAACTTTCACTGGCTTTTTAGCACTAGGAAAGTAAATTTATAAGTGCTCTTTTTCCTGACTATGTAGCACGTGCCCTTAGGCGGCCTTGCATAAATAGTCTACATAACAAACTTGTTTGCCAAAAGATGCTATCTATTTGACTATGCAGCCAATGCCCTTAGGTGGCCCTGCATAATTCAACCCCCTAACGGGTTTGTTAAATAATGGTAACTTCATTCATAGAAACTACTTCTTCTAATGCCTTTTAGCTCTTTTTTATATCATCCCTTAGATTCAAATATTCTTAAGCCATAGTTTACATATTTTCCCTCATACTTGAGTGTGGTAATGTGTTTTCATACAAATTTTCAAGGAATTGAGTTAATTCTAATTCATTAGGTCCAAGCTATTTCGACCTTAAACATTAGCCTCTATATGTCTGACGTGCATGACATTAAACTGCCCACAAAATACAAAGGAACTCTGAATAAAAGTAAAGTTCCAGCTCAATAAACATACATTTTGTATGATTTAGGTAATATTGAGCAATAAAAAAGATTCAATGTTTGCAGGGTTATTTACATTAATCCCAGTAAAAAATCAAACTATGCTTACTAAGCCCATTTGATTAGGTAATTTAAAGCAAGGAGAAAAGGAAAATACATGCACAAGTGATTGAAGATGAAAGCATTCTTTACATTTCATGCACAAGAATTATAAGGACATCCATAGATTGGAGTCTCTTCTCTTTTCCAGGAAATTACAAAAGGCTGTCAACATAGGTCTTCAATTGATGAACCGCATCCCGAACTTCATCAGCAGCTACTTGAAGCTCATGCACTCGACCATCTTCACTCTTTTCAGCCTGATGGAGTGCTTTCTTGGCATCTACAATGGTCTTAATACGATTGGTTTGAACTCCCTCTAGTAAATTATTGAGTTGGTTGAGTTCCCCAGTAACAGCATCTAACTGTTGCTGAAGGTGCATCTTCTGGATGACTTTTTCTTTGATCTTATGCTTCAGCACCTTCATCCTGGAAGCATAGTAAGCCTCAGCTTGGGATACCGCAGCCTCAAATTCACCAATTTTGACTGACAGTTTCACCCTGGTAAGATCTTCGGGACACTATTTCTCCTGCTCCATCCTAAAGATGACTTGTTTCACCGTGGTATGAATCTCTTGGTATCCAAAACCGCCAAGTCCTAGCATGATAAACTGGGATGACAATTGAGGGATCTTTGATGATAGCTCTTCAAAAGGCAACTCAGATATGATTTTCCATATGTTGTTCCTTGCCTTGCATCATGAGAAGCTGAGCGCCTTAAGAACCTCTGGGTTGATTCATCATCATCAACACAAGGGGGCATGTAATCTGGGATTAATTCACTTAAGGAAGTGCCACGTTCTGCTTCTTCCCCCATGACCCTGGTTTCTTCACCATCTACTATTGTTTGGATGGAAGTTGAGACATCACCTTTATTTCTAACCATTGAAATTGATAGCCTTGTTTGATCAAAAGTATGGTTAATTTTATAGAATAATGGATGTTGGCTGTCTATCTTGAAAAATCAGTCCAATCATTACCTAACAGTAGATCAGCATCTTGAGAAGACTCCTCCCCATCATTTTCAGTTTCAATAGGATATTAAATATGGGTCTCATGAGGTTTTATTGGGTTTAGCTCTACATGAGCTAATGTTTCTGCAATGGTAGGGTTGACATCAATGTCCACACCCTCTATAGGCATTGGTAGTTCAGTAGATTCTATGGATGGAACGACATATTACATTCAGTCATGATTAGAAGTGTAAATTATAAGAAAATTTACTAGGAAAAAGATAACACTCACCCCCAAGGTCTTCTAAATCACATGATAATCTAGCATGATCATAATATTCTTCAAAAGACATGCCACAATTCATCATTTCATCCAATGATATTTCAGAATACTGGTTAGTCTCACCAGTGGGAGAATTTTATGTGTCCTCTTGGTGACCCTTATTCTGCAGCCCCTGACCCTGGACAGCTTCTTCAGGAAGTATGGCAGATTCAGTTGTTGGGGCCGCCAATGATTCTGGTACAGGTTCTTCTCTACTTATATCAGCAACTGGAGCAGTACTGTGAATAGATGTTGGCTCTTTTTCAGAAGTAGCCAAGACAACCTGAATTTGCGTTTGTTCCACAGTACCCTCTGTGGTCCTTAAGGGAGGATCAATCCTTTCCCTCAGAGGAAAAATTTAAGAAGCCCCTGCAATCCATTGAAATATGAGCAACCTTTTCATGGGTATAGACTCATGATTACCCGAAGGACTTACCGCTTTTAAAGAAGCATTTAGCAGTGGACTTCCTCCTTCGTTGCCTTTGCTTCTTTGGTTTTTTGTTAGTATCGGCAGTCTCCCTTATTGGAACCTAGATTGGAGAATGAAAATTTGTTTCCAGCTCCTCATTCATGGCCTATTAGCCTGGATATATCTCACCTGGTTCACGAGGAGAATCAACAGCAGCCCCGATGGCAGTACCACCAGGGCTAGACTATGCCGAAGGAACCCCAGTAGTTCCTTTCTTTTCAAGCAGCAAGATGAAGAAAATAACTCTCTTAAGTAACAGAGTTTTGACATAAATCAAGATGTGAAGCATATAAGGAAAGAAAACTTACATCTTCAGGAGCCACGTAATCCTTACACTCCTCATCATTCCCCTCAGTGGCGCCATGATCAATCAATTCTTTCACCCACCTGGTGATAGGAACAGACTCATCAGTGGAATATATGAGTATTTCCAGCTCTCTGATGTAAGCCAACACTTCATTGGGGTTATCCTCGTATTTGATATCTATAGAAGCTAGAATATTACCTATTCCAGGAAGTTGTAAGCCCTCACACAAATCTATCCAGGCGGTCTCAGTACCACAGTATAAACTCTGCCATAACTGGACAGCCTCTGGTCATAGATATGAAGGCTGCAATGAAGGTCCTATAATCTTTTACTTCAATTTATTCCCAGCTCCTACAAATGCAGATAGAGAATAAGAAAATAAGACTTATTTCTTTATAAATATAAGTAATTAAATTACCACAATGAAGTAACTCACCAGGAGTTGATGGAGTATGTCTCTTGATTCTAACTGGAGGATTGTATTGGGCACGAGGTCGCTTTGCCACTTGTTTTGCCTCATCATACCCATTATGGGAATCCAGTGAATCAGTCCTAGAGGAGTATGGAAAATCAGCTTCAGGTGGAGAAGCATCACCTTCATGAGGGAGGGTTTATTTATCTACAGTCCTCTTCCTTTTCCCCACCTGATAAATTGGGTGATTCAGTACCCCTTTTGGGTGTGATGCTATCCAGTGCTCGGCATAATATGCAGTCAAGTTATGTGCTGCTTTTTCAACTGGTAGATCAAATACCACCCCAGTATTCTGCCTTAACGTCAGCAGCCACAGTTGTCAAGCAACCATTGGATTTTTCTCTAACCAAACATGTACTGGGAGAGATACAAAAATCTGTTGAAAAAACCTAAATTTACGTGCAAATCTATATGGAGCATAGGCCTCACATATAATTTCTCTGTCAATCTTGGAAACTAGCACACCATCCCTACAAGCTAGCATGTATGCCCTCAAATACAAGTGGGTTGTTCCATCATCAACAAACCACCTAGTTGGTAGATTTACATAGGGAAAGAAGTTTAATTCCTTAAACATGCTCAGTCTCACTTTCATGTCATAGGCATTAACATCTAATGGAGAAACTCCAGAGAATGCTTGCACTGACGGCCTAAAAGAACTTCCAGGAATATGGAATCTATTTTGTACATTGTAAGTCCTGAAGTGAGTGGAAATCCATCCCCATAAAACATGGAATGGTCCCACAATTATTAAAGGAGATTTACCCATGAATACATGAAGTAAACTCCTGTGAATCTTTGCTAAAATGGGGGTAGCCAACCCAACCATTTTTCCCTCAGCCAACATTGCCGCAATGAATAAGGTCTCGGGCCTAACGCCTCCCTTCGAATCCCTGACTGGCAAGAGATAAACGCTGAGCCAGATAGCCAAGAAACCTGCCAGATGAGTCTTCTTTGGGATCCTTTGATTCACCTCATATCCCCATTTCTCAAACTCTCATGCTTCTAGAGTTGGCAAGAATGTTCTAGGAGCACCCCTCTTCTTAGGTTTTGGGCAGGTGGTAAGATGTTTGGGCCTCTTATCCTTGGATTTCTTTTTCTTGGATCCTTTCTCCTTTGGCACCTTCTCCTTTGGATCCTTATCTTTCTTCTCAATATAAAATATCTTCATCCACTCCTCCGGATGAATATCATTTCTAGAATGAGTTAATGAGGTCTCTAAGATCTTGAGCCTGTGGAAGATCTTAAATAATTCCCAATCTAAAGCATGAGTCTTCTCTGAATCATTCCAAGTCACCTTGGGAGGAATAAATTCATCATACATATCACCCAAAATTGGAGCCCCTGAGATCTTGTGTAAATCCCATAGACTGATACCTACTTCTCCATGAGTCAAATGGAAAGAATTAGTTTCTGGGCTCCAGTGGTTGAGTATCTCCGGGACAAAGTTATCATGTCTATAAACATATGTTTGCCCAACCCAAATAGCTTCGTATATCACTACTCCTTTCAGATCCTCGACAAACTCTGCACAGTTTTGTCACACCCAATATGCCCACATCCAAGTTGGCTTCACACCTCCCCCAAGATGGAATTCCCAACTTTTCTTCCATCCTTTGGATTGATCCATCTGAGCATTTCTGAAGATTTAAGGATAACAATGTGGTCACAGCTCAGGCGTATGAGGTTTCAGATCTGGCGTACAAGGGCTATGATGCATCATGTGGGCCTTCTCCACTGTTCCATCACGTAGAAATACTCCTCCACATGAGATATTTTCTAAAGAAAAGTTGGTATAATTCTAAAACCACGAAAATGGGAGATATTTATTTGTTTCTGGAATAGTAACTTCTCGCAGATGACTATAGCCATACAAAGGCAAATAAATTATTTGGGGGAAGTCGCGATGATATTTCTTCAGATACATAGCCAAATCCAAAAGAGTTCTACTTTTTATGGTATAATAATCATGGAAAATGATGTTCATCATATCATTGATCCACATGCTATCCAGTTCATCAGCTATTCCGGTTCTATGAGCCATTGATTCTGCACAAAAGTTGAATAAATTAACTTTTAAGTAAGATGATTTTTCATAAAATTTCTGAAGGAATTTCAGAAAAATGGAAAAGGCATTAAGGCACCCAATTATGGATGTGTCGCGCAATTTTTAATGTGCCGCGCAAGTTTTTGGAATGCAAGTATCACCGCGCAAGTCATATTACCTAAACAACAGCATGAAAGGGAAGAAATAGTGAAAAATTAGTGACTTGCGTGGCGAAGGGGACCTGCGTGGTGAGAGCTCGAAAATCCGGAGATCAGATGCTATGTGCGGAAAATGACCATATATTTATAGGCCAGGCGGCCCACCTACATGCCGACACCCAGTTCGCTCTATCCAGCACGCTCCAACCCTGCACGACTCAAACTTCCGAACCAAGTGTTGTGCACTAAACACTTGTGCGCCACCTTTCCTTTATTTTTCTTCTTTTCTTCAGAGTCACATCCTCATTTCTTTCAGATCCAACTCTGAGGGGAGACTTTTTTTTATTCTCATTTTTGTCACATTGTCTAAAGGAATGGAAAGGGAAATGACTTATCACAAATTTATTCATCCTTTGAAAAAATCATAAAAAATAGAAAAAGGCATGAAGAAGGCTTCAAAAGCACAAGGGTCGTGCAAGTTCCCTAACTGTCATGCAAGTGACATGCGCTCCCTGAAGGATAACTGCCATGGGTCTTCTCTAGCCTATAAATAGACTCTGTGGGCCCCCCATTTTAGGAGGAATTTTTCCAGAATTCACATACAGAGCTCTGAACTCCCAAGTCTCTTCTTTAGGTCTTCCGAACTCTTTTAAGGTAATTCTTTACCTAGAATGGAAGGTCTAAACCAGAGGAGTAAGGTCTAAGTGTTATAATTAACTAACACATGCACGCCTAAGTGGGTTTACCCTTATGGTAAATGGACACACTTGCGCACCAAACTACTTCTTCATCATAACTTGTGTGCCATCTTCCGGAAAGCCTTTAAGGATGATTTAAAGGCTTTGATCAGGGATCGCCGAAATATTACTCTAAGGGCTGAAATTCAAACAAGCACCCATGTGACATGTAGGTATACCTGTGTGCCCAGGACTTGCGCAGCCATGCAGTACCTATGCGCCAGCTAGGACTTGCGCACCCCTACCTTTTTGGGTGCCTTTCCTGCCCATTTCACCCCTCTTAAGTCATTCCACCTCTCCTATTCAAGATTCAGTCTTCAAGACACTCTTCAAAGCCATTTATGGAATGATTTATTGGTTTGGATTCCTTATATGAAACGAACTCCATGGAACATCTCTCAAAATCTAGTGATTTACATGTCTTTATGTCACTAAAGATTGATATTTCATTCATTCAACCTCATCCTTTAAGATGAGAGAATCCTTAACCTGGGCCTCTTTTTCAGGAGTAAGCCCCAGTCCAAATTCTCCTTAAATTGGGAATCCTCCCCAGGAGTAAGCCCCAACCATAATTCCCATAACATGGGCATCCTCCTTAGGAGTAAGCCCTAGTCTCAAATATGGGCCTCCTCCTTAGGAGTAAGCCCCAAGTCCCTTTAATTTTTAAATCCCTTTAACCTGTGCCTGTTTTTTAGGAGTAAGCCCCAGTCCAAATTCTCATTAATTTGGGCATCCTCCTTAGTAGTAAGCCCCAACCATAATTCCCTTAACCTGGGCATCCTCCTAAGGAGTAAGCCCCAGTCTCAAATATGGGCCTCCTTCTTAGTAGTAATCCCCAAGTCCCTTTAATTTTCAAATCCCTTTAACCTAGACCTCTTTTTCAGGAGTAAGCCCCAGTCCAAATTCTCATTAATTTGGGCATCCTCCTCAGGAGTAAGCCCCAGTCCAAATTCTCATTAATTTGGGCATCCTCCTCAGGAGTAAGCCCCAACCATAATTCCCTTACCCTGGGCATCCTCCTTATGAGTAATCCCCAATCTCAAATATGGGCCTCCTCCATAGGAGTAAGCCCCAAGTCCCTTTAATTTTCAAATCCCATTAACCTGAGCCTCTTTTTCAGGAGTAAGCCCCAGTACAAATTCTCATTAATTTGGGCATCCTCATCAGGAGTAAGCCCCAATCATAATTCCCTTAACCTGTGAATCCTCCTTAAGAGTAACCCCCAGTCACAAATATGGGCCTCCTCCTTAGGAGTAAGCCCCAAGTACCTTTAATTTTCAAATCCCTTTAACCTGGGCCTCTTTTTCAGGAGTAATCCCCAGTCAAAATTCTCATTAGTTTGGGAATCCTCCTCAACAGTAAGCCCTAACCATAATTCCCTTAACGTGGGCATCCTCCTTAGAATTAATCCCCAGTCTCTAATATAGTCCTCCTCCCTAGAAGTAGGCCCCAAGTCCCTTTAATTTTCAAATCCCTTTAACATGGGCCACTTTTTCAGGAGTAAGCCCCAGTCCAAATTCTCATTAATTTGGGAATCCTCCTCAACAGTAAGCCCGGACCATAATTAAGCCCCAGTCATAAGTCCCCTCCTTACTTGGGCATCTTCCTTATGAGTAAGTCCCAAGATTAGAGTTTCCAAATCTCTATAAAGTACATATACCTTTATGGACCATGTTCCTGATTTTCTTCCTTGAAGTAAATCTTAATCCTCATCTGTTTTGGGTAGTCATACATTCATAAGCCCTACACCATTTCTTATGATTGCATCTTTCATGGAACAATTGTCTGGTTTTACTAATACCTCTTGTTTCTCACACCGAGCATGAATCACGTGATCTTAGAGTGTAAAAGTAATTATGAAATCATTCTTTGAGCCATCAATCATAAACATCATACTCCATTATTCGAACTACGTGGGTTCTGATTCCTTTTCCAAAAAAGGATACGTAGGTATCCCATCAATGGGTACGATCCCAATTATGAAATAATCCATGTCTTTCGGAATGACAATAAACTTCAAGTGCCCCACTGAGTGGCTTTAAAACCAATATGGTCATCATAATGACCAAGAGACTTTTATGTATTTTAAGGATACCATCAACTAAGAATATCTAATAAATACAGATTATTCTTCATCGATGAAGAACCTTGAATACATATAAAAAGATTCTCTGAATTTCTTACATATCAATCATTGACTGTTAGACTAAAGGAAAGGTCATTTTATACTTGCTAATGTAATAAGGATTCATGAATATAACTTAAATCTATAAAGAGAGTCCCGGAGTATACAATAATTCCTCTCAAAAAGGTGTGATGAGTCCGACCTTCCATCCTCTCGACCAATGCAAATTACTAAGCCTCATTTGTCCACAACTAATGAGCACCTACCATTGGAAAGTAGGTCGAAGTGGATATGGAATCATTGGATGTTTCCGGTTCTACGAAAAAACCTATTAGAAACCGATTGGAATGTTTGAACCTTCAATCAAGTAGGTTATCCTCGATTCAAGATGGAAACACTCAAGTTGTGTTCTTTTTGGGAGAAAATATACTTCAAACTCTTGTGATCAGTACAAATATCACATTTTTTAACATAGAGATAATGTCTCCATATCTTCAAAGTAAAGATTACCGCAGCTAAATCAATATCAAGAGTAAGATAGTTTTGATCATTAATTTTTAGCTATCATGAGGCATAAGCAATAATCATATCATTCTGCATAAGGAAACAACCATGTCCTTTCTTCGATGCATCACTATAAATAACAAACCCGTCATTCCCGAATGGTAGAGTCAATATTGGATCATTGAATAATCTTCTCTTCAGTTCTTTGAAATATTCTTCACACTCTTTTTTCCAAACAAATTTAACCCCTATACGTGTGAGCTTTGTTAATGGGTTAGCCAACCGGGAAAAATTCTGGATGAAACATCGATAATAACCTGCTAAAACAATAAAACTATGTAACTCAATTATACTCATAGCTGCTGGATATTCTTGGATTTCCTTGGTCTTAGAAGGATCAATAGAGATTCCATCTTTGGAGACAATATGGCCAAGAAAATAAATCTCCTGATGCTAGAATTCACACTTGCTAAACTTCCCATATAATTCATGTCTTCTTAGAGTCTTTAGGATAACGCGCAAGTGATTTTCATGATCTTTGTAGATTTTTGCGTATACCAAGATATCTTCAATAAATACCACCCCTAAATCATCCAGATATTCCTTGAAAACTCTATTCATTAGATCCATGAATACAGAGGGTGCCTTTGTCAGTGAAAAAGGCATTACCATAAAATCGAAATGCCCGTACCTTGTTCGAAATGCTTTCTTTAGAATGCCTTCCTTCTTCACACACAACTGATCGTATCCAGATTGAAGGTCAATGTTTGAAACGTATTGAGATCCATACAGTTTGTCAAATAAATCATCAATGTGAGGTAGGGGATACTTGTTCTTTATTGTTATAGCATTTATCTCCCTATAGTCAATACATAACCTCATAGATTCATCTTTCTTTCTAACAAAAAGAATATGGGCTCCCCATGGAGAAACACTAGGGATAATAACTCCCTTATTACTCAATTCCTATAGTTGTTTATTTAGTTAAACTAATTCCATAGTGGACATTCTATAAGGGGTCTTCGATATAGGCCTTGATATAGGAATTAAATAAATGGAAAACTCAACTTCTCGTTCTGGATGATGTCCTTGTAAATATTTCGGAAACACATCTACATATTCTTTCACAATAGGTACATCCTCTATTTGAACATTCCTTTCCTCACCCAAAATCATTTCATTCTCTTCCTCCCTAATAATTGAATTTAGTTGAGCTACTGGGGGTGGATCTAGATAAGAATTAGGTGGTGACGATTCTGCCTTAAATATAAGGTGTTCCTTATCATCATCATAAAAAATCGTAACCTTCTTCTTCTTACAATAAATCATTGCATCATGGTTCGAAATCCAATCCATATAGAGGATTATATATAACTCAATCATAGGTAGGAAAATGAGATCAATGGATAAAGAACATTGATGTGCTCTAATGGGGACTGATTCACAAAACTTTGTTGCAATGATACTTCCCTTAGGAGTTTTAACTCACAACTCCCTTGTTAAATCAAATTGGAAATATATAATTTTCTTAGAAAACTGGGAAGATATGAAACAATGAAATGATCCATAATCAAATAATGCATTTGATAAACTTGAGGAAACCATTAAATTACCTGCCACCATGTCTTTTGGAGCTTCTACCTCAGCAGTAGTGATAGAATAATCTTGGCCTTGATCCCTTGGCCTTTTCTAGGGTATGTTCCAATGACACTTAGGAAATTCATTTGCATAATTTTCCATCTCCCTGTAGTTGTAACATTGAACATCGGTAGCTTCTTTCTTCCCCTTGAAATCACGAGCTTGGTGGTCTTTTTCACCACACTTGTAACAGACTCCCATTCCCTTCAATCAAGTACCAGGGTGTTTCTTCCCACATTTACTCCAGAATGGATATTCAACTTTTTCCTTCTTCACCTTATTTTCATTCCCAGATTGATCAGCATATATCTTCTTCTCTTTCTTTTCTTTAAAGTCATAAGACTTAGAGAATTCCTTTTCTGTCTTGATAGCACATGAAACAATGTCCTCGTATGATGAGAAGGATTGTGAGACTAATTCTTGATGTAGAAATGGTTTTAACCCATCAAAGAAATGATCAATATTAATTCTTGGGTTACATATATAATCTCCAACATACCTTGCTAACCTTGTAAAGTTATCCTCATACTTTGTAAAATTCTCATCCACTTTTTGTCTCAGACTCAGAAATTTCCTTTCTATATCTACTCGATGGTCATTACGAAAGTATTTTTCTAAGAAAATCTCATTGAACTCCCTCCATTCCATATTTGAAACTTCTTCATCTTCCTTCTTGTTTTGAATCAATGACCACCATTGATTAGCATCTCCAGTATGGCGGTAAACTGCCATGGTAACTTTTTCCCTTTTACTACTCCCCAAAGCCTGAAATATTTTTTCTAGGGAATTTATCCTTTTCTCATCTACTAAAAGATTTGTACCCCCATTGAAAGTTGGTGGTTTTTTCCTCATGAAGCGATCTAGCATTGATCCTCCACGCTGAGGATCAGGGTGCTCTATACGAGTAAGGTTATTATTCATAACTTGATTGAGTTGTCCCAGTATGGTGATTAGCTGATCAGCACCAGTTGCATCACCAGCTCCACTATAATTATCTTAAGCAGGAGGGAAATCCCTACCTAGAGTGTGTGCATTGATACGGTTCCCATTTCTTCCACTAGGCACCATTTCTAAAAAATGGCATAAACTAGATTAGTTTATGAATCAAAATACATAATTCCATACTTGTAAAACACTTAACATAAATTGAACTATTTATAGATATAATCCATAATCATAAAAAAATTTCTTTGAGGAGGTATATACTCATAAACCCTTCATAATGATTTGTGAAGAAAATGAGAGTTATCCTAAGCATATCCCCTAAGAGTGTTGTAACCAAGAGTGCAGCAAGGCCTATTGTCGTGCACCAGTTCCCATTCAAGTCTAGATCAAATTAGTGTTTTTGGTTTTTACCCCTAGGTACATCTGTGCTAGAGCCGCCTCTACCTAATCATATCCAGATAGGGATGTATTTCTCAGGAAACTCACAAAATCTCTACAATACCAAAATTATAGGAAGTTTGTCTATACTAATCCTCAAAGTCCATCTTAGGTCTAAGTGATCTAATCAGAGTTTATCTAAATCTAGCTTCCAAGGTTTGTACTAAACTTCCTCTGATATCAACTGCAACACTCTGACCCCAGTTACTGAGAGTCGCTGCATTATTACATAACATTGGCATGATCACGAGAAAGATCAAGTCTCGAAAGACCGATTAGTTTAGTAGCCCTGGAATAACTAGATACATTCATAAAGTTTACATTACATCATAAAATGAAAACTAAAACAATATAGTCTTCATAGTCCACAATCTTATCCCCTCATACTATACCTACAGGTCATTCATAAAATACTTCTTCACATCCTGGAAAAAATAAAACATAGAAAGGGGTGAGTGAAAATGCCCAGTAAGGATAACAATATAGCGGAAACATTCATAAATAAGCATAAACATTTAAAGCGATATATAAGTAAACAAAAGCTTTTAAAAACTTAAACTTAAGAATAATATGGCAGAAATAAAATGAAATAATGTCATATACTTATTCACATGTATATTCTACTAGTCGAATAATAACATACAATATCAATAACCACTTTCATAATGATAGAATTCATAATGCTAGACTATCATAACCTTAAAGTCAAGGCCTCGTGCAATGACTACAAATAAGATTTTGTCCAGGCCTCGTGCCAAGACTGTAGTTTGTATCATGATACCTACTGATGCATCTAGGAGCTATAGCGGGCTCCACCAGTCACTTATTAAGTCCAATGCATTCCTCATATGAACAGGTTTCAACATAACATAAACATTGGTATTAAAACTGGTATACGATATGTCAATACTTTCACCATAAACCATGAATGGTATAAAAATAACACATCCATAGTCAAACATATCACAAAACCATCAATAAAATATGGAAGTTTTGTATCATAATAAATCAACTTTAAATAAGCTTAAAATCCATCAAAGGATGTTGACATAGATGAAATCAAAACTATTTGAGAGAAATATCTATTTTTTGAAAGCATTTAAAAGTCACGTAATTATAAAATAAAAAATTTACATTGAAAATATCCTTATAAAATTTTAAGGGAAGCTTCTAATATTTTATAACAATGGAAAATAGACGCACTCACCGTATAAGTTAAAAAAAACATTCTTACCTTAATTCTGTTGAAAAGGTTAATAAGGACCTTTTTTGGAAAACAACAGAAAGATTCTTTTATAAACCTCTTATAAAAAGTCAAAAAGGGTATAAATGACCTTAACCCATATTATGTAAAATAGTAATAATGTTTTGAAATACATTTTTAAGAAACATGGATGTGGATGATAAAGGGGTCCTAGTATAAAATTATGTATAAACAACCTCAGATAATGAAGAGATTGTGAAAAAAAACCTTACCTTGTACATTTCATTGGTTGAGGGGAGGTTAAACTCCTGTATAATGGTAAAGTAATTGTTATTAAATGATAAAATAATCATAAACATTAATATGATATCATATATTATCTTTTAACATTGATTTGTTAATAATATCTTAGTATTATCATTGTTTCGGGTGTTAACTTACTCATTTTATTTTTTATGTTTTTTTACGTAAGCCATGTTTGTAATAGGTAGGTTGTATACTATTCATATCCAGAATGATATCAAGTCCTTAAACATTATTTTTAATCATTAAATTATAATTATTCTTGAATGGATATGATGGGGAATGAATCTCATCATGTTCGTGGAGACGGTAGTCCGTTCGCACGCACGAGCAACAATATCAATAATTTGATATTAAAATAACATATAATTGGATGATATATAATATATACAGAATAATTATCATGTTAAATTTATTATTTAAATGAATTACACATCATTATTATACCCATCCAAATAATAATTTATTGAATAACAATTACACCATGACGTGGAGACCATACGCCGTACGTACGCATGTATGGTGACATGTCATTCAAAGGATGATTAGAATACTGAATATGGTCGAAATATATTTATAATAACATCAAATTGTATATAATAAACTGGTGTTATTATTTTAGTATGGGAATAACAAAGAAAGAAGATGTTGAAGAAGAAAGGAACTTGAAAGAGGGTGGTGAAAACATTACCTTTTCTTCGGGTTCTTCCTTTTGATTTGATCAAAAGGGCTCCATAAGTTGGATTTATGATGAAACTAATGCCTCTAGGTTGAAGTGAGAGAAGTTTATAGAGTATTTGGTCAGGGTTAAGTCGATCCAAAAGGCTTTTAATGTTTGAATTAGTGAGAAGGGGGAGTTCCCTTTTATAAGAGGGGTGAGGGGCACCTTTAGAAAAGCTAGAAATATTATTTTATAATAAATTCAAATTCGGTTTCTAATTGATCCAAAGTGAATTATTTCAATTTTAAGGTAAGTATGGGTATAAAACCACTCAAAAAATAGGTTTTATGTAGGTTTGGGTCACTATATTAACCTTATCTTTAAGTTTTAACTCTTTATTAATTAGGTTGACACTTACCATGTCACTTTGTATTTTTATATTATATAGTTAATAAAATTACTATATACCTCCAAGAGACCCCCAAGTGGTCCATTAATGATTAACCTATCTTTATATAAGTCTCTTGGCAGAACATTATATTTTTTGGAATTGAATGAAAATTAATAATATAATATTTGTTTTAAAAACTCTTTTATGTCAATTTTGACACTATTGGGTATTTTATTTTTGATAGTTTTATAACTGCATTATTACTTTAAAAAAATTTATATAACCAATATTAATATGTCATATTAACCTAAAAAATTATTTTAATTCATAAAAATTTTCAAATTACATTTATTTTGATATTTATAATATCAATTATTTTAGTATTTCATTAATTAGGTAATTACTACATCACCATTGTGTCATAAATAAATTAAATTATATAATGTCAAAAAATTATAAATAAAATACTATAATGTAGGAAATGTTTGTATCTTTCTAATGAATATTTACAATCAAATTTATCTTATGTATTATCCTATATTAATAAAGTTTTAGTAAATAAAAATTAATTTTAACTCATTTAACTCTTCTTTGAATTAAATAATAATAAATGTCCTAATCTAGTCCAAGTTGACCTTAATGATAATATTTTATTCCTAAGGTTTTTTTGTTGAGATACGCTTTTCCAATAGAATTAGGACATGTTTTATGGTAATATTAATATCATTTTTACCCTTAATTACACTATTTACTTTTAACCATGGTAAATAAAAGTAAAAAGTTACTATTCACCAAAAATTATTTTCAACTCATTGAACAACATTTTACTCTTTCAAAATAACCGTGTCTCTTGGACTTTCGAAATTCCACTCATAGAAGCGGTAAAATTATGTTTTATGTGAATTTCCAAATTCTCCTAGGAGGTGGGTAAAAGACGGTGAAAAAGCTCAATAAAATTTTTATATATCTAAAATTATTCTAAACTAACTCCAATGAATTACATTGAACTTATATGGTTATTATATATCTATTTTTACCATAATTAAATTTAGATAAAATAAATAATTATTTAAATAAAAATTCAGTTTTAAACTATAACTCAATGTTTTTTCACTATTCATCAAAAATTGAATGTTTTCAGAAAAATTAAAAAATGTCACCCTGGGATAATTTAGATATTCGAAATCCAAAAATAAAGTCCATATTGAAAGATAAAATTTATAAAATTTCAAAAAGTGTGTATTACTACTCATAACAGCTAGTTTGTTTTGTTGTGGTGTGTGTGTTAGAACTCAAAGTTGCGTACAACACACACTACTGTTTTATTCAAAGGGAAGCGTACCGTAGAAGCTTGGGGTGTTACACCACCTACCATGATAAACTAGAATCCTACTCATCTAACAACTCAGAATGAATCTGGCCCAATTGGTAATACTCCCAAAGTCTAGAAAAATATTTGAATTTAGGAGTAACCAACAAAGTATTCTATAAAATCAAAAAAACTCAGGAAATAAGGGAAGAGGATTCTCAACTAAAGTATAGTTGTAACGACTCGAAATTTTTAAATATATTTGTTTCCTAATTTTTGTGTGTTATTTTATTTTATAATGAAATAAACTATTTCCATTAACTAATGAAGTGGGTATAATTAAAATGAAACCATTTGGTTTGGACTATTATATGACTGTTGGTCAATATGACCACTGGAAACTATAATCTTAACAGTTTTTTATAAATATGGCTATCTTGGTTAATTAATACATAAATAAGATTGAATGGCCTCATCTAGTAGACTCGAGCCATATGTAGCCCATCTGTCGGAGCTTGGGAAGGAGGTAGAATCACTGTGCTTTACTCTGGAAAAATCCCAAGCGAAACTTCAACGTATGAAGCTTGAATGGAATTGACTAAGGGAGAAGTTCAAGTAGATAGAAATCACCACTCGGGCAATGTTTTCTGAGCCACCCCAAGATTCTATCACCATAGCACACCTAACACTTAGGTTTTGTTCTGGAGTAATAAGGGGCTTTGTAACGAGACCTTAACTGCTTTGTGTAATCCTTTTATATAAAAAATTGTTATTTCTTCTTATGGAAAAGTTGGTGAATTTCTAATATCCAGAAAAATATAGGATGTGTATTATTGATGAATTTAAGAAAAAGGGCATTTTAAAATATTTTTTTATTCATAAAATAGTTAAAAATGTGAAATGATTTTCAGAAAATGGTCTTCAATAGTTGTGATCAGTGAGAAATTTAGCGTTTATTAAGATCAACGTGGTTTTTAGTGAATTGTAATGTAGGAATAGTAACATACCCATATGAATAGTAATAAATAGTAATTTTACCAAAAAAATAGAAACTTCACCCCTGAATGTATAAATACATTTTAAACATCTTAAATGTGAAAAAATGTTCATAGTTTATGTTTTGGTATTTTTATACGCCATAAATATTTTATATAAAATTTTATAATTAATTTAATAATTTAAAATGGGAAATTATTTTCATAAAGTTTAATCATAAATTTTTTCTTTATTTTCTTATGGGTATTTGATATTTTTATGGGACTTTGATTACTTTTTTAAGGTGTTACAAAATGAGTTATAGTTTTAAAGTTGTATTTTGCGAATAAATAATGATTTTATTCAAAAAATTAAATTAAAAATATTTAGAAAGTTATTTTCATGAAATGGACTTCATTTTTTATTTTAGTGAATCGATATTAGGTTAGAGTGAATTTTTGTGTTTTTTCTAAAACAGTTGATTTTTCGGTTAATAGTAAAAATGCAGTTTTGTGTTTCGGGTGTTTAATGACATCATTAGTGATGTAGTAATGATGTATGATTTCTGGTCAACATATGAATAGTGATATATTCTATGATGCGTCCCATGTGGCCAATACCATGGGCAAATACCATGGGAAAGCTCATGGTTTTGCAAATACCACCAATGAGGTGTCCCTTGGAAATTAATAATTTATTCACTCAATTTCCCTATAAATACCAAGCCATTTCTCTCATTCATTTCATTTCAAAATCATCCTCAACTATGTTTTGGTCTCCTTACCTCCCAAGGAGTCCTCCCAAGGTTCCCTCAAGACTCCCAAGGTCCCATCCTTCAAGCATTCGATGTTACTTTTCATGGTAAGGGAAACTTTCACCCTCGTCTTTTAAGTCATGAATTCCTTTATGTTGTGTCTTCTAGTTTCCATCTCTTTATGTTGAGGGTATGTTCTTATATGTTCTTATTACTATCCATTTCATGTAAAAATAATTATATATCCTTTATTCTCTCATCAATTTGTTTTCTGTATTTTTAAGTTAAGCTATTTGGCTGCCGAATTTCTCGTAAATGAAATTGCATCTTCTCCGACCTTTCAAGTTTCCTTTTCTTATGGTATGTCATTAAAATACTAATACCATGTTCTTAACTCCATGTTTATTGTATTTATATTGTAATATGAGTAATTTATGAGTGGGTTACCCTTGTACCCTCTCTTTTTATTATTTTATAAAACCATGTTATATAGTCGTTATACTGTAGAAATTTCGCTTCAAAACATATATCTCTTTCTCTCAAGAAATTATCTTGATTATTTATGTGAATAACCAGATATATTTTGTTTGTATGGGTGTTCATAAATATATAAAAGGTATATATTTAATTCTTTAATGTACATACATATAACCCTCACTCCCTTTCCATGGGTTATAAATGATATAATGATCATATTTTTAAGAAATTTTAAAATGTCATGATTGTGAAATGAAACCCAGTTCTTTTATTCTCTATGGGTTATTTATGAAATGTTTGATTATGATATATGTGGATCACATGAAAATAAATACATATTATGGGTGTGCCATGATATCACTCTAATGCATTGGGTAAAGAATCAATCTCTAGAGATGACAAGTTTCACGATACCTTGGTGAATAACCTTGGTAATTTTTATGACTCCTTGAGGATAAAACATGGTGATATGTTCATGAATGTCTAACTAAAATGTTGTAGCCACATATTCAAGTTATGTTTCAAGTTCTTTTCATTATGATATGCCTATACATCCATTTCCCATGTCTTTATGTTTTTATTCAAGTTCTTATTGATGTCACAAATAAACCGATTCCCTTGTTTACCTTATTGGGCCTTCTACTCACCCTTTAATTTAAATGCATGTCTCCAAGTTATGAGATGTAGTAATTTTACATAGGATGAACTTATGAGGAATTCATACAATTGGATTAGAATAATTTTTTTTGTTGTTTCTCATGTATTTTGTTCCTGATTTCCAAGAGACTAGACTTTAAACATCCTCTAGTTGTAAAATGTAATGAAAGGTTATTTAATAAAGAGTCAGGATGCCATAGTTGGAATTAAAGGATATTTTAGTTATTTATGGAAATTAGGCTATGAAATATTTAGGAATAATCCTATCAAAAAGTTTAAATATAGGAAAACATCCTGGTATTTTGGTGAATATTGAGTAAGTGGTTTATCAAAAAAATACATCCTTGTCTGGATACGAGCGGGTAGAGGCAGATCTAGCACAGATGTACATAGGTGTAAAACTCAAAAACACCACTTTGAGCTAGAATCCTATAGGAAATGGTGCACGACAATGGGCCATGATGCACTCTTGGTTACAACAATCTCGGGGTATATGTTTGGTCGATCACAAGATTTTTATAAATCATTATGAAGGAATTATTGAGAAATGTAATTGTTTAAGCATGATGTTTTAAGACATAAACTCGTTTATATTTAAAGGATTCATAAATGAAATAAGTTTCTCATTAATATTTTATTCTTTTAGAAATGGCGGGAAATAGGAGTAACCGTGCAAATGGTGACCACAATGGACCATGTGCTGACAGCCCTCCAATGGAAGCCGGAATGGAAACACTCATGCGAATGATGAACCGACTGACTCATGTTATGGAAAAAAACTTGAATCAAGCTAAGAGATAGATATCACTTTGAAGGGAACAACATTATATTGAGTTCTTTATGCATCAATGACCACCAACCTTTAGTGTGTCGACTGACCCATTGGTTGCTGAGTAGAGGATCAAATCCATCCAAAAGATCTTTTATGTGATCTGCTGTTCAGAGCAAGAGAAGGTCACCCTCATCGTCTATCACTTAGAAGGGGAAGCTGATCAGTGGTGGGACTAATTAAAAACACTAGGATAATAGTGGAAGTTGAATCATTGAATTGGGAAGAGTTCAAAGGAATCTTTTTTAGTAAGTATTTCCCTCGTTCTCTGAGAACAAGAATAGAGAAGGAGTTTCTCGAGCTGAATCAGAAGGAGAACGAATCTATTGGAAGATATGAGATGAACTTCACCCAAATTTCACAATATACCTATATCTTTGTCATGGATCCAAATGGTAAGATTGATATATTCTTTGTTGGACTGAGACGTCATCTGCAGAGGAATCTAGGCAACCGGGACTATGATAGATATGAGGAGATCATGCGGAGTGTGATGAAAGTCGAACTGGAGTCTGGTGAGATGCAATGGTATCATAAATAAATTGACAAAAAGAGATTGATAGTGCCTATCTTAGGGGGGACCTTTGATCAAAGAAGAGGAGGCAAGCAAGTGTAACGTCCCACATGTAATAAATGCATGAATAATCATTTGGGGAATTGCCTACTTGGGAGTGGGAAATGAAACCCGTGTGGAAGAGAATGCCATATTATGATGAGTTTTCATAGTGAGGTGAAAGCTCAACTTCCAAAAACTAACGACAAGGGGAAGATGGTCCAGGCCCTACCTGATGTCCATTTCTTTATGCGGGGACAACTGGGGTACTTTTCCAATCAGTCTCCAAATCCGAGGGCAGTGGAGGGGAACCACCACCAGCCTCAACAAAGGACAAGGGGGTAGGGTCGTGCTTTTGCTATCATGATAGATGAAGGTGAAGCTCTAAATGATGTGGTAGTAGGCACTCTTGTTGTTCTCTCAAATCTATAAAGTACATTGTTTGATTCTGGTTCTACGCATTACGTTATTTCCTCCATGTTTGCAACGAATTTAGAATCAATCCCCAACTTTCTAAAAGTAGAGTTATCAGTCAAGAATCCTGGTGGGATTATCCAAGAATCATCAGTGTTTAGAAACTCTAGTATTTACTTTGGTGAGCATAATATTATCGCAAATCTAGTAGTCATTACCGTGATGGAATTCGACATTATACTAGGGATGGACTGGCTCTCAAAGTATAATTCTATGATCAAATACAGAAGTAAGGAAATATCAGTAGTCTTGAATAAAAAACCTATCATTATCTTGCAAGGAGAGATATCTCAACCTGATCATTGTCTAGAAGATCCTCCTATATTCTTTTCTATGGAATTTACCGGTGAATATGAAGAATGAAATGAGAGTTTGAGGATAGAAAATGTACCTATCATACAAGAATACATTGATAGATTTCCTGAGGAGTTTCCTGGACCTCCCCCAGAAAGAGAGGTAGATTTATCCATTGAAATCGTACCATTATCTCATCCAATATTAAAGACCCCATATAGGATGGAAAATGTGGAGCTGGAGGAATTAAAGAAATAACTCCAAGATTATTTGGAGAAGGGGTTTATCTAACTGAGTGTGTCTCATTGGGAAGCACCAATTCTATTTGCAAAAAAGAAGGTTGGATCGATGTGTCTATGCATTGATTATAGAGAACTAAATGGAATCACAGTAAAGAACAAATACCATCTTCTAAGAAATGATGAATTATTTGACCAACTTCATAGGGATCAATTCTTCTGGAAGATTGATCTTCGATTTAGTTATCATCAATTGAGGGTCAAGAAAGAAGATATTCCAAAAACCGCTTTCTGGTCAGGATATGGGCATTATGAGTTTATTGGTATTACTTTTGGACTGAATAATGCACCTGCTGTTTTTTTGGATTTGATGAATAGAGTCTTTAAAGACTACCTTGATAACTTTTTGGAAATTTTTATTGATGATATTCTGATATATTCCAAAAGTCGTGAGGAGGATGAGGATCATCTGAGGGTTATTTTTCAAACTCTATTTAATGGGAGACTTTTTGTAAAGTTTATTAAATGTGAATTCTTGTTAAAATAAGTTGCTTTATTGGGGCACATTGTTACCAATAAAGGAATCAAATTTGACCTTAAAAATTAAAAATTTGTAGAGGAGTGGCCTCAGCCTACAACAATAACTAAGATTTGTAGTTTCCTTCGATTAGCAGGATATTATAGGAGGTTTGTGAAAAAAAATCACAACTTTCTAATTCATTAAACAAGTTAACTCAAAAAGGGGTCATGTTCATCTGGACAAAGAAGTGTGAGGAATGTTTCCAAGAGCTGAAGAAGAGATTGGTTACTGCACCTATGTTAACTCTGCCCTCATGTGGATAAGTTTTTTTTATTTTTAGTGATGCATCTCTAAAAGGGCTTGGGTGCATCCTCATGCAAAATGACAAAGTCATTCCTTATGCATCTCGAAAATTGAAAAATCATGAGTAGAACTATCCTATGCATGATCTGGAGCTAGTATGAATTGTTTTTTCTCTGAAGATATGGATGCACTATCATTAAGGGGATAAATGTGATATATACACAAACCATCAAAGTTTGAAGTATATTTTCACACAAAAGGAATTGAACATGAGAGAAAGGAGATGGTTGGAACTCCTTAAAGACTATGATTGGTCAATTCAATATCATCTCAGAAGAGAAAACAATTTTGTAGATGCATTAAGCAGGAAAGACCCTATTTTTTTGTCCATTATGAGAATTCAAAGAGATCCTATGATCAATGACATAGTAAAGCTAGACATGGGAATTATAAGGGAAGGGACATCATCAAACCTAACCAAAATGATTTCTCAACCATCACTACTAAAGATGATAAAAATGATCAGATGGAAGATCCTTAGTTGCAGAAGAAGTTTGAGGCTGTGAAGGATGGGAAGTTCCCTGAGTTCAATACTGATCAGGACGGTGTACTGAAATTTCGTACAAGAATATGGGTTCCATATATTCCAGAAATAAAGAAGGAACTGATGGATGAAGCTCATGGATCTACTTTCTCTATACATCCTGAAAGCACAAAAAAGTATAGGGACCTTTGTGATCATTATTGGTGGGATAATATGAAAAGGGAGATTGATGACTACACATCAAGGTTCCTGGTATATTAGCAAGTGAAGGTAGAGCAACAACATCCTAAAGGGGTATTGCAACCACTACCCATACCAGCATGGAAGTGGGATAATAGAACTATGGACTTCGTCACTGGTCTCTCAAGAACTTCCAAAGGAAATAATGAGATTTGGGTTATTGTGGACCATCTCACCAAGACTACCCATTTTATCTCCATTCGGGAAGATTTATCTCATGATCAAATTACCAAGATTTATGTGAACGATGTGGTAAGGCTACATGGAGTTCAACTTTCTATCGTATCTGATCGTGACCCAAGGTTAACATCAAAATTATGAAGAAGTCTTCAATAAGCTCTAAGCACTGAATTGAATTTCAGTATGGCTTATCACCCCCAAACTGATGGCTAATCTGAAAGGACTATTCAAACACTCAAGGAAATGATAAGAACATTCTCAATGGAATTTAAATGTGGATGGGATCAACATCTCTCTTTAGTTGAGTTCTCTTACAACAACAGATTCCACTCAAGTATTCAAATGGAACTATATGAAGCTCTATATGGGAAGTGATGTAGAACTCTTACTTTTTGGGATGAAGATGGTGAGAGAATGGTTCTTGGGCCTGACCATGTGCAAGAGATGATAGAAAATGTTCATGCCATCCAATAACTCATTAAGGCTGTTCAGAGTCGACCAACAAGCTATGCTGATAATTGTCAAAGGTACTTGGAGTTTGATGTTGGTGACTAATTATTTCTTTGGATTTCACCTTGGAAGAGAGTCATGAGTTTTGGGAAGAAAGGGATGCTCAGCCCTAGGTACATTGGCTCCTATGAAATCCTTGATCATATGGGAGTAGTGGCCTATTGGCTTGCACTTCCTCTAAATCTATCCCATGTTCATGAGGTCTTCCATGTATCCCTCTTGAACATGTATATACCTGACCCTTCACATGTACTAAATCCAAAGGTGGTACAACTGGAACATAACCTCTCTTATGAGGAGAATCCGGTGGAGATCTTGGATCGTAGAGAGAAGGTTCTACGCAACAAGACTACCCAGCTTGTTAAGGTCTTGTGGAGGAACCACAAATGTGAAGAAGCCATATGGGAACTGGAGGAGTCCATGAGACAAAAGTACCCACACCTTTTCCTATCATAGGGTACAGGATAAAATTTCCGGGAAAAAATTTCTTAAGGTGGGAAGAGTGTAATGAACCAAACATTTTAATTATATTTGTTTCCTAATTTTTGTGTGTTATTTTATTTTATAATGAACAAAATAATTTCCATTAATTAATGAAGTGGTTATATTTAAAATGAGACCATTGGGTTTTGACTGTTATATGACCGTTGGTCAATATGACCAATAGAAACTTTAATCTTAACGTTGTGTTTTTATAGATATGGTTATCTTGGATAATTAATATAGAAAGAAGATTGAATGGCCTCATCCAGTAGACTCGAGCTATTTGAATCCCATGTATCGGAGCTTGGAAAGGAGGTAGCATCACTGGGCTTTGATCAAGCCCAAGCCCAAGATGAACTTTAACATATGAAGCTTGAACAGAATCGCCTAAGGGAGAAGTTTAAGTGGATAGAAATCACCACTAAGGAAATGTTGTCCGAGCCACCTCAAGATTCTATCACCATAGCACACCTAACACTTAGGTCCAATGCTGGTGTAATAAGGGGCTATGTAATGAGACCTTAGTTGCTTTGTGTAATCCTTTTATAAATAAAATCGTTATTTATTCTTATGGAAAATTTGGTGAATTTCAATTATCCAGATAAATATAGGATGTGTATTATTGATGAATTTAGAAAAAAAGGGAATTTTAAAATATATTGTTATTTCATTAAATAGTTAATAATGTGAAATGATTTTCAAATAATGGTCTTCTACAGTTGTGATCAGTGATAAATTTAGCGTCTAATAAGATCAACTGGGTTTTTAGTGAATAGTAATGTAGGAATAGTAACGTATCCATATGAATAGTAATGAATTGTAATTAATATAAATTTAACCAAAAAAAATAGAAACTTCAACCATGAATGTATAAATACATTTTAGACATCTTAAAAGTGAAAAAAAATCATAGTTTAAGTTTTGGTATTTTTGTACGCCATAAATATTTTATTAAAAATTTTATAATTAATTTAATAATGTAAAATGAAAAATTATTTTCATAAAATTTAATCACAAATTGTTACTTTATTGTCCTATGGGTATACGATATTTTATGGGACCCTGATTACTTTTTTAAGGTGTAACAAAATGAGTTATAGTTTTAAAGTTGTATTTTTGGAATAAATAATGATTTTATTTAAAAAATTAAATTAAAAATATTTATAAAAATATTTTCATTAAATGGACTTCATTTTTTATTTTAGAGCATCGATATTAGGTTAGGGTGAATTTATTGGTTTTTTCTAAAACAGTTGATTTTTCAGTGAATAGTAAAAATGCAGTATTGAGTTTTAGGTGTTCAATGACATCATTAATGATGTAATAAGGATGTAAGTTTTCAGGTAAACTTATTAATATTGATATATGCTATAAGGTGTCCCAAGTGGCCAATACCATGGGCATGTAACATGGGCAAGCCCATGGTTTTGCAAATACCACCGATGAGGTGTCCCTTGGAAATTAATAATTTATTCACTAACTTTCCCTATAAATACCAAGACATTTCTCTCATTAATTTCATTAAAAAATAATCTTTATTGAATTTATGGTCTCCTTACCTATCAAGGAGTCCTCCCAAGGTTCCCTCATGCCTCCCAAGATCTTGACCTTCAAGCTTTCGAAGTTACACTTCTAGGTAAGGGATACTTTCACCCTCCTCTTTTATGTCAGGAATTCCTTTATGATGTGTCTCCTAGTTTCCATCTCTTTATGTTGAGGATATGTTCTTATATGTTTTTAGTATTTTCAATTTCATGTCCAAATGATTTGATACCCTTTATATCATATCAATTTGTTTTCTTAATTTTTAAGAGACGCTGTTAGGCTGCCGAATTTCTCGTAAACAAAATCACATCTTCTCCTATCATTCAAGTTACTTTTTCCTGTGGTATGTCATTAAAATATCAATATCATGTTCTTACCTCCATGCTATTATGTATTTATATTTTAATATGAGTTATTTATGAGTGTGTTACCCTTTTACCCTCTCTTTTTATTATTTTCTAAAACCATGTTATATAGCCGTTATGCTGCAGAAATTTCGCCTCTTTCTCTCAAGAAATTATCTTGTTTATTTATGTGAATACCCAGACTTATTTTTTTTATATGGGTGTTAATAATTATATAAAAAGGATATATTTTATTCTGGAATGGAAATACATATAACCCTCACTCCCTTTCCATGGGTTAGAAATCATATATTGATCTTATTTTTAAGAACTTTTAAAACAATATGATTTTGAAATGAATCTGATTTCTTTTATTCTCTATGGGTTATTTATTAAATGTTTGATTATGATCTATGTGGATCACCTGAAAATAAAGGCATATAAAGGGCGTTCCCTGATAGTTCTCTAATGCATTGGGTAAATAATTAATCTCTATAGATGACAAGTTTTACGATACCTTAGTAAATAACCTTAGTAATTTTTATGACACCTCAGGGATAAAACTTCATGATATGTTCATAAATGCATAAATGAAATATTGTATCCACATATTCATGTTATGTTTCAAGTTATTTTTATTATGATATTCCTATACTTCCATTTCTCATGTCCTTATGTTTTTATTCATGTTCTTATTGATGTCACAAATAAACTGATTCCCTTGTTTAACTTACTAGGCCTTCTGCTCACCCATTCAATTAAATGTATGTAAATAGGTTATGAGATGGAGTAATTGTACTTAGGATGAACTTAAGATGAAGCCACACAAGTGGATTAAAAGAATGTTTTATGTTGTTTCTCATGTATTATGTTCCTGATTTCCATGACACTAGTCTTTAAAGATCCTTTGGTTGTAAAATGTAAGGAAATGTTATGTAATAAAAAGGCAGGATGCCATAATTGCTGACCTCTTTCAATGAATGACAATATAAACTGGGGGGATATGGAGAAGAACCTTAGTATTGAAGAAAAGTTACCAAGGTGGAGGTGGTGCTAATGTGGATAGAAAATAAAATGTGGTAGGGACTCCCATTTATCCTTTAAACTAAATCAATTAATTAATAAATTAATTTAAAATTAAAAAAAAAACAAAACTGATAGTCACCATGTACCTAGAAACTCATCATCATGCACATAGTATCCTACTAGGTAGTCATTGTAGGGTCACTGTGTGGCCGATGACCCACTAAGAGCTATAGGATTCACTGCATCACCCGCCAAGTATTTGGTACTAGTCCATTGGGTACCCAATAGTATCTTTCAATGGAATAATATCCCAAAACCGTACCCATTTTCCCAAAACAGAATACTATGTACCTGCTAATACCTTAGACACACATAATTAGTTGAAAAAATACCTCATGTGGATTTAGGGTGCTATATTGTCTCAAGAACTTATCTTGAATTGATAATTTAGCTTAGATAACTTTTGGAGATTTTCTAATTGACTATATAAATGAAAATACCATGAACATCTTGAGGAGGGAAGCTTATAATTCCTAGGTTTACCACATTGAATATAAAAAGATAACTTAATATTTTTGAAGGAATGGTTTGATTATGAGAATATGGACCTAGAAAAACCCAAAATCCATGTTTGGGATTACCTTGATTATGCTTCTTGAAAAACTAGCTATCGTTACACATGTGAGATGAATTTGATACACCAACAACTATAGGCTTCATTTACAGATTGTACATTATCAACTTGTCTTTGTTTACTACTTCCACATAGGATGTTACTCTAGATGACAACATAGAAAATCTATGTTCTGAGAAAATTCCTTCTTTGAAGAATAAATCTTTTAGAGTGTCATTAGTGACTAAATTATGGGACAAAGACACAAGTTCAGAAAGAACCCTTAAAACTAAAACAGCTATATGATCACCATAATGTGCCCCATGGTCACTTCAATGTCCCAAAAAAATCCCTCAACTTGATTAACAATACATAAGATCAAATATGGGATGATACTCTGAATGCCTGCATAAATCCTGTGAAATACATATACATTAAGATCTATATATATGGTGTGTGGTTCACATGCCCAAGAGAATTTTACCAAATATTGTATAAAATGTATTTTATAATAAATTTCATGAATAATAACTAAATGTATAATTTTTGGTTGCTGACATGTTAAATTAAAAAATATAAAATGGAATCTAGGACGTGTCCCAATGTTTGAAGCTTGTGGTTGGTTATTCTACATTATATGTGGTGCTTTTTCATGTAATATCATTGGTGATCTGATGGTGGTTGTGGTGGTGTTTCTTGTGTGAAATCATAGGTGTGATATAGTGTATGGATACCATATACTTGTATTATTTTTTACTTTTCTATAAACCCCACCCTTGTTGGGTAACATGACCAACACCTAGATACCTTAGGGGTGTTTTACCTAACATCAAATATTGGGATTATATGGATGGCTGACTACCCTCTATCCCCCTCTCTCCCACCAATAGAAACACATTGTGATACAAGTGGAGAATTATGAGATATGTGGTTGGGGTCATGCATGGTAGGAGTATTTCATGAGGTTAATGTCTTATAAGTCCATTATACACTACTACCCTAGTTAACTAATACTTGATATGCCTTTGGTGCTACGAGACTTGATATGTTGTTAGTTCCACAAGACTTGATATGTTGCTAGTGCCATCAGATATGATATACAGTTGGTGTTGTTATTGGTAAATATTAAAGGTATGGTATAAAATGGTGACTTATCATTAGTAAAGAGTATAAAATTAATGGGTAAGTGGGTTTGGGTAACCAATATATTTAATCATGATATTACTCTTGTACTATTGGATGTGTTATTCAGTCATGTTGGGGGTAAACTAGTTTACTAGAGTAGGTAATAGTAAGATTTTATGTTTGTTCATGAGCGAATTTATATTCTCTTTTCAAATTTTCATGATATACCTTTGGTATGATCCAACTACGTATACATGTTATTCTCACCCTACATATATATGAACTATTTTTTAGGTTTTCAAAAGGGATTTGGTGATCAATCTAGTATGTACTAGCTCATATCTTAGGTTGTTCCAGTCACTTACACAATATTTACTTTTGGTATTGTTTTATAATGGGAAGTGTTTGTATCCATTGTATATTCATTCATGTGGGATATTTATTATGCTTAGTTTATCTTATTTATTTAATATTTTGTTGGTTTGGCTAGTAGTTGTATGTTATGATCCCAGGATTTTGAGTATAATGACTTACATTTGAGTGTTTTATAACTGTGGATCTAGTCCCCATCCTGGGGACTACTAGATATGGGAATTAATGGTCACTCCTTTTATTCATTATCATCCCAGTTGGGTGATAATTTAGGGGGTAGTGGGTTGTGATAGAGTGGTATCAAAGGTGTTGGTTTATTGATTGGGTGTAGTTTGGAGTTAGGCATTGGTGAGGAGTAAATGGATTGGTAAAGAAAAAGTGTTCTTTGACATTAGTATGTGATGTTAGTATGGGATAATAGTTAGGACACATAATTTTAGGTCCCCCTATGATCAGAAACAAGAAATTTAAGCACTATGAATACACTTGGTAAAGTGTCACTGCTTGTGGGGAAGAGACCTAGGAGAGGTACATGCATCTTACTAGATTGAGTTCTTCTTTTAATGGGGTGGTTTTGAGAATTAATAAATGAAGTAATTAAATATATACAAATAAATATATTTCTACCATACTTAGTTATTTATACATTCATTACAATGATACTAGTTAGTCATCACCTACATATGGTCTGAGTTGGAGAGGATTAGTAGGTTGGCCTTGTTGATCATTAGAGGGCCATTCATAATCATGAGGATGAGTAGTTTTAATGGATGTTTCACACCCTTAAATTTCATATCTTATAACATTAATAGGGAAACATCACAAATCTAGATAAATAACACTAGATGTAGGATTTTGATATCACTTTCATCTTGATTTGGGCTCAACCTGAGTATTGGGTTCCCCTCACCGTTAGCCAGATCAGGTGATCATTGAATTGGTGATAGAACTTTATCCTCATCAAGTGAAAGCTAGATGATGTTCCATGGGAAGAAATCCATTAGTATTTTAGGGATTAATTCTTATTAAAAACATCAAAAAATATGAACATGAATGAATTTATATCCCTTCATTAGGGGATCACAAAAATTTGAGAGTTAGGAATTATGTTTAAGTAACTTCTATGATTTTCTCTAAACGTTTTTCCAAGATAGGAGTCCTAATAATGATTCTTATGGGTGGATCTATTCCAAACCCATTATTTTGTAGTTACCCTACATATGTAACATATTTATTTGGATGAGAAAAAGAAGGTAGAGGTAATGGAGAGGGTTCATGAGCGGGATGGAATACCCCTATTTGAGAGTTAGTAAGGACCTTTGAGGAGTAAGGAATAAGATGAAGGGTCACAAATGATGGGCTAGTTGAGGTTCTGATTAGTTTGGAAATTACCCCAAAATTTGTAAGAATGTTTCTTGAAGGCCAAAAATTATCATCCATCTACTAAGAGGTGTCTTATTTTGTTCTTTGGAAATAATGGTAATGGTCATTATCTGTGGAAATGTTCTTCATCCCTATAGGGTTGTAATGTCTTGGGAGATTAGGCTCCCTTCCAATAGAAATGACAATTTCCACCTAAGGAAGTTTGTGTAGTAGGTCCATCCAGCTTATGCTCAATGAATTTTTTAGTAGGATTATGCTTATCTAGAAGAGTGTTGAGTTGGAATAAGGAATCCATTGGAATTACCTATCCATTAGGCTCCCATACTAAATGAATTACTTGGATTGGTTGTATTTTTTCATGTAGTGATTAACTATTTCTAAAGGAAATTTGAGATTTCTATTGTAGAAGGGTGATAACGAGGAAGCCTCTGTCATTGGGATATTTCCTTATTATAATGATATGACCATAAAATTTCATTCTCATCATGGTTTTTTTGTTTATTTTTGTGCATTGGTTAACTATTTATGGTTAATTTTTGAGTTTTCTAATGTTCAAGGGTGATGTTTGGTGTTCATGAGTGAAAAAGGTTTCCAAACAGGTGGTGGGAAAGTCTATTACCTTTTTTATTTGATTTCAAAGTCACTAATATAGTAATTAAGAGCTTAAGTGGTGGAGTTTCAGGGAGTTTTTTCAATGTTTCTGGATTTTTCCTTGAGGTGGTCATAATGCTACCCACTCAACATGTTATTTAGGCAGTTTTTTCTTATGTAACACCCACGAACCTGGTAGAGGTATATAAATTTATTAGTATCATGGGTTATTATTTTATGTTTTTTTTCATTTCTCTAAAATTATAAACCAATTAATATCACTAGCCTAGAAGGATCGGGCTAGGGTTCAAATTCTTAAAGGAGAACATGATCAATTCCCCAATTCATTGGTTTCTTGAATAGGTCAGGATGTTTGAGGTGTTCAATGAGACATCCCACTTTGGTTCTTCATGTGTATTAATTCTATAGTGGTAAGTGATCTTTTATAGGTCTAGGAAATTATTCCCCTATGAGAATAACTATTCCAAAAATGTTCAATAGAAGGTTTTAGGGGTGTTTTCCCT